>JAILYA010000039.1:2024100-2698800 GCA_021437795.1 Rhodamnia rubescens
AAAATATGTCCCAAAAGTTTTATTACCCACGTCGGACTTTTGTGCCCCACATATCACCCGTTTTTAGTACTATAAACTTCATAGTAAACATATTTTTCCAAGAGAAAATTACCCATATTTCACTTAGTCTGAATTTTACGGTTTTCTCCTGTTTCGTTTTTCTTTTTCAAGTTCGAAACTCCTAAAATGACGGGATTTTTTGAAATTCGTCACACTGAAAATATGTTGAAAATTGAACATGAGGTAATAAAATGGAGAGCACATGTCACATATTAACTAGCACGGGAGTGTATTTTACTTTCGGTTTGTCGTGATTACAATTCCCATCTCTCTCGATTTTTCTTTCTTCTTTACAAGACGCGAAAATCGAATGCCTATCGAATTTTGGGTGCGAGGATGATAATAAGATTAAGATTTGACTGCACTTTCTTTCCTTGCATTAGGAGCTTGAGTTAACCAAAATCCAAAATTTTTCAATCCACCGGGGAATCAAAATGTCAAAGTCGATATTTGTATATTTCTCAGTAAGGGTTTTGGATTTCTCAACATTTTTCGATGAAATTTTTCTCGGGTAATCATCGGGTAGGAAGCCACGTGGCACTGCTGTCTAAAAGGAAGAGGGACAAAAAAAAAAGGGAAAAATAATTACTATAGCTGGATATTGCAGAGTAGTATAGAATCATAGATAGAGCTATAAGATTGAGACACGGATAGATGGGGGGACCAAGCGTGACTCTCAAAATCTACTCATTCTCTCTCTCTCTCTCTCTCTCTCTCTCTCTCTCTTCTCTGAAAAATCAGCTCTGAATTCATAGGAGCAAAAAGAAAGGGGCGTCGTCTTCTCCACCTTCGTCTTCGTCATCGTCTTCGTCTTCAGGAGATTGTCCGACTGCTTCGGCTCCCTTTTTCCGGGAATCCTCTCCTTTTTTTTTTTCTTTGCCGATTTCGACGATGTTCTGGATTTTCGAGGTACGTTAGGTTCGATCGTTCCATCATTCTTGTACTTCTGCTGAAAGTGAAGATTCCATTTCGTGGTAAAATAAAAACAAAAGCTTGTCTTTTTCTTCGGTTATTCTTGCTCTCGCAAGCGATGCGGGAAGGGAAAAAACGAGTCTTTGTACTGATTATTAGATCCTTGAATTCTCTCAGCACTTGTCTCAGATTTTTCTCAGTTTATTCCTCTTCTTTTTATCGTTTCTGGGGACTTCACGGAGTTGTAAAATTGTCCGTTTTGATAAATCGCGAGATCTTTGCATGTAAAAACATGGGAATCTTCTCCAAATCAGATTTTGGTCAATACCCAGATTTCTTTCTGAGCTGTCGCTTTGGTTGTCTCGGCATTTCTGGAGCTTTACATGCTCCAGCAAATCAAAAGCTTTAATCTTTTTCAATCCTTTCCACTGACACTGCTGCTCCTCTTTGATTCTTCTCGGTGTTTTATTGAATCGGCTGTTCTGCAGCGATTTGAATTTGCTACAGTAGTTGTTGTCTGCTCGTGAAAACAAACAATGTGTTAAATGCTGTTTCCAAGCAGTGCTGCTCCCTTCTTGTTATGGCCCCTGATCTTTTTCTCTGCATCATTTTTTGACCTTTTTCTTTTCCGTGAGATTCTTCTTCTGGGACACTGAGCTTTAGGTGGGCATTTTTCTCAGTACAATGAAAAGGGGTTCCTTTTTATAGAAACGGGATCTGCTTTTTTTCCCACAATCGTGTGAACAACAATAATAGCAGCAATAATAGACTCATAATATCAATATCCATAATCATCATCATCATCGGAAGAAAAAAAAATTGTCATCTGATCCCTCTATCTGAGAGAAAACAGAGTACCCTTTGAGGTCATGATTTCACACCCATCTGATCCTGTCTTTTATGCAAAATGCCTTGAACAAATCCCAACATTGCGTTTCCCTCTCTCTCTCTCTCTCTCTCTCTCTCTCTCTCTCTCTCTCTCTGTTTAAAACTGTCTTTTTGGGGTTCTGCTTGGGGTAGGCATCCACTGTTTAAAGAATGAATTTTCGGATTATGAGTGCTTGTCATATTAAAGTAATATCACATCAGAAATAGCTTAACATTTTTAAGCCTGGAAAGAATAATAAATTATACCATTTTGATCTACTTGTTCCGTAGTGGGGTTGACGTGAAATGTCAAAGCACGCAAACACAGAGAGAGAGAGAGAGAGAATATAGTGCTGCTGCTTCTGCTGCTGGAAATTCATGCTTCATCTTTTTCTGGTTATGGGCCTGTTAATGAGAACATTATCCCACTTGCTGTCCTTTATTCTCCTCCTTCCTCTTTTAACAGGGCAGATTGAGATTCTGAACAAAGACAGGATTTTTCCTTTATTTCCTCCATCTCTCTCGGGGGCCGGTCAAAAGGGGACTCGAGGGAAGTGTAAAATGGAAGGCGACGCATTCTCTGGGTTCGGCGGTGGGGCTCACCACCACCAGATAGACACCAAGATATTGCAGACCTTCCAGAAGAGCTTCGTGCAGGTGCAGGACCTACTGGACCAGAACAGGCGCCTGATCAACGAGATAAACCAGAACCAAGAGTCCCGGGTCCCCGACAGCCTGAGCCGGAACGTGGGGCTGATCCGCGAGCTCAACGACAACATCCGGAGGGTGGTCGACCTCTACGCCGGTCTGTCGAGCAACTTCGCCAAGTCCATGGACGCTTCTTCTGAGGGTGACTCCAGTGGCGGCGCTCTGAGATCAGACGCCAAACCGGGGCTCAAGAGAAACAGACCTGCATAGAAACGACCCCAGATTCAAGAAAGCAAAAACAAAAAGTCGTACCCTTTTGCTTATTCTCTCTGTAGTTTTGATGGGATGAAGTCAGATGAAGAAAGCAGAAGAAGGAGAAGAAGAAGAAGAAGAAAGTGGGGTTCTTGGGTGGGTGGTGGTAGAATCTGATTTTATTCAAATGCTTGATCCATCATGAAGCCACTGGAGTGGCTCTGAACTGTGTCTCTTGCGGTTCTGTTTTCGCCCCTGGTTCATCCGGACTTCCTTCTTCACTAGGAGGAGAATAATTGTTCCAAGAGTTAAAAAAAGTTTCCCCTCTCTCTGCCTGTAACTCCATTGTAACTGTGGATCTAATTAGGGATCAATCATGCTTTGTTCCGTCTGCTCTGTCTGTGTGCGGGTGTCCGTACCTTGTCATTTAGCATGCCTTTCAGAAAGTCCATCGAACGAAAGAGGTTCTTATTCATAGAATCATAGCCAAGCCTTTTATATATTCAAGTTTTCTCGGAATTAAAGCTCGACAATGTGAAGAGGTAATAAAGAATCGTTAGAAGTGATTAAATCTTTTTTATTTTGCAAAAAATGAATGATTTAAAAATATAATAATGAAAATAATCGCTTATATTATTTGAAATAATTTACTAACAAAAAAATTATTTAATTATCAACACGATTTATGCTAAATATTTTCGCGGTTGATGAAAATATTTATCAATTCAATCTTATTGGTGAAAATCGCCGACGTGAACGTTAGCAATCTTATGTAGCTGTCATGTGCTAACATATTATTTTTCAATAATTTTAAAATAATTCAATCTTTTTTACTTTTTTTCCTTTTAGCCTCGGAGGTCGGCGGCTACGCCAGTGACCCTTGCCAACCCCAAGTGGCGGGGCCACCGGCCTCCGAACCACAAAGGAAAAAAAGGATAGAAGAAAGATTAAAAAATTTAAAAATTTTCACGTCGCACTTAGCGGTATTACATAGGACTTACGATATTCACGTTAGCAATTTTCGGTCAACAAGATTGAATTGACAAAATGTGAAAATGTTTACGATTGAATCGACAAGCTAAAAAATATTCAAGATTAAAACTGGCAAAAGTGCAAAAAATTTAGGATTTTTTGGACAATTTTTCCTACTAGCCCTATGCGCTGGCTTGTCTTTAAAATTAGTATGTGACAAACCAAAAGAGAAAAACAAATATCAAATTTTTAGTTTAACGTATAATTTAAATAATGTAATTAGTGGTTCTTTGTGAAACACGGATAAGACAACTATTTTTTGGATTTGGTTTTTTCTATGCTCGCAATTTGTGTTGAGACATCCTTTGTAATAAATGTTTATGCTAATGCTCGCATAACAATCCGAGAGGAAAATTGTTAAGATGCATATGTGAACTAGCGCTCTGTTAGAAGAAATTTTGCATCGAATAATTTTTTTGGTTCGAACATTTCTAATAATTTCGATACGGTGTAGGCCCATAATTCATTTATTTAAGTTTTTAAGTGAATGTGAGCTCGATTGGATATGTTGTTAAGGCTCAATCTTGGGCTCCCCTTGAGGGTTCTCTCGAGGCAAAAGGTGAGGACTTCTACTACACGCTCCTTAATACTCTGTTCACAAATGAAATTATCATTTTCAACGTCAAAAATTGGCCGCCTTAACCCAAATTTCTTGTAACAAAAAAGTCTTATTTTTATTTTTCCCTACCTTACAATCTCGCTGGTCCATTAGATGATGGTGGGTTGATGATCAATTCTAAAGAGCGAGCGCCTGATGTTTTCATGATGAGCGGTCCCTGTCTCAATTCTTCTGAACTCCCACGAGATCAAGGACGGTCTTTCTTTGGTTGCTTAAAGGAAAATATATATATATTCTCGCGGTTCTCATGATCCTTTCAACTTTTTGGGCTTCGATGTGGAGAATTGAGCAAAGTAGTTATGGAATTACTCAAACATAAATCTGAGTTTAAGTTAGTGTTCCTGAGATGCTCTGAAACTGGTTGAGTGAGAAAGCAGCTTGTTTGATGATCTTTTTGGCTCCCATCACACTCCACCACCACCACAAGATCAGAATCTCAGATAAGAGATGATGATGATGATGAGCTCTTTTGACCCTTCTCTTTTTATATATGTTTCTCTTGAATTCCTCTCTTGCTCACCCAAGACAATCCATTGGATGGTGACGACAGGAGAGAGACAGAGAGAAATTTCATAAAGTATTCACTAGGAAGTGTTGAAAGATAGGAAGAGAATACATGGATATATAATTGACGATGAAGAAAAAACTGAAAGCACCAGAGTCCCAGGAAATGGACAGAAACCCAATGACATGACAAGGGACCCAACAGTTGAACATTCTTTTTTTTAAGGATGGAACTAGGGTTCCAACACATGCTCATCTCTTCCCAGTTCCCACTGCCAAGGTTTCGTTCTCTCTCTCTCTTGGGCATGCTTTCTTTGATTGTATTTTGCGCAATCGCCTCGGACCTTTACCTTTCTTTTCATAGACTCCGATGTTGATGTCGGGTCTGCTGATTAACGGATCGTGTCGATTTTTCATCTCGTTTCTCATCGATGCAAAAGATAGAGAAGGTCCCAAGACTCGACCTAACTCGGGCTTTACTCCACCATTTTCATGTCTTCTTCTTGTGGGCATTGAGCAGGTGTTCCTGATGGTGGACCCATAAATGCAGAGCAACCCCAAGTTTTTCTTTTTCCTGATCTTTGGAGGATGACAAAGGCCCACCACATGAGTGATTCCTGGAAATGTCTTTTGTCCTGCACTGGACTTTTTTTCCTCCCCCTTTCGTTATTCTCCACAAGAGAAAAGAACATTGGTGGGGGGAGATCGCTGTCACTCCATGTACAGAAAATGTCCATGAGCACTCAATACAAACCTATTTATTTATAGTTATTTCCCTCTTGTAATGCCGCTCGTTTGAACTGGATCTACTGCACGTGCTTCATTTTCACTGTGAAAGTGTGATGTCATGGCCTGTGACCTCAGGGCGTGTATTGTTGTGAGATCTTGATTGGTGCAGGTTTCCTAGGTGCGTGTGATCCATCAATTCAAAATTCAGCAGTTGCAATCAAAGTGGATAATAGAGTAGGAGTGGAGTAGTGCCACAGCAGAGAGTCATTAATGGCTGCACAGAGCTGGCTGCTTTTCACTTGAATAGGGAGATGTGGATGTTTTTCTTCTTCTTCCTGAGTTATTAATGACACCAGCAACCAAAAACGGGAAGGGTCAAATTAATATTTGGGTTTCTCATGCATGTGAGATCATATTTTGTTTGAGGGTAATTTGCTCTATGGCTAGCTACCACTACACATGCTTTTAAGCTGGATTCAAATGTATGACGTGATAAATTTGGATTCATGTGCATAATGGGTCAAATTTCTATGTCCATAGCTGAAATTTAGTTTATTTTAGAAAATCGATAACCCGTGACAGTCTTTGTCAATTATTCCCGATCACACGATCTCCCAATCAACGAATACTTTATGCAAAAACACGCGATGATGATACGTGGATTTATAATTAAGACCGTATCATCCCCGATAGTATTATCGGGAAACATTTTCTTTTACTTTATAGCGAAGCCGCTAAACTTAACTTTCAATCATTCAATGCACCAAAAAATTGCTTTTATTTTTATTTTGTAACAATTAGATTATTTCCTCAATCCAACGATTTTTTCTATTAACCGCGATGGCTTATACCCATGTATAGGCATATTAAACGATCGATCATGTCTATCATGTAGTAGCTTAACCAACAAATTAAAGGTCAATCGACAAAATAAATCACGACCTCTTCGGGGTAAAACGGATAGATTACCATATAGTTTTGGGAAGGGATGTTTTTTTTTTATCACTTGAGAGGGAGTCTAGTGTCGAGGAACATCTTTTATATATATATATATATATCGATAGGTGATGAATTATTTTGATAACCTAAAGAGATAGGGATGAAATTGGAAAGAACATAAAGTAATTTTTGTTGCTATTTACCCTAAATTAGAAGGATTTCGACTGCATTATCTACTTTTACATATAGATCGAGCTAACTAGAGAGGCCACTTGAAATTAGGCCAACTAAGCAAACTTAGCAAAGGAAAGAGTGCCACATCACAGCTTTTTTTTTATTATATATATAGTATGCTTTCTTCATAATTCATTAATTATCCAAACTAATATATCTACAGTAGTTCACCTCTTTAATGCCATTAAAAGCACAGCTTCTTTATTTCCATGAGAAAAATTCATTGCTTTGAGGAATTTATGACTCCTAAGAAAATTCAAATTCATCGCAAGTGACAAGTTTTTGAGCGAAATATTTTATTACTATGCAGAAGATACGTATCCATGTACGTATGTATGTTTGCATGTATGTGTGTGTTCTTATTGGATTCTGTTTTCTCTATTGTAAAACGATTAAGAATCCATACCATCAAATAAAATAGATCGAAATACGTATTCAACGAGTTCTCCACATATGGCGATTTACCTTATTTGTTGTGATATTGTACTAGAGCCCGGTTCGATTTCACCACTTATTATGAATAACCAGGAGTTCTAGCCGCGATGCTCTCTTATCCAATCCCACTGATCCACATGCTGGATTTGAGAAGAGAAACAAAAATCAAGTAGTACTTGCCGGCTGCAAGGCATTTAGAAAACAAAAGATAAAATCCTCAACCGATGCGTTTCAACAAATTATACAGTCTTACAAAAGGTGTATAATCTAAGTTCCCCATTTTTTTCGTGGAAAA
Organism: Rhodamnia rubescens; assembly: GCA_021437795.1. Classification (NCBI taxonomy): domain Eukaryota; kingdom Viridiplantae; phylum Streptophyta; class Magnoliopsida; order Myrtales; family Myrtaceae; genus Rhodamnia; species Rhodamnia rubescens. The sequence continues at coordinate 2,031,627 of JAILYA010000039.1, forward strand.
TAAATTTTAAAAAATATTTTCCTCGCAAAACGATCTTTTTCATCTCATGAAAATGAACAAATGAAAAGCATTTTCATTTTCCACGAAAATATTTTGACATAAATTGCTGCTGACGATGAAATTTTTTTTAATCAATTAATCGTTTCAAGTGATAATTTTAGAAAAATATTTTTTAAAATTACTGATAATTCGCGAGATAAATAAAAACCTCTTTGACAAGGGCTTTTTTTTTGTGTGTGTGTGTGTGGTGAGGAAATGAAGAGGAGCAGAAGAAGAAGGGTGTGAGAGAGATGGGGTTGGCCTTGGCCCCATGCCAAGCCAAGACAAACCAGACATGTCGCCAACACAACATGTGAAGTGGGAATCTAACTTTATTCATCTATTTTATCCTCTTTCTTTTCAAAACTTTAGTCTTCTTTCACTTTTTGTTTCTTGAATTTGGAGCAAAAAAAAAAAAAAACAAAATAGGTTGGAAAGGAACCGACCACCATGTCTTGGCCTTTTCCAACTTTACCCAACAAAATTTTAAAAAATTAAAAAAATTAAAAATAAAATTAATTTGTGTCTCGTGGGCATCTCCATCATTAGTTGGCCCAGCTAATTAATTAGCGAAGGCGTTTCCTTATTTTTATGCCTCTGCCCATGATTTAACAGCAATTTGCTTTAGGATTGAGTTATGGGGTGGGGCTTATTAAACTTGTGTTAATTGCGGAGCTCAGCAAACATCCACTAAGCTCTCTAGGGCTAGAAAGATTTGACTGTTGACTTTTCTTCGTGTTAGGTGGAATCACAGGGCGTTTGTTTGACGCATGGGCATGACCAAACTCGTTTTCCTTCCTTTTTTTTTTTGTTGTTGTTGCTGTTGAATGTTGTGATGCCTTTGGATAAAAATGTAGCCGCGAGGAAAGAAGAAGAAGAAGAAGAAGAGTATTTGCAAGCCAACAATTAAGCCGGTCGTTGTCATTTAGCTTACAAGTTGTGGCTATATCTTATGGGAAAAACAGTCCAAAAAGTCCTAAGTCTTTTGTACGGCCGGGACCCCGCGACTTTATGAAAAAAAAGGAAAAAAAAAGACAAAAGTAAGAATAAATTTAGAAAAAAAATTTATGAAAAATTTGCACAAATTGTTCACGTTTGTGCCGACTTGACTCATAAGATAGCGGACACTGATTGGGTTGCCACGTTAGCGAATTTTCGACTAAAATTAATAAGAAAAATTACATGTGTTTAGGATTGAATACACAAAATTAAAAGATTTAAACTGAAATGCCCTCATCTTATGTCATGTCCATAATGTCATTGGAATGATAATCACGGGTGCGAAGAGCGACGAGTACCATAAAGTTTTCCACATGGAGAAGTAATGTGTGAGAGATCGAGATTATTGTGTAGCCTCGTTTCGACGATTGAAGTCGAGGCATTGAGCCCTACGGAGTATATTTAATTTTAACTTTCTTTGAAGCATTGATATTGGTTTTTTTTTTTTCGCCACAATTGCTCATAAAAAAAGGTATCTACTGAAATGAAAACAAGCCGCGAATGTTGCAACCATTCTAGATGAATGTGCTTCAACCTTTGGTCATCAACTTGGCAAAGTCTAAATCAATTTCAACACGAATATTTTTAGGCGTATCAATGCCGAATTTATTTTAGTTATCATATCAAGATGTTCGATGCCGACCATTATGAATGGAGGAAGCGTACTACGGACTGGTTCTTATGGCTCGCCTTGTTGAAGCGGGCGAAGATGCTTTAATGTTTAAGGAGCGGACGTGTTTAGATAGATTAGGTATCCAAGCAAAGGGTAGGTTTAACCGGTTCTCACTTTACTAAGCGCAAACATTCTCATTTCGAGCCGGTCTTCCGGGCCCGACGTGCGCGATTGTCCGTCTTATTAATTATTTTCATGTGGTTAACGAGGAGTTTTGTTTATGGGCCCAAAGTTCACTAATCTATGGTTGATTTCTCAAATTAACCGGGTTTGACTTTTGCTTGTTTGAAAGACAAAAGATTATAGTGGGCCTCGGACATCAACTTAGGCCCAAATTCTGTGTAATTCTATTCTTCATCGTCCGCAACAAGAGCCCACTTTTCGTTAATAATGTCTTAAATGGGCTTAATGGGCCCGGCCCTCTTAGGGCCCAGCTTTCCCCAATCGCGCGCCCCCACTACCAATCGAAACCCTAGCTCTCATCCACACCGTCCGATTCATCTCCACCCGCCATCTGCTTCCTACTCACGTATATAATCCGCCCTCCAGCCTCCCAAATGCCCCAGTGAGAGCTAGGGTTTGCAGAGCAACTTCTGCCGTCTCGTTCAGCTCAGATCGCTTCCCGGCGACTTCAGTCAGCTGAACCGAAATCCGAAACATGACGACTCAGATCAGCAAGAAGAGAAAGGTCAGTGCCTCGGCCTTTGGTAGATATCATTTTGCGGGACGATGAGATGTCGGTTCCGTTGATCGTGGTTTTGGCTTACTTGGTTGTGCAGTTTGTGGCTGACGGAGTCTTCTACGCCGAGCTCAACGAGGTCCTGACCAGAGAGCTCGCCGAGGATGGATACTCCGGCGTCGAGGTTAGGGTTACGCCCATGCGCACCGAGATCATCATCCGAGCCACTCGCACTCAAAATGTTCTCGGTCTGGTGTCAGATTTTTTTCCCTTAATTTTCCTTCTTTTGTGCAATATGGAGGTTTGTAGTTATTGTGATGGATTGGTTTCGTATTGAATTTTTTTTTTCGGGGAATTCTGTGTGGTGTAGGAGAGAAAGGGAGGAGGATCAGAGAGCTGACCTCTGTTGTGCAGAAGAGGTTTAAGTTTCCGGAGAATGGCGTGGAGTTGTATGCTGAGAAGGTCAACAACAGAGGGCTTTGCGCCATCGCGCAGGCTGAGTCGCTCCGCTACAAGCTTCTCGGTGGCCTCGCTGTCCGCAGGTGGAGACTTTGTGCAATCCTCTTATGTTGCGTCTTTGTCGAGCCTGCTTTCATTTTAAGGTCCATTGCATAGTTGTCCTTGTTGAAGCCGGCTGAGAGTTGGCCATGCCTAGATCTTTTCCGTACAGTCGTGATACTAGAGCAAGTTAAAAATATTCGTATGGCCTGTATGATGAATTCCTCGTTTTAAGTTGACTGGGTTTGCGGTTAAATTAGAATTTCAAGTTGATAGAAAACCGCCAGTGAAATGTCTCCAACCTCTTTATGGGGTATCTGTGATGTATTATGTCTCGACTCACAATCATTGTTATCTGTTCTTTGGTCGATGTACTCTGTCCCTTTGTATCTACAAAGCAGAGTGGTTGTTCCCTTTACCATTTTTGTGTCGGAAGATGACTAAATCGAATACACTTTGTCCTCTGTGCCAGCATCCTCGTGAAGTTCCTATATTCTAATGCAGTAACCTAGAGGAGGATACCTAGCTGTGGAATTAGCTAGTTCTTGTAGGACTTCTTTTGCTGTTTGTGTGCATACTGCAATACCGGGAGTTGTTATTTTTTCTTTTATTCATGATGTTTATGTCCATAATAACCAATTTTGTCTTCTCTTATCTTGGTTTAGCTGTTCTTTGTTCAATGTACTCTGTCTTTTGTCATCTACATAGCAGTGTGGTTGTTCCCTTTACCATTTTTGTGTCGGAAGATGACTAAATCAAATACACTTTGTCCTCCATGCCATCATTCTCGTGAAATTCCTATATTTTCATGCAGTAATCTGGATGAGGATACATAGCTACAGAATTAGCTAGCTCAAATATAATCTCTTTTGCTGTTTGTGTGCATATATGTTAATGCCAAGAGTTATTGTTTACCCTTTTCTATATGATGGTAATGTCAATGGAACTACCAATTGCATGCCAAGGTCAAACATAGTGCTAATGATGCCACACTATATTTACTGATTTATTGTCATCATTTCGAGCTTGTTTCCCCATGTCTCTCTGGATCTCATGTCTATTTCGTATTGTGCATTTCTTTGTTGTTTCTTGAACGTTGATTTAAATATCTATTGTTTGGACTCATCGTAGATGCTGAATTTCTGCTGATGTTGGTCTTTATGTCAGGGCTTGTTATGGTGTCTTGAGGTTTGTCATGGAAAGTGGAGCAAAGGGTTGTGAGGTTTGTCTCATCGAACCTTTTATCAACTGTCTGATGTGGGTTTGCTTTCTTGACATGTGCAACAAATTTGATTGTGAATGTCGTCAATATTTTACAGGTGATTGTTAGTGGGAAACTCAGGGCTCAACGTGCCAAGTCCATGAAGTTCAAAGATGGTTACATGATTTCTTCTGGTCAGCCTGTTAATGAGTATATTGACTCGGCTGTGAGGCATGTTCTTTTGAGACAGGTTGCTGCTTTCCCTTCTCAAATACCTTTTTTTTATGTGACACAAAAATTACCCTACCTAAATCACTGCCTCCTTGAATTCCTTCTCTTGCTTGTTACGATGCAACCGATTAAGAATTTAATCTATTGCTGCACCTTCATTTTATCTTACCGTGCCTCTCTTTCTGCTTCGAAATTTATCGCCTAACATGTATTATTTCACTATCTAGGGTGTGCTTGGAATCAAGGTCAAGATTATGCTCGACTGGGATCCCAAGGGCAAACAAGGGCCTACAACTCCACTGCCTGATCTTGTTACCATCCATCCTCCCAAGGAGGAAGAGGAATACAGGCCACCAGTGATGACTACTGATATTGACCTAGCTGTCCCAGTTGCTTAATGCCCTGCCTACTTCCAGGGATTGGTCATATTTATCAAAATTCTCCATGAATTTTCTTTAAGAGCTTGAAGAGCAGTTTTTAGAGTATGAAGGACTTGCTATGATCTTTTGATAGTTTTCGGTTTTTTTTTCCTTCTGTCAGAATCTTGTTACAGATATCTTGATCCGCATGATTTTAATTCAAAATTTTTTTTTGTCTAAATGCTCTTTTTGGTTTAGACTGTAAAACATTGCGCATTCAGTTTTTTTCAAAGAAGTCGAATCAAGAATCTGCAGTTGTGCTGCATTAGGACAATTATGTTATGGTACAAAGATCGTTCTCTCCCTTTAATTTGTCTTGGGAAGTAGAAAGTTTATTGACGTTGCAATACTCCTAAAGAAAGGGCAGGCATACTAGAGAGATTATAACTGTAACCCATGGTTAGATCAAAGCTTGAATTGTGAGATTTAGGTTCGGTTGTACAATCTCTATTCCAGTTCCCACTTCCTGCACAGATTCTTACACAGAAAGGTTTCAGTCATTGAGAACATGAGTTCACGGTTCATGTGTTCGCCTGTTTTTTTGTTGAGATGTGAAGCTGGGTATTCAGCATCTTTGTTGTGGAATTAGCTTTTTGTCCTATATTGCTGGACCCATTAAATGAGTGAGCAAGCGTCGGGTCGAAATGATCCCGGTCGTATTGACCTATGTTTATACAATGCAAATCTAGTCATGTTCAACACGGACTGAACAAGTGAAGATCTAGTGAATCTAGTGAGGGCGAGAAAACGAGTGTAGGGGAGAGTGAAATGAGAGTCAGAGATGGATTGGGAATGAAATGACTTCCTTCTCGAACTGCATTTTTTCTTTCTCTGGCTTCTCCTCCGCCTCGTTTCATTCGCTGTTCTCCTCCTCCTTAGGTCTCGCTTCTCTATTTTGATGAATGTGATCGTCCACCTTGAGCACAACTTATTACTGAAGATTTATTTCATATGCATGTCGTGATCTCGAAGGTTTTGATTAGGCCATGATCAAAATTTGATAGAGACAGTCGTTGAACACTGACTACTGAGGCTTTGGGCTTTAATTTAATGATTCGTGATTTCATATTATTTGGATAAAAAAATACAGTCAAGATATGGCATATCGGTTATATCGTGGTAGCAATTGAAATCTTTCTTACATTATTGAAAAAGATTTATGTCGCATCGAATTCCTTTGTCGGGGGCCGATTTGCCACCCAACGTCAGAATCTAATTCTAAAGGAGTTACAATCCATTTGAATCACGAGAATATTTGAACTCATTCCTTCCACGCCTACATCCACGTCGAGTCGAGGTCTTCGTCCCACATCTTCTTCACGAAGAAGAGGGGGAGGGCAGGATTTTCTCGAATTTCCCCCACCGATCAATAATACGCCGAACGTCTGTCCTGAACTGAACGATGGCTATGGACATCGCACGTCCCGGCTTTCGTCTACGATAATTTCGTCCATAGCGCGGCACTTCTAGCGCCGGGCCCACGTATCATCCTTATCACTCTCTCTGCTGCGTTGCCTTTTCCTCATCCTCATTTCCGTTGCTTTTCTCTGACGTGGCCATCCATTCCGACCTGGAGAAACTGAAGAAGTTTTTTTTTTAATTGATCCAATTCTTTTTTTTTTTTTGGGGTCAGAACAGTAATTGATCCAATTCAAGTCCCCAATTTATGTTGAGTCTTTTTACCTAAGCAAAAATTTACCCATCTTTTACTCTAATCTTAAATATGCTCCATTTTATCCAAAAAACGCCATTGGCTGTCCCTAATTTTCATATTCTTGAACGGTTTCATTTTGAAGAATTTATTTATTAAGATAGATTTTTTTTTTGGTCAAATACTGGGATAGACTTTATATCCACATAAATATGCCACATCGATTCGCACTTATCACCCCCTTACTTTGCTAATATGCTTTTTTTTTATCGACATTAAAATGTCAAGTCAAATTGGGATTGGACCAAGGATAGATTTGAGAATATATTAAAAATTTGCGATTTTTTTTAGACAAAGTAAAATTCGGGGCATATATGAGATTGTATCTAAAGACAAAAATAAAAAAAAAAAAGTTTGGGGCTGATTTGGGATTAGGCCTAAATTTTAGCCTTTTTTTTAACAAAAAAAATTCGAGACAAATTTCAAACTAAATTTAAGACTTAACCTAAAATTTGGGATTATCTTAAGGAAATTAGGCTCCATAATTTTATGGAGTTTTGAATTGAAATTTAAAAAGTTGACAGTTTAATAGTATAATTGATTCAATATCAATCACAAATTTTATGAATGGCAAAAAATATATAACAACCATAATGAGATCCACCTCTGATTTTATTGTTAACGTTTCGTATTATACTGTCGCACTAGACCTTAGGGAAAGGAGAGAGGTGAATGGTGGGCCCAGGCGTTCGACATGGACTACGGTATTACTATTTTTCAATTCAGACCGACACTGTAGAACCCCAACCCACTACTAGTGGAGTAAAGCCGATGGGACCACTGGCTTACGTGGCGCGACATGGCGGTAATTGATTGGCAGGGGCGCAGGGTGACGTGTTAACCCCGGCCGACCTATCCATTTGTTTTCCCTCGCTTGTGCAGCCTGTGCAGTCAGTCTGTCTGAGATTATTGATTGAAATCTCAAACGCTCGTCTTCCTCCTCCGGTCTCCCTTCTCCGTTTCTGGTACCATCGAGCTCCGCCTGTTCTTCTTGTTGGGTCGGGGATCACAATGACCTCGGAAAAGCACGTGGCCGTCCTCGCGTTCCCGTTCAGTAGCCACCCCCCGCCCCTCGCCAACCTCCTCCGTAAGCTGGCCGAAGCCGCCCCGGACGTCCGCTTCTCTTTCTTATGCACGCCCAAGCCCAACGGCGACCTCTTTCCCCCTTCGTCGAGGGCCCAGCTGCCGCCCGCCCAACGTCGGGATCTACGACGTCGACGACGGCTTGCCGGCCGGCCATCTCGGAGCGACGAGGCTGCACCCGCAAGAGGAAGGGGATATGTTCCTCAAGCAAGCTCCGGAGAGTTTTCGAGACGCCATCGGTCCCGCGGAGCGAGATGCGAGGAGGAAGGTGAGTTGTCTGCTGAGTCACGCTTTCTTACTTTTCGCATGCGAGATCGCGGAGGAAATGGGCGTCCCTTGGGTGACGTTCTGGGTCCCGTCGCCGTGCTTTTTGTCCGCTTGCGTCCACGTCGAGGTCCTTGGTCGGCTCCGCCGTGGAACCTCCTGCGGCGGCGTGACAGTGGCAGAGGCCGATGACAAGGCCCTGGAGATGGTTCCAGGTTTATCGTTATTTCGCATGTCAGACATCCCAGACGAAATACTGCAAGACCAGAACACGAGGACGGTGCCGAACCTGCTCCGCCAGATGGGGAGCGTGCTGCCCCGCGCCATGGCCGTCGTCGTGAACTCGTTTGAGGAAGCGAACCCCCCACCCCTTGTGGCGGACTTGAAGTCCAAGTTCAAGATTCTCCTCCACATGGGTTGCCTCACGGTGCAATTCCCTCCGCCGTCGCCGCCACCCAGCTCCGCCGCAGATGATACTGGTACCTTGTTGTGGCTAGATGCCAGAGACCCTCGGACAGTCGCGTACATATGCTTCGGGACGATGGCGATGCCGTCACCCGACGAGATGTCGGCCCTCGCCGACGCCCTGGAATCCACCGGGACCCCGTTCCTGTGGTCTCTGAAGGAGCACATGATGGTACACTTGCCCGAAGGGTTCTTGGAACGGACGGGGGCGCGGGGAAAGATCGTGCCGTGGGCCCCGCAGAGAGGGGTGCTGAGCCACCCGGCGTGCGGGGCATACGTGACGCACTGCGGGTACAACTCCGTGTTCGAGAGCGTAGCGGGGGGCGTGCCGATGATATGCACGCCGTTCTGGGCAGACAACACGATGAACGCGAGGATGGTGAAGGAATGGTGGGGGATCGGAGTGGGAGCTGGAGCGGGAGCGGGGGAGGGATGATTACGAAGGGTGGGATGGTGAAGGCGTTGGACGTGGTGCTGAGGAGCGAGGAAGGAAAGGAGATGAGGAAGAAGGTCGGCGAGCTTCGAGCGAGGTTGGCGGAGGCTGCCGCCCCTGGCGGGAGCGTCGGAGCTGATTTCAAGGCCCTTGTGGACTTGATTGCTGCTTCTTGATAAGATACGTTTCTAGTTCGCTTTGTTTGAAACTCCCTCCAGTAGGCCAGACAGCTTCGGCGTGGCACACTGGTAGCGTTTTGTTGCAAATTTGTTTTTCCGGTCGGGCAGGAACGGGTTTCGCTAATGCCCATATCTTCCTGAAGGGGGGATTTTCGTTTCTTTCGGTCATTGCCGTGTCGGTCTAATCATTTTGAGCATCGGAAAGAACGTCACGGGTTGCCCGCGGTCGATAAACATGTCAATGTTAATGGCATCAGTCGGAGCTCTATAGCTTGAATCTGACTAATCAAATGAAGATTCAAACAATTGCTCTGTTTCTTCATTGGTATTAATGATTTTACCCGTGCATCATTTGGTTTTATCTGGCCTTTCAAACCGGTTTCTTCGATGTACGAATTGATCTACGGCTTGTGTGTGTTGCATGGTAGCTACGGTGGTCTGCACATATAAGCAATCACACCCCACGCCCACCAGAGATTACTGCTAAGGTAGTTACCACTTTATTTAAAAATGTTGAAATAACATCTTTTGGAAGACATCAGTTAATCTTTACATCGATTTTCTCTACCACTTGAAAACGCTATAAAAAAACAGCAGTATGCTCTTGAAACCTTCCGTCGCACTCGAACAAACAAGAATTTTCGCAAAATTGTACATTGAAGGCTCTTGATCTGTGTACGAAGGGTATCTCAAGTGATTGTATTTCGATCGGTGATATTATTTAGTGAATTTTGGGCATAATACAGTATGATTTTCCCAACATTTATCGTTTAGAACAGGAATTCATTTCTATCATCAGTATCAAAGCCTGTAAACTTATTTTCCTGATCCTACGTTCATTGATTGAATCAATTATGCCATGTTTAGTACACTGTTCATTGAAGTTTATCACGTTTTTACATCGTTGGTATTGTTCATGCTTTTTTTTGGAAAATTGGTCCAATAAATGTGAAATATTATTGGATAGTTGGAAACTCCTTGATACCGAGTCGAATGAGTGGTCGACCATCGCCGGAGGAGGCCGAACGGCCCCGCACGCACGTTCACCCTCCGGTAAGGTTTGGTGCGCGTGGGATTCACACGCCACGTGCATCACGCGTGCCTTCATCGCTCGAAACAGCTGCTAAGGTTAGCGGATGACGTCATCTTGACATTAGCAAGTCGAGTATCCTGCCCCGACCTGATCCATGACCCGGTTTCGACCCGATTTTCACCGGACCTAGTTCCCTATTTTTCAAAAAATTACAATTTGGTCCCTTAATTTTAGAAAATTGCAATTTGATCCATGAACTTTTGGTAATTGTAATTTGATCCCTAAACTTTTTAGAAATTGCTCGCCGGTGTGAACCTCAATATTCCCATGGACAAATGAGGAAAAGGATAGGCTCTTGAAGCTAAGGAATGAATTGGCCCTATATCAATGGGATGCCAGAGTTGACATGATGTCTCACATCGGTTCAACAAAATGATACTAAGAATCATTTGAAATGGTTATGTTATGCCGGACTATCTGAAGGTCGTTGCCCTGAAAGCTACTCTTCCTAAATGGCATGAGGTCTTGGATCATTTACGAAAGGTCGGCCCCAAATCTTATAAGCAACTTGGAATTAGTTTCCCGATAGAGTTGACATGATATCTCACATCATAACGGTCAACAAAGTGATACTAGAAATGATTTGAGATAGTTGTGTTATGCCACTATCCGAAGGTCGTTGCCCTAAAATCACTCTTCATGAATTGGCATGAGGTCTTGAATCATTTATGGAAGGTTAGCCCCAAATCTTATAAGCAACTTGGAATTAGTTTTTTGATAGAGTTCATGGGGTTGGGGTACGTAAGACGTTAATCCTTGCTTTGAATGGGTCTTGGGGCAGGCATGAATGCACCTTGGTGGAGCGATTTATTTCTCTAGCTTAGACCCGAGGGTTTCGCAAGAGCCGCTATAGGGACACCTTTAAGGTCAAGAAGTTTCCTAAGGAGTTTGTTGAATTTTTCCCTATTTATGGTATCCATTATATTACTTGATATTGTTATTCTAGAGTTTGACATCCTGTGAATATGTGATTTACGATGTTACTATTATCATTCACGTTATATGTAAATATTTTATGAAATATTTAGTTGTGAATGGATTAAGGGATTTGTAATTTACTGCCTTAGTGGTGTTATGTGGTTAAGTGAGGAGTTTTATAAAGTTTTAGTGACTTTAATGTACTCATGTTTTACATAAATGATTATATTAATAATAATTTCAAACGATGATTCCTCAACGATGATTGGGAACTTAGTGAATTTTTGAATCTGAAACCTTATGTGAAATTATTCATTAATATAATTAGTGAGTGTAAAATAAATGCAAAAATATTAGGCATTAATAGTTTGTAAATATATGTCTATAGAACTTCGTGTTCGAGATACAATGGCTTGACTTATAAGAATATCATCACTTAGCTTAACGGATGAGAGATTTTAGACGGCGATGATTATTAAATTTGGAATGTGAGAATCTATTTTATGCTAAAAAAGCAAGAAATACTAGAAGCTCTTAACCTAGTTATGAAAGAACCTGAAGATGAAATTATTGCATCACATAGAAATGAAAATAAAAACATTTGTTGCATGGAAAAAGAAAAACTCTATTGCTCGCATTGCATTGCTGAGTAGTACATCTCTCCTCTGTTCTTCCCCACACTATCTATCCTCTATCTTTACTTTTTGAATGCGCACGCCTCACCTCTCTCTCTCCTCTGTTTTGAGAAGCCAACGACGCTTCGACGACGACGACGACCGTGATTTTGGCTGCCTCGTCTCTCCTTTGGCGCTCTCTTACTTTATCCTCCGCCGCTTGTTCGCTCTCTGCTCCGGCGTGCATGAAGCTCATCTCTGCTCAGGCGCAAATGCACCGTCCTCGCCGTCCCAACCCCTACCTCACCTCGGATCTAGTCTGTCTGGATTGTTTTCACGGTTGCAAATGCAACTTTTTTTTTTTAAGGGACCTTGTGAGTCCCACATGCGTGTCGACAGCGTGTCCAGCGCATTGACTGCTCGTCGGAATCTTGACACGCGATCAACGCATGTTGGAACGTGTCAAACGTGTGTCGGTGTCCGACATCGACGCGATGACCTCCTGCAAGTGTTAGTGCTACCTAGACCACACCCATGCCCACTAAAAATAACTGTCGAAGCAGTTATCATTTTATTTCAAAATGTTGAAATAACGTATTTTTACGTCAGTTTTCTCTCTTGCTTGAAAACGCTCTAAAAAATAACAATCTTCAAACTCTCCGTTGCACTCGAACGAATAAAGATCACCGCAAGGCCATACGTCAAAGGCTCTAAATTTTTGTATAGCAGGTACGTTGTGATCGCACTTCAATCTGTGATACAAATTAATGAATCTTGTACATATTATGATATGATTTTCCGCAAGTTTATCGTTTAGAACAAGAATCCATTTCTATCGGCTTCGATCCATCGATGACATGGATTGAGTCGAGCTCGAATCGTTCGCAATATTTATTTCCACCGCGGCCACAATCACAGCACATCTCATGAGTCATAACGAACGCAGATCGTATAAAGATAGTAAATTTGTTGAAGACAGGACACCGGCATGTGTACTTGTGAAAAGAGAGACTACGCATGCTCCCAAGTTTCCGACGACTTTGGATCAGGTTCTCTTGACGGGGTCGAAATTGGCGACGCCGATCACCGCGCCGACGATAGCCCCGAGAACGGCTCCCCCGGTGACAATGCTGAGCAGGAAGTTCTTGAGCGATGGCGAGACCGCGGCCTCCGCCACCTCCGGCACTACCATGGACGCCGCCAGGGCGGCTGCCGTGGCGCCGGCAATCGCCTTCTCCTTCAGCGATGCGCTCACCTGGAACTTGGCGGAGGCCCGGAATGCTCGCGGCGGCCCAACAACCTGCGGCAATGGCCTGACGAAAGTGTCGGCGCTCGGTAGCTTCCTGGGGTTGCCGCGAGTCGGCAGCGTGGCCATCGAGATGGCGGAGGTGGAAGCCATTGATGGTGGTGTTTAGCTTCGGGAATGCAGTGTTGAAGACGAGAGAGAGTGTGTGTGAAGTTTGTGATGGATTGAGAGGTGGGAAATGGAGATGGAAATGGGGATATGGGAATGCGAGGCGATGGTCAGTCCAGTCGACGACGACGACCCGCTAGCTGACTTGGCGGGCTCTCGTGCGCCGTTGGTGGATAAGGTTATCTCATAATCCTTTATTACGTGTGAATTCTTGAAAATGAACAAGAAAAACTCTGGCAAAAAACAAGAACAAAAAAGAAAAACAATTTCATGGTTGCAGACAAAACATTGTGATCGCGTTCTGTCAAAGAAGTCATCCAACGTAACTTTTAGTCGCACACAATTCAGAAATAAGATGAGAAATTGCGCTCAGACTGGTCATCCGATCTCATTCCATGATGAACTCGCAAGCCAGGATGAAGCGCGAAGCGAGCTTTAGTCATTTCACGAAGAAAAGCAAAGGGAGTTCTGATCTGACCAATCTTGTCGAGAAGCCTCCGATTCGAAGAACAGTTCGGCGACCTGCTAGTGTCGAGAATGCCTTCAGTTAGTAAAGACGGTTTTGTTAATGCAGCCGTAGCTATAAGAACTTGTTCCTCGGCCAACTATAAGATGATGAACAAACGTTAGAGCACGCAAGATCTTGAATGCCGATGTCGAAACAACGGAGCTTCAAACTTTCACATGGGTCCTAATGGTTGGATTCGATCGTCGTGCATGATCCTAAATGCCGGCAGTTAGGAGCAGTCGGACTTCGCTTTGGACTCTTCTGTATTTAAACTTGGTACTTCATAAATTTTGATTAGCGGGCCATGTTCAAAAGGGTTAATTACTCGAAGAACAGGAGATTAATCACCACAAACATTGTTATCACCCCGTGCCGTCGCTGATTGCGCACGGAGGATAAGTCATGCCGGACCGGCTGCAGCTGAGACTGGCGAGCCAACGGACCTCCTGAGGCAGCAGACGGTATTTAATCCCAAGCTCCTCGAATATCTTCTTGAGCTCCAGAACCAGCTTACATCTCTGACTACTTCGATCCCCGAATTTCTGGAAATTTATGGCGTGAGTGACATAGAGACCCATCGTCATCCTGTTCACATCTTCAGTCTCCTTAACCAAGATGCTGCGGCCGGGACGCCAGTACTGAGGCTTGCTCTCCAGATATCTGAAATTCTTCAACAATCTGAGGCGGACGATCCATATAGACCATAGATAGTAGATAAGGTACAATGGGTGGCGTACGCTTTATTTTAGCGTTCATAGCTCGATGGCAAACTCCATGGAATCGCTCATCTCTGGACTCCTGTAGAAGTTGCTGATGGGTTTTGTTGCCAAAACTGAATTCAGATAGTAAATCTTTTCGTTGTCGTACCTCAGGAAGACTGTCGTTAAGATGTTCATTTCTTCGACCGCCATCTGCAATAAATTTTGATCAGCAAAGCCAAATCAAGTACCGATGACATGAGAGAGGGCGATACGATCATCGGAAGTAAAAAAACAAAAGTGTGACCTGAACTCCATCGATTACGCAACGGTCGCCCACGTCAAACTGGTGCATCACGAATATGAATATGATCGCTTCGAAAACAGTTTTCACAGTGTTACCGAACATGAACACCACCAGGAGAAGCCGTGATGAGATGAACAGGAGCACCTGGGTCGTCAAGAGTCCCATTGCCAATAACCAGGCTATGATGATCACCATGAGCACAACCCCTGAGGCGAGCCTGTTCAGCTCTTCAATGGCGGTCTTTGCATCGTTTGAGGAATGCGCCAGTGACTTGCGTTCTCTGCCATACTTGACGAAAACTAGAAACTAGGAAACTTTGTGTGGTTACAATGACAGTGCAACCATGCTCCATCTACCTCAGGAAAGAATTTCTACTGAAGACTGAAAACAAATAATTTCTCCTCTATTGAATCATCCATGGGAAAAGAACATCAATCGCGGACTCACCAACCACTTTTTCAGCGACGACCTGGTGATCTTTCCGGTTTCTACGGCTCCTTCAAACAACTGAAGCTCATTGTCCACATCCGCCTCTTTCATGAAGCGTAAGAGGTCCTCTTCCTCAATGTACCTAAAGACAACAAAGGAAAAATAGTAGTGAAAAATTCAACCATCACTGGTTTGCAGTTAAATTGTCGACTAATCGGTATCGTCACTTGTATCCGGGCTTATCTACGTTTCCAAATATCTGATCAGCGGCGGCTTTAGCACCCCCCTCGCTACTAATCTCATTCCCTTGTTTCTCTCCCTCCTTGTCATCATCCCCGTGGTCGAGCCCTCCCGTGGATACCCCAGACCCGCTTGTCACGTCGATCAACCCTTTCATCGTTCACGCCGAGACCTTCTCTAGGTTAGGCCTGTGCAGCTTCTCCCCATCGATCACTTCCTCTCTCCGTCCTTCAAAGTCTTGAAGCTTAACCGGCTATTGCTCTTCGCATTCCCGACCTTTTCCTCCATCTCCATGAAGGGAGGCCTGGAGAGTGAGCGAACAATGTACTGATGAAAGAACTACTCCTGAATCTGATCGAAGAACCGCGTGCATTGGAATGAAGAAGCCAGCAATTTTATCAGTGGAGTGTTGATCAACCATATGGCAGATGCGGTAAGAGAAGAAGCCAGAGCCCAGGATCTTAGCAGTATGCCTCGATCGCTTCACGCCATGGTTTATCAGCAGCGCCCAGGCCAGTAGGACCAGACCTAACCAGATGTATACTTGGACACTCTTTTTCAATCCATAGACAAAATAAAGAACTTTCTTCTTGAGAAGGAAGCTCCTCTCAACCATGAACACCACTGTGTTTATCAACCATTCAGTGACCAATCTGCCACCGAAAATCACAAGCACTAGAATACACCATTTCCATAATTTCAAACTCCAGATCATTTGGTGTTTCAATTCATGCAGGGCCAAGCCAGCGATCAGAAAACCGGTGATTCACATGAACGCAATCCACTCTACCAAAACCATCTTCTTGATGTTCTTACAAGACATTTTCTGAACTTCCAGATTTGCAGCCTTGTAGACCTCCTCTTCCTCCTCCTCGTCTTCATTTCCTCCCCATGATGAAGCAGGAACTGGTGTCATCGGAATGGCTGGAGCCGTTTTCAGATTTCCTTTCGGGGTAGCAGAACCGACATGGGCACCTGGTGAAGCCACACTAGGTGAATTCCTAGAGGGCGAACTTGCATTCTTCATCTGGGACTTGACTTCGGCTAACTCTGCCTTGTTAGGATATGACTCTTCGACCAATCTCGATTTCGGCTTCGAGTATGCAGACCTCGTGAGTGACGATTTTCTTCTAGCCAAAGTGCCGGTTGCAATTACAGGAGGCTTACCTGAAGGAATTTGGCTTGGTTCTGTGGACCCTCGTCCAGAAGATGAGCTATTCGAATTCGGAACTTGCACTTTCAGCGCAACATTTTTAACTTCTTTCAACTCCGGATTGGGATTCGGTGAAAGACCCAACTGTGAATTCTTCGAAGAGTAGTCGGACTCTTTTTTTGGTTTGTGCAATAGTTATCTTTTGTTGGACAACCGCAAATTGCAATGAAGACGATCTTACTTGTTGCCATAGGGGTTCCAAGGACAAGATAAGATATGATCACTGTACCTGTAAGTCGTATCAAAATCATATTGTAGAAATCCATCAGGAAGCAGTCACCAAACGGACTGTCAGTTGAGCATTGTATCTAGATCTATCGCTAGATCGTCATTAAGTGTTTTCAGTAGTTCAACACATCGGATTCCAGTAAAGCACAGTATGGTTCTACAGTGATTTCAAGAACAGGTTGATCCGGCGAGGCCTCGGTTCGGGACAAGGCAAACCACCGCTTTTGGTGGGGCTGGGCCGAAGCCCGTTTCGTTCAGGAAAAGGACGAAGCCGAGGACGGTGCGCACAGCAGAGCTGGTTATTGTATACACTTGCAGCATTAGGCTTCGGTATGACAGCCGTACAATTAGACACCAGTCGACTGTGTCGCGAAAGTGGCTCATAAGTGATGAGAAGTCTTCTTTTTTTTCTTGTTCGGGCCGAATAAGACTTGGCTGATCTTATTACTACGGAATCCATTTGAACAATGACAGTAAAATAGCTGACACACGTAGAACCCAGTCCGATTCTTTTGCTTTTTCTTTTGTTTTGGAACATTCAGCATTGCTTCGCCGACTCGTTAGCTGACTTTCGCATCTATGTACAAAGCTTCCCTCAATTGAGATAAGACGGCACCCATTGGATTAGCATCTACAAAGATAAAGGCAAACTACCAAAGCACTCACCAGAAGCAAATAAATCCAGACCGACTGATATTATATGATCATGGAGATTACATGCAAAAGCCCAATATGTAACATAAGCTTACACTAATTAAAAGATAATAATTCGACCACTGACTCAATCATTAACTCTATTTCCATGATACCTCTCAATCTCCATGTTACATGAATGAATCTAGTGTGCAAGTAAATAGAAGTATCTCCATAGAATTCTCAACGATTCAGGTCTCCAAGTAAAAGGAGGTGCTATTTTGACAAATGATAAGATCGACAAATGAACTCTGGATTCTTTACATCGAAGCTGATGTACACGCTGTAGGATGTACGAAACTACATCTTTCTTAAATTATCTAACCTCGCCTGTAGGTCACTGTCTATTCCGCTGTCTTCATTCGCCGTAGCTTCTACTTGTGCAACTTTAGCTTTCGCAGCTGGAGCTGCAACCGCAGTTGATGGTGCATTTACAAGCTGCACAAAATGATTGAAAACAGAGAGGTTAAGGTCATCATAATAGCTCGATCATTTCATAGACATATTTAATAAGACAATACCTCTTGGTTGACATCAACACCGATCTCATCTAGAACCTGGTTAACTAATTCTTCCGTTTCCTCCTCTTCTTCATCACCTTCCAGAGCATCGTCAATGGCATCACCCATCACTTCACTCGTCATTTCCATCCTCTCGTTCTGCCTCTCGAACTCTTGCATAATTTTCTGCAATGATGGCAAGTTCATCTGCCTGTTCATCTGACCCATTGCCTTCGTCACGCCTTTCATTGCCTCCCCCATTGCTAGCGTTGATTTCATTGTCTGTGACACATTGTCTCAAAACCACAAAAGGGAAAAGCTAAACAGGACTAAAGCTATACAGGGCTTGCATTAACAGAGAATTTAAGCCGGAATGCCCGCGCACCTGAATTCTAAGAGAAACACCCTGAAGCTGCGACTTGAGTTTATAAAATTTGTCAATCTGATGACGTGTTCTAATAAGGTCCTTTGCCATCAACCTTACAGCTCCCTGAAAGGAAATTACACACGAAACAAATGACAAGGTAGAGAAAGCTGACCATCAATCTCAATCAATCTGCATCCACAAAATGCATTCAAACATTCATTCCAAGCCATGCAAGCTAAGATATGGTTAAATAAACAGTTACACAAGCTAAGAGAAAGAAGAGGCTTTAACGACATGCCCAGCCAATGATAAAATTAGAAACGCTGGTAAGCCAAAGGAGCACAAACATATACAAACATGCTTTGGTAGATGAACTGAAATAAAGATGTAGCAAAAGAGTCATAGGACATACCATCTGCCCTTGCTTGGCATTCTTCTTGATCTCTAGGATCAGCTTCTTCTCCTGAGTTTGAAGTCCTTGTCTCTCCCTGTCAATTTCGCGTATAGATTTGTCCAGCATCCTCTTATTCTCCCGCAGAAGCTCTAAAACACACGAATTTTCATCAGTTCTGTATTCTTTCTAAGTTCTGTTTATAAGATGACAGCTCTGATCACACCAAAAATTCAAGTAATCTACCATTTTTTATCCACCGGAAGAAAAATGTATAAACCCATGCTCTATATGAAGGATCGTGAGAGTTGAATCGCTCATGACATGTACAAAACAAACATGGCCATTCCCCCTACATATCACTGATATCAGTCACCAAATTCACCATGAAAATACAGTACCATATCAATCCCCGATGCTTTTCAGCAATAGCTGATCGGGCAAAGAACTTCACACGATAACCACACTCCTGACAGCATAATCTCAAAACAAGCGGTTCGAGTTGCAAAATCATTCCCGCTCCTTCTATAGCTACTGAAATTCAACCTTATCAAGACGATATCCTTGAATTAGACAAATACATCTACGAGCTATCCGAAGCTGCTGTCAATTTTGCTTCTTATATTTCTCTCGACCATTCCTTGTCGGCCTACATCATCGCTCTTAAAACAAACAGCGAAAAAGAACAACAACACGGTCGGCGATCGCCGATTAACAAATTGACGAATCCAAAAGCCGCACGAGCGGAGACTTTGCAATTGAAGTCCAAACGAGGTTTCGGTGGAGGCAACAAACCTGCGGGAGTTTTGCGCTTGCCGAAGAGGAAACTCATGTCGATCGCTCCGGAGAGGGAGACGGAGAGTCGCCGATCAGAGGGATTCCGACGACCGCGAGTTGACCTGAGAGGGAGTGGATCCGCGACACCGAGCCTCTTGCCTGCGCGTGTTCGTGTGGATATCGTCGATCTCTGCTGGAAATGATTGAACGATTTTTGCAGCAGCAGCAGCAGCAGAAGAAGAAGAAGAAGAAGAAGATTGAAGATCGCTTCGAAGCTTGGATGATCGACGTCGCTAATTGTACAGCTCTCCTCACGCGGTGTTAGCGCCACGGTCGTTAAGGAATCGGTATGGAAAAACTCGTGGGATTGGGTGTGTACTCGATGCATCCGAGCCCTTCACCTTGGTGGACCCCTCCGCGGGGCCCGCGTCATCTAAGGGCTAAGATTCACCGGATGCACGTATAGACGATGTTACCGAGAATAACTCGGAGCCAGATCGGACCGTCCAATTGTGCAAGTTGGCTCCGCTTGCGTGTTCGAAAGTGGAACTTCGCACTGATTTTCATTTTTGAGTATTTATATCTTTTTGCTTTTTTTTTTGTCGAAAGTATTTATATCTGTTTTTGTTTTGTCAAATATTTTATATCTATTCACGCGCTTTTATGGCCTCACATTAGCGCGTGCTCTTTCACTAATCTTTATTAAGATGTTCTGTAACGATACAAATTGACCACAATCTTTTCTGTTGAGGATAAAATATAAAATTTAGATGTCAAAACTTGAAATTTGATTCTCTCATAAACCATTTTAAATAAGGGGATTAGAAAGGAAAATGAAGGACTCAAATGATTATTAAAGAATCCTGAACCCAAAAAAAAAAAATGGTGATTAAAGAAAAGGAGAATGGGGCATTGAATTATATTATCCAACTCTGATTAAGATGGCATCTGAGGCCCGTTCAGTAGAAAAGAGTCCTGAGCCCAAGCCCAACTTAGCCCAATCCAAAGGAGGTGGCCTCTTGGTTTTCCCATTGTGTGCCTCTTTCCTCGCTTCTAGGCCCGGTCAAAATAGTGAATATACAGAGTTATTTCTCTATAATAAATTATTTTACTAAGACCGGCTTACAAAATTGGCTTATTAAGGGTATGAATAACAACCATTCTCTTTCCGAGCTCTTTTTTGGCCAGAAATAAAAATTTTTTATTTTTATTTTCCATACAAGTTTCGAAGAGAGACACGCGTTTGATAATGACACAAAATTTATATTCTTGGAATAGCAATTCGTTTGATATCAAGCATGAAATTTCTACGGTTCTTGGCCGCTCGGCCAAATCGGAGACCGGCGGCAAGCGGAGGCGAATGGCGACGATGGACGGAGACCGCGAAGGGCGAACTAGAGCCGGATACTAGAGGCGACAGCAGGCAGCGGCGGCAAAGAGACATAAACGTACTTGGACATCTACCAAACACATGATATGAATCATAATTTTTATTATGATGACCAAGAGTAATCTTTGTATAAAATAAAACGGCAATGTTGGCGAGCTCTCTTGGTTAATCACGTCTAATAAAAAAAAAATAATTTCGACGCATTGATTTTGCATAACAAGAGAGAAACTGTCTTCGGGATCCGCCAAACTTTATTTTCTCTTTTCCCAGTTGCATGGTCTCTTCTTTCCGAATTATATCGCCAATCATTCTCTTGCAGTGAGGTTCTGCTTCTCCAAACGTTTTTGGTAAAAACTATTCACTTATGGTGCATTTGTTTTACGGAAAATGCATGATTTGAAAAATGTTTATTTAAAAAATATCGACTTACATTCTTTACAAAAATGAATGAGGAAAAAAAAATCTTTGTCCACGAAATTATTTAGATTTATTTATTATTGATAATAAAAATACTATTCATTAATTAATTATCTCAAACGGTATAAATAATTATTTTTAAAAATATATATTTTAGCTTATTCATTTTCCGCAATTAATCAGTGTTTCGGCACGCAAGCAAAATGCGAGTACACGCGATTGAATGGAAGCGCGTATAGGCAAACGAAGTTTAGTACGGTCAACAGGCTCTTGACTTTTCAAGGGCGAAATTATGACAGCATGTGCTTTCAACAGAGAAAACCGCGTCTCCTTTTGAGAGAGAGAGAGAGAGGGAGACGCGATATCATTTTCCGCCACCAAGCGCCGGGCAGGCGGATTGAAGCGCACGCGCCTAGTGGACGGCCAGGATGCGCCGTAATCGTGATCCCGATCACCGTGCAGCTTGCGGAAAAGTTGACGTGACGTGTCCGGTGCGGTGCGCACGAGTGCACGTGGGACCCACCCCCTTATATCCCCGGGTTCATTGCCAGGTTGTCACGTGCGGTTTTGTCGTCCACGATCGATGACAAAAAAACGGGGCGAATCTTACTGTAAGACCAACCAAAGTATTTCATGCGATGGTCGTCACTCGTCAGACAGGTGACGCAACGTTTGCAAAGTCAATGAAAAAAAAAAAACATTTGAGTGGCATCGAGCCAAATTATAATTGAGAAAATACGCTTTTTCTATATTGGGACGTTTTTGCAATGACTTTTTTTTTCAAGGACAAAAAGATCTCGATTCCTTAGTGGATACATTTCAAATGACGACATGTCGCGATGTAGTGTATTGAAATTACGACGGAACATATTGTAGTCGCTATTTATAATCGGAGAATCGCCCCTCGAGAAATAATGACAAATTTTGAAATGATAAAGCATACAAAACGAGTTTTGAATATGGCAATTTGGCCATTCGTGAATGGATAAAAATTCATTAGAGTCTATGCACATGCATTGCTCTTGTAAATGAATTTTGCATGTTTTTCTTCGCATCATTGATATCATTTAAACATATATTACTCATTTCGGTAGTACCATTCAAGTTCGCTATCAATGAGCCAATGTTATGAATTTTCTCTCTTTCTCGCTCTTTCTATTTTTGTGCACGAATTCATTTTGAGTATTTAATTAGAATTCCGTTAATTTTTTGGGCGAACGATTGGCACGAGATATGGCTATTTCACAATGAAATTGGTCGATTTCCGAGCAAAGTACAAGAGCTCCGGTGAAATTAAACCTTTACATCCGGTGATTGAAATAAAAGCTTAGTTGCACAATCGCAAATTCCGCTTAAGAAAAAGTGTTTTGTCGGCACGGTAATATGTGGTCCCCGTAAAAATTACTTAGCTTTGCAGACTTGACCAACTCAACTTGATCAGGCCACGTTGGCAAAATAGTAAGCAAAAACGTGAATATCTCTACTTTCTCGCAATTCCTTGCATTTTTTTTAAAATTTTTTTTATATAGAATGTCAGAGCATCTAAAAAGTCGAAAAATTTACGATCAACGGACGAGATTTTATGTTTTCTTGCTATCCAACCGTTATTTCGGGTTGATGATCCGTTTTTCAAAAATCTTAGCAATACCCATTTTAGGAGAGAGAAAGAGAGAGTCGATCAGATGATAATTACACGGTCTACTGGCAAATTCTTCAAGTTATTAGAAATAAAACGACTTTATTAGCTAGCAATAATTCTTCTTTGGTCGACTCCAAGCAAGCAAAAATAACATAAAAAAAATGATATTATTTTTGTGGGGCTAATCGTTTTTAATGATATTGACACGACACACTATCTTCTTAATCATGCCATTATCCCAACTCTAAACTTTTTGAATGTGGTGGCGCTTTATTCTCTTTTGATTTTGCTTACGTCACCTAATGATTAAACATAACCGCTTCAATCACATCTTCTAAGAAGTAGCTCTCCACCTTTTAATAAAATTTTACAATCTCGGGTGGGGGCAAACCAGAAAATTCTGCACACGACACGTGTCCTCATATATATTTTTTTAGGCTAGGGATCCAGGTTATGTACATTGTGAAGTGAACGGGCATTAAGGATCAAAGCCGGGTGCTAATGATGCGTTTGTTGCCCAGAGATACATATCAACAAGATCAAACTTTTCGGAACGTGTGTAATTGCCCCTATTTTTCCCTAGGTTCTCTTTATCGGATAGGCGATGATAAGTCGATTGAGGTCGACAATCATCTTTAGATTCCTCGTGTCCCAAATCATTTGTCTTCTCTCGATAAATTCCGACCCTCTTTTGAAGCAAAGGGAGGATAGAGAGCTTCGTTATCTCACGGACAAAAGCTCGGGACGAAACGTCCGAACCGGGTGCTTTGCCCGACATCAATCCAAGCCATTCCTCGGGCTCATGTTTCGATCTCATTCGGGTTGGTAAATCGCGTTACCGATTGCACATTCACATTTAAAGGGGCCTGCAAGCTCATTAAGCCGTGTCCTCGTATATATTTTTTTAGGCTAGGGATCCGGGTTATGTACATTGTGAAGTGAACGGGCATTAAGGATCAAAGTCGGGTGCTAATGATGCGTTAGTTGCCTAGAGATACATATCAACAAGATCAAACTTTTCGGAACGTGTGTAATTACCCCTATTTTTCCTAAGTTCTCTTTATCGGATAGGCGATGATAAGTCGATTGAGGTCGGCAATCATCTTTAGATTCCTCGTGTCCCAAATCATTTGTCTTCTCTCGATAAATTCCGACCCTCTTTTGAAGCAAAGGGAGGATAGAGAGCTTCGTTATCTCAAGGACAAAAGCTCGGGACGAAACTTCAAACCGGGTGCTTTGCCCGACATCAATCCAAGCCATTCCTCGGGCTCATGTTTCGATCTCATTCGGGTTGGTAAATCGCGATTCCGATTGCACATTCACATTTAAAGGGGCCTCGCAAGCTCATTAAGCCGCGCACATAACGTTATACGACTTTGTCTCTGGCCACTTAGAACCGTATGGAAGCCGAACTTTTGGGGTACGGGGAGAGATTATAAAACTTAGGCCCATGAGATATTGGAGAATATTCCATGTTAGGTCCGGTTCATACTCTCGACCCGGACCGGAACCCATCAATAAGCGAAGGAATCTTTCGAGTTCACATAAATATGTATTATGTAATGTTTATTGTCCGTCTTTCGTATGATTTGATTCCTATCTACTGGTCATTGGAAAATGTACGTATTGCCCTTAACATCGTTTGTATAAGGCGAGGCGATTTTTCGTATTAACCAAGAAGGCGAAGTCGGGAGAAGATAAAATTTTCCAGAATTCAGTAATGTTCTCTCGAATATTCTTCAAAACCTTTCTCCTCTGGGCATGGTGATATTTTCAAAGGAAAAAAATGACAATTATGATCAAATTGAGGCTTTTTTTTTTAATCTTTGTAAAATAAAAAAGAACGCACATAACAAAATGTCAATAGAAAAAACTAATTGCTCGAATTAATCACGCGAATAATAATAATGATAGTTAAAAACGGAATAAATTATTGGTCGCGCCGATATTAATGAAATATATCGATTTTTCTGCATGTATTATACGCCTCAGATTTCATGTTTGGTTGGTAAGGAACATATGCCCACTTTCATTTATTTTTTTGGTACTACTTGACCAGCAATCCCCGCCTCCACGGGGGTCGAAAATGAAATACAATTTCGGTTCGGTTTGTTTCGAGAAAATGAATAATCGAAAAATATCTCCCTATAAATGACAGCTTCTATCAATTAAATTAAACTGTTTTCATTTTGGACAACAATTTAAGTCAAGATATTTTCTCGAGAGGATGAAAATATTTTCTATTCATTTTTTTTTGCGGTGTCAGCAATCATTTTTAAGAAATTTTTTTAAAGTAATTCATATTCCGCGAATCAAATGGGAGCATTCATTCGAAATCGTCCCTCCGATTCTCGAGAAATTCCATTCGATTTGCCGATTTTTCACAACGTAAACCCGGGCAATTTCGATAGGACGAGAAATCGTGTAAGGTCGGTATATCTTATAATGTGGCTCATTATGAAGCTCACACGAGTCGTCAAGTAGAGTCGAGCGGTCGTGGGACTCGTCTTTCTCGAGTCCGATTAGAGGTCTGGGCTGGCATAAAGAAGTCTCGCGATCGAGGTCAAGTACGGTATCGAGATGTTAATACATCTTTAATTGGCTAGAAATCTAATGATTTAGGAGCCTTCGGACAAATTTTTTTTTTTAGGGTGTCGAAGTGCTGCTGCGCGCACCTCAAGGCTCACGTTGCTCGGGCGTGACCGTATTTATTTAAATTTTTTTGATTCCTTGGGGACGAATTAAGGAGGGAAGTGTGAATTGAGGGTGGAGCAATGAAGTCAACCGAGAGGTGGGCCCCACTCCTTTTCAATGGAATCTCTCCGCACATCATCCAAACAGAATATAATTAGAAATCTTTTTTTTTCTACTTTTATTCTCTACTTGCTTTCATATTATATTATTTTATTATATTCGCTTCTGGTGCAAAAAAGTTAGTTTGGATTTTCTCCCACATCCTGTCTGATTCTGCTCCCAATTCTTCCTACTTGATCTTGACTTGACTTTGCTCCCATTGCTTTTGTGTGGCCCAACCATGCCCGGTGCGGTCCGATCCGATCCATTTTGATTCCCAATTATCTAACCATGCATTGTGGAAGAAAGAGGAAAAAAAACATATTGGGTCAACCCAAATTAGCTAAGTGAATTAAAAAGGAGGAGGAAATTTTACATCTTGCATAATGTGAAGTTTCATATTTGGATGCTGCTTAACTTACTGATATCCCGGGTTAATCCGCGAATATGTGATTCCTCACCAGTCTTTTCGAATTTGGTGGGCCAATCGACTGCCCGGTCGCGACGCACAGCTCCTCGGAAAGACGGCGTCTCGTTCTCGAAAACCGAACATTGCGATTTATCGAGATCGCGAAAGGAGCATCGTCCGAACCGAGGTGCACGATTCACACACACGCACGGCCGAAGCTCTTTGACCAGTCTGGTTAGAGTGGGATCCAACTAGCTCAATCGAATACGACCACGGGCAAATTCGAAGCCGAATCCAATCGCAATCGTTCGAGAACGTGACACAATTATACGAGGGGGCGGCAGAAGTCAAAGACAGTCATGATTCGGGGCATCGAAGGAGGAACACGACCAAAGTCCTTATCCCTGTCCAAATGATAAAAAATAATAAATAAAAAAATAAATTCGAAGTGGGGCGCAACCAAAGTTTAAACCAACGATGATAAAAAAAATTTAAAAAGTGGCCTGCTTTTTTTTTTTTTTTTTGTTAACAAAAAGAATTGCGTCCCCGATGTCGAGGCCATGTGCTACCCGGGTAAAAAAAAGCATCAATTTGCCTGCCTAGGATTTTTACCCATTGGGAAGGAATCTGAATAAACATTTAATAACGACGCGTGAAATTTGAACGGTCGATATCGGGTTAATTGAATTCGATAACGGAGTGAATCGAACAATCAAGGCAACAATGTGAAATTCGATGATAGCGACGGGAGTCGGATTTAGATTTCACGTGCGAGATGAAAATGCTCAAATGTCTTGCTAATCGAAAGGAATGAGAGAGAGAGAGAGAAATTGTTATAAGTTATCGCACATTTCGCTAGAAATACCACTAAGTAGAGAGGCGGCGACATCCGCCGGCCTCTTCATGGACGGCCGCATATCACAAGGGGGATGGACCTGATGTAAGTTCAAAATTCCGGCAAAAAATGGCCCGTGGCATTTCGAGTAATTTCGAAATCGGAAAGAGAAACTATACAAAAAATGGAAAAATCATGAATTTTATGCGCCCAAAATAAATATTACACTGAAGATGCAGTCTAAAAAAAAAAAAAGAAGAAGAAGAAAAAAAAGTGAAAAAAAGAAGGAAGAAGACGAAGAATTACAAGATCAAGCCATGAGCAATGGCTTGGTTCTTCTTCAAACAGGTGGTCTCGTACACCGGCAACTCCTCGCCGTACCTCCCGACCCCGATCAAGTGATCCAGCTCGAAGAGATCTGAACTCGCGTCGCTCTCCATGTCGTCGTCGTCGCCGTCGTCTCCGTCGCTGTAATCCCTCACCACCACTCTGTTCTTGCTCGAACCCCTCGCGTCCATCTTCTTCTGAAAGTAACGCTCCCTCTCCGCTTCGACCCTGACCCCTCTCTCCCTCTGGGAGACAGCGCTCGCGCAGCCGCCGCCATTCTTGGCCTTCCGGTCGTTGTCGTAGATGCATTTGTGGCCGCAGGGCTGAGAGTCCTCGCCGACGATGACGCTCACGGGGTAAAACCGGACCGACCTCTTCAACTTGCTTCTCGCGCTCGGGGTTTTGCTCATGCAGGACCTCGAGAAGGAAGACGCGGACGAACATGCCGATTTGGGCTTGCGCTCGAAGCTCACGTCCTCGACCGCGCCGACGTGGCACATCTTCGCCTTCTTGACGTTGCCGGAGTTGAAGATGGAGTTGAGGAAGCTCGTGATCCGGCCTCCTGGCGAGATGGGCTGCTTCACCTTCTTCAGCTCGCCGTAGAGCTTGAGGGCCCGGAGCTTGGTCTTCGAGAACCCGCCGGCATTGTCGCCGCCGCTCTTGCGGTCCTCGAGGGTCCTCTGTTTTGCTCTGTGAGTGGACTCCGCTTCGGAGGACGAGAACGTCGAGAACGTCGCCGCGGAGCTCGAGTCGGAGGAGTTGCGGGAGCTCTGTTTCTCCATCCACTCCTCGACCATGATGGCCCTCCGGAGGTTCGAGAGCTCTCGCTGCGAATAAGAGGAGGAAGAAGACGAGGAGGAGAGGGAGGATCCATGCTTGGTCTTGTGGGCGCTCTGTTTCTTGATCAGGGCTGGCTCCGGGAACAGAGGAGAGGCTTGACCCTGGCCGCTGGGCTCGTCGATGGAGCGGTAGATGGAGTCGAGGAGGGAGGAGGAGAAAGACGGGGTCTTTCTTCTCTGCGGGACGGTGGGTGGGGCGGCGGCGGCTTCTCGGAGCGGTCTCTCTCGCTTGTTCATGGCGTCACATGCGGCGGGAATCCAGAGGAGGAGGAGGGCTTTAAATAAAGAGAGGAGAGAGAGAGAGAGAGAGAAAGAGCGAGAGAGAAGAGAAGAAGAGGAAAAACAGAGGGAGGGAGGGAGGGACAGCGTGGGGGTGTTAGTTTAAGGCGAGGGTTGTCTGCTGAGAGAAGGTCAAAAGCTGCAAGAGACAACACTGAAGTGAAGTGGAGACGGCAAGTGGATCAAGTGGAACAGAGTGACGGCAAAAGGAGGAGGAGGAAGAAGAAGAAGAAGAAGAAGAGACAGAGCGGAGAAAGTGGAAAAGAAGAAGGAGAAACTAATCCCCTCTTTAATGTCTCGCGCTCTCTCTCTCTCTCTCCCCTTCAAGAAATATCCGTATACACGATTCCTTATTTTTGATCAAATACTCAATTTAGTCTCTGAATTTTGCAAATTGTTCAATGTGATCCAAAACTTTAGTTTAACATGCAACGCGATCATTAAATTTTTATTTTGTTTAATATAATCTCTAGATTTTTTGTACATGTTCAATTTAGTTCCTAAACTTGTACGAACATGCTTAACGTTGTCCTTCATGTTAATTCAAGTTCAAAGATAATATACAGTTCAATGAACTAAATTGAATTTTTTTCAAATATTTACGAAACTCAAAAGATCAACTGTATAGAATTTTTACTATTGTTTACTAGATTGAACATGCACAAAAAATTTAAGGAACTCAAAGGATCAATCGTATAGAGTTTTCACCGTCGTTTCTATATTGTCTCGAATTTCAATTAATGAAAAGACAACGTTAAGCATTTTCATATGGTTCATGAACCGAATTATACATGTACAAAAATTTATGGATCATATCGAACAAATTAAAAATTTATGGATCGCATCACATATTAGATGAAAGTTCAAAAATTGTACCGTACATTTCGCCAAAGATTAGAAACAAAAAATCATTCGTGTTAATATAATTTTTTTTTTTGGCATTCTTTTTTTTGTGATTGAAAGGCGAGGAAGGGAACTGAGGTTGCACGAGGCAAAAGGGGAAAAAGCAGATCCCACTCTTTTGGATTCGGGCAGTTTCTTTAAAGAAAGGGGGTTGGGGAGGACTATAAGCTTTGTGCACTGTTGGAGAATTTGCGACCCCGTGGGGCCGCTCTCGAATTAATAATTAATCCGGACCATCAAAAGTAATTCCTCTCGATCCCTAGCAATGTGACATGGATGATTACTAATTTCATATCGACAAGAGTCCGGTTTAAAGAAATTTTTGTCCGGGGATGACGTACGGTGCGGCGTTGCGGAGAGCGAACAGAGGCGTCGGGCTGGTTCGAGCCATGCCATTAAAACGAGCGATGTTTATGTTAGGGATTTTTGGCTAAAGTTGGCCAGATATAGACTATATTGAAAAATTATCAAAAAGGTTTAGAAATTGAATTGATCAAATTGAAAAGTCTATAACCGAACTAGCATAAGTGTGTTTAAGATGAACCGAGTATGGGTCTAGCCATTTTGCTGGAATGCATGTCACCACACCAAGTGTGAATCAAGGACACTCGTTAAGAATGATCGGTAAGAAATATTAGTGATTCTCAAAGAATTAAGTTCGCTCTCGTTGGAAGTTGAGAAATACCCCACTTTTCTTACCCGTGAAATCACTCTCCATGACTAAAGATGTTTCAACGGTACTGCCTCTCGGTGTCCACCCAACCAATGTTGGAGTACCAAAGCTAACGCATTTAATTGCCTTCCGGAAGCACGTACTAACTCGCGGATTCTCGAATTGTGATTGGCTCGATCTAGCAGAATGTGACCACGAGGTATAGATTGGGAGATTTTCGTTCAGGGTCGAGTCCACAGATGATGCCGCTGCGCGAACCTGACGGCGGAATTCATGCACGGGACTTCATCCAATCAACGACTGTGATGAATCGAGGCTCCCGTGAGCCGGAACAAAACTCTTCACTCGAGAGCATGGAATAAAGCTTTGTGTTGGCACGTGGGAACGACGTGTGCACGAGAGGTTGGCAGTTCGTTCCCACCCCTCCGCGAGGGAGACCGTCATAATTGGCACAATGATACCTGGGGCCTCTCAGTTATTTTCTTTCTTCGTCGCAGGCAACGAGCGACAATTAGAGAAACGGTTCGAGGTTTCCCACTTTTGAAGGCTGACAAATCCCAGGGAAGAACAGTGGATTAGGGTTTTTTTTTTCTCTTTCGCTTTGGCTAGTTTAGAAGGCAAGCAAAACATCGGCCAGCACATAAATCACAGAGACCCAACCACCTTTGCAAACAGGATCAGAACTTGTCCCGTAATAAAATAGCAGGCTTTTTAATTAATCAACTTTAACTTTTTCTCCCGGACAACCCCTCCTAATAAAGAACAGATAAAGAATCATGCGTGCGAGAAGCTTGGTTAGATCCTGTCTTGAAGGGCTAGATCTCGTGTCCGCATTCCTGCTGAAAATTCAAGTTATATCTGCGGTTCTCTCGATTCGGTAAAGACGCTAAGTGCTTCTCCACCGAACTTGCGACCTGGTATGGTCGTTTGTACCTTCAAGCTCGTGGTGCTTGATTGGCTCGCAAAGCGAGCGTGCGCTCAATCTCGGAAGGGACGGGTTTCGAATAATCGGGAAGTCGAGGTCAGATAGTCCCGATGTAAGCTTTCGTGCTGTTGCGCTTGAAGAGCCTCCTTAGTTACTTGTGGCGCCAGAGATTAAACCAAAGGTTTTGGTTGTGTAAATTTGATCGACCGGACCGAGCATCGAGATGGAAATGATTTTTCTTGTTCCTAGTGGAGCTACGAGAACAGCCTGCTACAATTAGTAAGCTGCGAATCAAATGCAAAACTCTAGTTCGTAGTCCGGTTCCACTCTCTCAGTTTAGGTTGACAGTCACTTGTCAGTCAAGGCAGGGCATGGCACCTCGGACCTGTTTGTATATGTAGACCGGAATCCGTGTTCAAAACCATGTTAATTCGTTCCGTTTATCTCGCGATGACTAAGGACGTGATCACTTCAACAATTTGGAGAGGCGGAGATGGGTTTGGCAACTGAAACGTGGTTGAACCTGAACTGGCCATCCAGCAACAGCTAAGGCGTGCTGAGCATCGTGCAACGTCTCCCAAGAATCTCGACCTTGTGTGATGCCCGGAGAAGAGTGCATTAGGGGGGATCCACATCTTTCCAAATAGTTAGACGAGGAATGTTCAATCCGTTAGAAACGAGTTTTGGGAGGAAAGATTACTTGAAAACTCTAGGCCTGGATACAAAGTGTTCATGGTATAGGGCTCGTACTGATGCTGCAGCAGCATCGGATGTGGCAGGTCCAAAGGATGGGAAAGGAGCAGGAAATTTCGAAAGAGATGAAATGGAAAGAACCTTTAGGAGTTAGCCAGACGAGAACAGAGTTAGGACCGATATTGCCTTGAGCCTCAGGCGTAACGCTTAATCATACCGGCGTGTCATCTGCCGCGGCAGGGTATGGGAAGAACTCTGCAGCGCAATATGAGTGCTGAAATGAATGCTCAGACTGCCTCTTATATGTCCTTTCCTATATCACTAATATCCACAACTAACTCATTCAAGAACTCACGCAGCACGTACAAGCTGGTGGCTTTTGCAAATGTACGCTTGCCTCCCTCCTATGGTCTTTTTCACAGGATTAATGCGGAGATAGAAGAAGAAAAATTTCGTGCAAGTGAAAAAGGGAAAGGAGATGGAAAACTTGTGCTTCTTCGTGTAATACATAAATGAGCCGACTTGAAACTTTGTATACTGATGATAACCCCACAATAAACGGAAGACCTACCCAAGACTGAAGGATAATATAAACAAAATTTTTGTTCATCACCCGCATCCCGTGCTAATATCTCTGGAGCATCACAAGGAGTGAGCTCCAAAAGAAGTGGTAGCTCACAAAAGATTTTGGTGGCTCCACGTGCCTAGAGGTGCCCGTATGACACCCTTTAAGATATACATTTGAATAGGTTTCAGATGCAACATGGTAGAATAAGAGAAAAGAAAAAACCGGCAAAAAGGAACAAGTGGTAAGCTCTGGAACTGGGACCATTGCCTTTGTGTTTGTGCTTTCAGTTACAAGTACTGCTCGTGGATCCTCGCTCTATTTTCTTCCCACCATACTCGAGCATGCATCTCCCCGAATCTTTCTCGACTGCAGCATAAACCACATTGTGAGGAAATCGACGTTAATTTTATTGTGAATTTGACAGCAGCAAGTTCTAGTCCAATTGGGGTCGGTGCAGTGGCACCAATCCAGAAATTCGATGGGCATGGCCATGGATTGACCCTGGCCCAGGGGGGGTCTCTGGTGAGGGGGTGACTGACCACCTCACCCTCAAGAGGCAACACTGTAAGCAAAAATAGAACGCAGCAAGTTGACTACTTAGCAATATATATCTTTTGGTCGGTGTCAATCATGCCCATCAAGCAGGAATATATTGTCGGGAGCACGAGGCTCGCACACTGCACAATCTGAAAGGGTAGCCAAATAGGCGCTGCCCATCCCTGCGTTGTTTGTCAAACAACCAGTTTGATAGCTCGAACACATGGCATTCTGGTCGCCATGTTTAGTCTGAGGATGTTGAAGGGACAAGTTCATTATTTACAAATGAATGCGATGATATGATGCTTTCTAACAGCAATACATATACTCTATAAACATCGGTGACAGTGCTCCAAGATGTGTAACTCGAATCGCAACAATTATGCTACGTTGATTTATTTTTATTTTTAGTAGGAATGGGAGAAAAAATGGCACTGAATAGATCAATCAAGCTATATAATGAACTCCTCATTCCTAGAGAACCCTTTTAAGTTGCGTGCATCAAAGGTCAAGCGCGATTGTGAATGCTGTGCTGGTTTCAGATAATTAGGGAGAAAGAAGCTCACCTGAATCTGACTCGTCTGAGCTCTCTTTTGCCACTTGGCAATGCTCTAATCGTTATATAAACTCCTGGTTCATCTTGTTCGACCCATTCAGTTTCAAGATCACTAGCATTGCTGAAGGACAGCTCTCCTGAACGATCTGCATCCCTTGAAGAACTACTTCTCATTGAGGCATCAATAGATGAAGTTTCTGTCTTGGCTCCACTGATGCTGGAGAGTTTTGGGGTAGATGTGACACCAGTAGAGTCACGACAAGGGCGTGGCAGTCCAGGGTGGTGATCAAGCGAATCTGAGGAGGAATAGCCCATTGCCACTCCTGGTGGACGATACAAGTTTCGCGGTAGACGTTCCTTTGTGAGTGGTGGAGTTACAGGGCTGTCTTGCACAGATTCTATTTTTGAGCTCTGTCATTAAATAGATAAATAAGCATGGATTTTTCATTGAACAGTAAATGGCCACAAGCATATGTGGTGTAAAAAGCTGTACAGATCAAGCGTAGTCGAGAAAAGAAGGATCAAATCGCACACAAATGGTCTTGTGTGCAAATTGAGGGTTTAAAAGTTGACTACCAATGCACAGTGTTGTGTTGCACAACCAATCTTTTGCGAAAAATAAACATGAGATGGCCAAGAGGTCTGTCGACGGTGCTGACAAAAAAAATATCCTCAGATATCATTTCCGACTACGATTTTCTCAGAAAAGTACGAAAGCAAATTTAGTATTTGGCCACGCCAGAATTCGAAAACTCTATATGCGAGCTGAGTTTACCTCTATCAAATATAATGGGCAAGAAAACATCATCACCCCTCACTTTTTAACTCTAACTCAACACGTTTGACTATATGAAATGGCCCATCATATGCCATGGTCTGAGCCTGAGTTGCACTCCCTACAGCCCACGGAGTAAACAAAGCAGCAGGGTCCCGGATATCGTTTAAGGGAGGATAAAGTTCATGATTTACCTCATCTTCAGACCTTGGGGGTGTTGGAAGTGGAAAGGCTTGGCGGTTAAGCCTCTGGACATTGTATAGCTCCATGACCCTGTCATAATTCTCTGTCCACCATCTTTGAGCTTGATATTTGTTGAACATGTCTCGGCTAACCAAGTAAAGTAGAAATACAGTTAATAATTCAGTCTAAACGTGAGAGCTGACATTCATATCAACAACAAAAAGGGAAACTAGACATAAAAGACATAAATGCCAGTTTCCTTTTAAAAATAGCGTCAATGTGTCCTGGATGGAATGAAGCTTATGCAGAGAACAACTAGAATTTCAGCCTCCAACTAATTAATTATTGCTTGAACGGCAAAAGGTGAAGGCTCTGCTCAAGAGGTAGAACATGCCCTCATGAGCCACTCAGTTTGCTCTGCTAGTTTTCTGACAGCTACAAGAGTAGTATGTTCTACTGCTCACGGGGTTACCCCTCCTCCCCTCTCGGTTGTTATCTTCCGTTTTACAAAGTTTTCAACCGTCCTATCGTGTACAATTGCTTCCTTCACAAATAAAGAGTTCTTTCGTGGTCTATTATGTCTTGCTGGTGGGTTTTACAAGTCAACGATATGATGTTCATGTTCGACACGCCGTATCAATCACCATAGTTATTTATACAATTTTCATGGTAGTTATTGAATATCAATCCTAGTTCATCTCCCCGATTAGCTGTAGACTTAAATTAGCCTTCAACCCATTCAAAACAGAGTCCAAGAGACCGCAGATAATGCGTAACATGCTCTAGAGAAAGCACCCTTCCCGTTTAAAAAAGAAGCAGCCATGAGGCCTTAGTATCTTAAAAGGATCTGGGTCTGGCGAAATTCACCCGTATGACTTACCGTGTCGCATACATACTCGAGGATGTAGGATTAGACACACCGAGAAACTAGATCGCTACAGGAGGCAAGATGGATCAATGAGAGGCCTCGGAGGCTCAGACAAAAAAGTTGGGCACGCCTGTTGCATGGAGCTTCAACGCGAATCATTAAAGTCTAAGCGACTAATCAAGTAACTTCTCTTTGGTTAAAAAACTTTAGGCCGGCCCTGTTGGTTCCACCATCCAAACTGCTTTTTGACAAAAGAAGCAGCAGCAGGCAATGAGAATCCAAGTACCTTTGGGGCAAAGGCATCAAGACACGTGGGGCCCAATCTTCTACGGGAGAGATTAATTTAACACTATTATAATCACCAATCAAAAGGGCGCCAATGAGTCGAAGTGCCAGGACCAAGAGCCGATGGTCCCCAGCGAACCGGAGAAAACGACAGGTCTAGTCTAAAGACCGAAAGCCGGGGGCCGGGTATGGATTTAGACACATCTGACGTTTGCCTCTGTTGGCCGCCAGCATCGGCAACACTGGAGGTTCCACTCCGGTTTGTCCTCTTCGTAGTTTTGGGAGCGGCATGCGAATTGCGAAATGGGTTTGATTTCCTTATTCCACTACGAACGCGATGGCCAGGAAACGAAAAGTGGGTCGGGACGAGACAAGGCCACGGGGAATCAGGCGTGTCGTGGAGTGAATTTCCCCCTTTTTGAAAAGGAAAGGAAAGGAAAGAGGGGGGAAGGAGGAGGAGCCTTCTCCGACACGAAGACAGGTGCTCAGCGAAAAACATGAAAGAGCATCCAGGAAAAACACAATCGAGAACTGTGTCCCTACCGCCACTACCAAGCCACCATCATAGACTCTCTCTCTCTCTCTCTCTCTCTCTCTCTCCTTTTTGGACTTTCTTTCTCGACCACTTTTTTTGGGTCGAGGCGTGAAAATTACTGTTTGTGTGTAGGGCCCTTGTCTGAATTGTCCGCCTGATAAAGAGGGTTCTTTTAGGCGGCCCTTTCCTTCATTCTACTGCCCTGCCCCACATGGACCCATTCCTTTTCCCGGATCAAGAAGAGAATCTCGACGGCAGATGTCGAGATTCGACCGGCCAGCTAATTCGAAATCAGAGGTGTTGATATGAAATAACGAGTTTTCTCGTAATTTCGGATTGGAGCAAAGATCCCCGTATGTTGTCATGAACAGACGTTGCGGAACTTCAGCCAAGAGCTAGAAAACAAGATGAATTTTTTTCCTTTTCCTAACCTTCTCTCTGCACTTTTCACGCTTTTAGGATTTTCGATTTATTCCGTATAGTGGGACACATGCGATAGATTTCTTGTCTTGCTAGATTATCGGCCAAAATGTACTTAGGCCCTAATTGTAAAACTAATTTAAAGGACCGGTCAGTTCTCTGATAATTCACTATTAGTCGGGTTTAATTCTTCCACCAATCGTTAATTTGGGTTATTTCTCCTTAAGCCTATCGCCTCGTCTTTGAAAGAAATTCCACGTCTCTATAGTGGAACTCCATATCTAAGAGGAATTCGCCCGAATATGTTTTGATTTACAAGATTTGATATCATTAAATTCTATTTTCCTGGTACTGGATCACGAAGAAGACGATGGCGTGAGCCCACTTACAGCTGGGGGCCAAGCTGCCGGAAGCACCTTGGACACGCCCAATATTTTTTCAGAAAAGGCGTAAGCCAGAGAGCAAGCAGAGAAGCAAAGAACAGCTTCCTACATTGCAAATTTTGTTATTCTTCACGACCCACTTTAATGGAGAAAATCAAACACCAAATGAAAATAGAATAATCTTTTCTGTCCCATTGTCATAAAGACAATACAGTCAGAAAACGCATCGCCTTTTTTATTGTTTAGTTTTGTTTTTAGCAAATTTTTGCCATCGAATTGGTCTCGTCATGTTTATCACGGACATGTCAAGATAATTTAGTTTTTAGATTTCTCTTGCGATGATTGGTAAAGATATTAATTAAACACTTTCTGGAAAAATAATTAAGATAATTAGGGGGCGCACCTGAACCGTATCCGCTTGAGATCGTTCCCGCCGCGGGGAAGTGACACGAACGTGATGAGGACACCGGGCTCGACCTGAGCCACCCACTCCTTGGGCTCGCTCTCCTCCACGAACACCACCGGCTCGCGGCGCCCGCTCGCGGACTTGGGCGTCCCCTCGCCGCTCGATATCCCCTTCAGCCTCGCCTCCAGCTCCGCCTTCCCCCACGGCTTGGGCGTGTTCGAGCTCGAGCTCCCCTGCCGCCTGTACGACCAACGGAACCGGTCCGAGTCCGCGTCCGACTCGCTCGAGTTCCTGAGCCGGCTCTGACCCCCAGCCGACGACCCCGTCGTGCAGGGACTGCAGTGCCTGTACGCCCCGGAGGCCTTGAGCGCCATGTCCTTAAGCTGCCGGGAGAAAGAAAAAGAAGAAGAAGAAGAGAAATCAGAAACAGAGCATGATCGAACAACATTAATGGCGTGATCAGCTACTGCGACTCGAACTTGGACGAAATGAACGGTAAGAAAAGGATCATTCAACCAGAAACTTCACCTGAGAAGTGAGAGACTTGATGGATTGGTTCTTAGGGCCGGTGGCGGAGGTGGAATCGGCGGCGTTCTCAGGCTGACTCAGCGAGTCGTCGCCGGGCTGCTTCGAGCGAGCTATGCACGTCAGCATCTTCCCCTTCCTTCAGCTCAAGCCGCGAGATATCTGTGCAACCAACGAGACAGCCAAAAAAAGCGTTCAAACTCGTACTACATTGCGCTAACAAATCGCTAGAAATCACTGTGCACGTCTGTGTCAGACGAGGAGCACCTCGAAACAGTAGGCTCGCTGATGACGCGGAGCAGTCCCGTAGCCGCGGGATCGTAATTGCGAAGGGAGCGATTCTAGGCGATTGAATTGAATACAGAAAACCTAATTCGGCATCAGATAAGCAGATACAGCAATCAATCTCTCGAGAAGATCCAGAGAGAGAGAGGGAGAGGTAGTACGGTGAGAATCTGAGGATGCCGAATTCTTGCGGATGTGTTGGTTGGCTTGAGCTTTAATGCACGGAGAACGAGGACGCTTTCTTAAATGCGACCTCGAATGACGCGAACGGAGATTCTCTCTTTCTCAGCGAACCATCGCCGTCATCATCGCGGAGGAGGGAGGAGGAAGGAGGAGGAGGAGGAGCAGTCGAAAGTAGTTGCGAGTGGAACTGAAGAGCTAGAGCTTCGTTCTCGAGCGATTCAAAGTCATGGCGTCTTCATCTTCGTCCTCATCACCTCCTTTTTCTTCGTCGTCGTCCTCGTTCGTCGTCGACTACAGGCAGGGGCGGTGATGAGTGGTGATGAAGAGAGAGAGGAGTGGGAAACACACTCGGTCTGTTTGATGGCTAAATCGGTCATCATTGTGTGCGGTGCTGATTGCTTTTGTGCCCGTTTACCTTTTCTTTTTTCCCCTTGTGCTTTTGAAACAAATAAAAAAAATAATTAAAAAATTAGGTACTGATCCCGAGCCATTAAAATTCGATCAATTCCGTAATTATTAAATGCTTTTAAATTGGCCAACCAAATAATTTAATCAGGCTTCGTGTGATTTAATAAATTAGGCGAGCCCCCCTCAAAAAATTAAAATCATCGGTCAATTTATTTAGGTTGACTTTTTCTTCGAGGGCAGTACAGTCAAAGCCGTTCTTCGCGGTTCTCGGCTTTGATGGAGATGGAGTGGGAAGCGATGAGCCTGAGCACGCTTTTTCATGATTAATAAAAGGATCGGGGCTTTGATACGGTTGGTTGGTACTACGTCGTTTGTGCTTACAGTTCAACAGAATGGGAAGAGAACTCGGTACGGGGGTGGTTCGATTTGTATGAAAATCCCTATGCATTTATTGGGGTGTAGTTAAATACTTCTCACTCTCCAACGATAGAAAAGCATGTAAGTTTCGCTCTACATACTGAGCAGGCGGGAGTCCGGAAGAGGTGCCCCTA
This sequence comes from Rhodamnia rubescens, assembly GCA_021437795.1. Lineage (NCBI taxonomy): Eukaryota > Viridiplantae > Streptophyta > Magnoliopsida > Myrtales > Myrtaceae > Rhodamnia > Rhodamnia rubescens. Next base: position 2,070,481 of record JAILYA010000039.1, read on the forward strand.
CAAGAGCCTCAAGGGGACGCCTCTCCGAACACCGAGAATTTCACGATTTAAGCCTATAATTTTTCATTGATAGTTTGGGCTTGGGTCATGAATAACTACTGCTTTATATACTTTTTTTCGTTTGTAATTGAGTGATATAACTAGATGTGTGAGATACTAATTATAGTTAAATACTTTGGTGGAAGTAACCCAAGTTTAAAGGTGAACGGGGACAAAATCTCGTGTCTCAATTTTTTTTTATCGCTTTATGTTTACTTCGATTTGATTGTACGCCGAATCCTAACAGGCCCAAGATTTTGTTGAGGGCTGAGATGTAGAATTACACTCTCCTTTGAATCACTTGCAATTTTTTTGGTAAATCGATACTAGACTAGGCAATGCGCGTGCTACGGGCGTATTGGATCTTCATGAATAGCAACTAGACCGATGTCGAGATGGGACAATGTTCGCTTTCCGAATATCAAGTTGAAAGGCGATATAAGTAGGGGCGGATGAATGGTTAATACATCGGGCTCGGGACCCGAGAGATGGTAGGTTCGAACCACCTTATTCATACACCTAGTAACAACCACGGCATAAGAACTTTCTATTCTTGACCCACCGAACTCGATCGAATCAATTTTTGGTGAGACATCCATAGCGAGCTTTAGATTCTTTGTCTCCACTTGGAGGAACAGAACTACCTCTACCAATCACCAATGTTGTGCCCCATAATTGCTGATAAAGATGTTTGCCAACTTCCAGTTCAACCGCAAACCAAGACAAATCCCACATAGCCGCAAAACAATAAAGAGGTTCGCCATATCCTAATTCAAGCGCAAATCAAGATAAATCCTAGACACTGCAAAACACAATAAGCTGCATATAATAAGAGGAATTATCATAACAAGATTATGAGTCACAATTTTAGAGAGCACATCTATGATTTCTTCACATCCAAATTAGCGACCGATCACCGAATCCGTTTTCGTAATGAGCACACACTCGGATCTTCATTTGTTGCTATGGCTTTACCTTTTCGATGGTATGCGTTTAAATTTGGCATCCCTAATACCATCATTCAAGCAATCTAAAGAGGTTGAAAGAACACGGATCTAATAATCTCCTTTGAAACTGGACTTTTTACCAATGAAACTCGATAAAAGCGAAACTCGAAAACATACATGCAAAAATCCAAAGTTAAACTAGATCGGAATAGAAAATTTCCCAAAAATAGAAGAGAGAAACTTAGTAAAGAAAATGAAACAGAGAATTAAAATTGCCTAAGAAAAAATCATCAACAAAAGGGATTTGTTGATTGTAGGGATTTTATCGACATTCTTTGTCTCCTACCGACGACATAATCCGTCTTATTCTTTTACCTAAGTCAATAACAAAGTTGCAAGAACCGAAAGTGTGGCGAGATATTACAAAGCAAAAGGAATAGACTAGGAAAGGGAAATGAGATGAAAGTTTCCCTTACTTGACTACTTGAATTTCGAAAGGGAGATGAAAGTTTCCCCAAGGATCAAGTGGGAGGATTTATTACCGCTACATACTTAGAGTACAATGTGGACAATTGAAGGGGTCATACTTTTGTTTGTGTATGAAAAGATAACGAATCCAAAGAAGGCTAGGATAAATATCCTAGGGATTTGAGCCACGATTCTACGGGTAAACCTAAAGAGAGTTCATCGAGGAATGTTATAGGAATGGCATTGGTGTTTCCCTTGAGGATGTTTTTTATGAGAGTGGATTCGTTGGTCCATCGCAAGCGTGATCGAGCCCATTTGATTCGATTCAATTTGAATTTTGGAAAGGTAATCTACGAGATAAGATAAATTTTTATCTTAAGTATTTGTAGAACATCCACTTGCCTATTTTTCCATATTTACATATAGTTTTGCATATCATTTATTTACATATCTCGAGCATATCTTGCATATTGCATATTGCATAAGTGGATGTCTTTTTTTTAAAATACGGGTTGATTAGGAAATTTTCCTAATCCGCAACTTGCCACACGATCGAGGAAGTCCATCTTTAAGATTATTGATGAAATACTCGATTAGGCAATGATTTGAATTCAATCGTTAATCGTAAGATTACGAATTAAAGATCGGTTCAAATATCGTGAAGTATTTCAAAAAATCGATTGGCATATATCCACTTTCTTGATTTGATTTAGATTTGATTTGAATTGATTGATTGCGTATCTAATTTTGAAATATATTTGTCGCATGATGTAATACTTTTTCAAAAATTTTAAAAGATTTGCCTTCATCAATTGACATGTCAAGATAAAGATTGCATCTTTAAAATTCACATAATGTAGATAACGTTAGGGAAAATTTCTTATAATATTTTGAAGATGACAACATAATCAAAGGTTACTAATGCATTCATTGATTGAGTAGAACCAGGTGAAAGATGCGCAAGTCGTTATGCGAGATATTATCTCGCAAGAACATTTGAAGGTTATGAATTCTCTATCAATAGTGAACAAAGCATTGGGCGTAAAGGTGTCTACAATTTGGAGGTACCTAAGTAGAAGCGAGAATAAGCCTAGAATGGAAAGTTTGATAAAGTTTGGAGAGACATGGGATAGGTGAACAACGAGGTAGAGCCACGATTGCCAATACTCTTGAAGGGATTAGAAGATGGAAGCTAAAATGAAGTTCTAGATATTGCATCCGAAGTTCGGATATTAGATCCGAAAGTCTCGGATACTCGCCGAAAGAGCTCGGATGTTATTTGAGGAGCTCGGACCTTGTGTAAGGCGCTCAAACATTGAGTGGAGAGCTCGAGATGTTATGCAAGGAGCTCAAACATTGCTATGTAGCTCACGCTCCGAGGAAGTATTTCATATGAAATGACCGGAATATTACGAGATATATTTGAGATGATTTAATTGAGATTATATATCATCACAACAACTAGCAAATCAAGCTGGATCATTCTTGGAGATTCTCAATCTTGAAGATCAATCAAGAATATGGATTAAGGAAGACAAGGATGACTCACCTAATGAAGAACTTTATCTATGGAAATCCAACATCATAATTGTATGGACAATTTGATCTAATGGGGGTTCTTTCCTTTGTCAACCTCAACGACTACGAGATCCTTTGTATATAATCTCGTTGAAGCGAGAAGTTTGAAGAGTGATTCTCTAGAGATTTTGCAACGGGAAGTTGGAGATAGAGAAGTATAAAATGACACCTCAAGGTTGAAGAGTGACGACAAGAGAGTAGGATCTTAAATTTCAAGATCAAGAAAGCTTTACATCCTTCATATATTTTTGATCCAAAGATTGCAATACCTAGAAGTTCTCATCCAAGTCGGAGAGTGTTAGACGGGAAGTCTATTAACTTGGGAATCGTAACCGTATTGTAACCTTTATGATATTCACTAGTGGAACCTAACCGATTGGTGTCGGTGTGAAGAAGTGGACGTAGGCTTGAACAAAACCGAACCACCATAGACTCTCTGTGCAAATTCTCTATCCCTTAAACTCTTTATTAATATATTGTGATAGTTGAATTGTTCACGCAGTTGCATCTAAGAATACCTCATATCTTGTTAGCAATCATCATCCGAACTAAGCTTTGAGCTTATCTGTTTTAACTTCGCTTTAATTTCTACAGTTCATTGAAATCACTTATTCACCCCCCCTTTGGGTGATAAGGCTTGCCCCAACATATAATTGCACGTTTAAACCATCTTGTAAATATTTAGGTTAGATTGCATTTTCTTTTAAAATTGCATCTCTCAAGCTGTAATTCATGTTAAAAAATACTTAATCTCTAATAAGTTAGGGCTTTGGGCAATTCAAATCCTAAAATATTTGAGAAATAAAGTATTTTGGCATAGTTTTACTTAGGGTTGTAAGTAAATCCGAAAAAAAAAGCATCCATGTCATGCATTACATATAGTTTAGTTCTTCACCTTTTCATAAATAAAAATTCAAAATAAAAAATAATTGCTTGGCACATGCTTCTTGCAAACCATTGATTTGTGGATGTTCAATTAATTGATTGTGTAATTGCATGATAAACTTTGTTAGTGACTTAGGTTAAAATCAATTAATGTTGCCCGACAAAAATTTTTTTTATGAAATAAAATGGTATCGAAAGAGCGTTAGTGTAATCTAGCATAATCAAGTTTCGGATTCTTAATCTCTAGTTCATAGAAGTAAGTTAGTTCTCATGCTAATTTACTTAGATTTTTAATCGACCTACCAAAAACGATTAATGGCGACTCCGAGTTTAAAAATCTTTACATGTTAATTATTTTGAACCTTAAGTTGCGATTTGGTATGGACTTGGGAGAGTCCGAGTTAGGTTAGTTAAATACTTAACCTAATAATCCATTAGCCCAAAATTTTTTAATTTTAGGTCGCAATAGCTTAACGACTTTCTTTGGGGATTGAACTTGATTTTTTTCCAAAAAAATTGATTAATTAATCACTTTAATTTTTTGAAAAAATTAAAATGAACCTTTTTGGACTTAGGCCGATAATTTCATGAAAAAATCGCATTTTTGTTTGGCAATTGAACTTCGGGTAAGTCTTTGACCATGTGTTAAATGATTTTGTAGATGGGAATTATAAGGGGTGGAGTGTTTGGCTAATCCTGTTTTGCGGGTTTTGGTGTTTGGGAATTATTTGTTTAGTTATACATATTTTGAAGTAGTGTTTGGATTTAATTGTTGTGTATGATTAATTATTTTAGCACTATACCATACATGACCCATGGTCGAACCTAGGCAACTAGTTTTAGGATGGTATTGAGATTGGTTCTAGTGTTCATTGTGAGATCATGGTTGAAAATTAGTCCAAATTCAATCCCGGATTATTTTTCAAATATGAGTTTTAAAAGTTAGAACTCGTGCTCGGTATGATTATTGCTTTGCGGGAGTTATAATCTTTAACTCGTGAAGCCGAAGTGAAATGACCCGGCTAATCCTGGTTATGTCATGAAATTTCGACTAATCTTGATTAAGTGCAAGAGATCGCCGCCTTATTGCAAGTCTTTCACTTCAATTTGCTTGGCCTTTGGATGGTTAGAATAAGGTCAACCTCATTATCTATATGCATGTCGATGTGATTGGCACTTTTATTCTTCGTGGTAAAGTAACCATGGATCTTCGAAGATCACCCATCCGTACATGGTCCAAAAGGAAGCTTTTTATGCAATCCCTTACATGGGACACTTCCTATTTTCAAGATGTCTAGGTTGCATTTTCAATTCATAGGGTTTGAATTGTTAGGGTCGAATTCCCTATCTTGGGATTCGTTTGCATTTTGCCATTCAATAAATGTAATTTGTTGAGACTTTCAATAAAATTATAGAGGTTTTTATTAAAATTGTTTTGAGGGCATAATGGGTATTCCAAATTGACTAGATGATGATAATCAATGATTGAACAATATGTCATCCATGGTAAGCACAGAGGGTTAGGCTTCCTCAAGAATTCTCGTCCCAAAGTTTTCCAAAACCCAAATGTTTTGCAATTTTTTTTTAAAAAAGAAAAAGTTGTGTGCTTGACCCTGTTTGTCTATTTGACTCATTTATTAGATGTTTCGGGAATATTCAAGAGGCAAGCATCAACCCCTACTGACAAGCTATTAGCCGATCGAAGCTTGATTTTTTGGCCGTATCCTAACATTTGGTAGAAAGCGGGATGAAGACAACACATCCCAACCTTAACAGGAACTTATCCCTCGCCAGGCTTGATCAATTTTGAAAATAACATTTAGTTTTCCTCCTCGCAAGGTCAACGAAAAGAAGCGAGTTATTTGCCAAATCGGGAAGTCAAACTCCCAACCTGGGGCACATCCGGAGGCAATTCCAATCCCTCCCAAAATCATGACCACTAGACGTGATCCATTCTAAAAAGATGGGGCAAATTGATGGCAAACCCCGACTTGTAAAAGGAAGTATGTCTTCTCTGTCTCATGTCATTCTCAATATGACACTTGATTTTTCTTCTTGCAGGAGCACACGACCAGACGTGACAGTTGTCTCCAATAAACAACTAGAGCATCTCAAGTCCTCGGCTGCTCGTTCCTTGAGATGTAAATAGCAAACACATGAGTTTTTCAAGCCATTGCTTCCGTTTTTGCATGCTTGGAAAATGCTCAGATATTGCATGGTTTATGCATTTACATTTTGATCAAGAATTTCACACATTTTGAGCTTAAAATTTCATTTGTGATTTTGTCTACATTACTAATCTTCATTGGGATATAACTTCAATCAGACAATCTCTATGATCCAATGGAATTATCATATTGAATGAGAAGCCTTAGGATGATAAAAAAACAAGCCATTTCTCTACATGTCCCATACCGAGATGAGTGAAAATTTTCATGCTGACAAGGAAAGGGGTCATCTCGCAAGAAGTATGACGATTTCGAACACGAAAGAACTGCCAAAATCTAAAGTTTTCTTCCAAGGAATTTCTCCCTCTCATCACGAGTACTTACCATCAAAACCATTCGGAATGATCCTATGAATTAATAAATGTCGTAATTCTTCTAATTCATTTAACTTTTAACGTATCAAGTGGCACTCTATGGGGTGAACCGAGCGCCAAGAGTTGCCTAGGCCAGAAGCAGCCGGTGCTTGGCTCGACTTATCCAGGGGGCCTGCCAATGCGGCTGGCCGAGGGGGCGGTCTTAAAGGGTGTACTGAGTAAGAGCGAGAAGCCTATGGTGTTACTGGACAATGGACATTAACGAATTTGTCGCTGCTACGTAAAGATGGACATCCTTTTACATATGGCCGTGGTGGGAGAAGGGCGATGAATTGTAGCCATTGGTGCTTAGCAGCAGGCGTTCCAGATACTTGGAACGAGATTCATTACAATCTGGTTCTTTAACAAGCATAGGCTCATTTTGGGTCCCATTCATAATGGAGAAATTTGAATTCGGAGATAATAAAGCAAAATATCTTTGTTGGATTGGTCGCCTCTTTGTATTGCATAACCAAACTGAAATATGGAAAATCTTGCTTCTTTTTGTTCATCTTTCTCCTAGTGAAACTATCAGGCAGCAGACCTACCCGATAGAGCGAGCCAGCCACTGGAAAAACTAGTCCTACATAAGCAAATGAACAGATCCGTCCCTTTTTTTCCGTAAGTACTACAAAAAGTTTGCAAATCTGGTTTCGCGGTTCATGTTATTCAGACGACGTAGCTCTGACTTGAAGGCCCTTCCTCAGAACTAGCTATCAGGGGAGCTTGTACCTAAGAGGGTCAGCCTGTCAGATAAGCAAATTACATTCGAAGCGTCGGAGGACTAAACGGCAGAACCCTGAACGAAGGAACGATTGACATCAGTTTGGGAGAACTGAACTGAGAACAATCATGCACCCTTACTCTTCTGAGATGACCCTCAAAACCCATGACCTCGTTTCTCTGCTGCGGAGGATAGCTAAGTTTCAGAAAAAAACATGGCAAGCTCCATGTGATTTACATTTTTTCATTTAAGTTCTCTCACAAACTACTGGGGTCCAATCATCCTGAACCGGTGTGCGCTCTCGTGTTCATACCAAAAAATACGGGGCTCAAAAGTCGGATCAGCTCGGTGTATGCTGTTCTAATACAGTCCATTGTCATTCTAATACAATTATATAAACCAAAACCGGGATTGTCGTTGTGCTTCATGCTACCATTTAAGTCCTGTGCACTAACTAACATTCGAACTCGATGTCCATCTACGAATGCAATGAGCTAATGTTCACATAGTCGATTCACTAGAGACTCATCTATCTCAATACTTTTTCTAGCTTTTAAGATTGTGGGTTCATAGTTCATAACATAGTTATTTTCAAGACATAACATCATCCTCGAATGTGACACATTGAAAGAAAACACAATTCACTAAAGCCAATTAACATTGGCATGCTGAAGCAACCCTCAGAGCAATATGATCCAAACCGTACCCAACACCCGCATCAGCACTCTCAGGGCAGGCATCTCAATCCCATGGTTCGCATCAATGAAAAATGAACCAATCTAGAAAAATCACTGTTACACAGCAAAACATTCAGTGAATTGCGTTAAATTACAGAACTATCCAACTTCAGCAGTCAGTGTAAACGATGGCAGACTAAGTCACTAGACTTCAGGGTGGCACGCCTGCACCTACGGGCACGAAGCAGAAAAGACAACAAGACTGGGATGGTGGGAAGCGAAGCCCATGAATGGAATTCAAACTTCATCGCACGAAAAAGAAACTAAATTGCTATAATTCTCTTCACCAAAGTACCAATTCTCATTCGTCTCTGCTTCTTTATCCTCTTGTCCCTTACGGGACGCTCAACGGGCTCTTGGGCCTCGTAGGGGGTGCTCTGGGCCCTTATAAACCTTAAGGTGGTTGAACAATGCTCTGCCAAGCTGCAGGCAAAAGACCTCATTCTAAGCTCCTAAACTCTCTTACTTGGAATGATCTTAGGCATTGAGGAATTACTTAAAAGAACTAGAAGAGTTCAAATGTCGAATATAGAGTACAGGGCAAGAGCTAAACTTTAACAAGGTACATACCGTGAGCCATAGGCTATCCGCTATCATACCTTCATATCACACAGTACCACTGAATAGCCACCTAAAAGCATAGTTCAATCATCACAGAAAGTTGCTGCAACTATAAATTCTTTCATAAGGGAATGTATGGCTACTACATCCTTAAGTTAAAGAAACGCGACTCTAAGAGAATACCAGGAGCCATGATGTTGCTTCAATTGATCGACTGAATGAATGTGCGCTAAGCCGTTTCCTAATATTAAAAAATTATAAAAACTCGGAAGATATTACTATTTCCACTAAGCAAGACTTGGTCATTTTGAGAGAGCATTAAGGGGCCACACTTGCTAGAGCAAAAGAGCATTGAGCATTCTCATTTCTTAGGGAGACTTACCTAAAAAGTCCTAAACATATTACAATTATATCAATTCAGTCATAAATATCTTTTTTTTTCTTTTGTCAATTTAGTCCTAAATCTTTTGTATTTGTGTCAATTTAGTCCATCCGACTAACTTTGGTAGAAATAAGTGGCGCATCGACGCTAAAGTGGCGATTTTAAATAAAATTTTAATATTTTTTTTTTTTATTTTATCTTGTATTTATTTATTTTTTCCTATCTTCTTCCTCCTCAGCCCAGGTAGAGGAAATAGGCTAGGGTTTAGGGCAACGACCCGGAAGACACGGTGACTATTCCGTGCGGCGCTCACGTCGGCAATTTTTTGGTCAAAATCGCCAGAGGAAGAAGACAGGGAAGCAAAAAAAAAATAATAAATTTAAAAAAAAAGATTCGAAAAAATATTGAAGTATTATTAAAAATTATCACCGCAGGGCCACGTCAGCAATTTCGATCAAAATTGGCCAGATAGACTGAATTGACACAAACATAAAATGTTTAGGATTGAATTGACACAAACGCAAAAGCTTTAGGAGTGAAATTTTGGCGGACTCAAAAATAAAAAAAAAATGTTTAGGATCGAATTGGCATAATTACAATAGGTTTGTGACTTTCTTGGTAATTTCTCCTTGTTTCTTGCATCTTAATCACTTCAATTCTACTTAGTTTTTGACAGCTGCACATATGCCGGTACACAAACTTCTCGTATTTCTAGTCGGCAAATATAACATCTTACTGTCCTCCGCGGAGAGAATGCCACAGAGAAATTACCAGTCTGAAAAGTTGAGGCAAATGAAGAAAGGAAGAGGCTCGTCTCAAAGTGGGGAAAGCTTGTGAATGCATGAACATTAAATTAAGCATAATGTTCAGGGCACGCAAGTGACCTTCTCCTTTTGTACTAGACTTTCGACGTCATTTCGCGTTGAAAACTAATCCAAAGCAGCATTGAACAATCTAAAACCCAGGGGGGAAAGCAAAAGCATTTCGGATCAATCGGAACCCATTGAGAATTTGGATTGGCAGTGGGAAAGCCATAGCTAGAGGATTAAAGTTCTCAAATTCTGATACAAAATTGAACCACAGAATCATATGTGATCATATTTTGATTTTTTTTTTTAAATTCATAAGCTTGTTAACACGTCCCCTTTCGCCTTACTCTCGACCTGAAAATATAAAAGTTGCGGTCATTGTTTTATTTTTTTATTTTTTTGCCTAATTTTAAACAAATTAAAGTTACGGTACTTAAATTTGGCACACCAAAGGACTTCCAAAAGTATGTTTACCAAACAGCATTTCCCCCAAAGTTGCATCCCAATGCGCTTTTCAATTACAGTTTACCGGATAATATTTGCATTTCATCGAATCTCTTTAGGTCAAACGTATTTGCGTGGCATGTGGTCCATTGCGGGAAGGAAGAGCTGCCCGCGTTGAGGAAACGCTTGCTCTCTCTCTCTCTTTCTCTCGGACACACTCCATTTTTAATATCCGCATTAAAGATCTTACGGACTTTTTCCTTTTTAAGACCATAAAGGATAATTAAATAATTGTTTTACAAAACTTGTAAACATATGATTACGTAAAGTTTTCATCTGCAAAAAAACACCTTGTCCCATGAAGAATTTTAAAGAGCTATGAAATATTTTTACTGCACGGATGAAAGTTGAAAAAAATTAAAGAAAAGAAAAATTGGAAATTATTACCGAATGCTCCTCTGCGTAAATTTCGAAGGGTCAAAAGAGACCCTTCTTTCAAATGGAAAAAAACACACAAGAAGGGAACGAAATGGAAAATGGAGGGAGAAAAAAGAATTCTCCTCCAATCGTGTAATTTTCACATGTGTTTTATTACCGTCGTTAATCTCGATTGATATACATGTCAACAAAGTGCATCTTACGTACATGATTGAATAGATAGATAAAAGACAAGATAGACTACATACGCCGACACAGTCTTTTGTCACGTAGGAACAAAACAGGGTAAACCCATTTTCTTTTCTAGTATTTCTACCTACATTCGAGAGATCAAGTTCAACAAAGCAACGTTAAGGACGAAACTAGGAAAATATTAAAAAATTACAAAAGTCGCATGTTTTAACTGAAATAATCGATCGGCCAAAAGAAATGAATGTGTAGTTCAATCGACCTTCATTATGTAATTATGATATCGATTCACACCAAAAGTGTATATCAAATTCACCAAAATCAAGAAATCGATCTTTAGCCCTGTGTAGGCTTGGTTCACATAGGCTTCACATGCTTCGACACACGGCATTTTTCCGACAACCGATTAAAACACGTAATTGCGCGAAAAAACAGGGGTTCTGAATTCATTTTTGAATATGTTTAGACTACCTATCGCGAGGGGTCGGTGTTATTATCACTTTCGAAAGTCAACGAAACCAGTAAGGAATTCCAAAGGAAAAGGCCGTTTCTCTTTTGCTTTTCAAGTTACAAAACCTTGAAATCGTCGAGTAAGGGGAGCTGTTGATTTGCGGGGATTTAACCGACATTCTTTGTCTCCTCCCGACGGCATGATCGGTTCTCATCCCTTTTGCCTAAGCCAATGACAAAGCTGTAGCAGAACCGAAAGCCGTGGCAGATATTACAAAGTAGAAGGAATAGATCTCCTGACAACATCGAAATCAGAATTTAAAGAAGAGGCGATCGAAAGGGACTGGTGATGCCATGCTTGGTAAGATTCCTAAACCATGTGGAATCTGAAGGTTTCTGTTCTTGCCCCACCGGGTTGCTTCTCGGATTGTAAATTTGGATTCTGGGATGATGTTTAAGCTTTGCTGGCGCTTTAACCGACCATAAAAAGCAAAGAAAATCTTCAAGAGGGATAATTACCAAAACAAAAAAAGGTTTCTAATCCTCCTATATGGATGTCAACTCTGATCACAACCTTTCAATTTGACTCTTTTGTTCATAAATCTTTTAATGATTTGCCAACATAGTCTTTTCAACCAATTTTGTCTAGCAACCGATTGATATGGATGTTGGCCATTATAGATGTGTTGATATGAATAATTTTTTGTGCAATTTCTTTAATTTCTCTAAATTTTTATAGAATTCTGTCCGGGGGGAGGAATGTGGCACCGGGACATAATTCGGGATTTATAGTGCAAAGATTAGTTTATGGTAAATGTGTCCCCAACTGTACAAGTTTTGAAGTTTTTTTGTGGCCGAAAAGTAATTTGAGGGTAAATGTGACACAAATCTACCGATTTTTGAGGTGTTTGATGATATTAGTCTTTAAACTTTTATGGTTTTTTAAAAGTTTTTAGACCATGAGTTTTTGAAGTATAGATTTTAGGGTATAAGGTTTATAAGCACAAGCTTCATCGGGTAAATTATCCAAAAAAACCCTAAATCTATTGCATTTTTTGCCAATGCGTCTTAAACATTTTCACATTCTTTCAATTGAGTTCATTTGACCAAGTTTGGCTAGAAACAACCGACGTAAATGTTGGTTGTCCTACGTGGTACGATTGGAGCTGAAGTAAATAATTTTTAATAATTTTTTAATATAATTTTTCAAAATTATTCTTTTTTCCCTCTTTTTTCTTTTCTTGTTCCTTTTCAAGTTTTTTTTTTTTTTTCTTTTTTTTTTCTTCCCTTCTTCCCTCCGTTGTCCTCAGGCGAGGGTCGCCCTTGCCCAAACGGGGAAGGGCGACCCTCGCTCCCCGGGCCTCTCCCCGGCCCGGGCCCGAGCGTCCGTTGCGTGAGGCCAGCGGAGGGAAGAAGGGAAGAAAAATGAAAAAAGAAAAGAAAGGAAGAAAAAAAGAATAAAAGGAAAAATAAAATAAAATATATACTAAAATATTATATCTCGTCCACTTCAATACCGATCGTGCCACGTAAGACGTTCACATCAGTAATTTCGAGTTAAAATTGATCGGATCGACTCAATTGACAAAATGTGAAAGGGCTACGACTCAATCGGGAAAATTAAAAAGTTTAGAACCGAATTGGCAAAATTACAATAGATTTAGGCCTTTTTTTTTTTTTTGCAAATTTTCCGGTGCAAATAACATTGTATTTACACAAAAATAGGCCCAAATGTGGGAATGGTCGCACATGTTCATTGGTTTTGGCTCTCGAACCAACAAAGTAAAGACAGACAATGCCATGATTGCACCAGCTCAAAACAGAGAGACAGAGACGTCTCTGATCCTATTCATTTCTTCTGGTTGTCTCTGATCCTATTCATTTCTTCTGGTTTTACTTGGCATGAACACGAGGCTCTCTCAGGCAAGTGCCCTTCCACTTGTCCGGGCTTTCATCAGCTCTCGATCTTGAAGATGAACCAAGCCCCCCACCCCCAGCGACAGAACAACAGATGATCTCATGCATGACCCAAAACCAATAAATTTCAGCTCGTGGAAACTCACTTTTTTGCGGAAGCCGTTAGTTGAGGAAAGGAAAAACTATGGGCCGTGATTTCGATTTGAGAAATGAAACTGATGTGATCGGTTCATTTTGGGGGAGAGTATGGTTCGATTTTGCAAGCTCGAAAGTTCAATGTCGATGTGAGGATATTAGGGATTGCCTAGTGTGCGCTACCGACCAAACGATGATTTGGACGGCCTACCGGGTGAAACAACCAAGTATAATTTTTCAGCTATGACTACATGACTTTACATGGATTGGGAAGACGTGCCCCCAACGCCATACCTAACGAAGAAAAAGAATCCGGATAATCACGCAAATAGTTCCTAAACTTTAGCATTACGTATAATTTCGTCCGAACTTTAGCGTGTGCGGTGTCATCCTTGAATTTTCAATTTGTTTAATACGGTTCCTGAATTTTTAATCCATAAATTTGGATTCAATCTTGTCCATAGATTATCCAAGTGCCCTAACTAAAGTGTGAACATTTGCCAAAATATAAGGGATCACATTAACAAATTAAAAAAAAATCAAGGTTGCCATTGCATATTGAAGTAAAGTTTGGAGGTCACATCGAACAAACTAAAAATTTGGGGGATGGAATCGCATATTGAGCCAAAGTTTAAAGACTATTCGTGTATACTTTTCCAAAGAATATTACATCTGTTAAAGATTTGGACATCCTTGACATTCTAAGAAAGGATACTGTTCATTTGTATTTCTAACCTCTACATACTTTCTCAATCTTTTGTCCTTTTGTCGATAGCTTTGTTTTCTCTTCACTTTATTTCTAGTTAATGAACTGATAAAAATAAAATAAAATAAAATATTCACCCGACTTAAAGCTATTAAATAAAGACGTAACTTAATATTTGAGCATTCTATCGAAACATTTAATCACGACTCTACATTTTTTTGGATGGAAAAATTCGAGCGTGAGGGACCTGAATGCACCACATCGATGCGAAGGGGTGCGTCCCTAAGATCGTCGAGGGACACCGGGCTGGGGGGCTCTTCGAGCTGGGGTGAAAATCGGTCCGGACACAGTTCCGAGCGCTCAAAATTAAGATAGAAAGAGGGCGAGAAAAAGTTTTAAGTCTTTTGCATTGCACGCTTCCACCAAATTCCCTATCCACAACGGCTCCTTTTCCTTCTTCAATCTTCCTCTAGATTCGAAGAACTTTGGTGCTCTCCAATCTCCACTTTTAGAAAAAATGTTCTTCTTTTCGTGAAAGTCACCGGTCTGTAATCGGGAAAATATTTTCGTGCGGGATCCAGCGACGACGGCGACCAATGATCTCCCGAAAGCTGATTTTCCCACGTAAATCGCAGATTTTCTCAGCGGCCAAACGACATCGCTAGGGAAATAAAGCATGCCAATCTCGAACTCGCCCGAAAATTTTCTTTCCCCACGGCTTTCTCGCCGCGAGCGTCTTCCTGTGTCTCGTTTGATAAGACTTACGGCAGCTCGCGCCATCTCCATTAGCGGAACCGTCGAGCTATCTCTCGAGCATTGAATCGCCGAGATTGATTGCTTGACCACGCTCGAATCGCCGAGAGCGATCGTCCGTGAGCTGAAGCTCCTCCGCGAGCTTCTTCTCTTAGGCCCGTTCTTACGCGCGAGCTCTCTCTTTCTCTCGCTCGGGCGCGCTTCGGAGGACGATGTCGTTCCTTCGTCGGAGGAGGGCCAACGAGTCTACGAAGGCATCCGATTGGACGGACGGCGGCGGCGGCGGCGATGAGAAGGAGAGGGAAGTGCAATCGAGGAGGAAGCGAGGTCAGGGAGGGAGCGAGCGGCCGAGGAGGTGGTCGTGCGTCGACAGTTGTTGCTGGCTCGTGGGATGCGTATGCTCGATTTGGTGGCTAATGCTGTTCCTGTTCAATGCGATGCCTGCGTCGTTCCCTCAGTACGTGACGGAGGCGATCACTGGCCCGTTGCCGGACCCGCCCGGGGTCAAGCTGAGGAAGGAGGGCTTAACGGCGAGGCACCCCGTGGTTTTCGTGCCCGGGATTGTGACGGGCGGGCTCGAGCTGTGGGAAGGGCATCAGTGTGCCGAGGGATTGTTCAGGAAGAGGCTCTGGGGGGGCACGTTCGGTGAACTGTATAAAAGGTAAGGTCCGTTTTCGCCATTTTTTCAGCTGGCGTTTGAGTCGATTGTGTTCGAGCCTTCGAGCATGTTTCGGGAATGGTTGATGCGGTGACCTATAAAGGAGGATTGGTGTCCATGGTATGGTCGATTGATGTTTTACAGTGGGGGGTCAGGGTGCGAACTGGTTTCGATCACAGAGGTAGATAACTGTGTTTGCCAACGAAACTCGGTAGTGCCGTTATCTGCTGGCGCAATTGCTTTTACAGTTTATGCTGGAATATACTTTTTCATTTTTGGGATGAATGTGACGTGAGGGAAAGTGATTCTGAAGCTCAAATTGGAGGGGCTGGAGCCCTGGATGAAGCCAGAGCTTTTTGCACGTTTCTTCTTCTTTTTTCTCTCTCTCTCTCTCTCTCTCTCTCTCTTTCAGCTAGTTTTTCAACATTGGCTTGCTATTTTCCCTCCCCCTTCCCCAGTTCTTAAGTCAAATCGGCGAAGCTGAAGCAATAGTAGCTTTCTTGGCCATGTACCTTTAGAATGTCAGCAGAGTGGCCCAATGTATACACTTTTTTGTCATGGCGATGGCTTTATTGCTGGCTATTACTGTACGTCTCTCTACTTATCTGCAGGCCCCCACAAGAATATGCAATATCCAATAGTTCTCCCAGAATGAACCCGAAGTTTTCGCTTCTATGTTTCTCTTTGCTTCACAAAGCTCCTTCTTTCTTTGTTTTAGTTTCAAGATCCCCTGTCTGTGTCAGAATTCGGCATTATCAATTTGAGTGTGATAGTAATTGACATCTAATCTACTTACCAGAGGAATGGAAAGGGATAAAAGAAGCGGGTCCAGGAAATCCTTGAAGCTTGGCATCCTACTCGACTTGATTTTGCGTTCGTTTTGTATTTGAAACGCTTTGTTGGGCGGCCATATATTGTGGAGCAAATGAAAGCTGAAAAACATTATTTTTCTCTGGAATTATTTGCACGTGTTGCTAAGTATTCAGTTATTGCCTTGTTCTTGCTCAGCAGGAAAATTGCTTTTGAGAAATGATTTGACAGTTTTGGATAACGGATTTGCATTTTTAATATCGAAAATCTATAATGTGCAATTACTGGGCCCATTCTCCTGTTATTTCCCTTCTTTGTTTGAAACTTAAAATTATCTAGTTTTCTTTCACATACCTGCATGAAATCTTATCCTTCAATACCCAAAATCTCATAGAACACTACAACTGGTCAATTTCCAAAGGTCTTTGCTTTCTTCAGTGGCAATGTTGACCAGCATTTGCGATGCTTCAAGGTGTTACATCCACATGCTTTTCTGTACAGAATATAGGCGCATTATTTTACACTACACTTTTATGTATCCGTAGATGTTTTCTGCTTAGTTCATTAACCAGAAATGTCTGGTGATCTTAAGTTGATGTTCTAATGGAGCTGTATTGGTTTTTTTCTTTATTTCCTGTAGGCCTTTATGCTGGGTTGAGCATATGTCGCTAGACAATGAAACTGGACTGGATCCTCCTGGCATAAGGGTTAGGCCTGTGTCTGGACTTGTAGCGGCTGATTATTTTGCTCCTGGATATTTTGTTTGGGCAGTCTTGATTGCCAATTTGGCTCGAATTGGTTATGAGGAAAAAAACATGTATATGGCAGCATATGATTGGAGATTATCATTTCAAAACACTGAGGTATATTCCTGTTGTTGGCTCCTTTTATACGATTCTTATCTTACTGGTTTCAGTCGCTTATATAGAATCTCTGAAATCAAATTAATCAGGTCAGAGATCAAACTTTGAGCCGGATGAAAAGTAACATTGAACTCATGGTGGCTACTAGTGCTGGGAACAAAGTAGTTGTTATTCCACATTCTATGGGTGTCTTGTACTTTCTGCATTTTATGAAGTGGGTTGAGGCACCAGCTCCTATGGGTGGTGGAGGAGGATCAGATTGGTGTGCAAAGCATATCAAGGCAGTCATGAATATTGGAGGACCATTTTTAGGTGTTCCAAAAGCAGTTTCAGGACTTTTTTCAGTTGAAGCAAGAGATATAGCAGTTGCCAGGTTCTTCTATGAACCCATTGTTATATTTCTATGATCTTTCTTTGAAGTAAATCTTTGCTGAAAGTAGCTTTTTTGCCAAATATAGAGGATGGTCTCTATTGTCCTGTTTTGATGTGAAAAAGACAGTTGAGTGGGCTATTCTGAGTTCGTTTCTGATTTGTTAGTGTGAATTTTGAATAAGATACCTTTCTGAGGTTCTGCTAATCAAAGAGATGGGACCGTCTAAAGCTTTGAGATTTCTCTCACTTTCTTTCATTTTTCCAGCAAAATGCATCAGCATGTGACAGCAGTATCAAAATGTCAAATTGTTTTCCCTCATTAAATGAATGAGGATAGCAGCACTGTCAATTGGTTAACTGGACAATTGATGCATTGTATAAAAGAGAAATAGTATTTCACCTCTTGAACTGTGGGGTTAATTGCACTTCACACCCTACTTCAAAATGATTACTTAACCATGTTGTGTTGCCCATAAACCCTGTCAACGGTCTCCATTGGGTGTCTACGGCCATTAGTTGAGGGTGTTAGGTGCTAATGTAGGTGTGTAGTGCAACACCCTCGTACATCAGGAGGGTACAATGCAATTCCCCCCTGATAGTAATGTCTCCATTTCTTAGGTATCGTGCAAGAGGCTACTTAACTTTAAACATCTGTCTTCCTTATCACTCGCCTTGTGTACATCAGAATTATAGCTTCTGGAGTTTTAGCTTCAAAAGTGTTTTCATTCAACCTACTAGGTTTAATAAGTCTTGTGGATACTTGCAAATGCTTAGGAATATACTGGGATAGGCTAAAACACTGTATTTTTCGTTGCCTGCTCTGGATCAATTTTCTAGAGTGGAGGAATATCTTCATTTCGCTAGACAAACAATGTACGGTGGTTATATCAATTAACTCTGTTCTTAGGAATTGATATTGACGTTATTTAGTGTTCAGACATTGGTCTTATACTTTTCTTTCTTACAGGGTAGTACTTTTTCAAATGATTCAAACAATTGCCCTGGATGAAATTGATTTTGCTAATATGTCATTCCAAATTAGATCGAGTATTTCATGCTGATATTTGAAGTGTTTTCTATCCTGCACTATATGATGCTTTGTCGCTGGCTATTCATGTAGTAGTTTTAATTTTATTATGCCTGAAGTACTAAATTAAATCAATTTTTGGAACTTTATTATGTGTGGTCCCTTTGTGGGCATCTTATCAACTCATGTTGTACAGGGCATTTGCACCAGGCGTTTTGGAAAAAGATGTATTTAAATTTCAAACTCTGCAACATATGATGCGAATGACTCGTACCTGGGATTCAACGATGTCAATGATACCGAAAGGTGGGGACACTATTTGGGGTGGTGTTGATTGGTCACCTGAAGGAGTATTTAACTGCAGCACAAAGCGGTCAAAGAACGTTGACATTACTATTTCAGAACTCAGTGCAGTCAGGGATCTGGAAAATAGAGCGGGTGTAAATTATGGGAGGCTAATATCATTTGGTAAAGATGTAGCTAAAATACATTCTTCCCAGATTGAGAGAACAGATTTTAGGGTATTGTCCCTTTGCATTTTTTTCAGTCACTTTGTTTATTGTGAAGTCCCTCACTTCCTCCCACCCCATCCCACCATGCTGTCTCCCCTCACAATTGAGATGTGATATAAAGTTATCTGAAGTTTGTCATCTGAAAATCATGTATTAGAAATTTTAGGAACTTCTTTCAATGTCAATATGGTGCGCTACTTTTTCATAGCTTCCTTTTGAACTGTTAGATTGGGTTCCATGTATGTTAACCAATTTTGCATGTGCAGGGTGCTGTTAAAGGCACATATCTATCAAATACAAGTAACTGTGATGTGTGGACAGAGTATCATGCCATGGGAGTGGGAGGTGTGAAAGCTGTTGCAGATTACAAAGTCTATACAGCTAGCTCAATTTTGGATTTGCTTAATTTTGTGGCCCCCAAGCTGATGAAACGTGGTAGTGCTCATTTTTCATATGGAATTGCTGATAATTTAGATGACCCAAAGTATCAACATTACCGATATTGGTCGAATCCCTTGGAAACAAAGTGAGATGATCCCTCCCTCCCTCCCAGTGTGCGAGTGTTTGTGTTTTTGTGTGTGTGTCTGTCTGTGTGTAAGAGGGAGAGAGAGAGAGAGAGAGTGTGTGTGTGTGTGTGTGTGGATCAACGAAGCGGGCAACAAAATTACTTTAATGGGGCATTTACTTACATGTATGGAATGGGTCACTGTTAGCTGAAACTTTTACTTTTTACTTTTGCCTTATTTCTTTTCTTTTGACTCTTATCAAACTGATTGAAATTTTTTAACTCATATTCATTGACTAGAGCCATGTATGAACTCATCTTGTAGATATTTTTTTAAACTTTAAATACTACTTTTCCTTTTTCAAGTATGTAAGTTCTTATAAAGAGCATGACCAAATAGGCCAATGAAAGCACTAATCTCAAGGACTCCAATAAACTGCCCATGCATTAACATCTGAGTTGATTCTACGTCAACCGTGTTTTTGAAGTTTTGAGCCGATTATATTACTATGCTTAATCTTTTGTTTTTTTTCGGGGGACAAATACTATGCTCAATCTGTTAAAAGAGGCCCAGAAATTCTCCCTTTTAAACTGAAAATTTGAGAGTTATGGAGCAAGCTGTCCTTTTGAGCGATTGTTCTAGCAAAATATTTGGGATGCCAGTACTTCGATTTTCTTCATCATAACTGTTTCTGGATGTTTTTTTAGCAAATTTTTTGGAGAATTAGAGAGATTGCTGGTGCTGAGTTCTGATGGATGGCTCTGTTTGTTTTATATATTGCTGGCAAATTATCACCATTCGGAATCAGTAATTCATGGCATGTGCGAGTTGAGAGAGTAAAAGTCTCATTGCTCATGCTGCTTTCATTCCCTCTACTTTTCCAGATTACCTGATGCTCCAGACATGGAGATATATTCCCTGTACGGAGTTGGAATTCCCACAGAAAGAGCATATGTCTACAAGTTGACTCCTACTTCAGAGTGCTACATTCCTTTTCAGATAGATACCTCAGCGGATGGTGGAAGTGAGGACTCGTGTCTGAAGGATGGTGTATATTCTGCTGATGGAGATGAAACAGTTCCTGTCTTGAGTGCTGGTTACATGTGTGCAAAAGGTTGGCGGGGGAAAACTCGTTTCAATCCATCTGGCATTAACACATACATAAGAGAATATGATCATGCACCACCAGCCAATCTCCTAGAGGGTCGAGGTACCCAAAGTGGAGCTCATGTCGATATCATGGGGAACTTTGCACTGATCGAGGATATAATTAGAGTGGCTGCAGGGGCTACTGGACGGGATTTGGGTGGAGATCGAGTTCACTCAGATATCTTCAGATGGTCTGAGAAGATCCAGCTGCAGCTCTAGATTCACACGGTGTGTTAAACTTCCTCGGAAGTATGATGACGCTTCATTTACTCACAGGGATACAATTTGTATTTGATTGGTTTTTGGATTTCCAGCTTCCTCTGGTAAATCGTCCTTTCGTTTCTGAAACTCCCATTGAAATTGCTAGACTATCTTTTGGCATACAAAGTTCTGAATATGCAAGGAGAATTCGTTGTAGTTCGGTAGTTCCTTCTAAAAGGAGCATTGCGTTCTGCTGGTTTGCATATTTAGTTTGTTCTGCAAGATCAATGTTACTGTATGTAGGAGAAAAAACGCGGTATGCTCTATCAGTTGGAATATTGTATATCATCCATTACTTTTAGGGAGTGTGGAAGGTTCGGAAAGGAAAAGGAAATTGTTAAACTCTATAAGGAGATCTAAAAGTTCCTTGTTTGAGTTTCGTTGCGTTCAATTGGTTTTTCTGACGCTCATGGTTCTCTGCAACTTTTCCTGCAGACAAACCCTCGGGCATAGCTTCTGCACTTCAGGAGGCACTAGGCAGACGGTTTGCACCAAGAACTGACCGAGACGTGGTCATGTCACGCCTGATTATCTGCTTGCCTAGGCCTGCGGAACTGAACTGAGGAATGTGCTGGTGAAGAGAAGAATGTGGTATTGAACTGTAATTACTTGTCGTTTGGGCTCATATTGGCAATGCCACAAATTATGTGCAATGACTTCATCCAGGCCATTCCAGCCCTCTCCCTAAATTGGTCGCCGTCCCACGAAATTTTGCATATTCAATTAATTTATTATTGTATTTTAATCAAAACTGTTGGGCATTAATGTAAATATCTCTCTCTCTCTCTCTCTCATGCTTCTGTCTATAGAATAGGTTGTGAGGGGAAAAGTGCCAAAAAAGGTCCTAGATATATTGCATTAATACAAATTCAGTCTTAAATCTTTCAATTAGGCTTATTTAGTCTTAAAAATTTTGTATTTGTGTCGATTCAGTTTATCTAATCAATTTTGGCTGGAAATCGCTAACTTAGGCACCGATTGTCCTACGTGTTTTGATCGGCGTTGATGTGGACGAATTTTTATTTTTTTTGAATTTTTTTATTTTATTTTGTTCATTTTTGTCGGTGAGGGTCGTGGGCGACCTTCAAGGCCGGGCAAGGGCTTATGGTTGCTGGTGACCTTCACTGGCCAAAATGAAAAAATAAAATAAAAAATATTTTAAAAAACTATTTATATTGGTCCACTTTAGGGTCGGTAATGCCACAAAGGATAAACGGCGTAAATTGAATTGCAAGACAAATGTAAAAGATTTAAAACTAAATTGATTTCAATTAAAAATATTTAGAATAGAATTAATATCGATATAATGAAGTTTTTTTTTTTTTTTTTTTTTGTATTTATTCCTAGGTTGTGAAGGGAAACTGGGTCTTTCGGACGGAGGCTCAAACTAGTTATTTTCTAGTATCTCTCTCAGTAGATGTGACCAGAGTCTTCAGCTCTCTTATGGTTCATGTATCCTAGGACATAAAATACCTCATCCGTACACGCTATAATTAAGTTTGATCAAGTACGAGTCGAGCATCGAGCCGTCGTTTTCGCGTCGAATCGGACATTCTTTACCCTGCCCGAAGAGTCGCAATCCTGCCAAATATAAACGAGAAGTCCTTCTATCCAACACCTCCCTTTTAAGCCCTCCTTCCAAAAGCGCCATCCTGTACGCCTTCGTTCGTATCCGCGTACGTTTAATGACCGACTTCAATAAGTAAAAACCACACAACAACAACAACAAAAAACACAAAACACACAACGAAAGAAAATTTATATCTTCAGATAGAAAAGCTTTAGATTAGCAGGCCAAAGAATTTAGTTAAGGCCCTTTTCCAGCTGACCACGAGTTGACCCGGATCCGAGCTCTAGTCGAGCCCTGGGTCTAAGACTCCCTTGAGCTCGTATTTGAGATGTTAGGCTCGAGCGCACCGGCCGAGCTCGGGCTCGACAATGGCGATGACGAGCTGCTGCGACCGGTGGAGACCGGAGGTGGAGCTCTATAGCCAATCACTTGTTAGGACGTGAATCATAACCGGAGATTGGAGTGCATTGTTCACATCATTACACAGCCATTATATGGGCTCGCCACTTTTGATAAGTGAAGACAAAAACAAAGCAATCATGGACATATTGTGCCATTTTTCAATACTGTAAGCACCACCAAACGATGCAAAATGTAAATCTCATCCGTCCGTGCTCGCACATGAATTGATTAAGTTTGATCAAGTGCGTAGGTCGACATCGAGCCCTAATTTTTGCGTCGAAGCAGATGATTTTGGGCCCCGACTAAGAGTCGCAATCAAGCCAAACATAAGCTAAAGTCCTTTGATCCAACACTTTCTTTTAAGCTTTCGTTCATCGAGGCTTTATTTATTTTTGTAAGAAATGAATGATTTGAAAATATATATATTTTTAAAAAAATTGTTTATAATTCTTACAAAAATGATTGGATGATAGGTGGGAAGACCTCCCACCTTTCATTTAATTGATTTCGTGAGATTCAAAGGATACTTTTTTATTCCTCGTCCACCGCTTTCAGCAGACAAAGCATGTTAGGTTCAAATTTTTTATTTTCGAGGTGCCATGTCGGTTTGGATCGGATATCCTTCTTTTTCCGGTAAATATATTTCCACCGAAATGAAAAATAATACATTAATTTACGGACCAAGCGCATTCGTAAGGTTTATGTGGATTTATAGGACCACGTTAACTCGCTCTAAAAACTTAAGTTGGTAGAAAAATGCGTGGTTTAATATTTATATATTTCAAGATTTGAACTCGGGACTTTCTACTCGACGCCATGAAAAATTTGATGGGACTACGACCAACCGCTATAAAAGTTTAATTTATTAGAAGAAAGCGTGGTTCCATATTTATATATTCCAATACGTTAGACTTTATAAGTACAATAAGGGAAAAGAGAAAAAGGAAATGAGCCGAGTAATTTAAAGGAAAAATAACATAAATGGCCAAAAACTTTGATATAATGCATAATATGATTCACGCACTTTCATTTGTTTAATGTATTCGTGAATTTGCAACTTTTTAATTTGTTGAACTTTTTAATTTGTTGGGCTTTCAGTACATGTTCAACGTGGCCCCCAAGTGTATGAAAACTACACTGTTTATGGTCGTGCTTTCATTAATTCAAACTCATGGATAACATCACTCACTTTCATATAATTCAAAGACTACGTTGAATATATACGAATGATTTGGGGATCACATCGAACTATCAAAAGATACATGGACGATATTGCACAACGCCAAAGTTCAGGGCAAAGTCAAGCAAATTAAAATTTTAGGGATCACATCGCGTATGAGGCTAAACTTTATGAATCATTCGTTCCTTTTTTTTTTTTTCTAATTTAAAAAAGCCAAACTAAACATTCCGATGATTATTTTTCACTATTCGTATGATGCTGATATTTTTAACTTTGATTTATGGGATTGTCGAGCATGGACCATTACTCAAAGTGGGATCATTATCAATAGACCTTATTTATATAATTATGATTTTTGACTTCTTATGTTTGTCGGTTCTCACTTTCAGCCGAAACTTCGATTTAGTCATGATTAATTAGAGATCCTACCGGGAGCGGAGGCATCGCACGCGGGTACTCTCACCTTGCTCCCATGGACGACACGTGTTGCTTCTTATTTCGAAATTCTTTGCAAGTCAAAAACCACAATTTCATCTTCCTTTCACGTGAAATGGCCTAATAGAAGTTCGAAACTGTCTAACAATGTCTTCCCCGAGTCCGCCACCCATCGGATTCACAACCACCGCTCGACTCGTCGATTGCCCTGCGTGCCACTCTGCTAGCTCAATCGAGCGCCACGACTTTGTTGGTGACCCGACACCTTCCCTCTGAGTGAGGACGACACCCAATAGGCCTCGTCGCCTCTCGTGACCGCCTCGGCCCCTACGTTTCTCTCAGATGTTAACACTTAAGTTTACTTATAAAAAAAAATTTCACAAATATTTTAAAGGAATAAAAAGCGCCTTTTTCTTGTACGCATGTCCATGCAAACAAGCCCTAAAAGACAAAAGAAGAAAGAACGATACTTACAAACAAAACATATCACAAGGAATTCTAACCACACATCATTGTACGGATTATAAAGTGAAAAATAAGAAAAAGAAGTAGTTAGTCTACAACCACAATTATATATCTTAATCGTTGCATTGTCCTAATTTTGTAAGAGCGAAGGACCCAAATATAAATCCCAAATTAATGCCGAGTATTTCCCAGGTTGTCTCCTGTGAAAAAAAATGAATTTTTTTTTTCAAGTGACAATATTTAATTCAAATTTTCTTTTTCATCACCTGATCCCAACCCATGCTCGGGAGCTGGAGGCGCTTTGAAATAGGGGTGAGCAAGTCGACCACCCGGGCCAAGGATCGCCTAGACCGGACAGGGACCGGTGGTCCGGTTCTCGGTTCTAGAGGGAGTGGTCCGATTCCGGTTCTAGGGTCCTAGGAACGGACCGATTAATTTTTTTTTTATAAAAAAGTTACCGTCTCTTTACTTATTAAGGGTGTCCAAGAAATTTTACCAAATTGAGAAGTTATTTGCACTCTTTATTTTTTATTCTCCTATGTAGAAGTCTTTTTAGTTATACTCATTTTATTTTTTTAAAGTAACCAAGCTCGTGTGCTCCATATTAGGAATAGTGCATATTTTTTTTTTTGCATGTGTCCAGGTCCAATGAATACTGTTTGGTTTTTTTTTTTAAAAATGCAAATACCTTTGTTAGGCCTTTTTAAAATGCAAGTAGTGTTTGGTAAAGTGTATTTTAAAACACATTTGAAAAGTAACTTTGCGTAAATGTTGTTTGGTGAAAAATGAACTCCGTAAAAAAAAATTTCTTTTTGAAAAAAGTGATCGGTGCCGGGCCGTGCAGCGCCGGTGGCGGTGATGACCGGGGCGGGGCCGGCGGCAGGGGGCCTGGGGCGGCGGCGGCGGCGGCTGGGCCGGCGGCGGCGGGCGGCGGGGCGCGGGGCCGTGGGGCCGGCGGCGGGCGGCGCGGCATGACAGGGCGGTCGGTGAAATGGTCGGGTTCTCAATTTTGGAAAATTGAGAAGTTTGAGAGCATCTCACCGTGGCCAAAATGACCGTTTCTTCTAGGTTCTTGAGGACCAATCGGGCCGGAGAACAGATCGGATCCGTGGTCCGGTTCTCAATTTTGGAATTTGAAAACCATATCCGGATAATGCGGATAAATACATCATTCATTGTTTTTACCAAGAGAAATGCCACCGTAAAAGGTTAATTCTGATGTTTTAAATAAGACCAGATAATTTTATTCACCTTTTTTTTTAGTATAAATACCAAAAAAGATGTATTTAATCTCACTTTCAATTAATCCGGATCTTACCCTTACAAGAAATCTTGCCATTCTACGGGATCCAAGACGAGACACTGGTCCATACAGCATTTCTTTCTTGATAGTAAATTACATCTTCTTTAACACAGTGTTACATGCTTCCCCATGTCATGGCGCTTCCCTTTCACCGTTAGAAAAACACCTTTCCAAATATAATTTTGGTGTCTTTGCATGTGCATAGATATAATTTAGCTATCGCGGCCACATGACAAGATTTTCTTACTGCATGTTCGTGCGATGTTTTAACTGGCATAAGTAGTAAAGTTATATCAAATAAAAGTTGCCGGCTCATCAAAATGGCTTCTACAAAAGGAGATTACTATCTCGACATCTCAAAAAAAAAAAAGGGGGGGGCTAAACTAAGGTGAATGTGAAACTAACGGGAGGATGGATTGACCAAGGTAAAAATAATGTTATTAGTAAAAAGAGAAAAATAATAAATTCTTTTTCATCACGAGTGATCTCTGAAAATAACTCACGTATAATATCAATCGGCAACAAATTTTCTTTGAATATGCGCGCGGTGTCTACGTTCCAGCAGAGGCGCGTGGAGAAGGATTCCAAGACAGTGAAGGGCGGCTGGCAGAGGGAAGAGAGAGAGTGGCGGCGACCGGGGGTCATGGGTTGAGGCGTGTTTGGGCGCGTGGGGCATTTGGAAAGAGACGTCGGAGTTTAATTTACGGGAACAAGCAAAGGTAGGGAGAGAGAGAGAGAGAGAGATAGCGGGGGGATGAGTGGAGGTGGGTGGCGTCTTTTATTGTATTCCCTCGTCTCGCCAAGTCTTCTTCTTACTATGTGAATTTTAAAGGGTTCTCTCTCTCTCTCTCTGCCATCCGTTCTTTTTCCTTTTTCCTCCATTTTAATTCGTGGGTTTTTTTTTCTTTTTTTGGTTACAGCAGGAGGAAGGAAACGATGAGGTAGAGAGAGACGGGGGTGGTTTATTGTAGAGAGAGAAAGAGACTTTATAGAGTGGTAGGAGGAGGTGGTGGAGGACGAGGAGGTTTCGAGGGAGGAGACATGTTCAGGTTGATCCCAACAGTTCTATTCTGTGCTTCTTCTCCCCTGACCAGATCCTACTCAGGTCTCTCTCTCTCTCTTATTCTTGCTTATCATGTCTCTTCCCACTCTCCAGCTTTTCTATTGCTTGTGCTGGTTCTGTTTTTCTTTTTTCCCTTGTTCTCTGCTTTTTTCTACTTGTTTTCTCCTCTTTGGAGATATTTTCTCTCTTGTGCTTTCCTCTTCATCTTATATGGAGCTCGTTTTACTTGCTTGTTTATGTGCGTGGCATACAATAGGATAGAATCTAGCTGGGTCGGTCTTATCCTCCTGATGCATGTTGAGTTTTCGAATTGTTGCTTCGCTTATCACTGCTTCTTCCTTTTATTGAAGTAGGCATGAGCATGTCCCCATGAAAAATCTTTCCCCCGTTGCTTGTTTTGTGGCATCAGGCATGGGGTCGTGTGTTTTCTTGCTTCCGCTCTTTTGGCTGTGAGTTTCTTTGCTCTTTGGTGTATATACATCTGCTTCGCCGCACTTTTATCATGCTTATTCTCTTGGTTTAAATGGCGGTCCTTCTATGTTTGCGGAAATTTTCCCTTTTTTCTGGAACGCATAGGAAGGATTTCTGCTGAATTTGTCGAGGCCCCAAATGACCCTTTTTGATTCCTGTTTGAACGAGTCATGGCCAAGATGGGGTGGTTGAGAAATTTTTATTAAAGGGTCCTTTTGGCACTTGTGTTTTGGCTGATTCATTGGCCAGTTGGAGTTGAAACTTGAGACCCCCACCACACCCTCAGGCCATCTGTTCCTTTTTGTTTCTTGTTTCGATCTGTTGCATGTTGTCCACTTGTACAAACTCTGATCCACCTGTCTCATGTATTGACTGGAGGACATAACGTTTGCACTCTTCTGAGCTTTTCTGGAGTTAGGGTTCTTTTTCTTTTTAATTTGTTTTCTTTTTTCGTTTCCCTTGTCACATGAATCCGGTGAATTGCATTTCTGGACCAGTACATTGGAGCTGCTCCTCCCTGTGAATCCCATTTGTTGGGTCAATCTGGGTTTCACATTAGAAATGAATTTAGGCATATCACATTCCAGGTTCTGGTGCATTCTTGGAACACTCGTGCATGCTTAACATTTGACTGCGGATACAAGCGATCTCTGTGGTGATTGCAAATGCTCTCTTTGTGTCCATGTCTCCTTTTTCTTATCTATTCGTTTCTTGAGCAAGGGGTTTTTCACTGAGAGTTGGCTTATCTTCTTTTGCCTTTTCGTAGCCTTATGTTTTGTATCTAGCGAACCTAAGATACATCTCTATGAACTGCTGGGGCAGTCAAACTTGCTGGCTAAATTAATTTGCTGTCAGTATTCTAAAATTTGGTTTGCGAAGTCTGTGGCTTTTATGTGAACCTTTTGATGTTGTGGGGTAGAAAATATATGGTTTTACTATTAGCTATCGACCTTTCTCAAATTTGTTGTATGAAAAGCTTGTAGCGGTTGGTAATTCATAACGTGCTCTTTGGTATATATATATAGAGGTTACTACGGTTTGGAATGATTATTTGTTAGCATTCATCGAATTTTTGGATTCGTGTCATAGAATGGGAATGGGACTGCAGCTGCCCTTCAAGTGCAAGTATCTTACTGGGTTTGCCTACATTGATGGGGTGGTTGATGGCGGACAAATTTTGCATGCTTTGTAATATAGAAGATATTGGTGCTGCATTTCCTTATAAATTTAGTCATAAAGGCTGTGGAGATTTCGGAGGTTTGTATGACTAATATATTCCCATGGAAAGAAATCTATCACGGGTTGTGTACCAGTTTGGAAGAGGCCACTTATAGGAGACATTGGTGTTTTCTTGCTGTAAAGACATCTGTCCATAACGGAGTTATCTTACAATTTTTTCTTGTATTTGCTGACTTTTGATTGATGGTAGACATTATGTACTGATAAAAGTTCACATTAGAAATTTAACTATTAAACAATTAAATGCCTTCATCTAGCAGTTTGAACACATGAGCTGACAAATGTCTCACAAGTTTTTACATGGTATTGGACTGGAGGTCTGGTGATCAACTCTCTCTAGGCCCTTATTTTCCTCCCCTTCTATAGTTATATCTAAGCTTCATTCTTAGACGAAGTCAAGCTTACATATGAGAGGAGTGTTAGATATGCAAACCATGGTGATAGACAACTTAAATTTTTTAGATTTGCTGGCAGTGGTTTAGCAAAATTCTGTAGTTTACGTAGGAAATGAAGCTCAATCAATTATCTACGGGATCTCTCTCTCTCTCTCTCTCTCTCTCTCTCTCTTTCACACACACACACACACACACACATATGCGCGTGCGCGCGTGCTCAGGGAGACATGTGTATGTATAGCTTTCATTCCTATGAGATTGTCTCGAAGGAAAACTAACAGTTAATTATATGGGCGGTTTCATCAAGATATAGCCGATATGACCAAATACAAAAACGAGATACTGGTAAACATCCTCATCTAATTGTGAATTTTGCAATCTGCTTGGAAAGCACGACTTTGCAAATCAGCTGTGCATGAAGAACTTTAACATGTTAATTCAGTTTCCTAAAAAGTTTGTGATTGCATGTCCTTGTTCTTTTGGTGCATCTAGATGGTAATAAGCCTGGCTGCTTTAGACGAAAAGGTTTGATTTCTCCAGATGCTTCTAGTCCAGTCTTCTTATTTGTGTCTTCTGTGTGTCGCAACATTCACAGACACGCACTGACACACATTAACTTCTTCATTTTGACAAGTTTTAGATGTGTTTCTTGAGGTGCAGATTTTATAAGTATCAGGCATTAAACTTTTTATCTGACTTTCTCTATTCTTTTCCGGATCCCCAAAAAATCAAGAAGTTATTTATTATAGCACACATCTAAGCACAGAGCAGGATTTATCCACAGAATTGACTTTTGTCAATATCTCGTGTCTTCATTTAATTTATTTAGTTTAGCTTATGAGACATAATTCTTCGTGGCCTTTGTGATGACCATGCAAACAGCCCCTCCTCCCGCTCCAACTTACAATTTAAGCCACCCGTGATTCTGGAGCTATTATTGTCACAAATAAATCCCTTTATTCACTTATAGAAGCCTTTTTACTTTTAACTGCTGATGTAACCGTCTTTCATTTTGTTTGTTTGTTGCATTAAGTTCTTGTTAGGTTTTTGCCTTCGCTTACTTCTTATATGTTTGATTAAAAATTCCTCGCATGATACTGTGTTTCTTACCTCAAACTGCACCTCCTTCATCTGGAGACAGAAAAAAATGGACTTTACATGTTCAACTCATTGGAGTTCATTTTTCTTATGTGAGCAGCTGATATCTGAATGAGTTGAGAGGAGTTCATTTCTTGTTCGCTGCCTACTTGGATTTGGATCACTTTGTAAATTGCTGAAACTAGATGCCTATAAGAATCCAGAACTTGCCAAAGGAAAGTTTCAGTCAAGGTTCAATCCTTTCAATGCCTCATGCCGGGGTAACTTACCCACCATGGTGGAACCCAAATGAACAGCAACTTGCCCCATCTTTGCCCAAAAATAGTGGCTTGAAAGTGGAATCTCCACACGTACTCCATCATCAAGCGAAGCCTTTAGGTCTTCAAATACAAGAACAGGAATCATCTTCAACTCAATCGGCTGGCAATTCTTGCCATGAAGTGAGCATCGTGGGTGTGGCCAACTCTCAAGATCAAAGCATTTCATCTGAATCTGGTACTTCACTTTTGTCACTTTTCTGCTCTTCTTTTTTGTTTTTATGGAGGAGACTAGGGGAGGGTGTAAGATGGAGTAATATGGGTTTATATGTGTGTCTGTATGCTACAATTGATAGATTTGGTTTTGGTTCATTTTTCAAGGGCATTGTCTTGTTATGGTGCTATGCGACTATGTCTCTATGACTTTAGAACTAACCTGAGATTCTAGTTCTGATCATCATTAGTCGTAGCATTTCTTTCTTGACTTAAGTTCTATAATTCACTGCTCGAGTGTGCCACTCTCATTGGTTGAACTTTTCACTGGCTGATCTTTGATTAAGGTCAAGATGAAAGTTGTGGCAGGAGCTTTGTAGGTCAGACAAAGCCAATTTTCTTGTTCAACAATTCAGAGATTGTCTTTAATACTTCACTACCTGATCAAAGCCAACCTCTGGTATGCTAAGATTTTGGTTTTTCTGCGTTGGTAGATTGTTCTTCTTATGCTTGTTTCACTGTCCAGATTCGTGTTCCATATCCCCCGGTTGATCCTTATTTCAGTGGGTTGCTGACTGCATACAGACCTCAGGCTATTGTAAGTGATACACATATTGAAAAAGGTCACAATTTCTTCTTTAATTTTTCTTTTTGTTAAACAGAATGCACTTCATTTGCTGAAAAGATGTGATTTCTTTACATTGTGACTAAATTCCACTTATTGTCACTACTTGTAATCGAGTCATTGAACTTTAATTTTAATTATCTTAAAAAGTGAAATTTACCTGGGACCTCTCGTAGGTTGCCAATTTTTTTAATGTTCTCTAAATGTTGCCTCCCCCACTTTCAACTATTTTGGAAACTTTTAAGGCTTTTATTTGAAATCTCAGATTCAATCCCAGGCCGGATCCCAAATGTTGGGGATGGCACCTGGACGTGTTCCATTGCCACTTAACCTTGCAGACGACGGACCAATCTATGTCAATGCAAAACAATATCATGGAATTCTTCGGAGGAGGCAGTCACGTGCAAAGCTGGAGGCTCAAAACAAACTAGTCAAAGCTCGAAAGGTGTGTTCAGGTTCATTGATGAGTTGATCTTAGGCTGCACTGCATACGGTGTCATGAGTCATGAGTCCAGATCATGAACTCCAGTAAATCTTTCTCCTGTGTGAAGAAATACTGCATATTAGGGGAGTTCTACTAGTGCCCTTTTGATTTCTTCTATTTCTTCAATCATTGACTAAGAAAATCATTTGGAATTTGTTTTGAGCTGTGGCCGACGGTTAGTTCAATGAGTATGCATAACAGGTCACTTTTGATTGCGTATTGGCTTTACCCGGAATAATATGACACCATTAATAGAACAAAATAGTGAAGGGAGGAAAAAATGAAATACGAAATTCAAAGAAACTTTGCATATGTTGCATTCTCTAGAATTCCACCTCTTCGGAAGATGTAGTGTAAAATGATCCCACAGGATGTAGCTGTACCAAGTTATCAACCAATTTAGTTTATTTGTAATCTTGTTTCTGTTCACGCTAATTGGGCAAAGAGGGTGCTAGTTGGCCACCCTCCTACTCCCTCTTGTGGGCTTGTCCCGCACATTCCAAACATGTAGGAATTTGACTAGATCGAAAGCTTGGAATGATTCTGGACTGCTTACCCAAATCACCCTTCTTCCTCAGTTCTGCAATGATTCAAAGATCAGAAAGTCTCTGAAAGGATAACAGGTATGGGATTGACTCCATGCTTGAACTGAGAGAATAGATTGATAACCCCATCATTCACATATCCTAAAGCTTTAGGGAAAATCACCAGCCCGTAGATTGCTGAACGTTAGGTCATCTGATTGTTTCTTTGCGTCTCTAAAATCAATTAGCAGGAATAATCAAATGCTCTGTTTTGTTTTAAGTATTCAACACGGAATGTGTAATAAATTCTTTTGTGGTCCAACTGAGGAAGCATTTGTTTGATAATGTACTTTCTCTCCACTGAATAGCACAAGGCCCATAAGTTGTGTCTGTACATGGCACTGAGAGAATAGGTTCTTAGATATGACCTAATATAATAATTGAGTGAGTAGGCTCTACGTCACTTTTTAGACTTGAAAAACAATTAGTTTCTTCTTGGTTCTAGCAAATTAAGACATAGTTGGATGAAATGTCTGCGTGATCTGATGTTGGCTCGAAGTTATGTGGACATAAAAATGAATGAAGCCTCACAGATTGCAGTCCCATCAAATCACAGTGGTTGCTAAGTTGGTCGTGTGATTAAATGGTGATAATGTTCTTCTGTTTTAATTCCTTGTCCTGATCAAATGCAGCCTTATCTTCATGAATCGAGGCATCTGCATGCCCTGAATAGGACCAGAGGATCAGGCGGCCGCTTCCTCAGCACGAAAAAGCTTCGGCAGCTCAGCCCAGGTTCAAGCAATCACAGCCCATGTGCCACTAGACCCAGAGATCGAAATAAAGACGGTTGTGGACCCGAAACTCACCAAGTGGGGGCCAGTGAGCGGCAGTTCAGTTCAACCATGACCAGTTCCGGTGTCTTGAGCATGTCAAACAGCAATGCAGGCTTCTATCCGGATAGCAGGTTCTCCGGAATCTCTGCCCACATGGGAGGAGCGATGCAGTGCAACGAGGGGCTCATGCGCCGCGGCGCAGCCCAGCACTGCTCTTCATCCGTCCGGTGAGCAAGTGGTGCGAGGTTCTAAACCCACTACTTCACTAGACGGGGCAAATCATCCTTGGCTTTGTTAGTCCCAACTGTTCTATACTTTGGTCGCGTGACAGCTGACTGACGCTGCCGTGTTGTCTGATACTCTTTTACTGATGTTGATTGGGAAATTCAAGTTAAATGTGTCGGTAGATCTGTAGAAGTGTCCATGAAGCCTTACGGGTCATCCCGGTTCTTCGTGAGTATGTTGTAATTGTTCACTGCATGTCTCTGTCTGGGTTTGCTTAAGAAATTGCCGTACACATTGCTTTTGGCCTGCGGGAAAGGAAAACTTCCGCACATTAGAATCAAAGCTTTACTCGGTTAATGTCCCTTTCGGGAATGAAATGGAGTTAGGAGAGTAAATAATGGATAGATTGGAATTTGCAATTGAGCTCGTTGATGCATCGAACTGTGTCCAATTTGAGAAGTGATCTTAAGGCCGGCCAAGGAGCATTTCCTGGGCATTGTATTCTTTGAAAAATTCAGGGTTTCTTTCCCTTTCCCTTTTGTTGGGTGAAGATGGACTGGAAATGAAGAAAAAAAAAAAGGAAGGGAAAATGACACAGATGATTTTTGAACTTTGATTTAGCGTGTAATGTTGCCTTTGAATTTTTTTATTTTTTCAATGTGATTTCTAAATTTTAATCCGATATGTAATGTTGTACTTGAATTTTTAATTTTTCGAATATGGTGCCCGAACTTTTGATCCACATTCGGTTTAGTCCTTGTACGTATAAACATGTTTGGGATAATTGTCCAAAAAGGCTCAAATTTATTGTACAACGATCAATTCAATTATAAACTTAACATTGTGCCAATTAATCTCAAACTTTTTGACGATACATCAATATAGTCATAAATCTTTCAAAAATATGTCAATTTAGTCTCAAACTATTTAGATAACTAGTAGGAAATGCTATATTGACAAATCGCCAAAAAGTTTATGATTAAATTGGAAAATCGTCAAAAGATTTAAGAGTAAATTATCACAATTGAAAGGTTTCGGGTTTTTAAGACAATTTTTTTAAAAAAAAAGTTCAATGTCATTGTTGAACTCGAATTAATGGAATTTATTAAAAGATTAGGGAATACATTGCACATCGTGCTAAAGTTTCAAAATCGCATTGAGTAAATTAAACGTTAAGAAATGACATTGCATAGTAGACTAAAGTTATTGTTTGTGTCTGTGTCCCAAGAAAGAGAGAAAGAAAAAAGAAAATGATGCGGATTTATGGTTCATTTTCTTTTCTTTTCTTTTTCTATAAATGAATGATTAGAAAAATACTTTTTTTTAACAAAATGATGATTAGTGTCGCTTGAAATAATTAGCCACCAAAAATATTTTCATTATCGATAATAATTTATATTTCACATTTTCGTAAACGATACAAATATTTTTCGTTATGTTATTTTTGTAAAACATATAAGTAATATTTTTATAAAAAAAATCAAATCCTTTCAAAACCATGACGGAACGATATAGGGAGAGGTTGGGCACGGAATCTTATCTTACAAAAGAATAAAAGCGAGAATAAAAGGGGTTACGTCAACCTAACTTTACTTAATCATTTAAAAAAAAATCCAAACTTTAGTTAAAGGGGGCACGTCAGAGACTAATCTACCAACAAAGAGGTGCGAGCGGGCCCGTTGGCTACGAAAAGGGCAAAAAAAAAAAATTGGTTTCATCACGCAGTTCCGGAACATATCCCGGCTACAAAACTAATCGCAAATGAAGTAATCATGTTAAAGAAGATCAAATTAGATTTAGCAAGGTGTCTCGAGGATTTAGCTCATTTTGAAATGAGCTTTTTCGACGTATGAGAGAGAGACTTCTTGCCTATGGTAGATTTTACGAATATGTTCATTAGAAATCTTAAAACTTGTCGTGAAGATACGGTTGAGTCCTAAATTTTGCAAAAAAAAGTAATCGAATCTTAAAACTTGTCATATTTGTGTAACGAGTCCTTCCGTTAATCCACTTCGTTAACGAAAAATGTTGACGTGGCTTTTTTTTTAGTATTTTCTCTTTCTTACATGACGATGATCCCAAATCGATACAACTATTATGACAAACAAAGGATAAAACCCGCAAATTGGTATATCTCTCAAATATCGGGTATTATCCAACTTAGCGGTTTGACGGTAATATGTAATGAAAATTAAAACATGGTAAATTTCTCACAAGTGTATAAATTTGTGATTTTTAATAATCAAAAAATTAATTTGGGGTAAATTTATCGCAAGTGTACTAGTTTGCAGTTTCTTGTGATATTGATCTTAATTTTTAATGAATGGAGTCTTTTCTTTTTCAAATAAAAGAATGAGAGTGTTTTCACCGAAAAAAATGAGAATTTGAGAAGAATCTTTCGCCAATATATAATAAAATTGACCAATGAGAACGAGAAAATGATTTAAGAAAATCGAGCCACATTTGTCGATCTCACCTTTTTTAAAGCATTTTCTTTTTGGAGACAAGATATTTCATTTATTTTCTTCTCTCTTTTTTCATGGATCTCGCTTTTCTTCTCATTTAATTTTCCATGTTCTCTGTCTTGCAGCTTTGTTCCTCTCTGCTCCGTCTTTCCATCTATCGCTTCGACATCTTTTAGTGATTCTCAAGGCAAGAATGATGGCAATGGTCAGAGCCTCGATGCAAAGGATGGGAAGGAAGACAATTTCGACAGGACCAAGGAGCTTAATAACATTAACAAGGACGATGATGAAGTTGGCAGACATGTTTGTTCATGGTCATAGTTAAGAGGCGGAGGATGCAAGTGCTTCCAGCCTCCGGCTGACGGGGACAGCAAGCTCCGGCCGAGGAACTATCTGGCTACTTGTCCCATCCACAATAGGATTGGAATTGCGATCTCGTCGCTCCTCTTTGAGTCAGGCGAGGGGAGGAACGCGTGTTCTTGGCAAGGAAGACGAGGGAGGTCGATGAGAGAGGCGAGGTCTAGAAGCTGTTTGAGATCGAGGTCGATCATTACACCGATGGAAGCACTCAAGCTTGCGCTCGCCATGAACGCACTTGAAACTGATGATGTCGATGATGATTTTGAGCTTGATTTTGTGGAGATTTGCTGACCGTGAAAGTTTAGAGTTTTCTGTGTTCTTTTTCTGTTCAGATTAGTTAGGCACCACCAAGGATTCAACCCTGATCAGAATTGAGAAGGAACAAAGAGAAGTAAAGAAGAAGGAGAAGGAAAATGAGACTCGCGAGAAGAGAGAGTGAAACAAACGAGACTCACTGACCGAAAAAAGGAAAACACTTTCGTAGAATGGCAACCAAGATGCTAAAATGGCGGATCCATAAAGGCTAATATTGTCAAAACACCGGGACACGGGAGTGTTTTACCCGTGACGAGAAAAGCGCAACCCGTAATTATTGGTTGGTTGGAATATTACAAAGAGCGGCAAGTTTGTCTATTTGAGGCTGGAAATCATCCTTACTGTTGTTCCAGAGCTTTATTTACATGGCTTGCTCTTAATGTGCCTAGGCTTGGACAGTTTCCACACGATTTTTGAGTGCACAGTTATACTCTTTTGTATGGAAAGTTAAGAGTGAAATCGTACATGAAACAAATTTTTCTATTCCTGCCTCATGTACAAAGTGAAATAATAGATAGAGTGAAGAAATTAGTAAATTTTGGCAAAGGGAAATATCGATGCACGAGAAATTCTATTTTTAGACCCTCCTACGGAGGATTATGAAAGCGAGATAACTCAAGGGTGATAAAATGAGACGGTCGATGATGAACGGGCCCGAACAGGTTGGATAAAGCCTCGCGCCTAAAATTCACATCCACCCAGCTTTGTATGTGAGCAAAGAGATATCGAGTTTTCCGTGCTAAATGTTTTGTTCCTAGGGGACAGAAATGGATAACCTAGGGTTAAGGATGCGCATGATAATATTTTTAAAAGTAGATTTTTACTTCAAAAAGTAAAATCCATTTGGTATTGTAATTCTTATGATATGTTGGGTAAAAATTTTTACTTTTGAAAAAAAATAGCCACTTCTAAAGTTTTCCACTTCTAAAGTTATTTTTTACCTTAATTTGAGAAGTTAAAAAAATAATTTCTCTAACTCAAGAAATACTCATCGTCTCACCCTCTTTTTATTACGCCCTTACCTCTTTTTCATCATACCCATATCCGCCCATCTCCGCCGCCGTGGACCGTCGCCGAATGCCGCCCATTGCCGACCTCCGTCGGCCACTACCCGCGACCTCCGCCAACCGCCGACCATCACCTACCCTCGCCCACCCTGGACCTCCGTCGGCCCCCACCCGCCACCTACTAACCATTCCCTGTAGCCAACCACCATCCATTGTCGCCCGTGACCGCCGACCATCACCCCTTGCCAACCTTGCGCGTTCGCCGTATTCGATAGCCGCTAATCGCCAACCGTTGATCTTGGCTCGCGATCCGCCAACTTCGTACCAGTAGTAAAAAAAAAACTATTTTTAAAAATAAAATAAAATTTTAATAATAAAATTTTATTTTTAAAAAGTTAAAAAATGAAGTGGAAATTTTTCGGCCGTAGATAATAATTTTTCATAGAATATTTTATGTTAATAATATTTCATAAGTATAAATTTTCAACGATTACCAAACGAATTTCTACGATCGTAAATAACTTTTAGAATAAAAGTAGAAAAATTAACTTCTACTTTTAAGGAGAAGTAAAAAAATCAACTTTACCGTAAATTAATTTCTTAAGTATAAGTATTACCATGCGGCATCCTAAGTGGGTTCATTTGGGACTCAAATAGCAGTAGGACATTTTTTTATAAGAATGAAAAAAATAAGGTAAGAATTCAGATCGGATTTAAAGTTAAAAAGTGTTTTAATGAAACCAAAAAAAAAAAATTTAGGTAAAATTAAGATTTTACCCTATTTTTGTTTTTTTTTTAACAGTAGTAGGCGTTTTTTTCTTTTGACTCGAGTTCTTCGCCTCGGTCGTGAACAACCTTTCACCTGAAACACGGAAGGTCTCGAGCTCGAGTCGTCTCCGTCTTCCCCTCGCATCGCAACAGCAGCAGATCACACTCGTCGCGCTCCTTGCTCTTTCTGCCAGAGAGAGAGAGAGAGAGAGAGAGAGAGAGACGGGAATGGTGTCCTACGTGAACGCGTTGTTGTACGGGGTGGGAGGCATAGTGGTGGCGGGCATGGCGTTGCTGGTGGCCTTCCAGGAGCGGCTGGTGTACGTGCCGGTGGTGCCCGGCCTCACCAAGTCCTATCCCTTCACTCCCTCCCGTCTCCGCCTCGCCTATGAGGACGTCTGGCTCAGATCCTCCGACGGCGTCCGCCTCCACGCTTGGTTCATCAAGCTCTTCCCCGAGTGCCGCGGTTAGTTGCCGATCGCTTGTCCTTTTCCAGTTCTTCCCTTGAATCGCGCGCCGTTTTGGCTTTAATTCGATGGGATTCGCGCTCGAAATGAGTGTAGTAGTGTTTGGATAGTCGTTGGATATAGATCGAATCGTGCGAAATTGGACTTTCCGTTGGCTTGCGTGGGAGTTCTGCGTCCGGCGGTGGTTTAACTGGATCTGGTTTATTCGGTCGCTGGATGACTTAACTAGTGCTTTGGTGCATTCTAATGATTGCTATTACGAGCTTCTTATTGAAGCCCAAGTGCTTTTGAAGCTTCAAGGCTTGGTAGGAAATTCCTGTTTGATGCTTTGTGGGTTTTTGTTTGTTTGGAGAACTAAGGGAATTGAGCTCGCAATCAACTATTTGATTGAATTAACGATGTACACATTATGATTTGAGATAAATTATTGCACTATCTTTGCTGAAAGTCCTGAATTGTCGCTAAACAGAATGTTCGACTGCCGCGTTTATGCCTTTTGCAGGCGTAATAATTTATTTCTTTTTTTTTTCAACATAGTTATCTCTGGCGGATTGTTGTCTGTTTTGCAGGTCCAACTATTCTGTTTTTCCAAGAGAATGCTGGAAGTATCCTTGTTGTCTGCGTTTACACTCAGTCATTACTATTTGTGCTTGTTAGTTGGCCCTACATATCAATGACTCAGCTCTTGGTCATTCTTACCTATGATTCAGCTAGCTTCTATTGCTATTTATTATCCTTGACATTTACATCAACAGATATTGCTCATCGTCTTGAAATGGTTCGCATTATGTTGCAGAAGTTGCATTGCAATGTGTTTATGCTTTCGTATCGAGGGTATCTATCTCCTTTTTCATAAAACAAGTTCAAGTTACATTTGGATTTGAATTACCTGGCGGCTTTCATATTTTTCTTCCATTCAATCGAGTATGTCCCTGTGCCTTGCAGATATGGGGCGAGTGATGGCTATCCTTCTCAGCATGGCATCACACTAGATGCTCAGGTGTCGTAGTCTATTAATTCATTTACTTATTAGATTTTTGCAAATATTCGATTTTCATTATTCAATTTGTTTGGTTAGGCTGCATTGGATCATCTTCATGCAAGGACTGACATTGATACCTCCAGGATAGTTGTATTTGGAAGGTCACTTGGAGGAGCAGTTGGAGCAGTGCTTACTAAAAAAAACCCCGATAAGGTATAGGTTTTGCTTCTCTTCTCAGCCCGACTCGACTTTCATCAGTATGAAGTTTCAAACTCAGGATCATCAATAAACGGCCACTAGAATTCCCAGCCTTACAAAATATACACAACTCTTTTGATGAGGGTATTCTACGAACCTACAAATAAAAGGAAGCCCATATATTGACAGAGAGAAGGTCAAACGGTATAGTAACTTAGTAAGTTCAACTTACTATGGAGGTATAAAATCGTAAAGCGGATTATTCTCGTGAGCTACTCTAGTCGAGTATTATTAAACTTGAACTCGACTCGACAAGTTACTTGAATTACTCAACTTGACTCAAACTTGGCAAAGATTGAGTTGAGTGCGAGTGGACAGCAACTTGTGCCCAAGCAGCTCATGAGTAACTTGAATTGTTTTACCTTTTGATTGGGAGTGACGGCTACATCAATATTTTGGAGTGACTTTTTCTCTTTCAATGAACTAGTGATGACAAATCCTCTCTTATAGGGTTTTGTAACTGACAGCACCTGATGACTGTTTCATGTGGGTATTTCCTGGTCAATGTTATGTTGGCACAGTTTTGCTATGGTTATACGTAACTGCGTATTGATTAAAGTGGCTATTAAGGAAATTGTTGCTGTTGGTCTCAAATTTGAGTGTTCTCGAAGCAGAAATTTAAAATTGAGCTAGGCCCCAAAACAGAAAATTTAATATATGTCAAATTGGAAGGGAGGAGTTTTGGTATTGCTGTGTTTTTTATGAGGAAGGATGTTGTTGTAAATGGCATCGCTCCGAGAGAGATGCATAAGAACCATACTTGATTAAGTATGGTATAAATGGAGCAGGCGTATGTTTATTGGCAAGAATGAGAAGGGGGAATGTGGTGCTCCAAGCAGTCAAACTTGAGTTTAAGGGGCTAATGGATAGCAGATTTTCTCTAGTCCATTTAACTTGATGCTTTTTCTTGTTTGACATCTTTTATCTCAATCTAAGTCTCTCCGCTGTACATGTTATGTTCTTGAGTTTGCACCTGATGAGCCTTTTCAAATTTCTTTTTGTTGAATTGCTGAGTCTAACATTTTGTTCCTTGAAATTTCCACTATTCATACAGGAAACCCAAAGAATAAACGGGACCAGTCATCTCCTTTTCCCTTCCACACTGTTAGATTTAGATATAAAGCTTGCCATTGCTAAGAATCGGGTCTTCTGCTTCCTACTTAGGTTGTCCTGAGCACAAGATGGACAAGAATAGGCTTTTTTTTTTTTTCCTGAGAATCACATTGTTTTTATAGATATATCTCTCGTCTGATTGGCTGTTCTCACAGAAACGGTGTTTCCTGGTTATACATGTTTTATTTTAACATATTCAAGGGGTGGGGACATCATCTTTCTTCTACCCTGTTTTTGGCAGGTTGCTGCTTTGATATTGGAGAACACTTTCACATCCATTCTAGACATGGCTGGAGTTCTACTGCCCTTTTTAAAGTGGTTCATTGGAAAAAGTACTTCTAAAGGCCTAAAAATTCTTAACATCGTTGTGCGATCTCCATGGAATACCATTGATGTCATTGGTCAGGTTAGTTGCATGCTGGAAGACTGTCTTCTTTTCTTCTTCTTCTGGGGTTTTCTAATTATGTTGCTTGAAGAAGCAAAAGGGGTAAAATTGCATTTATGGGAATCATGTTTGTTTTTTGGGAAGTTCATCAAACCTTTTGGAGTTTAGTGAAATTTTATGGACACGCGTGATATTCAAAATCTTCTTAACCCCCTTTTAGAGGTAGAGTTTTGACCTCTTTACCACGAGGGTTGATGCCGTTTGTGTCAAAAGGCCTGATTCCTCAACTGTTGATACTTGATTTACAATTGATTTATGAATTGAAGATAGATCTTGATCTAAGCTGCTTTAATTACTATGACATTAGAAATGGTACTAGAAGTCTATCCATTACATCTATGACTATGAAATGTGAATGGAATGAATAAAGTGGAGTTGGCTTCAAAGGGGGTTATCTTTTGTGGGGATAAGCAGATTTTAAAAAGAAAAGAGAAAGCAGGGAGGGTGGGGGTGGGGGGTTGGAGGTTTCGGTTGAGTTTTAATTGAAATATGAGGAGTGTCTATGACATTTAGTACTATTTCGCTGTGGGACTATTGGTATGTGTATCAAGCTATTTTCTGCTAATATTAAAGGTAATGGAGCACCAAACTATCTAGAGGCGAATTCGTGCATTGACACTGTTGTTCATTTTGGAGAAACATGTTTACATGGTTTTACTTATATTTCCTAGAATGGTGATCATAGTCCAAAATATTGATCAGCTCTTGTAGCTAATTCATGCAACATGTCTTACAATGAACAAAGTGTGTGTTTAGTTTGTTGAAGTGTTGCAGAGTGTTTCTTGTTAGTTTCAAATCCTCACATGGTAATTTCTTACATAATGTTTATTTTCAGGTTAAACAGCCAGTCCTTTTCCTCTCTGGATTGCAAGATGAGATGGTCCCCCCATTACATATGCAATTGTTGTATGCCAAGGCAGCCGCTCATAACAGGCAATGCGTTTTCGTGGAATTTCCAACTGGAATGCATATGGATACTTGGTTGTCAGGTGGAGATCGCTACTGGAGAACTGTACAACTGTTCCTTGAACAGCATGTTCCGGAGAAGAAAGAAGAAAATCAATCATCTCAAAATGAAAATTTTTCAGGTAAGGGAAGCCTGAAGTCACCAATGTGACACCTTGTTGCTTTGTTGATAAACCCTGGACGCCGAATACCTTTCTTCTTTATCAGGTAGTTTCATTAGTTTTGTATTTGCATGCTTCAACACTGGATAACAGCACTCCATTTTGGAAAACACGGGCTGTTCGTTTGTGGCAAGTTTTTCTCTATTGACATTCTTTGCAATATTTTACCCTTGTCTCTGAATTGCAACTGCATTAGGCAATGTGACTGTCAAAGCTTCTCTTTCTTTTTCCACCCCTTTTATTTCGGCAAGAATTACGTGCTGCTTGCTAGGTAGTGCTATTGCATTGGTGGTTGTGTTGTACATTTCTGCACTCAATCTCACAATACAATTTGCGGTTAATCCTTTCTCTTGTCCTCATTTAATTAGCCGGTACACCGCCTTTTATCTCTCTCTCTACACATGAAGGAGACTGAAAAGTCGCACGTCTCTCTTTCCTCTTGTTTTTTTTTTTCCATGGCTAAAACTCCCTCTCTTGCCCTCCTTCCATCTTTACATTCAACCTTTTCTTCTTCTTTCTTTTTTTTTTCCCGTTTGTTCATCCCGTGCGGCCATGGCTGAACTTTGTAGTAGAGCTCTCGCGGCTATGACTGTTCGGGCTGAGCCCTGCTACAGAGCTCCCGTGGCCATGGCTGCCTTGGTTGCCATGGCTGAGCTTTATAGCAGAGCTCTCATGGTCATGGACAGGCTTTCTACGAAGCTTGCAGGACTGGCTGTAACCCTCGTGAGCACAAGGCCCACCTTGCACTGCTCACGCTAGTCGTGAGCAAGCTAGCCACAAATGGAGACGGGCATGGGGAGAGGGGCGACAGGCCGCAAGGGCGTCGATGACAGGGTCAGTTCGCTGCAGTAAAGTCGGCATCGGTTTGGCTTGATGGTGCGGGGCATTTTAAGCTGTGTGAGGAGAGAGAAAGGGGGGTTGTTTGTCTTTCAA
This sequence comes from Rhodamnia rubescens, assembly GCA_021437795.1. Lineage (NCBI taxonomy): Eukaryota > Viridiplantae > Streptophyta > Magnoliopsida > Myrtales > Myrtaceae > Rhodamnia > Rhodamnia rubescens. The sequence goes on from JAILYA010000039.1 coordinate 2,114,404, forward strand.
AAAATACAAGTGTGAATTATCCCATGTGGTGCAAGCGCAAAAAAATGTCTCCAGTCAACCGATCATAATTTTTTTTTTTAATATAACTGATCAGAGTTGAGCAGCATCTAATTTTAGTCCCTTTTTTTTTTTAAAATATATATCTTTGTAAATATTGGCAGCGACAACAAAGACTAATTCTTTCTGCCACTTGACAGATTTTGATGCCAGTTAAGCTGCCGACTCCAGTCACTTGAAGTCCTAAACCCCAGGTTTTTCAACCTTCACGGTTGTGGATCCCCATTGCTGCTTGAACAGGGCCATGAGGAGGATGGGTTTTAGCTAAGGCCTTTCTATTCCCCTTGTTGGTGAAACCAAAAGGAATTGCTGAGTGTTAGCAAGTACCTGAACTGAGATCACAGGATTACTGATGCACATATTGATCATTCCTGCAGTATGAAAAGGCTTTTCCCAACCCTGTAACGTAGCGGTGATTTATCTAACCCATTGACCGTTTATCTAAAAATGCCGCAATTGATTTTGCGGAAACTTGTGTTGGGTCCCGAAGGAAGTTCGTACCTTGGAAAGGGGCTCGAAGATGTTTTCGCCAATCATCTCTCCTTATGATGGTGAAGCAATATGGTGCATGAGAAATTGATGCGTAACACGGCTTTTTAACACGGGTGAGCTGAAATAGAAAAACACAGTAACAAACTGGGATTGCAGATGATTTTTTCTTCACCTCTCTAAGTAATTTGATGAGGTTTTATCTCCTGGAAACAGTAAGTTTCCTTTTGCTCGAGTGAATGAAAGCTTTGGCTGCTATTGGCCCTTTGCCTGATCAAATTCCTGAAATCTTCAAGAGAGAGGGGCCAAGCGCTCTTGCAAGCTACAAAGCATGTGGCGAGGATGTCCCTCCAATCTGCATAGCATCTGTCGCCATCTCATTCAATCCATCAATGGCAACCTTTCCTTCCCTGATTGACATATCTCGGCTTCTTGCAAGCTGAATCCATTTATGGAATCACCTTTGACGTCCCGAGCTTGAGCCAGTGGTGGATCAACAAACCACTCTGTTCATAATTTTCGCTCACTTCGGCATCGGTACATTGGAGTCACGTTTGTCCTCCGCCGCCACCAGAGGAGGAGATCCGATTCCCAAATGATCTCGAGGAAGAGGAAATCGGATCTCATCATCAAGTACGGTAGCCGTTACACCTTTTAGAGTTCCTCCCTGGAAGTTGGGGCAAGGAAGCGAGCCGCCCACGTGTAGCCTTCTTGTTAGCTAATTGCATTCCGGGAATTTTTCCATGCAATAAAATTGGTTGGACAAATAATAATAATAATAATATTGATAATTACGGAAAATCATCGCTCCTGTAATAAGAGAGGGGGAAAGGAAGGGAGGGGACTTCCCACGAAGTCGTGGACCCCACGGCGAGTCCCTCCTCCATATGCAATTTTATAACATGAGGGGAGAAAAAAAACACACCCCACCGCAAAGGCCCCCGGCCCCAGGGGGTGGGCCTTCCGGAAAGAAGGGCCCCTCCTCTCAAAAACCACCGGGTTATTTTTTATAAAAAAAAAAAAAAAAAACCCAAAAAAAAAATAAAACAAAAATTCTATAAAAAAAAAAAAATAATAAAAAAAAAAAAAAAAAAAAAATAAAAAAAAAAAAATAAAAAAATTAAATTTAATAAAATAATATAAAAAAAAAATTAAAAAAAATTTAAAAAATATGAAAAAAAAAAAATTAGGAGGGTTTATATAAAAAATGAAAAAAATTTAAGGTTAAAAATTTTGTTATGTGAACCGCAGATTTTGTGGCCCTCTAAGACATCGTATACCGCCGCGACGCACGAGAACAAAACCCCACTTCTCCGTCCCTTCCCACACAACCAACCCCTCCCAAAAAGCGGCTGCAATCGGGTGCGGACGCCAAGAGCGGCTCCCTCGCATCTCGACGCATTGAACACCGCCACGTGTCATAATGGGGGGGGTTTCTGCCTCCGACGGCCCGACAGGAAGCCCGAGAGCAACGGGTCAAATCTACTCCAAGAAGCAGACAGTAACTTCTCAAATCGGGATTAATTACTAGACATGGGAAATTCTTTGTTTATAGTCCCAATTTCCACCTCATCATCTCTTCGAAAACATCCCAATCTCTCTCTCTCTCTCTCTCTCTCTCTCTCTCTCCCCCTCTGAGCACTGAAATGCTCGTGTCTGCTCCTCTTCAGCCTCTCTAAATCTCCGTCTTCGCCTCTCTTTGACTCCGCGTCGGTTCTCGCGCGCCGTCTTCGTCTCCGTCTCTGTCTCGTCTCGCTCACCGTGCTCCGTCGCTTCGGCGGTGCGATTTTCACCGGAAGTCAGCTGGGTTTAGCTTCCTTCTCCGGGGGGTTTGGGAGTTTCGATTTTTGGGATTCGAGGCTTCGAGATGGACGGGGGACAGTACAACCCTAGGACTGTGGAGGAGGTTTTCAGGGACTTCAAGGGTCGCAGAGCCGGCATGATCAAAGCATTGACCACTGGTCTCGCTTCTTTTCTTGCTCTCTCTCAATACCGTTTGTCCTTTTTTCTCCTTCCTTCTTTTCTCTCACTGTTGTTCGAGTGCAGATTTACGAACTTGGTGTTCTGACTCGGTCTCGCTTCTTGAAGCTGAGCTGTGCTCTTTCGGTTGTGCCTTTTTTTGCAGATGTTGAAGAATTCTACCAGCAGTGCGATCCCGGTTAGGGTTTTACGGTTATTTCGTTTCTTTCTTTTAGTCGAATCCTGTGAGTGCTTCGTGGGGGTGTTGAATTTCTCCTTAGCGTTGCGTGGCTTAGCAGATAGATTAGCTTGCTCTTGCTCTGATTTCTTATTTCGTGTCAATTCGTCTTTCCTGCTTTCGTCATTTTGACTTGTTCATTTTAATTTGCATGATAGTTCGGCTGCTTGGTTGAGGGATTGTCTCTCATTGCATCATCTTAATAATAGTGCAAAGTGGGACTGGTTGATGTTAGAGATTTACTGGTTTTCTTTCTCTCTTTTTGGGTTAAACCTTGAATCTGTCTGTTTCCAGCAGCATTTGGTTTTCATGGGACTGTAAGTTCGTCCCTTTTGTGCTAGTGAAGGTTGTGCTTGTGGTTTGTCGGATAGGTGCTTCTGTGTATGAAGGTGCTTCTGCAGCTCATTAAGGAGCTAAAGTAGGTTACTGTTATGGAATCCATCATTTCTGCATATTAAGTTGTAATAACTTCTTATTGGAATTGTTGTGGAGTTTGTGGTTCAAAGTTACCATTATTTAAATCTTTTCGCTTGGATTTTGCCTGAGTTCTGGACTATGGTTCGCGATCTGTTTGTCAATATTAAATGCACCTAGGAGCATGCATTTTTCATTAAAAAAAAAAAAGCTTGGGTTGACAATAGGCTCTGTTGGGTACTGTAATTTCTTTTATGCTAAGATATAGTGCATAGCTTTCAGAAGGGCATTTAAGATATGGAAGTTTACTTCCATGCCTGGCTTTGTTTGTTTTCTCTCTCTTTCTTCCCTCTATCTTTAACGACTTGCTAATCTTCAGCATTTTCCTTATTTAGAGACCAAAAGGAAAAGTAGAGGCTCCTGTTGCTGTTAACCATAGCATCTAATGTGCTTTGTGCATAACTGTGCACATCTACATTTTCGTTTTTCAAACGAATTATGTCAGTTCAGTCTTCTCTCTGTTCACTTGGAGCAATTAAGTTCCCTCTCTTTCGTGAATGATGCTATTCTATGTACTTTATTGTAGCATTTCACTTGCATGCATGAGATATGCTGTAAAGTCAAAATGCTGTTAAGATTTCATTTTGCTTGTAGAACATCCTAATGGTGGGAACAAAAGGCTCCACTAATGTTCTTGTTGTTGATGTTGCTGGCGCACCCTTGTTGATACACATAAATGAGTAGGGCCTGCACATCTGCATTTCTCTTGGTGGCTGTTGATACTTTGCACAACTCACTTCTGCATATTTATATCAGAGAAGGAAAACCTTTGTCTCTATGGGTTCCCCAATGAGCAGTGGGAAGTTAATTTGCCAGCGGAAGAAGTGCCGCCGGAGCTCCCTGAGCCTGCTCTAGGTATTAATTTTGCTAGGGATGGCATGCAGGAAAAGGACTGGTTATCTTTGGTTGCTGTGCACAGCGATGCTTGGTTACTTGCTGTGGCTTTCTATTTTGGTGCCAGATTTGGCTTTGACAAAACTGACAGGTACTTGAATGATCTTAGTAGTAGAAAAGAGAGTCTCAGTTTTTGATTTTGTTACTTACTCGAGGGGAATTCTGATGCAGAAAACGTCTGTTTAATATGATTAACGACCTTCCAACCATATTTGAAGTTGTGACTGGAACTGCAAAGAAACAGTCAAAGGAGAAGTCATCTGTTTCAAATAGCAGCACCAAATCCAAATCAAGCTCAAAAGGGGTAAGTTGCTCTGCTTCTAGATGTCACTGTTTATGTACTTCAAGTACTATGATGCAAAAGATTTAGTAGACTTGATTCTGATGATTGTTGGCTTGGTAGAATATTTTGGTAGCATTATGAATTAACTCAGCTAATATGGTGCCTGCTGATTCAAACTAGCTCTTAATTGATCTGCACAGAAGTCATATATATTAATTTAGCTCAAGTAGTCAGGATTAATTTGATCAGTGCTCGTCTTATGGAGCAATACCTTCGACTTGTGAATCCCTTGATCTAGGGTTTGTCACCTCTGTCATTTGAGTCTCGTCTTAGACAAGTCTCCAGGCAATCCATTTTGGCTTCTTGTGTTTTGTTCTTTTCAGTTTCTTGGGTTGAAGATGTCAAAGGGAATGCTACATGAGGACCTTATTCCTTCCCTCGGAATTTTTCATTTGATTCAGTTTTTAAAATCGTACTATCTATAATTCATTTGTCAGCTTCAATGTGTCACCTGTTACCTAGCATTTGCTCTGTTTGTGAACACGTAGTCTTTTGTTGTGTCTGTATTATGTTGAGTACTCACCGTCTCTTCTTTGTGTGACAGCAGAGAGCACCAGAATCCGGAAAGTATTCAAAGCCGGTGCAGGCAAAGGATGAGGAGGAGGTTGTGGACGAGGAAGATGAGGAGGAGCATGGGGATACCTTGTGCGGGGCATGCGGAGAGAATTATGCCGCAGATGAGTTTTGGATATGTTGCGACATGTGTGAGAAGTGGTTCCATGGGAAGTGCGTGAAAATTACTCCCGCCAGGGCTGAGCACATCAAGCAATACAAGTGCCCTTCGTGCAGCAACAAGAGAGCACGGCCTTGACACGATGGACATTGTATGGGATCTTTCACAACGTCGTCTCGATTCGGGCAAGGCTAACTGTTTAGGGGTTTTACGTTTGTGTCCTGTACGCGCATTATTTGCATTGGATACTCCGGCCTCGGATCTTGTCATGTTGGATATGTTTATATATGGCAATTCGCAGGCCGTCATCTGTTTATTACGTTGCATGTGTAGTAGTTTCGACTATATTTGAGTTATTTGGTTTTAGTGATAGCCTTCTTTTACTTGTTTTCAACCTCAGATTTTTCTGATGTCTTATAATTGGCGCGGGGTGCTAAGGTCGCTGATGCCTTTGATCGACCGTCATTCTCGGCTTTGGAATGTGAGCGATGCGTTCACACAGTTTGCTTTTGGTGCCTAATAATTTATCGGTATTAATCGACCGATATTCAGTGCCCCTTTAAGATCTTGTTTCAAGTCCATGGAAGACCCAAAAACATGGGGAAGTAGTAATTCATGATCTCGTATAAATATTATATAAGGTTAAGGCACATTAAGAATAAGTTTGTTTCACGAAAAAATAAATAATTTGAATTATTTTTGTAAATAATATAAATAATTATTTTTAATAAAATATTTGTACAAATATTTATTTTTTACCGAAAAAAATGGGATCTAATAACATTTGGTCCAATATCTAAAAAAATCTCTAATTTTAGCATCTGTCTAATTATATTAATTTCTTTCGATCTCATAAAAAATTTCTAATTTTTTATTTTATTTCAATTTCATCAATTGAATATTTCAAAAAAAATTCTAAATTTAGCATCTATTCCAATTATATCTGCAACTTTTCTCATACCATGGTCATTTCTGCTGACATGAATTTATAGTTTAGTGCTAATGTTAAATGGATTTTGCGATTGCACGGTCGTTTTGAACTTTCTTGTGGCTGCACCCTTTTTTTTACCTTTCTTACTTCTCCCCACAACACAATGGGAGCTGACTAGTCAAGCTCTGCACCGTAGACGAGTCAAACTCGGCCAGCTAATGGAAGCTTCCCATTCTCCTCAAAGCCTCCGAAGTCCGACCCCATCTGCTTATTTTCTCTTCCCACAAAAGTCTTCACAATGACCCGCAGAAGCATCTCCTGGTCCTTCTTCTTAGCTAAGACTGTTTTCTTTTCCACGATGAATGAGAAGATCCTGAGCAAAGAGATCAGTTAGAGAGAGAGAGAGAGAGAGATGGAGAGCAAGAAGCTCTTGGAGGCGGTCCAGAACGGCGACGTCTCGGCGCTCTTGGACCTGCTCGAGCAAGACCCTCTCGCCCTCGACAAGATCATCGTCCTCGGCGTCTCCGAGACGCCCCCTCCACGTGGCCTCCGTGCTCGGCCACGCCGACCTCGTCCGGGAGCTGCTGACCCGCTCCCCCGGGCTCGCCTCCGAGCTGGACTCTCGGGGCAACTCGCCGCTCCACCTGGCCGCCGCCAAGGGCCACGGTAAGATCGTGGGCCTGCTCCTGTCCGAGGACCCGGCGGCGGCGTCGGTGAGGAACCTCGACGGGAGGGCGCCGATCCACGTGGCTGCGATCAAGGGCCGCAACGACGCCGTGGGCCGGATAATTGGCGCCGGCGGGGCCAAGTCGGCTGGCGAGCTGACCGACCGGGGCGAGACGGCGCTGCACTTGGCGGTGGCGAACGGGAAGATGGAGGTGGTGAGGTTGGTGGTCGGGGCGGTGGGGGGAAGAGACAGGGATGAGTTGTTGAATCGGAAGGATTGCGACGGGAATTGCATCTTGCACATCGCCGTCGCCAAGAAGCAAACCGAGGTATCCATTTCTAGGATTTTGTTACCGTTAAAATATTCAACGGGATATCACAGATCGATGCATTTACCGAATTGGGTAGTCAGGTTAAACGTTGAGATTTTGTTTGTAATATGCTCAACAAGTGCCTCGGACTTTCGTCATTCGGAGGTGAAACTGTGATGTTGATGATTACAGAAAAGATGAACTTGCCTTGTATGGATATAGAGATGAACTGGATGTGTCTGAAGTTATGGCTTGCTATATAGTTGCCTGAACCATTTCATTGTGTGACAGAAACTTATCTGCTATGATCTTCGCAGACCATAAAATTCTTGCTTGCCATCCCCGGAGTGAACGTAAACCCGATTAACAAGAACGGCTCAACCCCACTAGATGTGCTCAAGCAGTCTCCCAGGGACCTCCAGGACATGGAAATCGAAGACTCTCTTCTCAACAAGGGAGCTTTGAGATCCAAGTCAATCTACCCGTTTGACCATGACCATGACCTGGACCAGCCACAGGTTCCTCAGCTCTCGCGCAAAGCTCCGACTTCGCCTTTGCCCGTCTTGCAGAAGACCCCTTCGAGGAATAAACTGCCACCGAGGAAAAAGGACAATGAGATCAGCCGCCATAGATCCTCCCTCATGGTGGTTGCTTCGCTGATTGCCACCGTGGCCTTCCAGGCTGCCATCACCCCTCCGGGCGGTGTGTGGCAGAACGATCTCACTGTGGATGAGAATGGCCTACCCGTCAAGGAGCCTCATTATGCAGGTATCATCTACTCTCTGCCCTATGATGATCAAATTGGCTTGTATGTGACCAATCGCATCGTGTTAGCATATCCCTTCCTTTTCTGAAAGGATTAGGTAGCTGTAGTTGATCACTGGATGCCGATGTTAAATTGTCATATGCAAACAAGAAATGGATATCTAGGCGTCACAATTGTATGTTAAGAAATTGCGGGAACTCACATTGTAGCTAAAAAGGACATATTTTTCCTGGCTCTGATTTATTCCGTCTATTACATTTCGATGAACATTCCATCATCCACCACGCAGGGACTTCCATAATGGCCCACAACCAAAGAGCAGAGTACGGGCTCTTCTTCATCTTCAACACCGTGGCCTTCCTCTCGTCCCTGAGCATCATCCTCCTGCTGGTGAGCGGGCTGCCCATCAAGCGGCGCCGCTGGATGTGGGTGCAGATGGTGACCATGTGGATCGCCATGACCGCGCAGGTGATCACCTACTTCATCGCGCTGAGGCACATGTCGCTGGACAAAACCGACTCCGACGTGTTCCCCGTGCTGAAGGACGTGACGGAGATCGCGGTGCTCGCCTGGTTCTGCCTGATGGGGTTGGTGTTCCTCGCGAACCTCGGGAGGGCAAGCCTGTATTACCTGAGGAAGAAGGGGTACATCAAGAAGAAGAAGAAGAGGGAGGAGGAGGCAAGGGCTCTATCGGATGATGCGGGTGAAGATGAAGTGGTGTGAGACTGAGCGAGTTATATTCATGAAGATGTACATACCGAGTAATTCCGCAAATTTTTCCGATTCTTTGGTGTCTGTTTGATATAAAAGGAATCATGTAGAGCATTTTTGTTTCCCTCTTGCGTCTTCTTCAAAAGTTTCCACTTCTGCATTGTCTGTTGGTTGTACTTTTGTCAACTTATACTAAGATAGAAAACTGTTAAAACTGTGTTCAACAGACTATTGAATTTTCAAATGTTTGCCTTTTTCTGGGCTTTCTATGTTCCAGTTGTCTTGACATGCTTCCTCCCCTTAGATGCAGGCTTTGCTACTATGATGTCCTAACAAGTTGACAGCCATTCTGAAAATATAAGAAACTACGAGGTAGACTCGTCGTATTGACCGATCTAGTGAACTGAAATTATCTGGGTGTCATTCTCTTCATTGTAATTGCTGCTGTATCGTGAGACGATAACTCGCGATAAAGTTCGCCATATAGTTCGCTACATCACAGGGCTCAAATCGAATGCAACCGTACTATATGTTAGGCTTTAAGTGTGTTGCCCCCCCCCCTCTCAATCTCATTGCGACAACACTTTCTCCTTTGTTCTTGTAGGCGTGACACAAGTTTGGTCGTCGATGTGACTTTACAGTCTGAGCATATGAATACGAAGTTCTCTCTTCTGGTCCATAATCATATGAATAAGAAGAAAATCCCATCCACCATCTCTGGAGGAGAGTCCTTCAATCAGTGATGTATTTTAAGTACCTAACAGTTGGAGCGAAGTTAGCAATGTAATGCCAGATTATATGAATTCACAATAGATGGATATAGGCATGTTCCGTGATGATCTTCATGCATATGACAATGAACAGTATTTGCATCGTCAAAGTTGAAGACAAACCGAGAGTTACATGACTTAGAACTTTGGAAACGTACTTAAAAAAAGTTGTGATCAATTTAATCCTAAACCTTTCAATTGAACCAATTTGTCTTAAAACATTTTTACTTTTGTACTAATTCAGTTCATATGGCTAATTTTAGTCGAAAATCCCGACATGATCCATGGTCATCTTATATGACACGATAACCATGACATTATTAAATAATTTTAATATTTTTTTTTCTTTTTTTTTCCTTCTTTTTTGCCAGTGGTCAGCCACAGGCCATAAACGGCAATGGTCGGCCTCATTGAGCCACACTTGGGCAAGGGCGAGCGCCAAGCAAGGCCCTTCTCTCCAAATCCGGTGAGGCCGATCCTCGCCTAGGCCGGGGCGGCCTCATGGGGCGTCACCTAGGCAAGGTTCAGCAATGCGATGTCAATCCTCACCGAGGCCAAGGCAAGGCTCGCCGAACCCCGCCTAAGCAACATATTTCGCGATAACAAGTTCACAATTGCGATTCCGAGAAATTTCGTTTTTCGTGGAAGAACTAAACATATGAACATAAACAATCGAAAGATCGAGCCGAAAAATTGCAAGACAAATGATTAAGTGACGGACATATATACGAAAGAACTATCGCAAGCCAAGTTTAAGACCTTGCGAAATATTCTCGGAGCAACACAAGAATTTTTCAAGGAAGAGCTTCGAAATTCTGATTTTTTTAATGTTTGTCTAGAATAATTTAGGTATCAACAAGGTCCAAGCAATATTTTTTTTTTTTTTGTCGAATCTAAGAAAATGTTGGTAAGAATTTGAGATGTCCACCAACCAAAGACAGAAACCTCCTCTACTCCTACCAGATTATTTTTGAACCCGTCATTTTAATTTTTTAAACAAATAGGGTATACATGCTTATGATATTGTTTTTTAAAAGATTTAAATAAGCTCAATTTCACAGCACCTAACTTCAGAACTTAGATTACGATGTGAATTGATCAATATTTTTTTCGATCCGACGACAATTTGAATTTGTTTCTCAAAAATAATTAATCCAAATCACGTTTTTCTCACACCTTTTAGGATGTCACGCCCCCGCCCATTAGGCACGTTAATATTCCTTCTCGATCGTTAAGTTGTGATGTCATAGGACGCATCACCCACTCATTTAAAATTTTATGTTTCCATTAAACACACGCGGAAGCGATCCACTTCCCTTCCCAAGACAAACATAACAATAGGGATAGACAGTAGGATATCCCAACAATCCACATCAGCAAAAGTATATTATATTAATAGTTATTCGTTAACCATGGGAAGTACATTTATACACGTAAACCCCACTTCGGGGCTACTTCCTACAACTCTCGGAAGTACTAGATTAGGGTTAAGGGTTAACTCTAGTCTCAAGCTACTCCAAAAGAGATCTACATCCTTCTCATAGCCAAATTGCTCTTCCAAGCTAAGGGCCCGAAAATTAGTTAACGACAACGGGTGAGATATAAAATCTTAGCAAGTTAACGGCCCAAGTCTCGATTAGGAGGTCAACTTAACTCGGACGCATTTAGAACCTACAAAGCAACGAGGCATATATATACGAGTATGCTACCTCATAATCATAGGCAACATTTCTTACCTTGGCACGCGCATTGCACGTTGTAACTCATTATAAGTAACATATTACGATAAACAAATGCATGATCGAATATATGTCACTTTCTCGTGCACCATGCGCTCAAGCATACTCTTATCATTATGGCCGCTCATGGCATGCCCGTTCTCACATGGCGATCTTTCGATTCTCGTCGGCATTTGTTCATCCGATCAATTACGGCCGATTGAGGACACGCTCATTTTTCTACGTGGGTCTTTTGTGAAAATTTATCCAGTCGATCAATTATCGCCGATCAAGGGAACGCCCGTCTTTCTATAGGGGTCTTCCGACTTATTCGGGAATATTTTCAATCTATCAATTAAGGCCGATTGAAGATACGCTTTTCTTTCGGGTCTTCTCATTCGGATATTTATCCTTTCTATCAATTACGGCCAATCGATGGCATACCATCTTTCTACGGGGTTTTCCGACTCATTCGGGTATTTATCCTTTCAATCAATTATGACCAATCGAGGGCACGCCTGTCTTTCGCTAGAGTCTTTCGGCTTATTCGAGAATTCTTGAATTAATGTATCTCTCATGTCGTGTATGTAGTAAATAAATTGCATGTGATAGCATACACACAATTCAATCACCAATTCAGCATACTTTCATATGCTTACATCATTGAGAATTGCCAATCAATTCATTACATAAGTCAATTTATATGGCTATTCCCAATATCAACATCTACAATAGGATATTAATAGATAAAATGTCTAATTGTCGAAAATTAAATTACTTAATTAAAGAATAATAATTATCAAAATAATTCGATAGCTTATCATAAAAATACCGATAGCTTATCATAAAATACCTTTCAATCAAAACTTATTGCTAAAATCTCGATAACTTATCGTCAAAATCTCGATAGCTTATCATTAAAATAGCGATAACTTATCATAAATTTTCGATAAATTATCAAGTCTACTTATCACTTATCATGATAGCTTATCGATCAAGGTTAACTAACCCAACCATGGTTAACAAAAATAACTATAGTTAAGTAATCTAATCAAAGTTAACTAATTCAACCATGGTAAACTAACTCAACTATGGTTAACTAACCCAATCGTGATCAATTGGATTAGTACTAGACATATTTAGATTAATCTAAAGATATCCTAACAAGTTTAATATACTAATCAAGGGATTAGGGCGATAACTCACCCGATTTCAAATCCGGAAGCACCAGGCGCGTCGGCGGCGGCGAGGGCTACGTGTAACTTGATCCAAAAACCACACGGGACAACCAAGGACAGCTAACCAGCAACAAAACAGATTCGGTGGGGCTATTTTTGCTTGACGAGGCTCTCATCGGAGGCGGAAATAGCTCGAATGAAGTGCGTACGCCAACTGGAGATCACAACGGCACTTGGGGATGACTTTGGCTGGCTAAATGGCAACCAAAATGGTGAGATTGAGCTAGTTTGAGGGCTGTCGAAAATGAAATGGGGAGAAGAGTTGTTCAACCAAACTATATATATATATATATATATATATATATATATATATATATAATATCTCCACTAGGCTTTTTGAACAAGCTTTGTTCAAAATAGAAACCCTTCATAAATGACTTGCCACAAAAGTCTCCTCTCATAATGGTTTCTTGACTTTTCTTCATAAAACAAAAAGGATATTTTGGTCATTTCACAAGGTAAAGGCATTTTGTTTATTTCACAAAGTATAGTACAAAGTACTATACGCATATCTAAGCTAGTATTTTGTACGAATTCATATAAATTGAAATTGGGCTCAAATGAATAAAATTTGGGCTTTAGAATAGCTTAATAGGCTTTAGAAAGCTTGATGGGCTTTAGTAGGTTTAATTGGTCCTAATGGCCGAACCCTACTTGGGCTTGAGGCCCAATGTGTCCTTGTTCGACCCGCTTTCTCGTAGGCTCTAAATCTCGACCCGTTGATCCTTAAATCGAAAGTCTCGAGAAAATCAATAAATTGGTAGTTCAATGAGGCAACGTCCAATAATTTAGTCTTGAGATTCTCGAAGATTCGATACCCATATTCGAATTCTAATTCATGATCAAAATTGATCGATCACAACCATAGTTCATCTCGAGCTAACGAGCGGTTTCTAAGAGTTACGCGTATTCGACCCATAGTTGATTCGATATCAATCTACGTTTAAGTTATCTCGAGCCATGAACGACCTCGATTGTCATGTAACCGCAAGGGTTTAATCACTAGTTTCAATGTACACGATCTTTAGGAATTGATTTAGGGTCGTTCGCAACCCATACAATAGTCAAGCGGATTCACTCGAGGTTCGATTGTATACTATTGTCAAAACATTCTATAACCGTTCATTGATGGGTCTTTAATGGCTCGGAATTGTCCCTCGTCAATTCTTATGGTCGAACTATTAGTCCATGGTTGAGTTATTAGGTCATGTGTACTAAAATCCTCAATAGCCTTTCCCTTTTAGTTAGCCTCTCATGAGTGATCAATTCGGAGCGAGATTTATTAACATTGCATCGATTAAAATCGTCATTTCATTACATCATGAATAGGGTCGAATTTGAGGATGTCACAAGACGCACATAAAACACAATGTCTCTTTGTTGTTGATATGAAAGAAGTGACATTTCAAATACGAATTATCCCTAAATTTTGATCTAATATGTAATGTGATATTGAATTTTTAATTTGGCCAACACACGGTCTCCAAACTTTAGTCCAATGTGTAATGTGGTCCTTGAATTTTTAATTCTTTCAATATCGTACTTGAACTTTTTGAAACATGTTCAATTTATTCCCTAAATTATAAAGAAATATTTAATATAATCCTTCCATTAATTCAAGTTGAGAGACATTATTATATGTTTTCTTATAGTTCGTAGATCGAATTGAACATATTTCAAAAGTATAGGGATTATATTGAAAAAATTGAAAGTTTAAAGACGACGTTGCATATTAAAGCTAAATTTTATGGATCATATAAATCCAATTAAAAGTTAAAGGACTAGACATCATTTTTGTCTTTTTTTTCATAAATAAACTGGCTAATTCCCAGAATATCCCCTCGAGTCCAAATTTTCAAAACGATAAATCCATAAAACGAAAGGGGCCAAAAAAAAAAAAACATGAAAATACAGAAAATTCCACGACCCGACGAGCCAGCACAAGCCCCATTTCTCACTTCAAAGCCCAAACCACCACTCCCCCATCCTTTCGCGCCGCCTACTCCGCCGCCGTCACATCATCACTGTCGCCGCCGCTCCTCTTCCTCTCAACGCAGAAGCAATGGCGTCGGCGTCCTCCTCACTGATTTACTACTCTCCCTCCTCTCTAACCCCGAACCCTAGACACTTTCCCTATCCGCCGAAAGCACCTCGCCGTTTCCTGTGCCTCCACCTTCGACCCGCCCCCCACCAACCACTCCCCTCCCGCGCCGTCGCCTCCTCCGGCGACGGCCACGATCCACAACATCAGGGACGAGGCCCGCCGCCACCGCCAGGCCCACACCTTCTCCGCCAAGTACGTCCCTTTCGGCTGCGACTTCAACGCCTCCGAGTCCTACTCGCTCGACGAGATCGTGTACCGCAGCCGCTCGGGTGGCCTGCTCGACGTCCAGCACGACATGGACGCCCTCAAGAAGTTCGACGGTGCGTACTGGAAGAACCTCTTCGACTCGCGCGTGGGCAAGACCACGTGGCCCTACGGCTCGGGTGTCTGGAGCAAGAAGGAGTGGGTGTTGCCTGGGATCGACTCCGACCACATCGTCTCGGCCTTCGAAGGCAATTCCAATCTCTTCTGGGCTGAGCGTTTCGGCAAACAGTTTCTGGGTATGGACGATTTGTGGGTCAAGCATTGTGGGATTAGCCATACCGGCAGTTTCAAGGATCTGGGCATGACCGTTTTGGTCTCTCAGGTTAATAGGTTGTGCAAGATGGACCGGCCTTTGGTTGGCGTTGGGTGTGCCTCGACTGGGGACACTTCGGCTGCGCTCTCGGCCTACTGTGCAGCTGCGGGCATTCCGTCCATCGTTTTCTTGCCTGCAGATAAGATTTCGATGGCTCAGTTGGTTCAGCCCATCGCGAATGGGGCTTTTGTGTTGAGCATTGATACCGATTTCGACGGGTGTATGAAGTTGATCAGGGAAGTCACGGCAGAATTGCCCATATATTTAGCCAATTCGTTGAACAGCTTGAGGCTCGAAGGGCAAAAGACTGCCGCCATCGAGATACTGCAGCAGTTTGATTGGGAGGTGCCTGATTGGGTCATCGTCCCGGGTGGGAACTTAGGGAATATCTATGCATTCTACAAAGGTTTCAAAATGTGCCATGAATTGGGTCTGGTTGATCGGGTCCCAAGGCTTGTTTGTGCTCAGGCTGCGAATGCTAATCCACTCTACTTGTATTATAAGTCTGGTTGGAAGGATTTTAAGGCAGTGAAGGCAAACACCACATTTGCATCTGCTATTCAGATTGGTGACCCTGTTTCTATCGACAGAGCCGTTTATGCTTTGAAGCACTCGGATGGTATTGTTGAGGAGGCAACCGAAGAGGAGTTGATGGATGCTATGGCACAAGCAGATTCGACCGGAATGTTCATATGTCCTCACACTGGTGTCGCATTGACGGCGCTGACCAAACTCAGGAATAGTGGGGTCATTGCGCCCACAGATAGGACAGTTGTGGTAAGCACTGCGCACGGGTTGAAGTTTACGCAGTCCAAAATTGATTACCATTCCAATGGCATCCCTGACATGACTTGCCGGTATGCGAATCCTCCGGTGCAAGTAAAGGCAGATTTTGGGTCAGTCATGGATGTTTTGAAGGATTACTTGCAAAAGTATTAAGGTGTTGCTTTTTGCTTATCTGCTTGTATCCTATGGTATGAGATGTTTTTATCTCCATGTTTTAGCTCGTAAAACTGTCACACTATTTGTCGTTGAGGGTGCTATTTTTCCAATAACCGTTTGTTGAGTGGAGATTATTGAGATCAAGCAGTATTTTCAGAACGTCTTCAGAACTAGCCAGAGCTTATGATCTGTGCATTTGGTTTGTCACATTACTGCATGCCTGTGGTGGTTGCATATCATTCCGGTGCCAATAACTCTTTTTAGATCATCTCGAAGTTAGAATGGATGTGGTCCTATGACATGCTCTACATGTTATGGCTACCAACTTGAGAAAGGGAGAGGGACCGTCTAATAACTCTGTTAAGGGTGCTTTGTTATAAGGGGACAGAGCTCTCTGCACTTTCTGAGAAAAGAACAAGCTTTGTGTCTAAGAGTCTTGTTTCTTGTTTCTATAAGAACTGTTGTTTGTTGACGATGAAGCATCCATCCCTTCTCTTCTCTTCTCTTCCCCTACGTACTTTCCCAAAATTTTTTGGGATGGGGGAGCCTGAAACAAAAAGGAGTAGAACAAAAGAGTTACATGCATATGGAGTCATGCATCAGTTTGAATTCTGTGGAGGGAGAGATCATAGAGGTCGTGCGAAGGGGGTACAAATCATGTCACATACGAGAAATGGTTGGATGGGGCTTTTGTCTCTCGATGTCCTCTCAGACACCTTTAGACTAGGAATGACCTGAGGGAAGTTGAATCTTCTCTGAGATTCAGTTGGATTCACCTCCATATGGATCCTTTAAGCGAAAAGAAGCGACCGTGTCAGGTTTCATAAGGTAATTGACTAATACCTTTTTAGCTTCACGTCTTTTTGAACCAGATGGGACATGCTCTTATTACCAAAAAGAGTGATCTTAGGGGATGATAGTTAAGAGGTAATGAGTCTGGTTAAGGCGTGGTAGCTCTGTGCTTTTTTGCTCCTGTCGCGCCGAAAGATGAGCAATGAGGATCAAATGACTGAGAAGGCCGTCGAGACATTCTGAGCTGCTAGTTGCGCACTCGGAAGCAGGATGAAAGTCACCTTAAAAAGGTTTTTGGTCCCTTGCGATGAACGAAACTAGAATGCATAAATTGGTGTGCAGAAATAGAATCCCCTGTCAGTGCCAGTGGAATCTATCTGTGTTCACTTCCACCAGTTTCCCTTGTTTCGCAGTTTCTCATGCTTCACTGCCAAACCATTTCTGGTGCCATAGAGGTTGCTTCTAGGCTGAGATGCAGCAACCCAGTTTGTAAAAATAAGATTATGTGCTTTGAAAATGACCCTATAGTAATAGGTTTGGGACACGTTTGAGCTCGTGCGTTCTTCATAATCCGGGTTCTGGTCATAAGCAGGAGAATTTGTTGGATGGCATTTTTTTCTAATCCCCCTTTGGCATCATCGTGGTGAATCTGCAGTCGGGACGGTTGGACTACGATCCTTGCGTCGGCCATTACTGGGCCTAAACTTGAAATTCATTCGGAGCAAACGCGGATGGGTTAAAGGGAAAACGGGAAAGCTAGGGACAGGTCCTTAGTTTATACATTCGGCCATTAATTCTCCTCTTGCCAATTAATCTGCTATGCATTAGGTCATACTGCATCTGAATGAATTTCTATTTGGTAGCGAAAGGCGATGATGCAGAACGGGCGACAGAGATTGCACCGTCCGTGCTCTGCTCGATTCTCCTTTACAGGGCACGTCACGCAAAGAAGAAAGGAGTTTCGACAGAAAGAGTCGAAGAGGAAGTACAGAGCGAAATGGCAAATAGATTGCATTAACAGATGCTGTCGTCTTCTTTACAAACCCAATTCGGTAACACCGATCTTCTTACAAACGAAAGAGGCGGCTCTCGGAGGAGGCGATAAAAGATCCAACCAGAGCCCCCCCAATTCACACCACCTAAGTCAAAGCAACTCTCGTGTCTGTCTCTGACCAGACACGCCAACACCAAATGACCAAACCAAAACCATTATAAAAAATAAAAAATAAAAAAACTTAAAAAACACAACTTTAGGTGGCTCCAAGAGAGGGGAACCAAAAAAACAAACCCCACGATTGGAGAGCCTACCTAATGAACAACATCTCCTTCCTCACCAAAATCACAGCCACCATCGAAATTGAAATTGAAATTGAAATCTCGCGGCTAAATTGACCTATCACTATCATTATGTTCATGTAACTTTCTTATACACTCTCTACATATTCAATTCAATTCAAATTTTTTTGTTCCTGTGTGTGGGTGGGATATGGTAGCGAAAGCAAATCCCATCATCGAATTCTTTTTCTAGTAAAAAAGCCCGAAAAAAAATGGAGGGAAAGTGAGATTTGCTTCACTTGCGTTTCAAGTGGGTGGTGGGGTGGGCCCGCCGACACTTTGCTTCTCTCGGATCGAATTGATCTTCTCAAGCCTCCAACCATCCCTGAGCCTCGCTATGAAGGTGTCGGCCTTGGCGTTCACGTCTGGGCTCGGACAGAACATACCGGGCCCACCTGATGCCCCACCGCCGCTGCGATCTCGGCCGTCCGATGTTGTCGCCTCGTGGCTACGCGACGATGCAACGTCGGCGTCGTCCAGCTCCGGCGAGCTGCACCGGGAGCTGCGTATCCGGACGAAGTCCCCGCTGGCCTCGAACTTGAACTCCGGCGCCCGGAAAGAAGGCGGCGGCGGCGGCGGCATCGGTATCAGCGGCGACCGCGCGCCGCTGCTGGGCTGATGGACGGATGGCTTCGCCGGCAGTGGGGGCTTTGGGGACGATTTGAGGGTTCTCCTCCGCCGAGGCTCCGGTGGAGGCGGGGGCGCGGGTGCGGAGTGGATTCTCTTGCTTTTGCTGCTCTTTCTGAACAGGCTGTGGAAGACGGACGCCGGCGGAGGAGGCGGCGGAGGTGGTGGAGGTGGAGGCTGTTGCGCGGCGGAATGGGAGATCTTCTCGGGCGCCAGTTGGTGAGCGGCGTCGTTGTTTAGCGTTCTGGTCCTCTGCTTCTTCTTTCTCTTTCTCTGGTTGGACAGCACCGAAGCCAAAACCATCTTTATCTCCTTAGCCGCGGTGCTCTTCCTCCGCTCGATCTTCGCGTACCGGTACTCCGTCGGCGGCGTGGGCGGTGGCCGCGGGGGAGGGTGGCGGTGGCGGTGGCGGTGGCGGTGCCTTTCCGATTTTAGAATATTCAGCTCCATCGCTCGCCCTACCTCCCGTGCTTCTGCGAGCGACGGCCTCGTATGTGTGCCTCACCGGCGGAGGAGGCGGTGGCGGCGGAGGCGGTGGAGCTGGAGATTTGGCAGCTGGTTGAGGCGGAGGAGCCGGAGACGGAGGTGTGCGGAGAACGAACGTGTCCACCGGAATCACTTTGATATCATCGTCATCGATGGCACTTCGCCATCTCCGAAGAGGAGCGACTCGATCAAACTGCGTCGAGCTCGAACTGTACCTGCTGACCTCAAAATCGTCGAAGAACCGGAATCGGTCGTCGTCGCCGGTCTCCCACTGCGAATCCTGCTTCAGATCCGGGTACGAGCTGCTGCTCCTCCGCAGCCGGCCAATCCCGCTTCCGGGCGACCTCATCGCCGGTTCGTTGTACCCGTACACCTTATCTTCGCCGGGCTCGAACCACCGCCGCAACGTCGTCTCGCCAACTTTATCGGCACTCGCCAGCCTCGCAGCGGTCTTCTCTCCTTCCCCGGCGACCGAAGCCTCGTCGTCGCTTTTGCGCGCGAAGATCCCGCAGAGAATGGCGAAGAGGACGAGGAACACGTTGAGCGAGTCCCAGCTCTTCTTGACGGTAACGGGCCGGAGGACATGGGAGGAGAAGGAGACGAACGAGGGGATGGCGAAGAACAAAAGAACGAGGGCGAGTATGGGGAAGAGGACGATGAGGACCGGGGGAGAGAGGAGCGGAGAGGGCGGTCGACGGCGGCGAAAGGCGGAGATGGGCGGTTGTGGCCACAGGGGTGGGGAGTCGCCGAGGCCGCTCATGGCTCGTTTGGTGAGTTTTTTTTTTTTTTTGAAATGTGGGGTTTGGGTTCGCTCGGTGGAGTGGGAGAGTTTGACAAAAGGTTTGTGGGGAGGGATAATAATTAGATGCATTAAAATCTAGCAAAAACATTATAAATAAAAGTAACCGAAATTCAAAAATAAAAAATGTAACCATAACTGTATTTGCCACCTTCCTTAATGGGGAAATAATTACTGTTACTTTTCTTTTATGACTTTAATCAATCGGGCCAGGCCACCCATTTAGTTCCTTAGAAAAGTGCATTTGTTTATGGTACTTTTTGCCGTTGGAGTTCTTCTGCTTATTCCTTGATGTATGAAACTCTCTCCCCCCCCCCCTCCTCTCGATATAAGTGCAACGATGGCCGTGAATAGCTTATCTGTCCGGCGTTTTCGTGCTCGTTCCATCGAGTTCATTGATAAAAAATTTGGCAAGTTCCATCCGAGAAAAACTAACAACTTGGTTGGCGAAAATCAGAATCTTTGTTATTCAGACGATGAAATCGCGAGGAACGCCCAAAAATGTTATCCCACTTATTGCATCTCTCTTATATTTGCTATAGCTGTTACAGTACGTATGAAATAACTTCTTACATGCTTGAAATTATAAATGATTCCTAGTAGTAATAAAGGAAATTCCCGTTTCAACACATTTAAGGTATTAAGAAAAAGGAGACGGCACACGTGCTCATTAAAGCTATGTATTTGAGTAATGTAGAAAGGATATTGGTTGATCCTCCATCACATTGCTTGGAGAAATCAGGTAATTAAATTATAATAATGATAATAATAATAATCGGGTTCTTATGTCTCGGAAAATTGCCAAAATCAAATTAGACTCACGTGCTTTCCTAAGCCTAGATAACCGCCTCAATAGCCAGCCCCAAGTCCATTATATTTCAGGAATTATTAATGTATTTCCAAAATCTATCCTTTTTTTTTTTTTGTCCAAGTTTGCAAAGACACGTCGAAGTTCCTTGCAAAGCATTTATTGGTTGCGCCTAAAATAGATAAAAAAAAAACTAGATTTTCTGGTTGGCCAAACGAGAGGCCACGTGTACACTAACACGACAAACAGGTCGTCTGTACGGTCAAGGGTCGCGGGTCACGGCAACCTTTTTCTCCGTTTTTTTTCTTTTTCGAGTTTTTTATTTTATTTTATCTTTTTAACTAATTTACATGAATCCGACCCCCCAAAAAAAATAAAAAACCTAATTTACATGATTGGGGGCCATGAGCGCAATGATTGAAGTCGTGTCCTTTACAGCAAAACCGAAACACGAGTTAAAAACGTCGGCTTTAGGCGACACTTAGTCAAAAGGATGGCGCGCTGTGTTTCGCTCTCCTTTTCTACCGTTCTGCTTTTTCCCACGGCATATAACGGAACCCGGAAAAGTAAAAAAAAAAAAAAGGGATAAAAAAAATTCCCGCTCGTCGCAAAAATTTGAACAAAATAAGTAAAAAGTTAAGATTGTTCCGTCGCTTTAAATAGATCGAGATTGCCGAACGACTCTACACAAAAAGCAAGAAAATTCGGATAAAAAATAAAATAAAAGGGCGCCCTCCACTTTTTGATTCCCATGATGTACCGCGAAAGAATTGTGATCGGCTATGAACACCATGCGTGACAATCTTTCGCCTTTAGGAATCATGTGAATAGGCCCAAAATTTGCCTTTTATATAGTGCTAGCAATGGCCATAAATTCCTTTTGTGACAATAGGTTTCATATCAAGTGCCCCACTCCTCCCGACTAGGAAAATTTCAATTAAAAAAAAATAACGAGTATGTATTATACATGGCGCAAAACTTTTTCACATGAGTTAGAGAATCGTGCTTCCCATCAATCTCTTAGTCATAAGCTTTATTAACTTTTTTGGCTTCAAATTTAGCCGTCACTTTAACAATCGATTGTCTTTCTAAATCGGGTGTGATAAAGTGGTTAGTATTAAATTGTCTACATTACTTGTTTTGGGTATTGTATGAAAGTTTACTTCCTGTCCGTGACGTAGACGAATTTTTAATAATATTTTGATAATTTTAGAAAATTTTACTAATTTTCTCTTTTCCTTTGTTTTTGCTTTTCTTGGTTTTTTCCCCTTATTGGCCGGCTAAGGTCACCCGACCCTCGCCGATCGCCGAAAAAAATTCAAGAAAAAAAAAGAGTAGCTTTATAAAATTTTACTATTTTCTTTTTTTCCTTTGTTTTTTCTTGTCTTGGTTTTTTTTCCCGTAGTGGATGGCTATGGTTGCCGGGCCTTGCCAATCCTGAAAACAAAATTCAAGAAAAAAACAAAGGAAAAATGGGTAAAGAAAAATAAAAAAGAATAGATAATATTGAATATTGAAATTTGTTCATCGTCGCATCGATCACATCATATAAGACTTCAAATGCTCACGTTAGCGAAATCTAGCCAAATCGATGGGATGGATTCAATTGACAAAAATCGAAAATATTTGTGACACAATTAACAAACTTAGAAGGCTTATAATTGAATTAACAAAAATATAATAGGTTTATAACTTTTTTGATAATTTTCTCAATATAAATGCATAGACACTAAATCACCGATGACAACAAAAATTACCTACTTTCCTTTAGTAATGGATATAACAGGCGTGAAAAGCCCCTACCCAAAGTGAATACGAGATAAAAGCACATATATTGCTTCGCAATATTTTAACTATCAAAGCTCAAATTTGGAGGAAAATCCCTATCCAAAAAAAAAAAAAATAAACAAAATCAAATGACAAAAAAAAGAAAACAAGTTTTTAGCGTGCAAAAGCCCCTACCCAAAGTGAATATGATTAATCACGATAAAAAGCACATATAATAATATTTTAACTATCAAAGTTCGAAATTTGGAGGAAAATCCCTATCCAAAACAAAAAAACAAATCAAATGAAAAAAACGAAAACAAGTTTTAAATTTTTTTGATAATTTTCTCAAGTATAAATGCACAGACGCTAAATCACCGATGACAACAAAAATTACCTACTTTCCTTTAGTAATGGATATAACGGGCATGCAAAAGCCCCTACCCAAAGTGAATATGATAAATCGCAATAAAAGCACATATACTGCTCGCAATATTTTAACTATCCAGCAACAAATAAAAAAAAGCAAAATCAAAAAAAAAAAAAAACAGGAAAACAAGTTTTTGAAAATGAAAAAGCGCCCACCGTGGGGCTCGAACCCACGACCACAAGGTTAAGAGCCTTGCGCTCTACCGACTGAGCTAGACGGGCTTTGTTATAACCATTAACAAAGTTTTTATTTAAACTACTAAAATATCCAGTGCGCTGCCCATTACCAAACTTTTATTCTAAAAATTTAAAAGAAATTCAAATAAGAATATAAAATGCCTTCATTTTTTGCAAATAAGAAGTATAAAATAACTATATCAATTTTAAAATAAAAGCCTAAATTGGCAATTTAAAATAAAAGATAAGGGCATCTAAATATTCTAATCAATCAAAGGCGTTTTCATTTGATGACAATTTTCAATTTTAATGTTTTATTATTGTTTTTCCTCAATTTCTTCTCCTTTTACTTGCTGCGAATCAGTGGGGTTGGCCCTTGCTTGTGGCTCTCGAGGCCAACCATGCCTATGATCTGGCGAGGGACACCTTATCGACCCCAGGCAAAAACACAAAAAGGCAAAAAAAATAAAAAATTGAAAATGCCCTCGAATTAGTTTGAAGGTTAAGGTCTTTTTTTGTATAGCTTATCCAAGCCTTTAATTGAGACAACGAGGACATTTCTAATGCTTGTTATTGGAGAAAATAAAAGCACTTGTGGTCTTATTGAATTTTTCAAATTGAATTTCCCAATATCATGGTTTCTTCGGGCAGCCAACCTCGCGAGACGGACTGAACCCTAATTTGCCCTAAAACCCTCGCTCACGTCCCTCTCCGTTCATTGTCTGCTGCGGAGCTTCAAGAATGGTGTGGTTCCAGTGCGAGGATTGCGGAGAGAACCTCAAGAAGCCCAAATTGCCCAATCACTTCAGGGTTTGCTCCGCCTTCAAGGTCCCCTCCCACTCTCTATCCCGTTTCTTCTGCAATCGCTCTTTCCCTCAAATTTTCTCTGTTGTTCTCTCTCCCTCACTCTCTCGAAATACGAGGAAGGGAAGAAGACGGATCCTCCCGGCTGATGATTTTTCCCCGTGAAATCTTGTAGTTGTCCTGCATCGACTGCGGAGAGACGTTCAGCCGGCAGAGCGTGCAAGGCCACACCCAGTGCATCACCGAAGCGGTGGGTCTCTTATGCGCACTTCCCCCAAATGCATTTTGATGGCCGGATCGTGCAGTTTGTTGGAAAAAAATCTCGACAATTTTATTAGCTTTTGCCGAGGATTCTGATTTTTCTGGTTGTCTCGTAGCATGCTTGTTCTAATGTCTCGTTTTCTATCCTTCTTCCCGGGATTCTTTGATCGGGTTTTCCCCTGCTCGAGTTCATTGTAGCATTGCGTCGTTCTGCGGATTGCGCGCGGCATTTGAACCGTTGACTGCCGAGGGTGCTTTTTTTTTTTTTTTTTTTTTTGGGTCGAACTTCCAGGAGTGCTTTTTGGTACTGATAAAGTGGCAAAAAGGGAGGAGCTTTGATGTTGCTTGTGGACGAATTTACTCAAGTGCTCTACATGTTGTTAGAACTGTTAAATCCCTCCTATGCGTAATGGCTTTTCCTTTTTGATTTTGGTTTGGTGAATCCTTCCTTTTTTGAGCACGTGATGTGATTCGTTCTTTGATTTATAGGAGAAATACGGTCCTAAGGGTCAAGGAAAGATTTCCAATGGCACGCCTGCTAAGCCCAACAAAGATGCGAAGCAACAACCGGATTTTGACATAACAGTCGGGTTGACTAAACGGCCTCCATGGTTTTGCAGGTATAAAGTTTTACGTGGAGCTTAACCTATATGCGGCTTAGAAGTTGTGAGCGTCCTGTATGTGATTGAATTGTCATTTCACGCCATCTGTGATTATGGTTACGGGGAGTAATACTTATGCAGATTGGGCATTAAATTAAACTGGTCACTTTTGTATTTCCAACTGGAGCATAGGGTTCTTTGCGGATTTTGAATAGTACTGTTGGTTGGTGTTTTGAAGACAGGTTCGAGCCTCACTCTTATAGTTGGCACTTTGCACGTATCACTTATGAGCCAGAACTTGATTACTTCTGTTTAAGTTGCTGAAAGAATATTAAGCAATTGTCCTTCACACTTGAGATGAGATGTGGTTTTCATTCAGCATTTGGGAATTGTGCAGTCTTTGCAACACAAAGGCCACTAGTGAACAGACCCTGCTCCTACATGCTGAAGGGAAGAAGCACAAGGCAAAAGCACGAGCTTTCCATGCTTCAAAGCAACAACCTCAACAAAAACAGGAGTCTACTTCACTTGCAACACTTCCTCCTGAAGATGATTCAAACAGTAGAGTAGTTGACAGTGAACTCGCAGAAGAACAAAAGGTTAAGAGTATTTCCCCAAGCAACAATGCACACAACAATTCCGAGGTAGAAAATGGAAACTCACAGTCAAATAAAAAAGAAGACATGATGGATCTGAAAAATTGGATCGTAAGAAGACAACTAGGCATGATAATCTCAATGAAGTGGGAGATGGGGAAGTCATCCAGGCTGACAAAACAGAAATGAAGAAAAGCAAGCGGGTTGCGACTGCCAGAGAAGACCCAGAGGATGGTTGTCATCCAAATGAAGATGCCAGGAAGAAAATAAAGTGGAAGAAGTTGATTAAAACCACTTTGAAATCTGTAAGCCTTTTTTGTCCTGTCAGTATACTACCTCTTTATGTTTGAGCATGTTGTCGACTATCCAATGATTTTGCGCACCTATGTTGTGAAATGTATGGATGAGTTTGGCCTTGTGGCTTTTTTACCAAATTCGAAATTGCAATTTTTAGAGGTATTTATTCTACTCTACTTGTGAAGCAGAACCCAGATGGAAAGATGAAGATGAAAAAACTGAAGAAGCTTGTCATTGAGGCTATCAAGCATTCTGGCATTACTGAAGATGAGAACCAGCTCAGCGAGAAACTCGAACGGAAGGTGAGTGTCCTTAGACCATATTCCTGAATCCTGGTGGAGTGTAAAGCTACTTCTAAGCATTCGTTTGTTGCTTTCTCGTCGCAGATAAACTCTAGTTCAAGGTTCGCTATGGACAGCAAGTATGTTCGTTTAGTTGCTTCAGATTGAAATAGTTGGGGCTGGCTAGTAAAAATTTTCGTATGCGGCCACATAGCTGCCGACTTGTTCATTTAGTGCGTTCTTTGGGAATCTATCAGAACAACGTTTTTGGGCTTTTTTTTGGTACGGAGGTGTGCCTTGAGGTAGAGGATTTTGCTCTTTTTGGGTTTTTTTTTTTGTTTGAAGTTGTGCCTTCAGGTGGAGGATTTTGCTGTGTACCCCACATTTGGGTCGGAATTTTCGAAGAGGGAGTATTTCCAGAGAAAGATCGGGACAAATAGATATGAGGAGAATTATTTCGATTTTGTTTTGACTACTTGGCTCGGTCTTTAATATATGTAATTCATCATGAACCCCTTCAGTACTTACCAGTCTTTCTTGGCACTTCTATTGGCAATATTCAGTCTGATGATTTTTGAAGATTGGAAATTGGGAAGCGACTAGTTCTCCAACGTAATCATTCTCTCGGGCAACCGTCTTTACAATCATGCGACTCATAGGCATGTTGCTGTCCCCTGCTGATCTCTGGATTAATCTTATAGATGCAGGATATCGATAGGAAATGTCATTTTCCTATACTGTCACCTTGATGAACCAGTAACATGTATTTCTTTCCCTTGCTGATCAAAACAGAATCTACATGTTCACACAGAGCTGCGATCGTGCCCAGAAATCTGGGAAAAGTGTCAAAAAGAAAGTCCTAAATCTATTGCGTCAATGCCAATTTAGTTCTAAATTTTTTATTGATGTCAATTAAGTTCTACCACTTCAGTTTTAAATTTTTTGCATTGAGTTAATTCAGCTAATTTTGGTAGAAAATTAAAATTATTAATAATATTAAAATAATATGAAAAAGATATCCACGTTAGTGTCGATTACATGCCACGTAGAACAATCGAAATTCACGTTAGCAAATTTTGAGCCAAAATTACCCGACTTCCCTCAATTGATGCAAATGCAAATAGTTTAAAATTAAATTAGCACAAATACAAAAAGTATATGACTGAATTGGCAACAATAAAAAATTTAAGATTGAATTGATACTAATGAAATAAGTTTATGGCCATTGTTTTTTATACTTTTCCCCCTGGAAATCTTTCAAACTGCTGGAGCGACGCTTCAGAGTTTCCAGTATCCTGCTCTTGTGCTGGGACTTAATGGCGGGGAAGATAGTCAGGCGATGAAAGTTTTTTCGTTCCAGGTGTTGTGAAGGTTAATATATCCTATTAAGTTGTCACAGGGGTCAAGGGGTTATACCTTATACAACCTTCCCCACATTATTATATGAAAACAACCAATAGAAATTTCAAGCAAGCCTAATAATTTGCACTTATCTTCTCGGTTTAAGTGCTAGCATGTTCATGTGGCATCGTTACTTCAAATAACATAAGGAGTAGACAAGCATTCCAGCGAGCATTAATATGACCTTGAATGAAACCTGCTATTCTAATTGGTCAGGAGTCAGGACAGTAGAATCTCACAATGATCAAGACATGAGGCACTAGGAATAGATCCAATTGCCTGAGTTTTACCCAACTAAAAGTAAACTGCATATCGAACGATGTTTTCTATACTTCCCGAGATTATATTATTAACAGAGCATGGTACACGTAAAATACAACACAACCCGAATCAACCAATCTGTCAAGCCACGAGAAGATGACAGAAAAGTAGAACAGGAAATGACAATCTTATAGTTCTATCAGCATTGTCTGGCTGAGATCGTTCAGTATGTAACAGTTCTCACAGCGCTACAATCGTGAGTTCATGGCATCACTTTTGGCGCCACCGAATCTTTCAAATCGCTGGAGCGAAGTATCAGAGTTCCAGGTCCTTGCTCTCACACTTTGGACGTTAAACAATTATGTACAAGTATATGAGTTCTCCCTTTTCGAGTATTTTTGTTCCGAGATCAACAAATCCTCCGCAAGGGGATCGAAATTCACCTGGTGAACATGACAATTGCGATGACAATGAGCAGCACGACTGAGCATACCATCGCCTGCAAAAGGAAATGCCAATCCTCAGTCCAAAATGCTCTCCACATAATTATTCCATCCATATTGTATACACTTGCCATGAAAAGAAAGGACCGTTTCGATAATTATTTGCTCAGCCGTGTCATTGGTCACGGGGCCTAAAAATTGCCTTGAATGGCCAATTAAGACAACCATGTAAACATCGTCATTATTTGATAATTCACAGATGATTTATCAACCTAGCTCCTGCAAGAATTTCTATTGACGTGCGCCTCGTGAATACTTAATTTCTTTCTAAAAAGTCGGACGAAGTATTTCAAGAGAAACATGGTCGAACATGCAAGCAAAATACGATCTATGAACACTTCACACGGTAGACTGTCAATTATAAGTGCAATGGTGCAGAAATAACTCACTAGTACAATTTTTGCTATATCATACTAATAGAACGGAAAGCTTTTGCCACAAAGAAAGTCAATAACTACTATAGAATGTTAATTCTCCTCTAAAATAGTCGGTTTCCTTGAGGGTCCAGTTGTTTTATAAATTTCATCCATACAATATATAATTTCAGTATTCTGGGGAAACCATCCTCATTAGTTCCCCTTCCCTGTCTTTGGGTGGATCAAATGAACTTGAGCGAGGAAAAGGTAAAAAGCAAACTGACCGCAAGCCATGAGAAATAACTCAATCAAGACATTGAAAATCAGCCCAAACTAACATAAACTCCTCCAGAATTATATAGCCTTAAATCAAGTTCAATAACCAGCAGCAATTCTTAAGAAACCCAATCCAAAGGCAGCATACAACCACCCACCCGCAGAGTTGGAGTTGGGGTTTTTGGGTTTTGGGGCCCGGGGGGGGTAGTTTGCGGGGTAGAAGAAGAAGGGGGAGAGAGAGAGAGAGAGTTTTTACAGCAATAGCAGAAGCAGCGAGGCCTGCTCGTTCCCTAGGATCCTTGCGGTAGCAGTTTCCAAAATAGAGAAATGCAGCATAGTACCACATAACAGGGAATGCGAACCCCAAAAGGAACCTGAACGTAGAAGTATGCATAATATATGAGACTGCTAAAGCAAGAAACAAAAAATGCAACTGCAAACAATTAATAAAGGCAGAAGATCAGTCACAGAATACATACAGCAGGCAATTGAAAAGAAGATACTTACGAAAACCACCCAATCCCACACCCAAAGCACGGTAGAGGTTTGTCATAGATGCCTAGTTGGGAATCCTCTGCATCTCTGATGAGGGTATATTTGCCTCTTTGATGGTCCGATGCATCTGGTTAAAGGACAACTTACGATGATCACGAACACTCAGAGAATGGGAATCGAAACATCCATGACCAAAGTTGAATGAACAATTTCAAGAAAAGAACATGCACGGGGAAGAAAAAGGGGGATCGAGTCTCTTTAAAAAACTGAGCAAATTATCTTCACAGAAGCCCCAAACCAGTGAGTACCTCAGGAAATAAACATCCAAATGGAAGAATAAAAGACAAAACTGTGGTGTTACAAGATTGTCTCCAATAGCTCATTCTCTAGGTGTTGATCAAAACGCTAACATTGGAGAATGTGACAACAGACAAGTAAAGGCGAGCACTAGAAACAGCGAAGGTAACTACATTAATTAAACTAAGGTTCTTCCTTATTTCTTTTATCAGTAATAACTGAACTAAGACTTTTCAACAGGGTTAATATATAAGAAACATTGATTTAAAGTCCTAGCGTTAATAGTGGGATCGGACATACCAGAACATGATAGTAACATATACATAGAGCAACATATGAAACCAGATCTTTGCACATTTGATGTGACGGGTCAAGAAAACCCTTATCCAAAACAAGTGAAAACTTTTCTTAATTCATGAAACTGGACAAAATAATGATATGCAGATTAGGTCAGCATTTCGTCATTGAATAAAAGCAATCTCATTGTACACCTTTGTAGAAAATCTGTATACCTTTGGATCCCAAAAAAATCGTGCTGACGGCCTCAAAAGATCTAGATGCTTGTCAGAAATTGACCCAGCCATCTCAACGGCATTTCTTAAACCCTCTGTCTCCTCCATGGATATACCTGTGACATCAGGAAATGCAATTAATCTCAAGTAATCTCTTCAGAAATAAGGATTATAAGAAGCTTGCTACCAAGTGGGCTGGTCACGTGGCTTAGTACGTCCCGCCTAATTTCATTACTAGTACAAAATTCTTGCTAAGTTCAAGCAGCGTCAGTTTACACAAATCACAGGGCAGTAGGAGCACTAGCTTTTCTGAATTCATACTTTCGCATTGGTAAACAAAGCCCACAAGCATTTGACTTCATTTATGATTTCAAATGTCAAACTAAAACAAGTAAATAAATACTTGACAAGTCCCTCCCGAATCTGCATGCATCCATATATATAAAGAGTAGAAAATTTTCAGTTGCCAAGGAACAATATGTTTATGGCAAGAGCAAGTGGCAGTGGCTGCTTCCTTGCAGGTGTATTGTCATGAACATTATCACGATTTCGTAGAACCTAAAAACAATGGAGAAAATGACTGCATCTGTTCATATGTAGTTATAATGTAAATTTACTTGCCAAACGTCAATACTTCTCCGTAGAAAAGTTGAACAAAATCACTCTTTAGCAGAAATTAAAATCTGAGAGCTTTAATTTTCAATTAGGACGTTGCCACAGAAACGATGATGATTTGCTCGAACAAATGCAATGAGGAGGCTCAACTGCATTTTTACTTATAACTAGATTGTTGATGTGTGTATTGGTACAATGCTTCTGATTTTTTGGTTCAACAATCACTTGCAAGACTTCCCAGTAATTGGCTTATTGCAGTACACAAATCATTCTAGCACCGTCCACGCAGAAGTAGAAAAGCCCACCGAGGTAAATTAATTGAAGTTTATTTGCTTTATCAAAAGAAGATATCAATGAACTGTAAAAGAATCACTGCCGGGGTCGGGACACAAATTTACTTAAAGCTAAGACAATAGATGAGAAACACGAGGAAGTCAATACTTTTGTCCATGTTTAATGAGCTAAAATATCTGGCAAGTTGATGTGCTCACTCCTCTAAACTGCTTCCTAGAACAGCTGAAATAATGAGAAAATTCATTGGCCTTAATCTCCCACTGATTCCGACCAAAAAAAATCTCCCACTGATCCTAGGCAGTCAAATATGCTTCTATCTTCGAAACGTAACATGCTCTGAAAATGAGTAATTCAGAACTAAAAAGTTTTCTCTACAATAGCTTGAAAAGATGCAATCTCCATAATTTGGAAAATCCTTGCACGCCAAACTTTGTAAACTTTCTTAGGATGCATAGAATTATGAGTTATAATGTCAAAGAATCACCGCAAAATGAGACAATCATTAATGTTTCTTTCAATTAATTTTCACATAAAAGGATAACCAGTCCTTCAGTAAATTTGGCCTTTTCTCGTGGCTGTAGAAGTGTAAATGGCTGTTTGGTTCATCACCACCAGATGTGAGAAGCAGGAAATAGATATTACCAACAGGAAAACCATGTCACTAGCCGCTGATTACGCCAACATCGAGCATGCACTGTCATGCATAATCTACACCAAAAGCATGTCAATGCTTGCCACAACTCTCATTCTATGAGTTTGGTGGCATCTTCCCCTCCATCTTTTATGATGCTAAGGGATGAAATCTTTTCAGTTGCCATACGCAATGTTGTCCAACTATGAACTCAGGGCATTCTATTGCACATCAAAGGCTTGTTAAATCTTCCCTACAGTTTCGGATCTTCATTTGCTCGAAGAAACATAGAAGCAAACAAGCTAATGAGACGCCGCAAATAGATGACCTCTTGAACCCAAGAGGCATCTAAACACCATGAGCTGCAATCGCATACAAACACGAAAATGAAACCCCCGAATCCGCTACTTAATATACTCGAAGTTTCAGAAAATTCATTGACACATACCCACTGAGCTACCGTCTGCAAACCCAATTCATCAGAAAATCCAAGTGCCTAAACACCATGGGCTATAATTGAAGAAAAGGAAGATTCATACCAAACACGCAACAGACACAGCAAAGAAGACAGCTGAATCGCGTTCCTTGAACACCCAATTCATCAGGAAGAAGAAGGAAGTAAAATGAAACAAAAAATCTCCACACACCCATCAATCATTGAGGCCAACTCTACCTAACACGGAAGCGAAAATCGCCGCCAGAGACAATTAACACGAGATCAAGCAATCATGATTCAGTGGGCGATCGAGACCTGCGCAAGAAGAGAGGGAGGACGAGGCTGTTGTCCAATCCTTGAAAATGGAGTCTTTCGTGTTCTTTCCTCCGATTCAGAGATCGAAAAAGAACCGAGATGCGAAATGGTGGAGGGTATTGAATGACGAGCATTAAACAACTGGAACCGAAACTGAAAGCCCAAGTGCCAATTTGAGTCGACTCTCTCTCTCTCTCTCTCTCTCTCTCTCTCCTGCTTTTGCTCGTTTACGCAAAGAGAGAGATTTGTCTATGTTTGTCGGACTCGCTTCATTCTAGTTTTCGTTTTCGGTTCGATAAGCATGCGGATAAACAAATAATTAAACGCTTATCATCCCCTCCAGATTAATAATTTTTGCACTCGGGGTTTCGATAAGTTGCTCTGCGCCTGAGATTAGGTAGCTGAAGCTGCAGTTGGGTTGGCCCCTGGACCCAGAAAGTCAACATTAGCCTTTTGTTTGACTCCGACGTGTGACGTGGAGGAGTGAGATCCAATTGGCAATGCGATTCGGACAAAAGAGCTGTGAGTTTTTTATGCGTTTTCGTTTTTCTGGCCGGCGACGACGGTCAGCAATTTTCGCAATTACTACGAGACATACGTCGTTTCATTTGGTTCTGCGTTCATGCGCGGAACCACCACTTCCATTTCTGGCCTGACTCACGCGAGGCGGGGCTCCCTCGAAAACATTGTGGGAATTTCGACACACAAGCCGCCAACTGCGGGTTCGAGGTGGCGAGCATCTAATTCCGATGGGATCAATCAATCGCCCGGCCGCCCTGTCGGTAGACTTTTTGGCTGTGCTTCACTGGACGGGGATGGCAAGAGGAGGGCAACCTCAGAGAAATGGTTGGAGGGAGGGACTGTGACTTTAGCTTCTTCTTTCACCAGAAAAGCCAGAATCCAACCACCACCGACGTTCGACAAAAACAAAAAAAAAAAAAAAATCCCACTACCGACGGTGGACCCTTCGATTGAGATTAGCTGCGGTCGGCTTACCTTCTCATTGGCTCTAAAAATGGTGGATTGCTTCTTCTTGTAGGTGACCAATTGCTTTCAGAATAAATAATTTTGGTTTGTCGTTGTTAATTCAGAACGCGTAGGAATGGGAATGACATTGTCATTAGATCACATGTGGCTCATATGGAATTCGAAGTAGCTACCTTCGAGGGGGTGAGCATGATTCGAGTTGGTCCGGTTCCTTTAAGAACCGTGGATCGGACTAGTGGTATAGATTCTCAATTTTAGGAATTGTGAACCGGACCGAATATCCCTAAAATCATGGACCGACCGGAGATTCGATTTGGTTCTTGGGCGGTCAAATGAAACCATTGAAACAAAAATAAAAAGTAAAAACGAAACAAAAATAAAAAAACTCTGAGTTTGACAAGGCGGTTCGATCTTTCGGAACAAACGTACATTAAAATGAAAAATCATCTACGCATACCAATTTCCCCCATAAAGCCCTAAAATTAGCTCCCACGAATAACCCTATTGAAAAGTCATCATTTTCGTCATATGAAATGACTCCCAAAATGAAAAGTTATTGATAATGCTCCAAATGAAAAGTTCATAATCTTTTGGAATATCGGGTTTCTTTTTTTTTTTTCTTTTTTGCCATAAATTCAGAATTAAGTCATATGTTTAAAAAATAACAATAAAAATCGATCATGATGGGCTGTCCATTGGTCCGGTTCCTCTCCTAGAATAGATAACCAAATCGTCGGAAAACCGGTTCCACTTTGAGGAACCGAGGATCTGATCTTGATGACCTCAAGAATCGGACCAAATCCTTTCGTCCAATCCAGTTTGGGTTGTCTATCTTGCTTACCCCTACTTATTTTCCGGGGAGAAAAATTGTTCAAAATTTTTTAAACCAATTGCATTTTTATTAGTTTAGTCCTAAAATTTTTAATTGTACCAATTAAGTCCTAAATATTTTCACGTTTTGTTAATTGAGCCCATCGTATTAATTTTGATCGAAAAATCGCTTACGTGGAAGGCGTGGAAAATTTCTAATATTTGAACAATTCTTTAATATTTTATTAATTTTTCTTTTTTCCATTCTTTTTCCTTATTTATTTTAGTTTTTTTATTTATTAAAGTGGCCAACAAGATACGCCGGGCCCTCATCGGCCATTGAGTGATGGTTGATAGGCCCTCGCCGCGCAGCAAGGGTCGTGACGCCCTCGTTGGTTGTGGGCAAGGTGCCCCCTTATTTGGGTGAAGGCCTAATGACCCTCGTTGACCACATCAAGAAAAAAAGAAATGAAAGGAAAAATAATATATTTATATAAATATATAAAAATATATATATATATATTATCTATTATTGTCCATGCTAGCGTCGATTGTATTACGTAATATAGTCGGCGTCCATATAGTGATTTTCTACCAAAATTGGTCGAATAGGCTCAATTAGTAAAATATGATAATGTATAGGACTCAATTAGTAAAATTGAAAATGTTTATAACCGAATTGATAAAAGTGCAATAGATTTAAAATAATTTTCCCACCTTCCCACTAGTCCAACGCATAACTAGTATGAAACTTGGCATAAAGTACGAGATGCAAAGTAAAATTATAAAGAGAAAACATTAAATGGTGTGCCAAAGGAGAAAGGGTTGATGAGCTACCCGCCACGTGTCAATTGCTAATTGGGTGGTCGGCCCGCTGAATTTTCCTAGGTACAAAAATTTGTACAAAAGGATGCACGGCATGAAATGGCCCAATGGAAGGGTAGCATGGGCATTGACCCGTGGGCTCCAAAAGGTCCGTGGACCTAATCGGGTCATGGCCCGAGTTACTTCTTGCGTTTTTTGCATCGCATGCTTTTGCTTTTCCTTTTTCTAATTTCCGCATTTCCTCTCGAATTTGATTAAATTCTCCCTCGTCTCTGTTCCAAGTACCTCGGCTAGAGCGGGACGCATCGGAGTTAACATCGATTTAACTTGTTAGGTAAATGATGTGAATGATTCGATAGCTTCCTATTCGTTTTTTCTTTTAACCAAAGCGTCGGCCTATTTCGGACGTTCGGCCACCACTTGGCCAAGACGCTGGATAAGTCTTGCATAGACTTGATTCATAGACCTAGACCAAACACGTTATCATCGTTAGCCATAGGCCAAAACGGCGAATCCTTCAATTCCGATACGAAAGAGGACCTTTCACACTTACGGCCCCGTCTGGGTACGCTGGGTGACCACACATGTTTCCATCATTAACCATGGGCGACTCCACGCGCGTGGACAATGAATGTTAAAATTTTGGCAGGACCTTTCACACTGCATTCCATTCCTCCAATCATCACACGTTGCGGAATCTAAGCAACTCTCTAATCCCCCTCCTGATCACAGCCTCTGCCTTAATTATCGAAAATAAAACAATCATCATCACCGCAAAAAAATGAATCTCTCCTCTCTCTTTTTTTTTTGGGGGTTGTTGTTTTCGTGTGTGGTGCATTTGATCTCTAGAGGCATGAATCGCACAAGAGTCAAACGTTCAATCACATGGTTGAGAAAGCAGGGGAACCCACGGATTTGACCCCTTATGTCAAAATCTCTCCAGCCTTCAATTTCCACAAGAGATCAACGCTCAATCGCATGGGCTCCCCCTCGACCGGTAAGTCATATCTAACTTTCACTCCTCGAATGTCTAATTAATCGCACATTTCGCCAGATGTATTGGAGTAGTCACTTAAGATTGTTTTTCCCTTCTTTAAAGGGGCGCAACTCGAGTTGCTCGATTACGATGTGACTTTGTGTAGCTAAGTTGAGTTTGAACTTTGGGGACATTCGAGGGTCGACGACCTTTATAAATGTCAATTTTTCACCGAGGTCATTCCCAGACAATAGATGAGAAGGTCGATCGAGCTCATTTCACCACTTTACCTTCCAACTTCTCCCAAGTCAATCCTAATCCACTTTTACACTTGTATGCCACTAATCATGGAGGAACATATGTGTCCTTCCCAATAATTGCACGGTCCATCCCTTTTGGCGCAACTCCTTCCTTTTCCTCATTAATAATTCAGACACGATCATGAAGATCAAATTTCTCTAGAGGCTCAAATCACGAATCGGATTAAGTCCACGTACTTCGGTTCGTGCAGAGGGTCCGATCCAGAGCGGTTTGCATGTAATTTTAGACGGATGAGAGCCAAGAAATTTTTGCCGATGCCGCGCCCGATTACCGCCAAATTTGGTGGGTCGATTCGTCCTCTTTCTTTTTATTGATGTCATCCTGCTAATGTTGGGCATTAAATTATGGCAAATTGGAAAGGCGTCGTCCGCAAATTACACAAATACGGGCACGTGCACTCGTGGATCGCTAGACATTTGTCTTCGGGTCCTTCGTCGACAGTTCTCTCTCTCCTCAAAAAACGAGAGAGAGAGAGAGAGAGGAGGGGGAGAGAGAGGAGTCAAAGTCAAACTGCGCGGGGTAAAATAGAAGAGGAGAGGGAAATGGAGAGGAGATGGCGTCTTCGTCTTCGTCTTGTTGTTCGTAGAAGCAGGAGGGGGGATTGAAGGGAGGCGTGACTGGTCTTCGGTCGTCGCCAACCACTTTTCGTAGCTCCATTAATATACTCTCTCTCTCTCTCTCTCTCGATTGATCGAGATTGGAAATCCCAATCCATAGCCCCAACACCGTCTTCCTTCGTCCTTCCACTTCAGCTCAAAACCCCCACTGATTCCCAGCAGCGAGCAGCCAATCACGGACATCGCCGTCTCCATCCATGAAGAAGGCGGGCTTGAACAACCTCAAGCTCGAGCTCTCCCTCCCTCCTTCCGATGAAGACTCCTTGGCCAAGTTCCTGTAACTCTCTCTCTCTCTCTCTCTCTCTCCATCTCGAGTAGTGTTTTTGTGGATCGCGTGCATTGTTGCTCGTTCCTGTGATTCGCCGATTGGCTCGCCTGAATCTGGCGCTGGTGTCGTGTCAGGACTCAGAGCGGTACGTTCATGGATGGCGATCTGCTCGTCAACAGGGACGGAGTTCGGGTTGTGTCGCAGAGCGAAGTCGAAGCGGTATGAGATTCCAACTGCCGAATGTATTTGGTGGATTTCTTTGCTTGAATTGGAGCTTCTTCTACTTCATTTTTCTGCTTAGTTGGTTTCTTACTGTCCTCGCATCTGGCTGAACTGGTTTGAATACTGAGGCGGCTTGGGAGGAAACTCACGATTCTCACTTGTTGAGATTGTTTTGTGGTTTTCATTGGTAGATGTTTCCTGTTCACATGTATTGGTGGGTTGATGATTACATTTCTCCAGTCGATCTAGGCGTTTTGTTTCTGCATTCCTCTTGTTTGTATCATCTCAAGTACTTTTTACAATTCCTCTATAAAAAGGGTTGGTTAACTTTCTAAGGTGTGTGGAGAAGTTTCGGTTGTGATTGAAGGAATGTCTTACTATTGGGCCGCAGAAAAGCCTTTTTTTTTTTTTCCATGGATAGGCATTGAATTTCATTATGTGGCTAGACATATTTTCATTGAGACCTTTGATTCTTAGAATCTTAGATCTGTGTAGCGCCAGCCTCGCTAGAGATTATCTAGCTCTAGCTTATTAGTGAAGCTGGCTGAGTTGCTTATCGCTATGGAGTGTCATTCATTGAGGAAGCTATCTAAGCTCTTAGCTGAGCTGATCCACAGCTTTTGTTATAGAGAAATTCGATACTCTGTACTGAAACAGCGTGTGTGTTTGTCTCATTTTGAACATCTTTTTTGGTGTCTAACTTTATGTTCAGACTGCTCATGTACTTGAAGAGTGTTCACTATGTTCCCTGAAGATTGTAATCTCTTGAGGCATACTCTTTTGTCTGTTTCAGCCACCCCTTATCAAGCCAACAGATAACCAGTTGAGTTTAGCGGACATAGACACAATTAAAGTTATTGGAAAGGGGAATGGCGGAATAGTCCAATTGGTCCAACACAAATGGACTGGGCAGTTTTTCGCATTGAAGGTATTGTATCCGATCAGCTTCCCATTTTCAGTTATTGTACCATTACTAAATGTTACAGTGACTATGCATTCTTGGGAGAACACATTCTACAGTTATACTTTCCAACTAACATAGCAAGTTTAGCAACTTACTCATGCCTGAATGATGTAATTGGGCTCTTTGTTTCAACCTATTCCCATTTTGGAGAAGCTTCCCTGTTTCTTTGACATGGAAGAGTCTTCTGTTATGCTACTAAATTATGAAACTTACATCCTATCAAGGCCATCTAATGTTTGGTGTCATATGATCACACATTCCGATGAAGACCTATACCCATTCTGGAGAAGCTTCCATGTTGCTTTGACATGGAAGAGTCTTCTGTCATGCTACTACTGGATTATGAAGCTTACATGCTATCAATACAATCTAATGTTTGCTATCATATGGTCACACATTCCGATGCATGATTTCTCATGCTTTTCTGTTGTATTATAAATCCAGGTCATCCAAATGAATATTGAGGAGTCTGCAAGAAGGCAGATAGCACAGGAACTCAAAATTAATCAATCTTCACAGTGTCCATACGTTGTGGTCTGCTACCAATCTTTCTATGATAATGGTGCCGTTTCTATTATATTAGAGTACATGGATGGGGGGTCGCTGGCAGATTTTCTGAGAAAAGTTAAAACTATTCCAGAGCCATACCTTGCGGTTATTTGTAAACAGGTGAAAAATGATGCAAATCATCTATATGATGAGTCAGTTCTATTCTGCTTTCTTTTCTGTGAGATTTCTCAACCTCTACAAGGAAATTGATGTAGGTGCTCAAGGGTTTGCTGTATCTGCATCATGAGAAGCACATTATACACCGAGATCTGAAGCCTTCCAACCTGTTGATAAATCATAGAGGAGAAGTCAAGATTACTGATTTTGGTGTGAGTGCTATAATGGCTAGCACATCTGGACAAGCTAATACCTTTGTTGGCACATACAACTATATGTCGGTGAGTAATTCAATCACATGCACTAATATACTTTCGCTGCTTCTCCCTTCATGTAAATATGTATCCCCTTTCACCTTACCCTTAATTCTCACGTTTGTTCCCCACACTTTCTGTAGCCTGAGAGAATCATCGGAAACAAATATGGATACAAAAGTGATATTTGGAGCCTGGGCTTAGTATTGCTAGAATGTGCAACAGGGAAGTTCCCGTATACGCCACCTGATCAACAGGAAGGATGGATCAATTTCTACGAGCTCATGGAAGCCATTGTCGATCACCCACCTCCTTCGGCAGCTCCTGATCAATTCTCTAGCGAGTTCTGCTCATTTATCTCTGCTTGGTAAATCTTCTATATCTTCTCCTCCGTTCTTAATGGATTGACTCGGGCCTTTTTGTCTATTTTATGCAAGATCAAAGTTCAGCATAACGGTGAGGTATTGATGTGATGTGTATTTTCTACTTAACATGATCAGTAGGTGCTTATTGGCTTAATTTAGATCTGAAGTTGGTTGTATCATATCCATAGCAGAATTTTGGAACTGATTCAAGCACCAAAAGATCGAGAAGTTAGTTTTGTTGAGAATGAGCTTAGCTAACTCTTGGTGTTGCTGCTCCAAATTCGCATATTGAGTTGCGATATAAGTTGAGTTGTTTTAGTTTTGTTCAGAATGAGCTTAGCTAACTCCCATTGTTGTTGCTCCAACAGAGTGTACACGCATATTGAATTGCAATATAACTTCAGTTGTTTTTCATCTTGTTAGTCTGTCATCATTCTATGCAAAGCCTAATTTCTTCCCTGCAATGTTGTCCTTTGCAGTGTACAGCATGACCCAAAGAGTAGATTGTCTGCAAATGAACTTATGGTAAATTCATTATGTCTTCTGAAACGTTTTGGTGTCTCTCAGTGGCCCTAGTGGTCTACACATAGAAGCTACTCCTAAACCCAACACCGACCAAAGGGGATTAAACCTCTTTTCTTTTGACCTGCTCAAGGTGTCTGGTGCCACTGCCCAAAGTCACCAGGGTCATCAAGTCATCTGAATTGCTTGTCAAGTGTATCTGCATTTCAGACATACTGACTTTGAGGGTGCTCTTTCTTGCTTTGATTTGAAATGCAGGGTCATCCTTTCATCAGCATGTACGAGGACTTGAATGTTGATCTTGCTTCCTACTTCACTAATGCAGGGTCCCCACTTGCAACCTTTTGAAACTTCGCTGGTATGCCTAGAGCCTGCTTTTCTTGCCTGTGCATATATTCAATTATTATCTTGTCTCTATCCTGTATAAGGATAATGCTTAGTAAGTCAAAAAATTTTGGAACGCACAAGTTTGAGGCTTACTGGAGTGCTATTTCTTTAAGAATGCATTGTTGTTTGAATATATATCCACTTGTTCTCCAAACTATGCCTTAGATTTTACTGTGTATTTTCCTGATTATAAGTAGGCAGGAAAAAGCGACCAGTCAGACTATTTATTTAGATATTTGGTCTTTTTTAAAACAGCTGGTGAATAGATTCGTATATGCAATTCCACAAAGGAATTGTGTTTTGGCTCCCAAAGTAGAATCTCTCTCATTTCAGTTCTTTTGCATGGTCTTGGAAACCCATCAGCTGTGAATTAAAACCATACACTGCCAATTCTGCAGCTTTTACCTAAGATCTCTTGAACTGAGTGACTATGCAGCTGCGCTTTGGCTGGTTGGCTGACTTTAGTTTTCTTGACAATCTATAGACTTTCTCAATAGGTTTTCGGATCGAAGAAAAATTTTCGGAAAAGCTCTTTGCCTTTGAAAGCCATTAGCTGCATTCACAGGCTAACTTTGTGCTATTTGAATTAGTAAAACTGATGATCGTTCTCCTTGAAGTAGTGGATCCAGCAACTGGAGATCTTTGGCCCCTGAGAACTGAGAGAGCAGTTTCAAGACAAACACCTGCTCAGGATTATTATTTATTAGGAAAGTGGATAACTTTTGGAGCTGGTAACTGTCTCCCCCGAGTCGAGTCGAGTGTTTGGCAATTCAAGAAGATTTCAAGGGCGTGATTACTTTGAGCGTCGAAGGACAGCTGATGTAAATTCGAATTTTCTTTCTTATTCTAAGGTAGATTGTTGGTGCTAAGCTGGAATTTGATGTGCGAGAGATCCCGATCAGTGCATATGTCAGTTGCTGATCTTGCTAGAGATTTGCAAAGATCCATCGTGACTGGAACTATGAGATGGCTCTTTAAAGCCCGAAATGGAGAAACTTGCGATATTAATAGCGATAATTTTGTCAGTAATTGTTTCTTTTTTGCGGGCATTACCGTACCTAAATACTGTTCTGCATCGAAGTATCACAGTTTTTATTGAACTAGTGGAATAATTGGATTAAGTTGAAATTATGTCAATACGTGGATTTTTCAAGTCTAATGTTGGACAAAGTTATTGACAGTGAGAGAAAAATTAAGCAATAATAAAAGGTATAATCCAAGGCAAGGTCTAATACCCTAAAAACTTTAACTTATGTTCCCATTCTACATTTTTTCTCATAAAGATTCTTTAACTTTATATGCAATCCCAATTCTATCACCATTTTTTTTTTGTCTCATAAAAAAATTCTCAATTTTAGGTCTATTCCCAATTCTAACCTAAACCTTTTTTTTTTGTTTCATAAAAATTCCTCACCTTTAGGTTCAATACTAATTTTATCCTAAATTCTTTTGTCTCATAAAGAAATCTCAACTTTAGTTCTAGTTTTAATTTTACTGTAATTTTTTTTGTCTCATAAAAGATCACCAACTTTTACTTGAGTTTTAAATCTGCATCCATTAACCCTCCGTCAAAATCACCTTGCCCTCAATTTTCGATCTCTCATGCTTTGAAATATTCCATATCTCCAGGTCAAAAGAGTTCGCGCTTGGAACACTCGAATAGCTTATGCTTGGGAGTTTTTCATTTCTTGTTGTCGAGAAATTTTAGATATAGGGTTAATGGAGATAGATTTGTGACTCAAGAAACAATTTGTGATTGTATATGTGACTGTAAAAATATTAGAATAAAATTGAGATTAAATAGTAAAATTGGGACATGACCTAAAGTTGAGAATCTTTCTCAAGACAAAAAAAGTTTTTTGTTAGAATTGAGCCATGATTTAAATTTGAGGATTTTTTTATGAAACGTTATTATATATATAAGCTTAGGCTAG
Organism: Rhodamnia rubescens; assembly: GCA_021437795.1. Classification (NCBI taxonomy): domain Eukaryota; kingdom Viridiplantae; phylum Streptophyta; class Magnoliopsida; order Myrtales; family Myrtaceae; genus Rhodamnia; species Rhodamnia rubescens. The sequence continues at coordinate 2,156,836 of JAILYA010000039.1, forward strand.
AATTGGGATTTACCTAAGTTGAGTTTTTTATATAATTGGAAAAAGTTTAAGTTGAAATTTTTTTTGGATATTAAGCCCTTGTTTAAGATGATAACATGCCTATCAAAAGTAGCTAGCTAGTTGATAATGTTCTTTAAGAAAATATATTTTTGACGTGATAAATTATGAAGCACATAGATGACTTGAAAGATAACAAAGGACATATGATTAGCAGATATAATTTTGAACCGATAAAATTATAATGGAACACACCTCGAATGTTACATGCCCTTAATATGTATTTTTCCTTTGTCCTTATGCAATTGTCCAAAATAAAAATATTTCTGCATATACATGGCAATAATTGTCCTAAATAATGTCACCGGATGAGCTGAATTGACATAATTATAAAAAGTTTAGGACTGTGCAATATTTTTTTTTTTTTGGGGTAATATTTCCTATCGATGCATGCTCATCTCTTCCATTTATTACATGCTCATCTCCACCCCTGACAAAAGGTGGAAAAACATTACATGGGTCGAGCAAAAGCAAACTGCAGCAATGAATTATCCAATCATAGTTAAGCCAACATCAGATGGAATCCAATCATCAATCGTCGGCTCAGAAATTATCAATTTGCATAAAAGAGAAGAGTGAGTCCTTTCCACATTTATCTTCTGGTCATTTTCCACAACGTCATCCTCTGCTTCCAAGCTCACGTGCTAACGCCACGGTGGAACTTCCATAATCTGACAAGAATGGCATCGACGTATATTGCATATTCACTTACAGGCCTCACTCCGTAGTCTTGAAATATAACTTTTTCCAGGTCGTGCGATCCCTTATATAACAAATTCGCCTTTATAAACCAAAATGAAGGGGCAGAAAAATACTACCCTGAGAAAATCGAACCACCACCTGATCGTGGGCGCTTGCATATGGCAATTTACTCTGCACTCCAACAGGAGCAGAAACACGCAGTCCATCTCCCCGCATGATCTCTTGCAGTAGATCCCATCTGAGCTTGCTCATCTTCTCCATTTAGACCTCACAAATTCAGTAGCCTCCAAGTAGTAGAGAATTTTTGCATCCGTGCTTGAAGGAAAAATGAAAACAATAGATAAACTAAGCTAGAGCCAACTACATGATTAGATCGTATCATTGCACAACTCGCAAAATCCTCTTATATATAATTTCAATCTCCCTCAAATTCCATCCTCATCTTCCCCTGTAAAATATACTTTCTACCACCTGGATACAGTATGTTGAAACTTCCTTGATCAACAATAATCAAACGAACATGGCACTGTAGATTGGCAGTCATAGACACCAAATCTAATAGCGACAGCATCTGCATATATCAAGCAAGTGATTTGCCATCAATTGGTAGTGCTGATTTTGCTGATAAGATCATTCAACATAAATGGTATTTTCTCGAAATGGCCGTCAAGTTGTGAAACCTCCAAAATGGCTAAACTTCAGGATCTTCTTACAGTTTCCTGAACTATCTGGGACAATAGCACCTGCTTGTAAGTGGCTGATTACATAATCAGAAGAAGGATGACAGCTGTGAAGCCAAGGATCCAAAAAGAAGTGTAATGTAGAAGCCAGTCAAATATGGAGAGGAAAATCACCGTTCCATGAGGATAGAGGATTACTGAAGTCTATGCAAGATGCAGAAACCTCCTGATCTCTTATAGTATGGACTCTTCAAGGTTAAACAGGCCTGCCCAAAAAAGTAGGACCGATAAGGTTTCTGCTATAACCTTCAATTGGCCCCGGAACAAAATTGTTATACAAGACCCAACTATTTCTCCCCAGTAAATGAGTATGCTAGCCAGTGAAGTGTACCTTTGCTGAATCTGAGTGAATGTGAAAGAGTGACCTGACATAAAGTGAGACAATACAATTTTCCACCAAGAAGAAAGCTCCAAGCAGAAAAGGAACGGTTCACTGCAGAACACGGATAACAACTCATCTTTACTAATCACTATCATAAGCTTGGGTTTCTTTCGCTCGTCGGAAGGTGGGGGAATGCTACCATTAGTGTTGGGTGGTGGAAAGCAGGCATGCTTGCATCTTCGTGGAGCTATCAAGTTATCAACTTTAACCGGATTTTAAACAGCATTTGCGCAAGTAAAGAGGTCTAAGCACTTACTAGCAACCAAAAATAGTATAGGACAAGAAGAGTCTTACAAAATATACAGAGGGAAGCATTTGAAGGCGAGAACAGACTGGATCGAAGTGCATTCTGACCTTTGTGATGTTGGGCATCCCTGCACACAAGTACTATTGCACGGATCTTTGAACAATGGAGAATACGATGGAAAGATACTTCAACTGAACATACGAGATTCCTTAGCAGATCAGTCTCACAGTTTCATACATCCGCATGATTGATAAGGAGTGGAAGTCCAACAATTACCTTAAGCTCTTGCAATCAACCTCACCAGAAAAGAAAGAAGTTCATGGCCCATTTCACGACAAATTTGCATGACGCAAACAGCTTCTGACAAAACAAGGAAGATCTTAGTAGTCCTTCTAACTTCTGAAGTCATAACTTAATAAATACATACAAGTTGGAAACAACTTCAGTGCATCTTTTACCTTGTATATACTTTCCTCAGGCAGCGAGAACCGCATGCCAAAGATAAGGTCTCCCTAGCTATGCAAATACATATGCTCAATCGGAAAAGATTAGGCCAATGTCACTCTACTCAGATTATATTTGCAACTGATGCAATGTGTTTTTAACATTTGCTACCTTCAATTTAGACAGACAAAATGTCAAAGAATTACCAATAAAATGATGAATTCACCTGAAATATCAATACACAGACTTTCACTCTTGCTCAAATCCACACAAAAGAAAGCAATTTGATGATCCTGTATCTTTATAGTCAAGGAGCTAATAAGAGATTCTATTATTCTACACTAACTGTACTATGCTTCTTATTAGCTATAATAACTATACCCTCTGGGAAGGACCTTAGCGCTTCCTCTCTATCCGGAAATAGGGAACACCTTGCACATCCCATTTTGAGACAGACCATCACCGATAAAGTGGAATCTACTATTGCCTGCTGCCTGCCAGGTCATTCAATCTCTCTGACTCCTAGGGTTTAGCTCCCGACTGAAGGAAGAGGGGCAAGGCATTAGTGTAGCAGCTTCTGTCTCCGGTAACGGATGGATAAGGTGGTAGTTCAATATTCGGAGTAGCCATAACGGAAAAACTTCTTGCTTGTCGGGCCCTCTTCCCCGCCCTACGAATCAAATCCTGGGACCGACGAAAGGCGAAAGTCTGATTACCTCTTATTCAAGTAGCAAGGCTTAGTCTTCTGTGAGTGAAAGAACCCGGCACAATCTCTTTAGCAATGATGCATGTGGGCTGAGCCGTTCCCATCCCAAGTGGTGGCCCGATTCGGCCTTGCCCAGTCGGGAAGAGATTCACATAGAGACTACTGCTATCCGGGACTGCAAGAGAGCAAGGCTTTCCAGAATCTGCCCCAACTTAGATCCAGTGAAGTAAAACACCACTTCAAGCATGGGAAATAGCTAAAATCTGCTAAATTCAGTGTAGACATCCATGATAACAAAATCTTACCATTTGCCATGTATCGCTAGGCACAAGATGGCTAGCAAACCACCATAGGAGAAGCTTCCCAATCCTAATAAAGAGATATACAGCAGGAACAAGACATTGCAATTACATATATTGACCCAGCAAGTACGATTAATTCACATTCCACTAAAACTTCGATGGAGAAAGAGCAATTCACCAATAATTACATCTAACTATGGCCAGTAATTAAAGTAAGAGAAGAACACCTCTAAATATGAACAGAACTGCAGAGACCTTTCCTCCAATGAAAAGATGATATTATTTGAAATCAGAAATGTATGTACAAGAGGCATTGTACATTCTTTGCGAAGATATAGTCCCTACAAATACTAACTTGTACGCTGAGCAAGATCTTTACATTCAGGGTCTCCACCTTAGTACAGAGGCAAAATCGAAAACATCTGGAAGGCTCACTTCAAGATCAACTTCTGAAGAAGACTACAAAAGAATCTATATAACCTAATTTTGTTGACCTGATTGCACCCCTTCAAAGTAGGTTGTTCCTTTAACAACTGCAGTTTGTGTCTTTTTGTCAACAGTATAATTAACAAGACTATACAGAGAAACAACTTCAAACCATCATATTTACGTCCGAAAGATCATCCATAGGAATTTCAAGCCCCATAAAGTCATTATCTTGCAGATTATCATCTTCAATGTTCAACCATGAAGCAAGGTCTTGGCCATGGCCATCCAAATCGTCAGAAACACCAAGTTCATCAATTCCTGGTAGCTGCAGACTTGACAAATCAATTGGGTCCTCAAGCCCATCAAAATTAAAGTCAAGTTTCTCCTTGGAATTACTAGTGGCTGTCGCTAACTTGGAACCAGAAGGCAATGCTGATTTTGACTGTTCTGATGTTCCAAGAAGTCCATTGATAGATACAGATAATTGAGTCATTTTCTGCTTGGGCTTCGCTTTGGATTTTCTTTCTCCCTTGGCATTAAATACTGCTGATCGATTGCTTTTATTATTTCCCGTTCTAGATAGCACCTTTCCTTCTCTGTCCCTCTCACTCCTCTTTCCTTTTGTGCTGCTAGATAGAGAAGTTCCAAGGACTGATGGTGAAGGGGAATTATTTCCAATTGTACCACCTACAACCTCATGGAGCAACAACTCCCTCTTCTTTACTCTATTGAAGCATGTATCTTCTTTACCATTGCTTTGTTCAGCCACGAGATTTTTAGGCAGTGGCACATCCATAGAATTCATGTCACAACTATCCATTTTTTGACCCATAAGGGACACGGAAGGACTTTGCCGTGAACTCTTGAAGCTGCAGAAGGGAGGAAGAGCTTAATTGGTGAACAATAATCGAAGTGGACTTTACAGCATGGGCAACTTGAACAAAAAATTTACAGGATGGAGACAACATATCCTACCATGAAAATTGGATTATTTATTTGGGGTCTCGAAAGCAGCACAGAAAAGATAATAACCGAATAAGTTCTAAGAGAATACCACTACACAGATGTTGGAATATACTTCGGAGATTCTAACATCCCAAGGATGGATAGAAGTGAAGTGACATAATATGGAAGAATTACCTTCCAAAACTGCTCGACGAGAAGTCCCAGTCAGAAAGATATCTCTAAACAAGGGCTCACTAAAGCAGCTCTTGCCAGTATTTTCATATCGTTTGCACCGGTCTAATGCACGCTTAACAAATGCCAAAGCAGCTTGCTTGGCCATCTTGTTGCTTGAACTCTTCCCACCGGTGACATTTGGACCCCGGCACATCTAAGAACGAAGTTGATCGTTATTGATAATAGGAAGATACACATGCAAAAAAGATCACTAAAAGTAGATGTATCTATACGGGGCCACCTAAGCACCCATGCAAACCAGCATGCATATTGGGGGGGGGTTTGTTACGGGGAGATTTGAGGCCCTGGTATAAAATTGTGAGTGCATTTTTCTCAAGGCCCAGAATTCCTCTTAGACTTTTTAAGTTCTTCTTGCATTCACTTTCCCAGTGATTTTACCATTTTCCAAACAGATATGAATTACTTGATTTCTCTCCGCTCAATCGTTCTCCGAGATTACATTAACAAAGCAAAAGAGTTGTTGTGGACCAATCTTAGATATGTGAGACCGAATTTTTTATTGACGCCATTTTAGAAGCATATACTAAAGTAAAAGCTTTTCAGCAATTTGGAAACTGCTGCGATTTTTGAAATATCGTCTTCAACTAGGTCGGATACTTGTGTTATCCAAGTCTTTTTATGGTCCTTTCTGTAATTCCTTTGCATGCATGTGCATGTTTGTGTCTGCTATGGTTGGGGGAAGGATAAAAAGTGCTTGGAACCAAAGGCAAGAAAGCAAAGGGGGAAGGTAAATGTTTTGACAGAACAATTTGACAATTTCTTTGCACTGAAGCGGGCTTGGTTCAGCAAAAATAGTCAGTCTTTTCAACCGGCATGTCAAGTGGGCTAGGGCTAAAGGGCTATTCGACCAAAAAAAAAAAAAAAGTGGGCTAGGGCTAAGAATAAAAATGCTAAAAGGAATTCAAAGAGGGGAAAAGAATGAACACAGGTGTACAGGCCATTAGGTACTTCACGGGATTTTTGCACAGGTAAGAATGGGATTTGATAAAGACTTCAGAAGTTTATTCCCTTTGAATTTATATTTTTTGGCTTAAGTAGAGAAATGGAAGTATTATCCTTCAATATGTAGTGCCATACATAATTTTTGTCGAAATTGGGGGGCTAATACATCAGACATCTATAGTCCTCATTCTCCATCTATTAGACAAAAAATTCCTTCTTAACTTCCCCCGAACCCTCTTCCAATTAACAGTTTCAACTCTTTCAAGGATATCGAATTAGCTTCCATGACATCTTCAACAAAAATCAATAGGGATAATTCCATCTAGGTGACTTCAAGTTCAACAAACTGTTCCAATGGAAGCATACCAACAAATTATTTCCAGCATGACCAGGATGGTCGGAGGGTTTGCATTTGCCCTTGAAGCCTTGGTTTTTAGAGCTCTCTAACTGCCTATTAGTCTTTATCAACAATATCATCCCGTTTCCTTTTAATTACAGCATAACAACGAACAGACAGAAGAATTTCTCTAAAACACTCCACATTCTCCACTCTAAAGTTCACATCAAATAACTAAAAATGTTACATTTCTAAGCAAAAAACAAGAGAGGACTTTTTGCAAGAATGAAAATAAGGGCAAACCTCTATACGCATGTATACACATAAAACAGAAGACAAACGGAAAAATTCACTATGAGGAGACGTACCATATACTTCTCGTAAGCCATTACTACAAGCTTGTCCATGGCATGTTGTTCTAACTCCCTAAGCAAGCAAATAAATAAGCCACCTATCAGTCACGGATGCATCAGAAGATCAAGTAGGAGAAGAAATACTGGAATCTGAATCGGTAAAAAAGGTTACCTTTCTTGAGTTTCTTTTGTTTCTGCAGCAACCTTGATCAGTCTTTCCAAAAAACCTTTGTTCTTGGATACCTATAGTAGGAATAAACAAGTGACAGCTTAATTACAGATAAAAATGGACAGATGCATCTATGCAAAAGGCAGCCAAAAATAAAGCGTACGACAAATTTGAAAAAGCACCTGCATTTGATATTTCTCCACTAATTGCATGATCTCATCATTGACTCCTTTGCTCTCCATTTGATCACCATGAGGCTGGTTTAAAAGGTAATATTCAGATAAAGACCAGTTAGGCATCATTCAAATGACAAAAGTACTCATCCAGGTAATATATTCCCCCAAGCATGTCAGCATTTCACACGGCACAGAACTCCAAACGACAGAAACATGGGCGTAATGACTTCCTCTCACATTAGATACATAGCAATATCCACAAAAGAAGAAACTACTGACATAACTATAACATGAGATTAATGGAAAAGTTTCCATGGCAAAGAATTTCAGTAAAGACATACAGACAAAAGCAATAGGCATTCACTGTACATATGTACCTACCACGGCCTCAGGGAAGATCGCAATACTGTGAACCTCCAGGAGAAGTCTTTCATCTATACTCATGCGATCATATGTCACTTCCGAACACCCTGTGCTCGGCATCATAATTTGGTCTCTGACTAATCCGTTTATTGGATGATCGAAGCCTGAATTTATCCCTGTCCTTATCATTTCGACCATATCATTGTCATGCTGTTCATGTTCAGGAATGCGAGATACCATGTGACCATTGAGTGCCGGGGCACTAGAATACTGATGGTTATGAAGTGGTTGGCAACTAAAACTATTTAATTCCGTTTCTCTGTCTAGCTTGAGCCTTGATCCATGTGCATCATTTATGAGGTCATCATTTTCAAAGTTGCCACAATCAGCCTCCTCCTCTGGAATTAGGGCCGCTATGAGCCTCTGACAAAGAGGGATCATGTTTTGATCCGGCGCTGCAACTTCCGTCCGTCCAGCAAGATCAAGCCCCATCTGCCTTTCTCCTTCAACCAACCCAAACCCATTGGGATAACTACACCAATTATCTGTATCAGTAGCAACAAGATTTGGTGTTTGAGTCGCAGATCCAAAATTTCCCTGTAAATTCATAACAAAAACTTCAATTAACGAAGTTGCAGAGAAACCAGAAACATCTCTCTTCACAATACAGGACACGCCCATTTGTATTCAAAGTAACTACAAAATAATCATAGAAGTTCTTAAGAATATATGAAACATGAATTATATATTTAAAGGTACGTCAGAAACTCTTTGTTATCCATCTGGTACCGTCAAAAGAGCCATAATTTGACATGCGCTTGGTATAGTTTGACTCCTATGCAAGGAATCCGAGTTTGAATCCCAGTCGTTGAGCTGAATGGTTCAATCAAATCCATCCGTAGGCCAGTAATTCTTTGATGAATTGAGATTCACAGATACTTCCTCAATTTGCGGGGGTATATTCATGAAGAATTTGGCTCTCGTCATCCAGAATCAGAAGATGAAAATTGGTATCTCTCGGTCATGCTTTCCTACTCCAAATTGAATGAACCACTAAATAAAGTGATCTGTTGAGGATCTCGATCACTAAATGAACTGACGCAGCCCAAGGTCCACTTAAAAAATCCCCTTCTGGTCCTAGGTTAATCCAGATCTACCTAAAGCATACCTAAGTGCTTCAGACAATAGACATCACAGAAAGTCACTTGGATGATGAGTGGTTCAGTCCATTTCTTCCATTCCAAGGAGAAAGTACCTCTACCAAGTTAGTTAATATTGCTTGAAACTGTACCAACGAAAGAGAGTACAAGATAATCCTTGAAAATGTTCCATAATTTGAGATGGTGAACTATCTGAACGTATGATGGCAAAAATAGAAACACACTCTTTCAAACCTACTCTTCCTACTATGCAAACACAACCCATACCTAGTCCTTATATGTACTGCATTCCACGCAATCATGGGGCCTCAGCAGCCAACTTCATTTTCCCCGTTGTCATGGACAATTTTACTCTTGCCAATCCTTTTTAGTATCAAAGTCTTTGGAACAATCATATAATTGAGGAATCCCAAAACCTATACCTGACAAGTGCTAATTTGCATTTCCCGTAGAAAAGAAAAAAAAAACTAAGGATAATGAATTATATGGGGAGAAATTCGATATTGAATAGTACATGCATGATTCTACATCAACAAGCAACAAGAAAATAGTACAAAATTATCTAGTACTTCATTACCATAATGATTAAAATTGCATTGCTGTGTCAGAATAAGGATAGCTATACTGATCTAACAAGGATGGAACTTCAGTGACGTCAAACATGTAACAGGGTGATCAATGGGCCTAAGATCTGCCAAAGCCCACTAAGTTGGCAAGTACATGTGTTTGAGAATTACACCCACACTAGAGAATGATCAATTTACATAAATGGAAAAGTCCAACACTTAACAGATGAGCTTTGTCATTGAATCTCCCACCAGATAAATTTCACATTTCCAATATTGAGTAGACAATAGCATGCAGAAGCTGAAGAAATTTTTCCAGAACAATGTCCTCGTTCGATTGCAATAAAACATCTTACTCACAAACAAATTCATAGAAGTGAATATGTAGAATGACTAAGGACATCATCTAAATTAACGAAAAATCAGTCAAATAGTAGCAACTTAATAAGTTTTCCAGAAGAGGCAAGAAAGAGAAATGCCTGTTGCTTCAAATAAGCAATGTCTTCATCGAATATAAAACCAAAGACCACTTCCATTTGCATCAAAAATTCGTTCGGGAACACATAAGCTGCAACAGAAAACCAATTAATTAAGTGAAAACAAAAGGCTAATGCAAAAATCGAAGGTTATGCAGAATTCTTTTGAACACATACAGGGATTAACGACAGCATTGGCAGCAGCCAATAGCTCTTCATGGCCATCTTCGGAGCCAACTAATATAATCAACAAAGAAAAAATGTGAGCATATCAGAAAATCTGGGTAATATGAGGCTAGCTCAACAATATGTAAATTAGAAGTTGGCCAAAAATGAAACACAAAATGTACAAGCCTGAACACAATACCCAGAAAATCTGCAGCCACATTGACTGATGTATGCCGTTGACGAGTATAGGCCTTTCTGTCAGAAAGTTTCCTAGACGTTGGACGGCCAGCTTTGCTGTGAGTATGATACAAAGAGTCATAATGATACAAAGAGATCATAATCAATAGATAAAACCTAACAGTCTCCTTGCATTAGTTAGATTTCCTAAGAAGAAATGACCGGAAAGTAAGTTGTACCTTTCAGTTCTGTCAAAACCAAGTTTGGTATTTTTAAGCTGTTGTGCAGTATCCTCATTGGCAAGCTTCTCACTTGATACTGGCAAGAGGGATCTGGAGGAAGTAAAACCACGCCCACTTCTCCCTTGCCTTCGGATACCATCTCCTAGGTCCTCCCTTGGAATTAACTTATTCTTCCTTGATGATGATACCATAGATGAAATCTTCTGGACAGAATGGCCAGATTTCTCATGCACTTCATCAGACTTCTTGGTCTTGTCCCTCGATTTGAATTCAGCAGCTCCCACGTCCTCACCTTCTGATAACGGGGTGGAAGATAATGGGTCAGCTTTCAGTCTAACAGGCTGGGGAGAACTACTAGCCGTACGTCTGGGAAACCCCAATCCAACTTCATTTCCCACAACATCGCAACCCATATCCATAGGAGAGGTTTCGTCATTATTCGGAACAGATGGAACAAAATTTCTTCTCCTAGCGGTTCTTGAAATCTTCTGAGGCCTTGGCCAGCAAGCAACAGGGGGAGAAGAAGATCGCCCGATGTTGTGCGTTTGCGACTTTGAGCCCCGACAGTAACAGAAGACTTGGTTGTACAATTCGAGATCTCCCAATCATTAGACACAGTTGGACTGTTGACAACTGGGGACAACTTGGGTGTGACACCGGAACTTGATCTTGGACCTCTAACAGATGCATTCATTCTTGTGCTAGATGTAGGACTTGCAGAAGTTAAATCATCACGGACATTTGCCCTGGGTTTCACCAAGATAGAGAAATCTTAAATGAATACAAACTGTACAGAATGTCAAATCGACTAAAAAGTAAAACTAATAAGAAGTTCTTGCAGTGAGAAATAAGAGAGCTCTCGTCATGTCAGAAACTTGAAAGTCAAGAAATAAGAATCTATTAACTAAAACAAACCAAGATAATAATTGGCACAGCAGATTAAGCTGATAGGAAGCAAATGAGAACCTGCTTACATACAACAATATTTCTATATTAGCGAATTTATATCTCAAGCTGAGGATATGATTCATACTTATTGACAGCTTTGACATTTATCCGTTCCTTGTCTGAGATAGGACGATCTTTCTTGTCATGGGAACTGCTGTCCAGGCCAGCCTTAGGTAATGAAGCACGTGCACAGAAGCTACCTTGAGAAATGGCTTCTGCTTTTCCAACTCCAGGGGTTCCATTACCAACTCCTGGCCTACATTAGTGGGCATCAGAAAGAAAGACTCAGCTACATCTAATTAAAGTTCCATATGAAGTACATAGTGGAAGAAAAGAGCCGGCTACTTCTTTGACAATATGACAGTTGAGATGGTGATTGCATGATAAATCATAAAAGAAAATGGGCTTCAACTTTGCCGCTGAATCACTTCAACAGGAGTCTTTCGCCAGATAGAGTGTTTGATGATATGCAAGTATCATGCTCGTGCCCCTGGATCATTATGAAAACTGCCATGCGAATGTAATGTCTTTCAATTACTGGAAATATAATTTTTTTCAATTAGCAGAAGTTCTCAATAGGATTACAAGTAGATAAACAACCCACTCCCGGTAAAGATAATCACAACTTGGCTTTGCAGTCCAAAATTGTGAACAAAAAAATATATTGATCCCATGCACCTTGAACAGTAGCAAAAGGTGCTAAAATCTCTAGTATGTGCAGAAAATTTTAAACAAACAAAAGAGGATTTCAACCCTTTTCATACAGAATAGTACTTGCAAAACACATTAAACATCTCACACTAAACTTATTTAAGTATCCTATGAACGATGAGGATGCCAGTGCCCATTTAATGCTGTTATCTAAGCTGGCCAGGTATGCTGTTTCCAGTCAAGCGAATTAACTATGTCAATTTAAATTTTGTTAGGTGCATGAACTTTCTGAGTTTATGCAGTTTACAATATCTGCAGTTAGGATAGCTTTTCCACTTCTCCTTCAGATTATCCAATCCCAATGTTGAATCTGAATCGAGACTCATTGCCATGGTCTCTTCCTCAGGCACACTTCCTCTGAAATGAATGCCTAGCAAGCATAACCATAATATATAGATATAATTTGAGAGTTACTTACAGAATAGCACAGACGCGCATAACCCAACTCAGTAAACTTCAAGATTTCAATCTTTCATAAATCAACAATAAAACACGATACTGTCCAACTTTTCTTTAGAAGGTTAAAAACGACTTTCACTCTCAGCAGGATATGACGTAAACACAAGGAAGATGCATTCAGCGATCACTCCACCATTTTCTTTTCATGCAAACTACAGAAGAATCAGTAACATGCCATTGCTTGTAGAATCAAAAACCAGAGATGAAAAGGAGATAAATTAAAAAATTTGCTGATGCGAAATATCACAAATTCCTATATGGGTGCAGATTGATTGTTATGTCGACCACTTATCAAGTGACTACAGTGAATTCCATCCTTTGTAGCCAAAGAATAGTCAAATAAACTTTTAGCATTATCCTGATGAAAAAATGAAGGTGAAAGAGGATAATCCATACTAGTGAAAGCCAAAATTATTCGCCTCGGCCATTAGTGAATTTACTGACTGAAACAGCAGTCTTTCTACACCTATACCAAATTTTTTATGTATCCATTCCGATTAACTTTGCTCACTCCTGCTTGTGACTTGGGCTTGCCCCAATTCTGGTATTCAGAAATTATTCAGAAATTGTGCATATAACAAGTAAATCACGAGTACATGTATGGTGAAACCTGAAATGCCCAATCGTTTGGCAATGTTAGGAAATATCATGCACCAAAAATGGTGATCTGCAATAATTATTCTTTTCCCTGGTACTTGATATATCATCGAGTTTGTTAACACCAAGTCTATATCTATTGCTTGAACTTATAAGGATGACGCACTTTTTGTCATTATTATTTTAAGAAAATATGAAGAAGAACAGTAGAAGCACTAGGAGGCAATCTTCAGAGAGAGATGTAAAGGTTGTCTTAATTCCTGAACTTCTTCCACCAACCACACTCTAGAGTAATTGAAAAACACAAGGAAGTCGTACAGACATCATTTCTGTGATACTAGCATAACCAAAATTGAAGGTTGACTATTTAGAAAATTATAAGATGATGTACCTGAACTCATTGGACTCATTATTCAACTTTGGTCGGGCATCATTGACAGATCTTTGCTGCATTCCTTGCTTGGAATCCCGGTAACCATCGGCGGTTTTAGCAGAGAGTACACCTGGTGCAAAATCCGATTTTATTCCAGACCGCTTCTTCTTCATTTTAGACTTTTCCCAACCATCAACGCTGATTGACAGTGTCCTTTCCTCACACTGAGGGGCAACACTATTTGCTAGCTTAGGCAGTTCCCTTTCCCTATCAGCAGGCCCAGATGTCCTTACTGACGTATTACCCCGTGCATCCGTCTATATCAATCGGAGAGAAAATGTCAACCCACCCAATGAAACAAATAGAGCAGAGAACTTTTGCAGATCAAAAAGAAGATCAGTAAGCTAATGACACCACACACAAAAAGTAAAATCCACAGTTACTATTTACCCAATATGACGAGCAACATCATGAACCAAGAGAACACATAAAAAGGCCTCACTGATATTCCTAGAAGTAATATAGCAAGATACTAACTGATATGCCAGTAAACGCACTTCTACCAAATCAACTCAAAATAAAAAATTGGGCGGCAATTTCTAACACAAACTAGAGCATAATTCTCATATGACACTATACTAGCAGGGTATAGCTTTTTACTAGCCTTGGTCATGTCCTAAAAATGTTAAATAAAGAGGCAAAACTACTAATTAACAGGGCTTATCCATTTATCTATCAAATAAATAGAATCAGCTTGTTTACCATAACAGTGTCAAGAAAAATTCTTTATCTGCATTCGTTTAGCAACAAGGTTAACCACTTAGCTGCCAAGGCTTCAGCTTGTAGAGGGTCATCACTGTCATGTTTGCAAAGGTTCTGCAGTTGTGCTATCCTCGTCAACTGCTGCTATTAAGCCATAGGGTCACATTGCTACATCTACATTTGGTTTAACAAAACCGACGAGGAGGAAGAGACGACAGTAATCAAACTCAGCTTATTTGGGTTTGGATTTTATCAGTCACAAATAATTAGGTGATTACGTTGTGCATCGATACTACCTATATTCACATTAGGTAGACATATCTGTGGAAGAAGTTTCATTTGCTTGATAAAAGGAATTAAATATAAAATACGAGAACTTTGGAACCTGGAACGACCCTGGAATTTGTGGATTCCACCTGTTCCAGTTTCAGGGTGGTAATAGGGCAAACAATGGGTTTCAGGTTCAAAAATAGGAAACGGGTTACCCTAGCCGCCTTGGAACCTTGACAAGCACGGTTTTTAATATAATGAGTAGCGTTCCAAGTGGGATCTGGACAAGATAAATTAAACATGTCGAGCTGGAATGAGTTATTCAAGTGTACATTTATTACTTAACACCACACAAACACACTCTGAGCACACAAATTGCCATGGCACCCCCAAAATACAATGGATAAGGGATGCAGAGTTTTAAAACAACCAGCAATATTAGCACGAAATTGTTTCATCGCGACTAAATAGGTGCAAAATTGAAAAGATACGACACAATAACCAGGGCAGGAGAATTGTCATTGTTGAATATATTAGCTTCATTCAAAGCAGAACTAGAAGATCACCAGCCAGCACAAAGAGGCTATATGCAAATTATAGCAAAGGCACAATAAATTCTCTAAAATTTTAAAATTTTAAAGTAGTTAATCGGACAATAAACCTTTGCATCCACTAATGAGGTCCGAGTGCGTTTATTTGGAACCGAGCCTTTAGTCCGTTCCTCTGACTTTTGCAGGCCAAGCTGAAAACCACCAGTGGTGGTGTTATTTTGGGTTCCTGCCTTAGCAAGGCCAGATCCAGCCATAGATCGGTCATTTGATATCACGGCACTGGAGCGATCATTGAAAAAAACATCAGAACGAGATCTCTTCTTTGTAGATACACTTGGGAGAAACTTGTTTAGTATCGATAATGCTTCGCCAAATATTCTCACTCGTTCCCTGCCAAATAAAGCATTTTCACAAACTGATCCGATTTCCAATATCTAAAGAGAGATACACAATGATCTACCTGGCCTTATTAGAAGTCTCACACAAACCAATTCTGATCCGTTTAAGCTCCTCCAGAGATGGCGAACCTAATAGCTTGCCTTTTGAAATGCTTGAAGGAGTATCATCAGCTGAAAAGCCCAGAGCAACACTTTTACCTCGTTTTAAGTCACCCTGTTTATTAGACCTATGATCCGCAGCCATCAATTTCAAATCAAATGGAAAGTTTTGGAAGAAATTCATAACATCCGCCTGTGTTATTGACGAACTATTCCTTGACATTGAATTCTCCATGCTCTCACGAAAGCTGCCTGACCTCTCCATTGGAGTTGCTAAGTGGGATCCACGCAACCCACTGCCATATAGTGACCTGTCGGGGCTGCTAGAAGACAGGTCAAATTTACTGGATGATGCCATTGCATCAGCTTCTCTAATTCATCAATGTCACATATCTGATAAGCAGACTGAAACATGACAAAACTGCAGTGCTGCTGGACATAAGGATCAGTTATATGCCCTCAAGAAGGTAAACTGAGTCACCTGAAAAAATTAGTGGGAAAGAAATGCGTGAATAACTTTGAAAGAGTTCTAACACTGCTTCTATCACAAAGGTTTAGACTAAAATCAAAGACCAGTATATGACCAGAATTATGAGTAGCATGAGTTTAAGTCCAGAAACTTCCGATGCTGGCCCAACTGACAAGAAGTTCGAAAAGATATCTTATTTTGAAGAAAAGGTCAGACAAGCAGATAAGTACAAAAGATTCTGTCTAAAGCTGTTTTTCCAGTGCCAGAAAAACTTCAGTCATCTTTCATCGTATGGATAATCACTTCACTAAAGCTGACAACAAATTCGAAAGGGTGCATAAAATCCTCCATCTCTTGGCCCCTTAGCAAAGGGGGACTCAATCAATCTCAACTAGCCGTGAAAATATCTTTAAAACAGTAGCTTCTAAACCATATTGATAGATGAAAAATTCTATCGCCCCTTTCTAACAAAAGTGAAAAGGTAGGTCCGCAGAGTACTCTGGCTATGCAAATGATTGTTCAGATCAATCTAATGCAAGAGATTGGAGATAGCTCTTCAGCAAGAAGTACAGCAATAAAAACAAGAAACTGCTGATACTAAGAATCAACAGATGCCATACCATTACTGAATCTGTTTAACATACCATTAAGAACTATATCTAACAAGACGATTGCTGTTAAGGAGAAATTATTCAACAGTGTTGTGAACATCAACTGGACAGTCCCTTCGGCCATTTATTCACCGTGTTATCTCTCTTCTGCCATTAAAATTTTCTTTATTCTTAATTTGATCATAACCGATAGCATCTATCGTGTACTGCGTTTGATTACAAATCCGCAATAAATGCTTCATTCTTTCAGGAAAAATGACTAATGAACAAGGAAATGATCAGTGTGCTGACATGAGTGCACAACCTATTCTTGCGGTTAATTAAGTTGAGTAAAATGCCCAGCATACTAAATCGCAGATGCCTAAGTGTTTATTCTGCAAAAAATTGTGCTGATGTCCATTTACTTGTCTCGGTTTCTGTTAAAAATTCTTCCACTTCACTAGCATGTGTGCTTTCCATTGCTCTTAACATCATTCTGCAACTCCCATTCCCAATTTTTATTTCAATACGATCTGTTCACAATTACTATGAGCCGAAACATCAGTAATCTCTCAGCAATGGAAAAATTATGGGACATCCAATCTGCTCAACTGAAAAGCTTATCGACCCTAGTTCCATAATTTACAATATTATCCCGGTGTGGTTCTTTAGATCTTTTGGTGCAACTTGTAGATGCCCAAAATGTCTTTCTTGTTCTGAGTACCAACACTGTAACTTCCCAAAAATACCCATCAAAAGAGATCTTTCCACTTATGCAAATGCATACTATTAAGCATGAGCCTTGGGATAGAAGCAGAAATATGCTGTGGTTCTTTAGATCTTTTGGTGCAACTTGTAGATGCCCAACATGTCTTGTTCTGAGTATCAGCACTGTAACTTCCCAAAAATACCCATCCAAAGAGATCTTTCAACTTATGCAAATGCATACTATCAAGCATGAGACTTGGGCTAGAAGCAGAAATATGCTGTGTAAATATCACCTGAATACGTCTGCAAAATGAAAGTTGCTTTCACGTTGTATGTCTGAAATCTTATCAGAGTATTCATAGCACCCCGCATTTTGAATCGGAACGAATATGAGTATTTTAAGATCAAACTTTTGTAAATTGAGATCCCAAAAACAAGGAGCTTCCTGGTACTCATGGATATACCAGCAACTAAAGAGGATCTAGATAGCCATAGTGGGCCACATTCAAATTCCTATCTGCCCACATGATAAGTCAAACAGGCAGAGAAAAGTCCACGTCAGTGCGACCAAACATCAAGCGAAAGATCAACTGTAGTATTTCCCATTTAGGGCAAGAAATTTAAGTTCTCAGCCTGATAATGCTAACAATCGACAATAACATCCAGCTCAAACACTATTTTAGCCTTGACAAAGCTACTAAGGCCCAAATGGCCGAGAGAAAAGTAAATGCAATTCAACAGGCACTTGATGGTTTCTTTCCTTAGTCTACTGCTTCTAAGATTGTCCTCAATAATATAAATAGCAAGTCTAGTTCCCTCATTACCCTTCAACTTAAAAACTAATGCTAAATATCTATTATTCCACAAACTTCAGCGCGACATCAGGATGCAACCAGTCACGGCAACAATTTATACTTCCTCATGCTGGCTCCCTATTAAGCATGCGCCACACAAGCAATAACACTTCACTCCGGGAAGATCACATTCGTTTTCTCTATTCAGGCCAATGATAGCTTGCCTAAAATTTACTTCCCTTCTCTGCTCAGTTCAAGTTCAAAACTCCTCCCTGCTCTCTTTCCACCACTTAAATCAGAGAAAACATTTCCACACGCTTAAATACTCCATCATACAGAACTTGACCTCCACGTTTCCTCAGGAAACACATTCATTCAAACTCCAGTCCAATCACAGCCGAACACGCAAAAGCCCCTCCAAATTATACCAAGCATTAAAGCACCACACAACAAAACAGGAATTGCAGATGCTGCCACTTGAATCAACGGAAAATGCTGGAAACAAGCACCAGAATCCAGCTCAACATATCAACAACCAGCTCTCAATCGAAGAATCGAACCCTAGAACTTCAATCAAAGTGAGCAGATAATTAATGCAGAATTTACCTCTCCAATTGCGACGCCGGAAGGAAAAGAAAAAAAGACGAAACAAGCTCGCTCGATTCTGGAGAAGAAGAAGGAGCGAACCAAGCACGGCCGTTGACGCGAAAACGGGTTCGAATTGCGACTTCGGAGCTCCGAATCGGAGAGGTTCGTACAAAGCTATGGAGGTCGAAGCACCCTTCTCTTCCCCCTGTATTTTTGATCGGCAATGAACTGGCCCGTGTCGAATTACGTTTTTGCCCCTGTTTTGCTTCCCTAATGTTGGGAAATAAATTCCAAGAGCCGAGACATTACTGGAAATTGGAAAATATTTCAGCTCGTGTGGGTTAGGCTAATACCCAGATGCAAGGAATCATCCTAAACCATAAATGATTTTTCATTATCGTAATTCTTCTCCTTTTTTTTTTCATACAATACTACTTGAGTATTACAATACAACTTAGAGAATTTCGAAGATTTGAATACTTGTTGCACGAAATTCCTAACTATAAATTTTGTGGCCGCCTCGAATGAAAGTTATAAAAACCGCTACCTTCGGCAATTATGGAAGTTGAGAATGTCCTAAAAAGAAATGATTGAATGGTTGTTGGCAGCATCGATCTAGCGCGCACGAATTCTTTTCCACGTTAATAATAAACCCTGGATCAATTTCTTCACGCAATTCGTCCATGTTTTCTAGTCAATAAGAACACCTGAGATCATGCAATCGAAATAACATAATCGAGAGGGGAATGATTTGCTCATTGTGAAAAAGTATTTGACATTACTCACTTAATTATGGGAAAAGGGAGTGTAAGCAATGTGAATGCACGCACTTTGTATTCCCATACATTTAAAAGGGTCTTAGATGCATACATACAATTTGAGGGTGATTTTTCATTTAAGATGAATGCACTCAAAGAATAAATCCATTTGGTCAATCTCTGTTTATTAAAATGAATGCTGTGTCTTACACTCCGTCATCTCCCTTTTAGCTTTCAAAATCCCACGAACAGCAATAAAACATATAGCATCTACTAAATTTCCAAGCAAGACAACTGTAGTACTTCCTCTTGTGTTCATTATTCAATCACATGAAAAGAGGTCTTCTCCCATGAGTTTCGAGTTTAGCAATTTTTAGGATTTTTTTACTCGAAATCACGGGAGCCCAACCGACGGATATCTCGACTAAGCCATTTCTTCTTCTTCTTTTCTTTTTTTCTCTTTTCCTTCTTTCCATTTTTGGAAAAAAAAAATCGAAGAAAACTAGCACTAATTGGATGGAACCGAGGGCTTGAAGCGCAGCTCAGTTTCATGACATGTCCAGCAGTCGGGATCGGAATCGGACAGAGTCGATGGACCCGGGAACGAACTGGATTTTAGTTTTACTAGTAAAAAGTTTCAACGGAAAACTGCCCTTTTGTCAAACAAGGGGGAGGTGTAGTAGCGACAGGCTGACAGCAACAAGCATACGAGGAAACAGTTTTTTTTTTTTTCCCGCAACAATTTTTAAGTTTTACCTGGGCACAACAATCAAAGCCCATGTCGCGATTTCATGGGCCGTACGTACATAGTATCTAGCAAAGCGAAATATTGTCCAAACTCTATTCCTTCTGACGTCTTTAGCCCCGGGGATTCTCCGGTCTCTCCTCGAGGCACCGACCCACCTTCTTAAAAACGTCTTTGTCCCGGTCTGTTTTGCTGTCCATCTCGAGGCTACGGCGAAGACGAAGATGCCCACTAAATAGGTGGTGCTCGGGCTATTAAGCAAACGGCCAAGCAAAGGGAAGAGGGGGGGGTTGGGAAATCGTAAGTTTAGTTTCAAAACGCGATGTGTTATTTGCACGATTCCTAAACCTGAACTTAAGTACATCAAAAAGAATATGACCGGACCTAAAAATACATCAGAGGCCTCAAAAAGCGAAAAGGAAAAAAAGAAAGAGCAGGGATTCTATGGTATCCAACAGGTATCGTGATGTTTTACAAGCTATAGCAAACGCAGTCATGGCCGGGCCGGGCCGTGGTGCAACAGATTGTGGGCGATGTGGTCCCTGGCCTGCTGAGCCGCCGCCGACCTCACCGCCTTCTCGGCCACCATCTCGTCGTCGAACAGCTCGAACCGCTCCGCCTCCGTCACCGCCTCCTCCCTCATCTCGCATATGTTGTGAAGTATGCAGCAGGCGCCCAGCACCACCGGCAGGTCCTGCAGCTTCACCTCCGTCCGCTTCTGCAAGCACGCCCACCTCCCCTTCAGCCTCGCGAAGGCCTCCCTCGCCACCCCCTGGACCTCCCCGACCCGCTCGTTGAACTCGTGTTGAGCCCACGTTTGGTTCTTCTGCGTGAAAGGCGCGAGGACCCAGTCCGTCAACGGGTGACCCGAATTGCCTACGATCCAGAGGTCGCGCAGGAGCCCTCGGCTCGCCCTCTGGTACAGGGCCGACTTCTCGAGGACCCGGTCGTCCGGCAACGACCCCGGCCACCCGATGCAGATGTCGGTGAAGGCGCCTCGGTCGTCGACCACGCCCTGGACAGTGATCGAATACGACGTCCTCTGGTTACGCTCCGTGTGCCGCTTGTTGTAGTACTCGGCGACCTGGGTCTTCGGGGCAATGATCGGCACGTGGGTCGTGTACATTGACCCGGCCACATTGGGGATGCCCGAGAGCGACTCGAATCGGCGCTTGATGTGGCCCAATTGGGGATCGTCGGGCCACTGGAGGAACTTCGGCATGAGGACGTCCTTGATGGCCGCGCAGACTTCGAGGACGAGCTTGTGGCAGGTAGAGATGCCGAGCCCGAACCGATTGGACACGAGCCGGAGCGGCTCGCCGGTCGCGAGCCGCCAGATGCAGACGGCCACGCGCTGCCGGACGGGGACGGCCTCCCGTAGCGTCGTGTTCTTCTTGGTGACAGCAGCGTCGAGCTCGTCGCAGATCATGTCGAAGGTGGCCCGGCTCATCCGGAAGGCAGCCCGGAACTCCTCATCCGGGACGTCGGGGCGGTTCAGGTTGTCCCACCATTCCTTTTTGCGGTCCTTAACCCACAGCCTCCGGGTCGATCCGGTCACCGGCTCGACCGGACCCGGGGAGCAACTGTTATTGCCATTGGCCGCCCCGCGCCGAGCCCGCTTGTTGCTGCCGCTCTTGCCCTTGGCCTCGTCCGCTTCGAAACCGATCCGCTGGCTGTTCGGACCGGGAACCGGTTTCTGCCGCGGGTGCTCCTCGACCTGGACCCATTTCTGGTCGTCGTCTTCGGTGGCGGTGTCGTCGCCGTCGAAAGAGAAGAGGGAGGCGAAGACGTCGAAGGGGAGGGGAGGCGGCGGCGGCGGGGGCCTTGGAGTCGTGGTCGTCGGGGTGGTCGAAACGGCGACGCTTGGAGGGGTTGGAGAGGAGGTTGAAGGCGTCCATCTCGTGCTGTTGGAAGAAGTTAAAGATGTGAGAGTAGTCTTCCTGGGTGAGGAACGGGGAGGAAGAGATTTCCATTGTTGGTTCGAGAGCGAAGGTGGTGGCTTGGACGGAGGAAGGAGAAGAGTGGGGGACTTTAAATACGGGAGGAGGGAAGCGTGTGCGGCTGTGTGAACGCGGTGTTTTGACGGCGGTTTGACTCTCAACTCTCTCCCTCTCTCTCTCCGTGTGGTGTCGACTGCTCTGCACCTTGACGGACGAACAAAATACAAATAAAATAGGGGCGCAGCGAATTTTCACGCGGTTGGGCACTTGGGAGGGCGTTTCGGACTTTTGCTAGTGAGTTTCTTAAAATTTGAGAAAATTTTAAATTAGGATCCGCAATGTCATCGTTTTTTTTCAAATGAGGGTACGAAGGTCGCCTGCCCTTGCTCGAGAGATGGAAGCAGGAGTTTATTTTGGTCGCGGTACTAGGAAATGGAATTGGCGACCCTCGCCTTAGTTCCGCGATGGCCCACGGAGGGAAGTGGAAAAAAAGAAAAATAAAAAATTCAAAAAATTAAAAAGACGAAAATTACGGGATCTAATTAGTGGGCCGGTAAATATCGAGAGTATTTAAGTAACTCGACTACGATCGTAATCTTTATAATACCGCTTTATCCATAATAGAATTCTCTAACATTATTCCTCGTCGCATAGGTGATACTAACTTAGAACGAATTCAATTCATTTCCATGTTCTTCCATAGTGCTTACATTCGATCGCCCGTCTCTGCAGCAAGACCAATCACGTCCTCGACTACATAAACACCGAAGTTCATCCGGGTCGACATCTTGTCAACATGGAATCATATTTCATTTCTCAAAAGCTCTTCCAAAATTGAATCTTTTCTACTTGAAAGGGTACAGCAACATCTTGGAGCATACCCGAACCAAACCCCAGGTCAAAGATCCACTGATTTATCCAGAAAAAGATTAAAAAGAAAAACAAAAAAACAAAAGCTGATGGTTGGGATGACGTCGGCACACGTGAAAGGAAAGGCATGAGAAGCTTCGTGCAAAAACATTATAAAAAAAAAGACCAAATTGGAAGGGGATCCCTCCTCGTCCTTCGGTTGGAAGAGACAGAAAGGCGGGAACGTTGACTCGACCGAAGAAGTTTATCCTCTTCATTTCGAGGAAGACCATGATCGGGACATCTGCATATTTATCCGTTCTTCCGAAAATTCTCCATCTTTCTCCACCGTTTTGGCTCACCGACCACCTTTTTCTTTCTGGTGTCGAGCAACTGTTTGATTGATTGATTGAACAAATCAAAGATGAAATGCTTAAGCACAGTACTGACGTTCGATGAACCTTCCTGATGATTGCGTAAAGCATTTTTTATTTTATTTTATCTTTAGCCGAAATTCTCCCGAAGCAACAGTATCATGCTCATTTCGCCCCTGACCCATTTGTCTAAATCATTTTATTTTTCCATTTTGGGATTAGAGATGGAAAAGTATGTGATAGATGTGGAGGAAAAAAAAAGGTTTCGCGGAAAGTAAACATGAATATGATCGATTATATCCCTTATAAAAACGAAGGAACGAAATATATTTCCATCATTTATAAAAGCGTCATAAGTAAATATTTTTTTCATTAGGTAGTTTTTTTAAGCGATAATTTTTAGAAAAATGTATCAATAGTTTCTCGTGAAAAAAAAAACCTTATTTACTATTTTTCGCCCTTTGAGGTGGTGATTTTCCTGAGAATGCTTGCCATTTGGCTCTTACATTTAGAACCCGTTGATCTTATCAAGGAAAAGAAAGAGAGAAATTTAGCAACTTGGAATTTGAATTTAATTATACATTGAGCACCTAAAATTTACAAACATGCGGGTATTGATATGTAGATCGAAATATGCTTATGTTTTCTCGGTTCCAACATTTTTCTATGATAAATTCCTTAGAAATAGTTTCTTGATGTTAAACAACCAGCATTTGCAGATTATTTTCATATCTTTAAGTGCATTTAAGTGAACTGCATCAATCGCACCATAAGGAAAACAAGATTATACCAATTCAAGCGCCGCTTAGTGGCTAAGGGTTCATGAATCTATGGCTCGATTCAATTGTGATTTGATTGCATATCTACGAACCGAATCATAACTTGTCTCGCCTTAAAATTTTCGCAACAAGATAACGTTTATTTTTAAGTATTTCATGGGCGGTCTCATGCCGCTCATTAAAACACATTGGACGAGGAAATCGCTGATTTCAAAGTATTAATTATGCATGCCGCATTACTGAACAAGTTGTATAAACCGTTTGTTTTCACTTAAGTGAAAGCCATTTTTTCCCCCTTTTTCAGTTAAAATCTAAGATATTATGCGGAGATTTTAACTAAAAAAAAAGGGCGAAGAAATTATTCAAATCAGGGGTGACGGCAGGAGAGCAGTCAAATCATTGGAATGGAGAGGTGGTGGAAGCGAACGCCGTACGAAGGGGATGGGCGACTTAAGATTGTCAATGTGCAGCGCGCGCGCGCGCAACACAACGTCCCAATGCCCTTTTGACATCGGGATTTGGAGTCTAGCAGGACGTCGTTGTCGTGAGCCACGTCATTGATGACGTCTAAATTGCCCTACTTTCTTCTCGCTTTATGACGCCACAAATCGCGTAACGCTGAAAAGCGGGGTCCAGAGAGGCAGAGAGGCTCCAATTGTTTTTTTTATTTAACCAGCAAGAAAGTTAACGAAGGGCCCGAGAGCGACTGATTACGAAACCTAGTCAATGGGCAGCGATGAGCTGAAGGGTGGGAAAAAGAAATCCCTTCATTGCAACATTTACGTGGCGAGTCGAAAGAAAGTCAGACGAGTTTTGGAGGATGATCGGCCATTCGGATCGAAAATATAACGGATGGATGACGATATGATCAAAAGTTTCGAAAAGATCTTACGTCTTTTGTGTTTCGACAAATTTGGTGCACTTATTTGGTGGGCGTTCCATCCATATGAAACGAGCTTTCATATTATGTACGGTGAAAATAACCACTTCGGTGAGTCCAAATTTAATTTTATATCTGTCCGATTTCTGCCCCGGTCCACCCGTTTTCACAACGAATTACCAAAACCACTTAACACTAGCACGTGCATTATCATAGTCACCGTCAACCCCTTATCCTTAGGGACCCCCCCATCTGTAGCATTGCATTGCTTTCCATCATTCCAGAAATTGCAAAATCACCAATGCCGTGAAAATCGTGGAAGCCGTTCTGGCAATGGACACTTCACACCTGTTATCTAGCACGTTTTTCTGTTTTTTTTTTCCCTTCTTTTTATCCCCAATGATCGCCCTCCCCAAAAAAATTGTCTTTGTATATTATATTTCCAAAAGTATCAGCAGGGGTTGAAGGCGAGAGATTCTTTTGGTGGTTCAAGAATCCGCCGTTAGATTTCGGTAAAAAAGCAAAAGTTCATAAAATCAGGGTCCACCAAGGTGACTTTTGATACATAACTGCAACGGAGTTCGGATCCTAGGACAGCTCCTGCGTGAGCCGAAGGCGCCAATACCAACTGTTTTCATAAGACAACAGTAACAGGAAAAGCATGGGGAAAATTTATACTTACATTAAAGGACTCTCGTCATGACCCAAAACTCGCGCGCACCGGACACCTGCTCGCCGGCTGATTTGGTGAAGTTCATGTCATTCTCGATGGTGGGACGGTGACTTAATGATCCAGACGCTTGGGTGTCATCCCATACTTCGTGATGTCTGGCATCCCCCGAGCTCCTTTTGATCCACTAGGACAGATTTTTCTGAAAAGAAGCTTGATACAGAAGTTAATTGATCTGGACATGACGAGACTTGCCCAGGACAATAGTGACCAGATCCCTGAATTTGCCTGGAAATGGTTAAAATGAAAAGGAGGGAGTGATTTCACGTGGTAAAGAAACAAGCGGTATCACCATTATAAGACTATGGACAATATTTCTCATCTTTCGGGCATTTCTATAGGAGAGAACAAGGAAGAATGATGGTCGTAGTCTTCCAGAGAACAGCGTGCTATAGAAAACTATTTACAGTCTTTACATACAGATTATAAAAGCAAATAAGTCACAGAAAACTACAACAGATCAATCATGATTCCCTTCGAAAGTCACCCGGGATCTCCAGTCATGTATTGCCGACCGCAAAGTTTGGTTGGGTACAAGAACCGTATGCTGGAGCTTCTTCCTGGTTACTGGGGACACCCAGTGCTTTTCAAGCCATGCCTTTATTGCTCTGTGCTCGTATGTGAAACCATCAGCGGCAATATATGGATCCTGCATCACCTCCTGCAACATATGCACAAAACCAGGTATAATAGATATAGGGACATGTGATTAAAATATTAAAAAAAATGCTTGCTTATTTGATGAAAGGAGAAAAAGACAACAAAGAAAAATGATGATTTACATAGTGCAGAGGGAAATCATCACCTGAAGGATTGGACAAAAGTAGTGACTTGGAGCACATGCGTTCTCTCTTTCAACTCTAGCATTAGCATTTGCAAAATCAGCCAGCTTCTTAAGAACCGGCAATACTTCATTCTCAAGATCTGGTCTATCCCTGCACCTAAGTTTCGAACATTTGAGAGCAATTTGAGCCAATTCCTCTGTTTCAGCAACTGGCCAATCTTTAACGGTATTGTCCAGGATGCTTGCAAGGGAGCCCCTTTCAATGGCCTCCTCAGCTTTCAATAGAAGCCCATTTGGGTGACAACCCATCAACAATTGAAGAATAATAATTCCAAAAGCATACAAATCCGATTTGGGTCGAATAGTTCCTGTTCTTTGGTATTCTGGATCCATGTAGTATATTGTACCCGCCAACACAGATTCCCTATATTCGGTGATGTTATCAGGAACAACATCAGAAATAAGTTTGGCCAATCCAACATCCCCAATCTTGCTCACGTAATTTTTGCCCAAAAGAATATTCCCAGGTTTTAGATCCCTGTGTACGACGGGGACAGGTTTCGAGTTGTGAAGGAATGCAAGTCCACAAGCAACTTCAAAAGTTATCTGGAACCGAACAAACCATGGAAGAGATGGCTTGCCATGCTGCCGGTAGATATGCTCCTCCAAGCTTCCATTTTCCATGTATTCATAAACCAGGCCACGAATCTCTGGGCAGGCTCCAAGCAGCAGCACCAGATGAGGATGCCGAAGTTGGCTAAGAACCTCAACCTGCAAACGATGGGGAAAACAGCAACAGTCACTGACAATGATCAAATTCACTTGAAGCTCCACAAAGTGGAATAAATTCAGTGACGAAGATAGCATCTAAACATAACATATAAGCAATCCATAACCATTGTTCTACTAGAGATAAAAGTATTAGTAGAGGCCTTACAAAACAAAAAAGTATTAGTAGAGGAATAGATGATCACATTGACCCTCGCTGAAGGTGAATCCTAGAGAAAAAAGAATTAGCAGAGGAATGGATGATTGCATTGACTCTAGCTGAAGGCGAATCCTTATAGAAGAGATGTACAATGCAATCCCATAAGTAGTAACAGAGAAGTCCTAAGAAGTAAAAAGTCCCCAGTAGAGGTTAGAAAAGCAAGGTTGCTTCACAGATGACGTAAATTGTGTGATATTAAACTAAGCAAGGATGAATTAGCAACAAATCACTCAACATAAATCTCGCACATAATGAAACTCCAGTCAAGCACCAAGATGTGAGAGAGGAAGGGTCAGGTTAAAGGGAGACCTCTCTCAGGAATTCCTCTTTCCTCTCACATGCATCTGATTGAAGAACTTTAACAGCCACAGGAGTATGATCCAGATTGCATTTGTAGACTTTCCCATATGCTCCTTCACCAATCATGTTGTTTTCAGAGAAGGAATTTGTTGCTATCTCAAGTTCATCCCTGGTGTACCTTCTATACCTCTTATCGCTTGAGAGGAGCATATCAACAATTTTCTGCTTCTCTAAGGACTCTTTGAGGGCATTCAGTTCAGCAATCTGCCTTTCATACGCCTCTTTAGCAAGCAAACTCTTTGCCTCCTCAACCTCCTTTAAAGCTTCCATATATTTAGCTCTCTCTTCAGCAGCAATTTGCCTCAAAGTTTCTTCTCTTTGTAGGGCAGAATTCACTCTTCGAGCTTCTTCCCCACATTCAGAAGAAAGTACTTGAACCTGAGAATTTGGTCACAAGAAATTGTAAAAAAATCCAGGGGAACGAGAGATCTTCCAGACTTCCCCAGATCAGAGGATTTCGTCGACTTCATGACAGGTCCTTGTCATTTTCTAGTTCTCAAGACACTTGCAATTTACAATCAACAGACAAGCATCCTGAGAATCCTGTCAATCATTATGATATTGATAATAACTTGAAGTTGACTGGGACAATAGCGAAATTTAAATGCAAGATCTTTATTATTTGTTTCACAATTTCATGTTTTCAAAATTTTGCATGAAACATGTCTAGCTAAACTAATGAAACTAGTCATAAGGTTTTAGTTCTGTTAAATGGTAGACAAAAACCTTGTTTTGGGCATGGACTAGCTCTTCACAAGTCCGTTCATACATAGAAATTGTGTCTTCCAACTCCCGCCGCACCTTCTCTATTTCTGCCTGCACATCTGACTGTAAAATGAACGCTGCACATTAACCATTATTCAGGCAACCAAAATACTAAGATTCTCACGGTTGGAAATACTTAAAAGGCCACCTGTTCAGTTGGTCTAGAAGCCATCAGTGCGCTTTGCTGGACGAAATCTATTTCAAGTGCATCTCCTATATACGAATGTCTACTCTCTTGATCGACATTAGCACTGTCGGAATAATCTGTATAACCTGAAGCTAGTGCAGTCATAAAGCTAGCCTCTGATGGCGGCGATCCTCTGAAGCTATTATTGAAGTCAGATTCTCCACACACAGAATTGGTCCAGGAGATTGCATTACTAGATCCACCAAAAACATCTCTGTGGTTTGTTTGAGTCAACATACCATGACTAGAACCTTGATCTGTAGGAGGAAAGGTCGAATTATCTTTCCACAGCAGTTTCTCTGATAAACGAGGAGACAAATCCTATAGGAGTAAATTACCGGATTTGTTGACGATGTTGTTTCTAGATATCACATAAACATCACAAGTTTCAGGAGCACAGGTAAGAACAGTTGCAGGTACTGCTGCTCCCTTCAGCTTCCTAACAAGATGAACAAATTTTAAGATTTAACAGTAAAAATGAGAGAAGATTTAACCTAAGGATAAAGAGGTGGAAAGACAGGGTAGTTCCACAAACAATTGCAATAAATTTCATATGGATTAAATGCTTATGTTATGCCTCGAATGCACCCAAACACAATTCCAAGCTCGGAGCAAATAGCTCTAAAGTTTTCTGAGATAAATCTCTATCTGATGAGAAAACACCACCAGGATCTATACAAAATGATGTTAAGAGTAGCTCGACTCCAATTTATCTACTCCTCCAAAAATGTGGAAATAAATGCTTCCATACATGTATGTTTGGCAATCGCATGCTCTGATTAAGTATAACAACCATAAACACCATAATTCTTTTTCTAAGGAAACTGTAAGAATAGAGATCATCTTTCCCACCAAATAAGTACTCGTGGTACCTTCCAAATGCGTTCGATGAGCAGGAACCAAGAACTAGATTATTTATTCCCGAGTTCGACACATATTGAAGGAGCGCAGCCGCAGGTTTGTCATCTTCTAGCACCAAAGTTTCCACCTACCAAATGCATGACATAGAATTTAAAAGAAAAAAAACGTCAATGATCTTTGCAAAATTCCATGGTATAACTATAGTCATACTTCCTTATTGTATTTCCTCAACTTCTCAAACTATCTTATACAGCTTATCTCGATTCCAAATTCGGTTCAGATTTGTGACAGCAGTTATACTACATTTTTCAGAAAACTTACAACTGTGGGTTTCTCAGATAACATCGTCTGAGCTCAGTACATCCATCATTCCCACAATTAGAGCTCAAGTCATTCTAAATTCACCGTTGGTACTAGTTCTAACCAAAACAGAACACAAGTGAGCAAGCAAAACTCACCTTCCAAGGTTTGCACATTTTCTTAAACGGAACAAACACCTGCTCAAACTTCACTTTCGTCTCCTCCACGTACATCGCCACCACATTCTCGTCCAATTCCGCCACGGGTATACGATCTCCGCCTGCAAGGAACACAGCATGGACTCGAAATGATCGGGCGTTGACTTGGTCAATCAACATCACAATAGTCGACGGCTGTAAGAATTGCTGTCAAAACAACATAAGGCCCGTATGGACGTGATACGCGGTCGCGGAACGTACTTGGAGTGGGGATTGAAGTGACTCTGGGCATCACGTGGACCAAGACAAACCGATAGGCTCCAGGCATGAGATTCTCGATGGCCCAACGGACGGCGCGGCGGCTTCCTCTCCCTCCTTCGAAGCCGCTTAAGTCTCCTTTCACCGCCACCGCCACCGCCACCGCAGACATCGCCGGCGGAGCGCCACGGTCGCCACCACCGGTGGCGCTCATTTCGCACCACTAGGCGCGCTCGTTTCGGTGTGGAGAGAGAGAGAGCCGGGGGGAGGGAGAGAGGAAGGTGAAAGACTGATTTGACCTTTGTGGTGAAGAAGCAGCTGTGCCAAATGGGCCATGAGTTACGAAACGGGCCTGTAGTTTGGGCTTAACAAATGACGGGCCGGATTAGGAATAGAAACGATACCGCCCAAATGAACGGTGCTTGTTTTTTGCATGCAAACATCATAGCGAGGGAAAGTTGTCGAAAAAAAATCATAAACTTATTACATTGGATACCAATTTAGTTTTAAATATTTTACACTTATCGATTGAGTCAAATTTATCAATTTTGATCGGAAATTATTGACGTGGACGTCGGTTGTCCTACGTGGAATGATTCGATATGGACATTTTAAATATTTTAAATAATTTTTAAAAATTTATTAAAACAAAGAAAGCCCAAGATTACTCGGTTTTCCTTGACATATCAGGTGATTAATTCTCATTTTTAGGACAAATGATAAACTCTCGTTGGCCATTGAGAATTTCGTAGTTCGCACTTCTCCCTATTACGACGTGGCATCATCGGTCACGCAAAGCATATTTATCATGATTTATGCACCTAAGATTTGGCAATGGTTACGCTACATTTTGTGGTAGTTTTGTTTGTTGCGTGTCAGATCAAAATTGTTATAACCATCTTTTAATGCACAATGTCGCAAATTAAAAGTGTTGGATATTCATTTGAACTTTCAAGAGGTTGATTAAGTGACCAAGTGCACGATCCTAAAGTCCAAAGATTTTGCAATTGTATCCCAATTTATCGACTGGGAGGAATGTCGGAGATCGGGCGACCACCCTGTGGTATACCAATGCAAAAATATTCCATCAATTATAAAAAGTAGGGATATATTCACTAAAAGTTGTAAAACTTATCATAAAAGTATAGTTGGGTCCTAAAACTTGTAAAAGAAACAATCGAGTCATTCGGTTAACATTGTCAACTTGTTTAATGGAAAACATCGGCGTGGCATTTTAAAATTACCTCTCTCTCTTGAGTGGCATTTTTTTTAATTATTTTCCTTTGCAAATTTTATTTAAATTAATTAAAAAACCAAGAAAGGGCTAAAAATTAATTTTAAAAAAAAAAAAAAAGAGGAAGAGCAGCGTAGGGCCTCGTTGGTGAGGCTAAGCCATCGCCTCCACCCATCGTCGGACAAGGTTGTCGCCAAGGGTGGCTAGCCGTTACTAGCCTCGGGTGCGACCTCGCTCGCCCGACTTGCCAAGATCTAGGTTTCCTCGACCCATATATGGGTTCATATTCAATAAGAAACTTCATCACATCGCCAAGGAAAGAGATGTGAAAAAAGGGCACCCAATTCAATTCCGGATTCTGGTTTCCTCAACCCAAATATTGGCAAGCCGGGTTGGTGAGGTCTCACCTAGGGCTAGCGACGACCCGTCACCTTGTCCGGGCCGGCGACGTTCGGTGGTGATGGGCGGGGCGGCGGCCTAGCCTCGGTGACGAGGCCCTGCTAGGCTGCTTTTCCTCGCTTTTTGTGTTTTTTCTTTGTAAAATTAATTTTTATCCTTTTCTTGGTTTTTTAATTAATTTACATAAGATTTGCAAAGGAAAATAATTAAAAAATGCCACTTAGAAAAGAGAACTTAATTTTAAAATGCCACGTTAGTATTTTTTGTTAGACAAATTGACGGTGTTAACAGAAAGATTCGATTGTATCAATTTGATAAGTTTTAGAACTCGATTATACTTTTTACAAACTTTAAGATTCAATTATATTTTCATAATAAGTTTTAAAACTTATAATACACATATTCCTAAAAAGTAACGAGAGAGGGATTTGGTAGTCGCTAGTCGATCCACCTCGTCAACAATGGTACAGTCCGGTCACCTTTCTTCTCATTGTGGGAATATGTTTAACATGCATTACATCTCTTTGACTAGATTCGGCTCCGAGCTTTGCCACCAGCGCATGGTCCGAACTCCGCCTGGAGACCAGGATCAGCACCTGGCCCTGCCAGAGTGCCTGTATGGCCGCGCTCCACCTGGAATGCACCAAGAACCCTCGGACCGACGGGCGGGCAAAGCCATGGTGCAACAGATTGTGGGCGATGCGGTCCCTGACCTGCTGAGCCATCGCTGACCTTACCGGCTTCTCAGCCACTATCACATCGTCAAACAGTTTGAGCCGCTCCCCCACGGCCACCGCTTCCTCCCTCGCCTCGCATATGTTGTGCAGTACACAGCAGGCACCGAGCACCACCGGCAGGTCCTGCAGCTTCACCTCCGTCCTCTTCTGCAAACACGCCCACCTCTCATTCAGCCTCGCGAAGGCCTCCCTCACCACCTGTTGGACCGCCCCGACCCGCTCGTTGAACCCCGTATTGAGCCCACATTTGGTTCTTTTGCGTGTAAGGCCCGAGGACCCAGTCCGTCAACGGGTGACCAGAATTGCCTACGATCCAGACATCGCGCAGGAGCCCTGGGCTCGCCCTCTGGTAATAGGGACGACTTCTCGAGGACCTGGTCGTCCAGCCCGGCCGCCCAATAGAGATGTCGGTGAAGGCGCCGCAGTCGTCGACCACGCCCTAGACGGTGATCGAGTACGACGTCCTCTGGTTACGCTCCGTGGGTCGCTTGTTGCAGTACTCGGCGACCCGGGTCTTTGGGGCAATTATCGGCACATGGGTCGTGTACATTGACCCGGCCACATTCGGGATGCAAGAGAGCGACTTGAATCGGCGCTTCATGCGGCCAATTGGGGCTTGTAGGGCCAGTGGAGGAACTTGGGCATGAGGACGTCCTTGATGGCCGTGCCGACCTCAAGGACGAGCTTGTGGCAGGTGGAGATGCCAAGCCCGAACCCATTGGACATGAGGCGGAGCGGCTCGCCAGTCTCAAGCCGCCAGATGCAGACGGCCACGCGCCGCCGGACGGGAACGGCCTCCCGGAGCAGCGTCGTGCTCTTCCTTTTGACGGCAGCGTCGAGCTCGTCGCAGATCATGTCAAAGGTGGCCCTGCTCATCTGGAAGGAGGCCCGGAACTCCTTGTCCGGGACGTCAAGACGGTTCATCTTGTCCCACCAGTCCTTTGTGCGGACCTTAATCCACAGCCTCCGGGTCGATCCGGTTCCCGGCTCAACCAGACCCGGGGAACCATTATTATTGCCGTTTTCCGCCAAGCACGAAGCTCGCTTGTTGCTGCTGTTCTGGTTCTTTCCCTCGTCCGCTTCGAAACTGATTAGATGGCTGTTCGGACCGGGAACTGGATTTGTTGCTGGCGACCATCGATCCGGACCCATTTCTGGTGGTCATCCTCGGTGGTGGTGTTATCGCGGACGAATGAGAAGGAGGAGGCCAAGAAGTCGCGGGTGGCGTCAGTGGCGGACTCGAAGGAGCCGTCGAAGCGCCGGCGTTTGAAGGGGTTAGCGTGGAGGTTGAAGGCGTCCATGGCGTGTTGTTAGAATAAGGCGGAGGTCTCCTTGACTGAGAATTGCGGAGGAAGCGATTTTCGTTGGGGTTTGTTTGAAGATGGTTTGGCTGAAGGAAGAAGGAGAGGAGAGCTTTTGCGGTGGTTTGACTCTCTCTCCATGCGGTGTTCAATGTTCCGGATGGAAAGGGGCAGCGATTTTTCACGCGGTTTGGAAGGGTTTCGGTTTTATGTTTCGGAAGAAACATACGGAAAAAAAAAAAGCTTAAACTATGTATACTGCACAAATTTGAAGTAAGCTCGCAATGAATTTAGGGAGGCTCAAATTGACAATCAAGACGGTGAAGAAAAAGAAAAATCGAGATACGAAGTAAAGCGTACAATAAGAAAGAGTAAAATGAAACACGAAATTTTATCCCGATTAACCTTAAATTGAGGTTGTGCATTGCCTCAGTTGGCCTCCAAGGTTACTAGGACAATTCAGGTAACAAGGGCAGTGGAGTGAAGATTATGAGAGGCTGATTCCATTTTGCAAAACAACCTCCAAGTGGGAGATTGAAAAAGTTGTGGAGTCCAATAGAGAAAAGTACAGGAAAAAATTGCCTAAATATATTGGTTCTCCGAAGGAGCTCGATCGAGACTCTTGATGCCTCTTGTTGTGCATCGTTAACCCATGTACCCAGCTCCATAGGCCATCTAGCGTCTCTGTCTCTCCTTGACCTAAGATTTTCTCCAAAATTTGCTCAACTTCCAGATTCTATCCTCTCGTGACTTTGCAGCGCTTGTTATTACGGGAATGCCGCTTGTTGAGAGAGATTCCCGACTCGATCGGAAAGTTGGCATCATTGACCATGCTGGATTTACAGTCTACGTCGGTTGTGGAATTACCTAAAAGCAACGGAAATCTGTGGAAATTGAGGATCTTGGACATCCGTGGAACTCAAATAACAGAATTGCCTGGGACCATCCAAATCCTGCAAAATACCGAAATCTAGTACACTGGGGAATTACGTGAACTGCTTGGTTTTCCTGATTGCCCAAATTGGTTTCATTGTTCTGCGATATCTAAACTGTAATTCTCTCCTTTGACTTGTCTCATATGATTGCTCAAAACAATTTGATGATTAACACGTGGATCATTAAGGATGCTTCTGAAGGCAAAAAACAAAAAATGCATAGGCAAAGGAGAGAGAGATAGATATCATACTGCTGGATTTGTGGCACTCTCGATCCCCAGAACTCGTCAGGTTCTTTCGAGCTTATTCATAGGATGTGAGCTTGATATGCTGCGAGTCTGCAAGATCGAGTTCATAGTTTCATTGTCATTTTGGATTCTCGATGAACTGCTTTTGTGTGTCGAGTTTAATCCTAGCGAGAGTCATAACATTCGTCCCTGTCACGGCGGGATTTACTCTTCTGCTCATTATTCATTCCAATTGCCGGGATTTTGCCGGTGCGCCTATGAGGATCTTGTTTCGGTGATGCTCTGTTGAGGATTTTGTTCTAGTGATGCTCTGTTTCGGACTTTCCAGTATGCAAGTTCTTGTCTCCTGTTGCTTTTCAACTTTTCTATTTGGGATAATGGCGCAAATAGCCATGAACTTTGATTCAATGTGTAATGTGATTCTTGAATTTTAACCCAATGTGCAATGTGATCCATGAACTTTCAATTTGTTCCATGTGATTCATGAACTTTTGATATATATTCAACTTAGTCTCGAACCATATGAAAATATTCAATGTTGTCATTCAATTAATTTAAGTTTAGGGACATTAATTAACATTTTCTTATAGTTCGGGAACTAAGCTTCAATATATATCAAAAATTCAAGGATC
This sequence comes from Rhodamnia rubescens, assembly GCA_021437795.1. Taxonomy (NCBI): domain Eukaryota; kingdom Viridiplantae; phylum Streptophyta; class Magnoliopsida; order Myrtales; family Myrtaceae; genus Rhodamnia; species Rhodamnia rubescens. The sequence continues at coordinate 2,192,693 of JAILYA010000039.1, forward strand.
ACATTGAACAAATTGAAAGCTCGGGGATCACATTGCACATTTAACTAAAGTTCATGGACCATATTAAGCAGATTTAATGTTTAGGCACCACATTGCATATTGAATAAAAGTTAAGGGACCACAATGCACATTGACACTAATTCGCATTTTCTTATTACTACCATAGTCGTTGTCAGCAGAGCACCACAGTGGCCGCCACCGGTGTTGCTCATTTCGCCTCAATAGGCGTGTTCGTTTTCCTATAGAAAGAGAGGGAAAGGACAATGAGAGCTTGTTTGGTAACAATTATATTTTCGAGAATAATTCTTGAACAGAAATGATTCTTTTTAATTATATTTCCCGGAACAAAGAAGTAGATTTTTTTTCTTCTTGTTTTTGTTCCAAATCTGCTCCTTAGCCACCCATCTATTTTTTAGAACAGAAAAATTAACTAACGTTAACAAATAGATTTACGTTCTTTTTTCGAGAGAAATAAGAGCGTTACCAAACAAACACTGAACGACGGATTTGACTTTTGCAATGAATAAGCTGTCGAATGAAATGGGCCAGAAATTACGAAACAGCCTTGTGATTTGGGCTTAATAAGTGACGGGCTAATTAGAAACGCTAAGGCCCAAGTAAATGGTTCTTGCTTTTAGCATGCTATTGCTAACCTCAAAATGAAAGTTCCTTATGCACATAAAGAAAGCCTAAGATTATTAGCCTTCCTTGAAATATCGAGAAATTAATCATCATTGTCAAGGGCTCATTATTTTCCGGATCAGTTATAAAAAAAAAGGCGGAGCATTTCATAATAACTTCAATATTAGATATAATGATAAATATCATTAGCCGTTAAGAATTCTCAAGTTCGCACTTCACACGATTCTGACGTAGCACTTATCGGATATGAGAAGCTTATTTTATCGTGATTAATGATTCACCCAAGAGAAAGTTCAAGGACCGACTTGCTCTCGATCGAGAGATGTTAATGTTTTTCAAATCATGTTGGTAATCTTGACGCTTTTCTTTTTCAAATGGTACATTCGCTGCATGTAGTTTCTAAAATGCTCAAATATTAAACCACCCATTTATCTAACAGTTTAAAATTTTTAAAATAATTAGCGGTCATCCCACTAGATTTCACGGTAGTTTTTCTTATTGTGTGTTAGAGCAAACGTTCTCTAGGACATCTTTTTATGTATAACAAAGTAAGATCAGCACCTTAAGTATCAATTTGAACTTTCAAAAGGTAATTTAATAAATGAAAAATGTAGGGGTGGTTAAGTATCAATTTGAACTTTCAAAAGGTAATTTAATAAATGAAAAATGTAGGACGGGCGGCGTCCACGCCAAGTAGGTTTTTCTCCTGAAATGAAAAATGTTCATTTGATACACATTTCCTTAAAAAAAAAAAAGATATTTATTTATTTTTTTTAAGAAAAAAAGAAAGTTAACTTGGACAAGATGGAGCTGTTCCACTTGCAAGAGGAAAACTCCTTGGAAATCCCATCTATAACATGATTTCGTTTCGACACACAGCAGTTGCTCCCAGCTGTCTACCAACTGGGCCCAAGGCCAGTGTGGACTAGAAGAACTAATAGTTTTTGCAACAATTACGCATATAGTCCATGATTTTTTGTTCAATATGCACTATTATCTCTAAACTTTTAAGTTATTTTTGGCTGCACATAAAAAAATTTCGAAATTCATTTCCGAAACGGGTCTTTCAAGACAAAGTGAGAATTTTTTGCAAGATTGTTTCCAAAATGCACATGGATTCAAGCGAAACGATCTCCTTTCGGGTCAAAAAAGGCCAAAGAACTAAGTGAGGCAAGATCGAGATGGGGATTTCGTTTGGGGACTAAAAAGCGCAAGATCGAGATAACTCCATGCGCATGGAATTTTCTTGATCAAAAAAAAAAAAAAATCGATCGGTCTTGTCGAAACGATCCGGTCCTAGAGGACCCTAGAACCAAGAATCGGACCACCGGTCTCGGTTCGGTCCGGGCGGTCCGATTTGCTGACCCCTAACGCTTGCACCCAAAACGATAAAGCTTCAGCGCAAAGTGTGGCCCGAATTCATCAACTTGTATGCCACACTGATCGGAGCAGCCGCTACAGCTACTCCTCGAATTAGAATGGTAGTTGAACGTGGGGCTTTCAAGCCGAAGGAAGAAGGCATGTGCTGCTCAAAGAAAGCTCGGCCCCTTATGATGTTGTCCCGATGAGATGGACGGGCACGCTAATTGTTAATACCGATCATTGCCGGATATTAAATTAGACGCGCTTGACGAAAATATTAATTTAGAGCTTGTCATGTTGTAGGATGAATCGATATAATAGGATCAATTTTGATGGACCCGGCATTATTCTTAACGATAGTAATATTTGAGGATCAAGATTGAGATGGCTTTCGCCCCATGCATGATGCCAACGTGGTTAAATCACAAACACAACATCTGGGCCCGACAGAGATCATCATCGACTTGAGGCTCTGCCCTTTTCGAGTGCCCGGGTGAAACCATCCAAATACTTGTGTTGCAACTCCACGTCGCCAAATATCTCCCTCATGGCCCACGCGTTCGCCCTCACCTCCTCTCCCTCCGGGTCCACCATGACCCGCCTTATCGTCTTGGCTACCGAGTCGGCCGAGAACGACCCGTCCCGGGCGTCTCTCGGCACCTCCGACCCGACCCGCCTCTCGTCCATCAGCCTTGCCACCAGCCCTTGGTCCGAGCTCCCCCCGGAAAACAGGATCAGCGCCACGCCCTGCCCTAGTGCCTCTATGACCGAGCTCCACCCGCTGTGCGTCAAGAACCCGCCGACCGACGGGTGGGCCAGGATGTCGAGCTGGGGAGCCCAACCCTCCCAGACGAAGCCTCGACCCGACACCCGACTTTCGAACCCGGCAGGGATAACACCAGGTCCGGCCTTTCGGCCTACCACCCAGACGAAGGGCAAACCTGACTTTTCTATCCCACACGCCAACTCCTGCATGAACTCTTGACTAAGAGCCACCTCGGTGCCGAGGGCGACGTAGAACACCGACTTCTCTTCCTTATCATCCAACCATTGCCTCAGCTCGCTCCATCTCCCGTCTCCGCCGTGGCGGCTTTTATTCTGCGGCGGCAGAAGCCCCATCGGAACCACGGGTCTCCCGTGAAGCTTCTCGAGCAGACTCAGCGGCTCGGCCTCGAACTCGCTGCAGGTCCTAACGGCCACGATTTCGCAACCTAGCACCACCTTGGCAACCCTTTCGAAAGCGGATATGTTAGAGTCAGAGTCCACGGCATCCTCTTCGTTAATCACCTCATGAAGCCTGAACGCGACCTTGGTGGGATAATTGACCCACTCGGGAACGACCGTCAAGTCCTCTGCCGTCTTGGCCCGGGCCCGACCATCGATCAGAAGAGATGGCGGGCCAGTGAAGGCCATGGTGGTGGCGCAGTATATGCTGAAGAACGCCGATTTAACACCGAGCCGTCTCGCCACTTGGGGTAACCAGAAAGACATGAAGTCTTGGATCACCCAGTCAACGCCCGAGTTCGCAAGAAACTCGGCGACAGCGGGCTCGAGCATGTCGTACGCCTTCTTAAGGTAAGGGACCTTGTTATGTGGCAATTCGGAGGTCGACTCGGCCGAGTCGGGGAGGCCATGGACGCGAGGCAAGGGAAGCTTGACGAGGGTTATGGAGGGAGGGAGGTCCACGGGGAGATTTTGGAGGTTCTTGGGGGTGGAGATGAAGGAGACGCGGTGACCCTTTCGAGCTAAGAAGGTGGCGACCTCGAGGAAGGGCATGATGTGGCCGTAAGCGAGCCATGGGAACAACGCTACGTGAAGCTGCTCTTTGTTTTCCATGGCGGAGTGTGGAAGAAGAAGTGAGAAGAGAGAGAGAGAGAGAGAGAGAGTTTTAAAGAGAAAACAGCTTCATGAAACGGAGACTTTCAGGTGCCTCGCTACATCCACTTTTCAGATTTTTTTCCTCTCTTTTAACATCAAACCCACTGTTTCACTTTCTTATATACAAAAGAAGTGGGCGCATGACATCATTTATAGAGTAAAAAAATTTTGCTCTAAAAATAAAAATTTATTTGATAATGCAATTTCGGAACAGAACTCTGTTTCGCTACGCAACTTTATTTTTTTTATTTATAGAGTATTTTTTTTTCTTTAGAAGTAATTTTAGAGCCACTTGAATTTCTTTTTGATTAGAAGTTGATTTCTAGAACATAAATATTGCCATACATGCCAGTTTTCCTAGAAATATCGAGTGATTAATTCTTGTTAATTTGTTGATCAATCGAGAGAAGGTGTTCGCTTCGTGAAAACTCGAAGTTATTAACAATATTATTGACGGTATGGAGATGCAGTGTCGATTATATCTGAAAAGCTCATAAAGGATTCATGAGTCATAACGCACTTAAAATAGGACGATCAAGGGTTGACGTACTCGCCATCGGGAGATATCAAAGTTCATGACCACTATATATAATGTCAACACTTCCTTTCATGGCGGTGCATGTGCATTTGATTCTGTAACACTTTAATACCAAATAAATGTCAAATTTACATGTGAATTAGAAATGATAAAAACACTATTTCAACTTCCAAAAATTTGATTGAATGGATATGAAAGGTCTTGTATACGAATAACAACTTATTCTACTCAGTGAAACTTGGAGAGTCGGGGGGGAATCATTGTATATACGAAACATTACTCCCACTCGCTTGGATAATAAGAATATGAAGCGTTTTGGGTTCTTTGCCACTTTACCCATTTATTCATTTGACCCAACTTTGAATTAATTTTCCATTTTCCTCACTAGGGTTTCATTTGATATGTGCTTGTATATTATCTACCAATAGTAGGACTTGGATCTCGGTTCCTAATAAATAAAAAGTTTGGATCTTGGCAAAAAGAAAACAAAAATGTCTTGGATTAGCAAGATAAAGCTATTTATGACATGCAAAAGACAAAAACTACTCGGAAATCCCACTTATAGCAAAGATCATATGACAATTCCCAAGATGCTTGGTCGGAAGTTCATGCACTCTCATCTACGCTTGGCCTATGCCACCGCCACAAGTTATTACATCGCGACAGAAAACAAGATCCATAGAATAAGGAAATGACATTAAACATTCACGTGACATTCAATACAGGTGGTCTCTCGGATCTGCGCCCTTAAAATCCAAAATATGTCAGCATTGGTTTCTTTTTTGCAAGTACGATGACCGCCCACAGCACACAGCACAGATGGGGCCCCAAAAAAAAAAAAAAAGAAATTGGCGGTGGAAGAATCTTATTTTATTTTGGGAAAAACCCACCAAAAACCCCGAACTATGCTTGTTGTGACACATTTACCCTAAACTTTTTTTGTGACATAAAAAATCACAAACTTTCACTCATGTGACACATTTACCCCAAACTTGTCCTCCTACGACACATTTACCCAAACTTTTTTGTTGTGACACCAAAAACCCCAAACTCAGAAGATATGACATATTTATCCCAAGTTTTGAGGTAAATGAGACACACAAATATAAGTTTATGATTTTTTATGTCACAAAAAAATAGTTCGGGGGTAAATATGTCACATGGGTATAAATTTAGGGTTTTCGGTGTCATAAGAAAAAGTTTGGGGTAAATGTGTCACATGAGTGAAAGTTTGGGGTTTTTTATGTCACAAAAAAAAGTTTAGGGTAAATGTGTCATAGTTGGCATAGTTTAGGGTTTTTGGTGGTTTTTTCCCTTTTATTTTTTAAAAAACAATAAAAAGATATATAAAATAAAATAAAAAAGGAGAAAATTCATGAGAAAGGTCCATGCAATAAAAATTAGCTGTTGCTATTCCACGATTTGTCATGTACTAGGTAGGTGTCTTATGGGATTCTTTTTTCTAAGATAATCGATAATATTCATGCGTTCTCTTTCAAAATCACAATGAACTTTTATGAGTGAATGTGTGGCCCACGTAGCCATGGATGGAGTGAGACACAAATTTGAGGACCAACAGAGATGATCGAGTACTGAATGTGAATACATAATCTTATGGGGTGGACGTATGGATGGACAATAACAATGGATTTTTTTTTATGAGAACGTACCGGTGGATATAGAATGTTATTGGACACATGATCAACGGTCGAAATGGGCTTATTATATAGTTATTTATAAAACTACATTAGTTACTCAGATGCATGTCCCAAAAATTTATGCTCTCAACTAGACTAGCATGATCTTAGTGAGCTTATCTAGATACTTGTTTTGCAACTCGAAATTGCGAAATATCTCTCATGGCCCATGCATATGCCTCGAAAAATTGTTCAAAAAGTCCTAAACCTATTATACGGTGGCCAATTCGGTCCCAAACATTTTAATTTTGTTAATTTCGTTATAAACCTTTTAACGATTTTTGAATTTAGACCCTTCTGTCAAATTTGACTAGAAATTACCGATGTGGCGATCTAGTCGGCGTCATCTATTCTACGTGGTACGTCCGGGGCTAACATGGATAATGTTTTACATTTATTATTATTTTTTTCTTTCCTTCTTCCTCCGATCGGCGAAGCTCGCTGACCAAAGGAAGAAGGAAAGGGAAAAAAAGGAAAAAAAATTATAAAAAAAATAAAAAACGATCTATTTTAGCGTCGGCCATGCCACGTAAGACGGACACCGCCGACTAATTCACCACGTCATCAATTTTCAGTCCAAAAATTGGCCGAAATAACTAAATTAGTAAATTGTTAAAAGATTGAAAACTAAATTGATAAATCATCAAAATGTTTAATTGAAAGGTTTAAACCTCAATTGGCAAAACTAGAAAATTTAGGACTTTTTGGATAACTTTCCCCATTTACTCACCCTTATGCTCCACTATGACCCGCCTAATCATCTTGGCTACCGAGACACTTGAGGTCGACCCATCAAGCTTGTTCCTTTGTACTTCAAACCCAACCCCTCTCTCTTCGAATGGCCTCGCCATCAACCATTAGTCGAAATTCGCTCCGGGAAAATAGAATAATGGACGAGGCCTTGCCTGAGCGCCTCCGAGTTGAACTCCAAAAGCTATTAGATAATGTCTCGAGTTTGAACCGTTTATGGATATATATTGTTTTGTTACAAAAAGGGAAAATTAAATCTTGATAATATCCATGTTTGACCAGTTGACCTAAAGTTGGGCATACATACAATGGATGAGCCACGTAGAAATTTGTGTGGGTCCCAGTCAACGTTGGTTTTGGTTGACTCTTTCAAGGGCACACATAAAAGGCAAAGGGACTTCTTTCTGCACCGGCCGCACAAGAATGACATGAGTCCTTCATTGTCAAGCCACACTAAAAGGAGCAGCCGCAAAAAAAAAAAAAAACAAGGAAGGGTTTCTTGGGAAGTGGCCACACAAACAGAGGGGGCACCACGAGTGGCACGAAGAACAGAAGCCGCACGAAGAAAAAGAATGTACGAGACGCTCTTGATTTAGCCATACGCAGAGCAAACAAGGCAAGTATCGAATTTTTTTGTGAGTTTTTTTGAGCGAATTCTTTGTGAGAAATTGTGATACATTACTTGTGGGTTTGATTTAAGCTTAATCTAGGTGCGGGAAACACTCGAATGCATGAGCGATTGTAACTCTTATTCTCTAATTATAGTGGATTATATTGCCTGCTCTCCCCATAAATGTAGGTATCGACATTCACACCGAATCACGTAATCTTTGATGTCCTTTATTATTCATCGTAATTTCTCTGGTGATTTTTTATTGACTTATTGTTGCAAAATCCGTTAGCATTTTCGGGTTATTATCTCAACAATTGATATCGAGCAACTATTAGAGTTTCCGCAATTGATTTGGGGCTTTTGCTTGTCGATCATTGTCTGAAAATTTTGTTATTGTAATCATGTCTGGGAGCGAAATTTGAGATTGAGAAGTTTAACGGGGACGAATAACTTTGGGTTTTGAAGTTTCAAGATGGAGGCGTTATTAACGATTAAGGTTTGGCCGAAGTATTGGAGGATCAAGATAAGTTGCTTACAACAATGAAAGATGTCGAAAAGTACATGTTAATGAGGAAGGCGAGAAGTATAATCATGTTATACCTATCGGATAATGTGTTGATAGAGATAGCCGAGGAGAAGGATGCCACAAAGCATTGTGGGCTAAACTTCAAGAACTCTATATTATGAAGGATTTGAACAATCGCTTGTATATGTTAAAGATGAGTTTCAATTTTGGATAGCTAAAGGCACATCCGTCGAGCCCACTTAGATGAGTTTAACAAACTCATGATGGATTTGAAAAATATCAACGAGGCCTTGCCCGATGAGAAACAAGGCATGATGTTGTTAACATCTCTACCGGATTCTTTTGAGCACTTTATGGATTCATTGCTTCAGGGGCGTACTACGATTACCTTGAAAGAGGTAAAGTCCGCTTTATTATCTAAAGAGTGACAAAAGAAGTTACAAGAAGATAACTTAGCACAAAGTAGTGCGCAAGGTTTGTTCATCCGAGGTAGAGGTGAACAGAGAGAATATGGAGGTAACAGATGGAAGAGCCGTTCTAAATCGAAGTCCAACGTCCGGAACCTTCGATACTATCACCGTAATGAGGTAGGGCACTATAAGAGAGATTATCCGAAGTATAAGGGTGAAAAACTTAAGGTGGAGTCTCGCCGGTGATGATAGCTTTATTACCACAATAGATAATAGTTCTAGTGATGCCGATATTGTGTTAACAGTTGCCACGAGTTCATCGGGTGATGAATGGGTGCTTGATTCCGGATGTTCTTATCATGTGACTTCTCATAGACACTAGTTTACTACTTATCAAGTACACGGAGGGCGGTAAGGTGCTTATGAAAAACGGTCTTGCTTGTGAAGTAGTGAGAATCGAATAATTCAGATTAAAAAGCACAATGGAGTGGTGCAAACATTGGCGAGATATAAGGCATGTACCGGAACTAAGAAATAACCTTATTTCGTTGAGTGCTCTTGACAAGGTTCGAATATCGGATTTATGCTGAAGGTGGAGTTATAAAGGTCTCTCGAGGTGTGCTTAATATGATGGGAGGGAAGATAGATTACGGGTTATATCTCCTCCATGGAAAGATAGTGATTGGCTCATCTCGCTAGATTCTTTAATACTTCGGGTGAGGATACAACACGCTTATGGTATAAGAGACTTGGACACATGAATGAGAGGTGAGTCGGAGGGGTCTCTTGGGAGGTCATCGAATTGAAAAGCTGTACTTTTGTGATCATTGCGATATGAATAGTCGGCGGAGAGTGAAGTTGAGTACGGCAGTTCACCGAACCTTGGAGATTGTAGGCTGCGTACACTTGGACTTATGGGGACCCTCTCTAGTTCCGTCCAAGGAAGGTGCCAGGTATGTATTGTCCTTTATTGACGATGTTTCAAGAAAAGTCTGGATTTATCTTCTTAAGCACAAGAATGAGGTGCTTGGGTCGGTTCAAGTCATGCAAGGCAATGACCGAAAAGTAGATAAGAAGAAAGATCATGTGCCCGAGAACTAATAAAGGGTTAGAATTTTGTTCTAATGAGCTTGGTTAGTTTTGCGCGCAGAGGAAGGCATGGTCGGACACCGCACTATTGCCGATACACCACAGGTGAACGGAGTTGCGGAATTGATGAACATAATTATATTGGAGAGAGCTCGCTATTTACTCTCCAATGCTGGATTAGATGAAGATTTCTAGGTTGAAGTAGTTAATACTACTTGTTGGTTAGTGAACGGATCAAGATGGCTATAAATTGATTAGAAAACTCCCGAGGAAACGTGATCAAGTAAGCCCGCTGATTACACCGAACTAAGAGTGTTTGGTTGCCCCGCTTATGCTCGTGTGAATGATACCGCGCCGGAGTTGGGGCCAAAGAAGTGCATATTCCTATGCTATGCATATGGAGTGAAGGGATACAGCGTGGTGCACCGAGGAAGATTTACCCGATTTTATGTTCAGCGGTAATGTTACCTTTAACGAATTTGCTTTGTTTCCGAAAGAGGAGTGAGAGATTAATTGGGGAGAAAGATTTGAACGGTGTTCGAAACAGGTAAGCTTCAAGTAGAGCCTAGAGATGTTTAGAGTACCATAGATGTGACAGGGTCTGCAGAATTGCCGGATTCCATAGCAGTTGATAGTTGTTCCAAAGTCATAGATGACAAAGTTTTGAGGTAGTTAGCGAAAGTGGATGAGTTAGAGTGACAGTTGTATGCAAATATTAAAATAGATAATTTTGATGCAATAGAGATAACTTCGGGTATGGAGATGCAGAGAGAAACGCTGGAAGAAATTTCAGTAAATATCCCGCGTGTTGCATATTATAAATTGTCTAGTCGTCACAGGTGTACTTGAATCGAGGTGGAGCAATTGTCCCATGCTTCACATGTTAGTACCGTTGGTTGTCCGAATTATGCCATGGATAGTACTAAGCTTGATCTATCACATCTTGTTAGAAAAATGCATACGATTAATCTAGATATACATCATGATGATGTGAAGTGGATCCTCCTAAATTTATCGAGGAACGATAAACATTGGGGTATGTTTAGGAGAATGTAATTTAGGTAGCGTGGCAAGAACTAGGTTTGTGAACCTGGGTCATGCGAGGAACCCGAAAGATGGTCGATGGCTTAGCAGCGATGCCTTTACTTTTGTTAGTTATGCTATGAGTTGGAAAGCGTCGTTGAGAGACAATACGGTCTTGTTAACGACCGAGACTAGAAACATGGTAGCAATAGAAAAAGTTGAAGAGGCGGTGTGGTCTAATGACTTGGTTAGTGATGTTGACGTAGGACATTCGGTTGGTGTAATGTTTGATAGAAGTCGGAGATGTCACTTGAGGATTAAGTTCATTGGTGACCTAAATCTCTCGCGTCGGATATAACATGTCGACAGAGAATATGACAGAGAAGAAGTTTCTTGCGATGGAGAATCCTTTGAACATGTGGACCGACTTAATTCCTCTATACAAGTTCAAGCTCTACTTGGGCTTGATAGACGTCTATGGAAAGTGAGTACTTGCGAGGGCATTAGGAGAGCAACATGGATGATGAGTACTATGACTTGGCTTCAAACGCCTAGTCAAGATGGAGATTGTTAGATAATGTCTCGAGTTTGAACCGTTTATGGATATATATCGTTTTGTTACAAAAAAGAAAAATTAAATCTTGAAAATATCCATGTTTGACCGGTTGGCCAAAAGTTGGGCATACGTACAGTGGAAGAGCCATGAAGAAGTTTGTGTGGGTCCCAGTCAACGTTGGTTTTGGTTGACTCCTTTAAGCACACATAAAAGGCAGAGTGACTTCTTTCTGCACTGGCCACACAAGAACGACATGAGTTCTTCATTGTCAAGCCACAGTAAAAGGAGTAGCCACAAGAAATAAAACAAAAAAAAGGTAGGGTTTCTTGGCAAGCCACCATACAAACAGAGATTACAAAGAACAGAAGTCGCACGAAGAAAAAGAATGTACGAGACGTTTTTGTTTTAGCTATACGCAAAGCAAACAAGACAAGTATTAAATTTTCTCTGTGAGTTTTTCTAAGTGAATTCTCTGTAAGAAATTATGATATATTACTTGTGAGTTTGTTTTGGGCTTAATCTAGGTGTGGAAAACAATCGAGTGCATGAGTTATTGTAACTCTAATTCTCTTATTATAGTGGATTATATTCTTGGCTCTCCCCGTAGATGTAGATGCCGACATTCGGATCGAACCACGTAATCTCCGATATCCTTTATTATTTCTCGTAATTTATCCAAGTGATTTCGTATTAACTTATTTGCAAGATTCGTTAGTGTTTCCTCGTTATTATCTCAACAGAAGCAGTGGGTCAAGAACCCTTCGATCAGCGCGAGAGCGAGAATTTCTACCTGAAGAGCCCAACCCATCCACAAATAGCTATGGCTTGACTCCCGACTTTTGAACTTAAGAGGTATAATCTCCGGGCCGAGCCTCTGACCCACCACCCAATCGAAGGGAAAACACAACTTCTCGATCCCTTTCACAAGCTCCAACATGATCTCTAGGTTGATGTTAACCTCGATGCCAAGCTTGATGTAGAAGACTTGGGAGTGTACAACAGAAGTTCAATAACTTCACCCAAGAATATTGACAAGATGGGAACTCAAGTCCGAGCCCGTCAACGTATCTAAGTGGGACCTACCTTTACTCAAGTGCTTAAGCTACACCACACCAATTTTTTCAATACGGGATTTTTTTAGCACAACTCACATATGTATCTCAACAATCTTTCCCTCTTCGATATGAGATTTCTCTAATCCAACTCACCCGTGCATCTCAACAATCTCTCACTCTTCAATATGGGACTTTTTTAACACAATTCACACGTTCATATCAACAGTCTCCCCTCACATATGAATTCAATATTAGGTTTGCTTCCTCTTAATTCCTCACATGTGAGTTTAGTGTTAGGTTTGCTTCCACTTAATTCAACATCGTCGGACCAGCGTTGCTACACCATAATCCTTGCTTCTCCTTAATTTAAGTATCATTCGCATCATATTATCTCAACTTAAATATCCAACGTCATCGGACCGGTGTTGCTACACCATAATGCCTACCTGTTTAAACCGATTTGGTTACCAGATTCATGACTTGAGATATTAACCAAATCTTGATACATATTGGGAGTGGGCTACCAAAACAGCAGTCCAATACCTTCGCCTAGTGAGATACTAAGAGGGAGCTAAAATCCAAGCCCGTCTACATATTTAATTGGACTCACATTCACTCAAAAGTTTAAGCCCAATGAGTTATATGCCAACATGAATATGTTAACTGCTCCACACCACACTTGTTTGTTGTAGGACTTTTTTAACACAACTCGCATAAGGACCATGGATTTTCTGTAAAACTTTTCCAATAGCTTCATCGGATCAGCCTTGAAGTCACCGCAGCTCCTCATGGCCATGAACTCGGAATCTCGGACCAACTCACCGAACCTCTAAAAATCCGACTTTCCTGTGTCCATACAATCTTGGCCAGTAACCATCCCGTGGAGTCTGAACTTGACATTGGTCGAGTAATCGATCCACTTCGGAACAACGGTCATGTGCTCTAATGTTCGGGCCGAGACATCGATCAAGACAAATGGCAATACGAGTAAATCCAGTGTAGTAGCACTAAATACACTAAAGAATGCCGAGTTCCTATCGAGTTGGCTCACAACACGGTGCAACCAGTTCGGGAGAAAAACCTGTTTGTGGGCCTTGTAATTCAAGTCAGTGTACCCTACTAGTGCTTGTACGTAATTTGTATAAGGTCATCTTGGCTTATGACAACTTGATTTCGATCCTACATGTCAAATAATTAAATTAATTAGTTAATATTTGATGGAGAAAATAACATTGTTCAAAGCAAGAATAAACAAATTCAAAACACTCTAAATTTCCACGACCAAGCAATCAGAAAATGCAATCATGGAGAGAGACACTCAATTTTCCTGATTAATCGAGAAAGAGGCAAACTATATTCAATAACTTTGTCATTTGATCCAACAGCTTTCCTTTAGATAGGAATAGATTTGATAACTAGTGGTATCTCTCGGAATAGACATTTGTATGTAATCACCCAAAGTTCAAACACTTGCACATCATGACTATAGAAAAGAGACCTAATATAATAAAAAAAACTCTCCAACTTTAGTATTTGTAATAATTATATCCAAAACTCTTTTTGCCTCATAAAAATTCATCAACTTTTACTTTTGTCCCAATTTTACCGATCTAATACAAAAAAAAAAATCTCAACTTTAGTATCTATCCCAATTTATCCAAAAAATATTTATCACATAAAAAATCAGCAACTTTTACTTTTATCTCAATTCTACCACTGTCAACCTTTTGTTCATAATCACCATTAGTTAATCCTACGTAGCTCGAATTTTCTCGCCGAAACTTATCAATGAATCTTCGAAATTTAAAAATAGTCGGTTTCGAGGATGACAATATTTTAGATAATCGTCCAAATATCTTCATATCTAGCCGATCTTTGGGCCATTCAATCTTGAAGAGAGTACGAAACGCTCCGTCTTGAGTGACTATGTATCTCCCTGGTAATATGTAGGGAAACCAAATAATAGAAGAGAAGTTCGGGGTTTTTTTCATGTCATCTCGCGTAATTCATTAATGACGTGAAAATAAAACGTAAGATTAACTAATATGATTATAAACGAAAGGCTAACGGTGGTAGAATTGGGACAAAAGTAAAAGTTGAAGGTTTTTTATAAGTTGAGGTTTTTTTGGTGCTAGAAGAATAGAGATAAAAGTAAAAGTTTATGATAGAATTGAGACAAAAGTAAAAGTTAGAGGTTTTTTATGAGACAAAAAAGTTCTGGATATAATTGTCACAAATACTAAAGTTTGAGTTTTTTTTTTGAAAGTGGTCCATAGAAAAGATGAAACTTTCTTCTTGCATTTACGAGAACAATAATACGAATTGGTGGCCAGATCGAGGGAACCTTGCATTTAGATTATTAAGGTTAGCTTATCTAGTCTAGAGAAAAAGCTCTATTTAAGCACATTCACTCTCTTGATTTGAGATCCTCTTCTTCTATAAGTACAATTCAGTTATTAACATCACCCCAAATTTCCAGTTGATTGCAAAAAATCGACTCTCTTAAATCCACTGGGTAGGGTTCATCGGGCTAACATGTTTTCTTTTCTTTATTTTCATGGAAAGATGATGCTACGGTGGATTACCAAAAAAGTTTTAAACCTATTGCAAATATGCCAATTTAATCCCTTTTTTTTTTCTGATTCAGTCCCGAACCTTTTGCAATTGTGTCATTTCAATTCGTCCAATCAATTTTGGATGACCCGGTGCTAATGTGGACGCAAGGCAGCCGGCATAATATTTTAATATTATTTAAATTTTTTATTTTCTTCTTTTTTTTCTTCCCTCTTCTTCCTCCAGTCGGTCCCCTCCGGCAATCGGCCGGAGGGAAGGTCGTATGATGATGTTATATGATAAGCATTGCGGGTAAACATTTGAAGAAGTGACCATATTAAGTATCAATACTGAGTGGGTCATATTATGTAATATTGCCTTGAGAACAAGATGCGGATCCCTAGTTGCAAAGGTGTAAGTTGTCAAAAAATTCATAAATTTATTGCATTTTTGCCATTTCAGTCTTAAATTTTTTAATTGACTAATTGAATCCTAAATAGTTTTATGTTTTTCCAATTGAGCCCATCCAACCGTCCTATGTGGCAATGTCGGCGGTTATGTGAACTTTTTTTAAAAAATTTAATATTTTTTGTTTGTTTTTATTTTTATTTCTTTTTTTAATCTTAATATGGTTGACAAAGGTTGCCGCAAGGGCTGAGTCGTCCTCACCGGCCGCGAACGAGGGTTGAAAGTAAAGAAAAGATAAATTAAAAAAAAACAAAAACTTGAAAAAATTTAAGATATTATTAAAAATTATCAACGCCGGTCATATCCGGGAGGACGGTCACCATCCACATCGCGGTTTCCAATCGAAATTAGGCGAGATAGACTCCATTGAAAAAAATTAAAATGACAAAAGGCAATAGGTTTAACATTTTTTTAACAATTTTCTCGTTAAACCAAGTATATCCATGACAAATTTACTTAAAACTAAATTTTTGATCTCCAAAAATTCCAAATTGGTATACATATGACAAATTTCCATTCCATTAGTTTTCTTTTATAAATTTTACCATCAAGTTCTTTGAGTTGGATCACACGTGGCGGTTGACATGTGTATCGGTTTGAGGTTTTTACCATCCGTTTGTCACATGTGTTTTAATTTAGGATTTTTATAGTATTAATACAATTTAACAAAAACTAATGGATGATAAATTTGTCACGAGATATACCGAGTTTGGGATTTTACGGTTAAAATATTACTTTATAGCAAATTTGTCATAGGTGTACGCTTCAAATACGAATTCGAAGTGTGGTTGTATCCCTAATATTGTTATCACAATAGATGGTGAACTCTTTGAATACGAATTCGAAGTGTGGTTGTATCCTTGCATATGACTTTTGGTAGACCATGGCATTCGCTCGGAACCATAAGAATTACTATTTGGAGGTGTAACAAAATACCCACACCAGCCCGACCCGATCCGAAGGTTTTGGGTCGACTCTAATTCCGGTTCGGACACTAAATAGAGAAATCGAGCATCGTGATGGTTTTGGTCCAACTATATCTAAGCGAGGATTTTTTGTCATTCAACCGACGAACCGACATGAGAATAACGTGCAAATTATTACATTAAAAATAAAACAACTTCAACTATAGTTTATCAAAATAATTGATGAAAACTCTATATTTAATTGAGAAAATTGTCCAAAGAGTCTTAAAATTTATTGTACGGTGGTCAATGAAGTCCTAAAATTTCTTCAATTTTATCAATTTAATCTTAAACATTTTGATAATTTTCAATGTAGTAATTATCTAATGAAAAATTAGGTCTAAATCAACTCTTTCAAGAAGTAAATTTATGTTATAGTGACGTGCCTTAATAGAATCGACCGACGAAATAATTCAACAATATGTCGTTGGGACAATTCCATCCACCTTAATCACGTGGAATAGAATGGATACTAAAACAACGATAGCTAGAATAACATTGATTAAAAAAAGAGGAGGGGGTTGGGGGGTGTGGGGGGTGGTTTAAACTTCTTTTACATAGTTAAGAAGATTCATATGTTCTCTACGAAATTATAAGGAATTTTTTTTTAGTGAATTCGTGACCCGTGTTGCAAATTCAAGAACTAACCGAGATGATCGAATACCGGATGTAAATACATATAATGTGTTAGGATTCAGCACATGACCACAACAAAGTAAAACGTAAAGTGGGAAAGAGAAATTGACATAAGATTTATCCTTATTCAACCTTAAATTAGGGTTACGTCCAATTTCACTATAATTGACACCTCACACTTCTCTCGTTACATCGGTCAATTATAAGTGAAAAAAAAATATAACAGTAAGTATTCATGAGTCTAAACCCAAACTGTCACACCCCAATAGAGGTGAATGTATAAATGATTAACAATAGTGAAATAAGTATTTCGATGGCAAAGTAACGTATTGATTAGAACCTTATTGAACATAAGATGACCGATCGAAATGGACTTGTTATACATGATTTATCTAAATTCGTGCAATTTTTATCACCCCCTCTTTGACGGATATGCACGACCGAATGGTCATATGCTCTTAACTAGGCTAACATGATCTGCGGGAGCTTATCCAGATACATGTTTTGCAACCCGAAATTGCCAAATATCTCTCTCATCGCCCATGCATTTGCCCTTGCTCTCCCTCGGGCTCCATCATGACCCGCCTAAACGTCTTGGCCACTGAGTCACCGGAGAACGACCCGTTGAGCTTGTCCCTCGGCACTTCGAACCCGACCCCTCTCGCTTCGATCAGCCTTGCCACCAGCCCTTGGTCTGCATTCGCTCCAGGAAATAGAACTAATGGCCGGCCTTGCCTGAGCGCCTCAATAGCAGAGCTCCAACCGCAGTGGATCAAGAACCCTCCGATCGCGGCGTGGGCAAGAATTTCGGCCTGAGGAGCCCAACCCACCCACAAACAACCTCGGCTTGAGACTCGACTTTCGAACCTGGGAGGTATAATATCTGGGCCGGGCCTCTGACCCACCAGCCAAATGGAGGGCAAACCCGACTTCTCGATCCCTTCCGCGAGCTCCGGCATCATCCCCGGCTAATGTTGACCTCGGTGCTGAGCCCGACTAAGAAGATCGACTTCTCTTTCTTATCGTCGAGCCATCTTTTCAGCTCGCTCCATCTCTCGTCTCCGCTGCTGCCTTTGCGACGGGGTCGCAATAAGCCCACGGGGACCACGGGTTTTTCGTAAAGCTTCTCCAGTAGCCTCAGTGGATGGCCTCGAACTCGTCACAGCTCCTCACGGCCACGAACTTGGAACCTCGAATCGGCTCGCCGAACCTCTGAAGATCCGACATTCCTGCGTCCATACAATCCTGTTGAGTGACAATCTCGTGGCGCCTGAACCTGGCGTTGGACGGGTAATCGATCCACTCTGGAACAACGGCCAAGTCCTCCAGCGTTCGGGCCGAGACATCTATCAGGACGGAAGGTGGTCCGAGGAAAGCGAGAGTAGTTGCGCTGAATACACTAAAGAATGCCGAGTTCACACGGAGTTGGCTCGCAACAAGGGGCAACCAGTGCAACGCAAAGTCTTGGATTATCAAGTCCACGCCGGAGCGCTGAAGAAACTCGGCCACAGCTGGCTCGAGCATATCGTAGGCCTTTTTGAGGTACGGGACCTTATTGTTTGGCAACTCGGCAGTCGACTCGGCCGAGTCCGGGAGGCCATGGACGCGAGGCAAGGGAAGCTCGACGAGGGTGATCGAGGGAGGGAGGTCGTGGGCAGCTTTTGGAGGTTTTTGGGGGCTGAGATGAAGGAGACGCGATGACCCTTTCGCGCAAAGAACGTGGCCACCTCGAGAAAGGGCATGATGGTGGCCGTAAGCCAGCCATGGGAACATCGCTACGTGAAGCTTCTCTTTGTTTTCCATGGCAGTCTCTCAAAAAAGCTGCTCTTTGATATTTAGCTATCTATCTTCAAGCAACGCTTGCGCAAAAAACGAAGAGCTTCACTGCAAATGTGGCCCGAATTCATCAACTTTGTATGCCACGCTGATCGGAACGGCTGCTACATCTACTGCTTGAATTAATGGTAGTTGAACGAGGGCGTTCAGGCTAAAGGAAAGGGCATGTACTGCTCCAAGGAAGTAGGGCCATTACTTACTATGATGTTGTCCTTGATGGGATGGGAATTGACACGTTAAGAGTGCGCGTGACAACACTTATCTTCGAAATAATTTGAAGTAGGTTGATTTTTTTCTATTTCAAAAGTTGATTTCGATCAAAGAAAGGCGTTTGATAACAAGACAAAATTTCTATGAAAAATTATTAATCCGAACGTAAAATATATTTTATTCAAGAAAATTTAAATGCAAATATTGACGGGTTTTCATACAAGTCGGAAGATTAATCCTACCAATCACGTTCAATAAAATAAATGTGCAATCAAGTGCACAAATAAAGCACATCAATACAAAATCAAAGCTTTCCTAATATAGCCCTAAAAGCTTAGAGAATGTGTGATTAGAGTTTATGAGTGATTTGGGATAAATTGGAGATAATTTGCCAAGAAGGGCAAAATCGTCAATTTGAAAAGATCGGAGGTCAAGAAATCCAAAATAGGTCTTGGATAGTTGATTGTGGTCATTTCCTATTTTTTATGTTTTTTTGGAATTTTCAAAATTTTCAGATTTTTTTAATGATTTTTATGATTTTTTTAAGAGCTCTCGAATTTTTAATGATTTTTTTATTACTTTTGGAAATTTTTATGAATTTTTATACTTTTTAATTTTTTTTCGAATTTTCCTTTTTTATTTATTTGAGGCCCTCCTGGTCTTTTTCTCACTTGGTCCAAGTTTTGACATTTGATTTTTACACCTTTAATTGCATTTTGGTCCAATCAATTTCAAGTTTTGAGCATATTATAAAACGGCCATATTTGCATTTTGATTTTTGTCCCGATTTTCAATTGTGGTCAAATTAGTCACTTTAAAGACGAAACCATGCATAGATAAACCTTGACCATAGGTTTTTCAGCTTTTTAAACACATTGGTGGGGTCAAATTGACACAAACAAGTGAGTAAGGGCCCTAATTTGACAAATTTCATATTCGAGTCAAACTTGAGATTTGGGGCTTTTGCATAAAATTGAATCGATTGGACTCCAAATTCATATTCCTAGATGATATCCATGCTATACAACCCAATTTCAAGCTTAATTTTATGCGAATAGTTGGGGTGAGCGGTTCCAAGTTCAGGTAGATTCCACTTGAAACTTGGAACCTATCCTAAGTATAGGTTCCTTATTTTTCGGAACTTAAAACTCATTCTGCATACCCCAAAACCTGAAACCCCCCCTATCACAGGTTTCGGATCCGGGTTCAAGGTACCCGAAAACCTATCAATACAACTCTCTTTGCATCAAAATAGAATACATTCATATAGAGTTCGATGGAGCTACGAGAATTAGTTTTAACTAAGTCAAATGATTGCCCTATACAGCTTATATGGTGACTTCACTAGTGGCTTATGGTATTGGTAGTGGATGGGCAAGAGTAATTATGGAGGATTTTATGCACTTTTTGCTTTTATGTACTTATCGATTATATTTCGGTCTTGCTTAATTAATGATGACCTAATGCATTCACGACTGAGAATGATAGCCTGAGAAAAGCTAAAAGAAAATACTTCATATAGATGAAAACTTCAGAACAAAAGCAGCCCAATATAAACAAGAAGGTGCTATACAGATTGCAATCTGCAACAGAGGGAGTCGGTTCTGGTAGGAGTCTAAGCACATCTACCGATTGCAATTGATCACTTGGCTAGAACAGAGCGGCCATCACCAAGACCCACAATTTCCCCATGATTATTCATCCCCAAATCCATACTCTCGCGCCACAAACCATCAACTGCCCGAAATTATTGATTGAAAGATAGCGGAATGCCTAAATTTCGACAAACACAAAACAGGCAATACGAAGAGCAAGAAAGTTTCCTATGTAAGCATCTAACAGCTCACAAGATCGCACTTCATGATCACGAAGAACAAAACCCAGAAGATGTTTTGCAGTACTTCTTACCTCACGCCTTCTCCGAGAACGAAAGGAACTGCTTGATCCCAGAAACAAAGAGCGACGTGACGATTTTGTTGAACTGCAGAAATCGCCTTTTTTATTTTTTGGCTGCGACCAGGTGTGCTGCGTCTGTTTGTGTAGGGAGACTTGAGAGGAAGAAAGAGGAATAGACAGTTAGAAAGCCTAAACTAGGGTTTATACATGTCGGTTCCGGTTCCGGTTTCGGTGCGGTTCCATAGAGAACCAGGAACCGGAACAAGCGGTTCCTATAAATGCAAAATCGAAAACCGGAACCTTGTTTACCAAAATCGGGAACCGGAGCGATCGGGAACCGGATCGAGAACCCCAGGTTCGGTTCTCCGGTTCCTGGTTCTACCTAGGATCCATGCTTACCCCTAGCCATTAGGTCAATTGGGCATTGAATTTGACTAGAAGAGCAGAATCGGGTCAACTAGATCGGGTGGATCCATGTGGCGACCACATCAGCAAGTCCGTTATAACCACTATTAAGAAAAATGAAAATAAAAATCTTGATCCGATAGTGGGATGGGTGCCACGTGTCGTGATCTAGCCTTTTTGAAATAAAAAATCATTTTCAGATTTTTTTTTTAAAAAAATCGATCACGTGGCCCAGGTTTGGCCATGCGTCGAGATTTGGACCATTCGTCCATTTTTTGAAAAATTAAAAATAAAAATATTAGATCGGATGGTCTCAATCACGCCACATGTCTCAATCCTAGGCATTTGTTCAAAATTTGAATTTATGGAGGGAAAGTGAAATTTGCTTTAGAAACCCCCAAAACTAAGTCGCTTTGGGTAGCTTTTTGAAACCCCAAAAGTGACGTCATTTTGATCCGACTTGGACCCGTACGGTCCCGGCCGGGCGCCTGTGAGGCGTGGGCGCAGGGTCAACCCGACCCGGTTTTGGATAAATTTTTTAAATAAAAATTCAAAAATTCAAAATTCAAAAAATTTAAAAAAAAATGGAAAAATCATAGAAAATCGGAAAAAAAAAATTTGAAAAAAATCAAGAAAAATTCCAAAAAATTTCAGAAAATCCCCAAAATTAGGAAACGGGCCATTTGGACTGGTTGATCCTATTTTTGGGTTTTTGCCTCCCAATTCTTCTGAAAATGACAATTTTACCCCTTAAGGGTAAATTATCTCCTAAATTCTCGAAAATTTTGAAAAAAAAAATCCCCAAAAAAGGAAATAGGCCATTTTGACTGACCAATCCTATCTTTGGTGATTTTTCCTTTCATCTTTTTCCAAAAATGACGATTTTGCCCCTCATAGGTAAATCATTCCGAAAATTCAATTAAATCCTGAAAAATATCGAAAAATAGGAAATGAGCATATTCAATCTGGCCAATTCTTTTTCGACACTCTTGGGTTCCTATTTACTTAAAAAAATGATGATTTTTCCCCTTATGGGCAAATTGTCCCTTATTTTTCCAAAATAACGATTTTTCCCCCGAGTAAATTGCTTTCAATTCTTTCCCGAACTCCTTCCAAACTCCCAAATACCCTTTCTCTAAGCCATTAGGACTTCACTAGGTATGCCATGTGTTGTATTGATACGTTTTATCCGCACGTCATTGGATCCTTGATTTGCGCATTTACTTTACGGATTGTGATTGTTATGATAGATATTCCCATCTCGTATGAACTCCTGGATTTTAGGACTCTCACCCAAAATCATCTATATGAATTTCAAGTTAGAAAAATCATCTAGCTTAGGTACCAAAGGGCGTCAATAAACGATATTGGCGTAGGCAAGTCCCCATTCCCGAATTTTTGGTTCCATATGAGTTGTGCGACTTCTCTCACCGCCGACGAGATTGCCAATCTACCTTCTCCAAAAATTGGTGGCGACTCCGAAATATGTACACTTACGTACATGTCACCCGATCATGCACTAAAACGTCGAAACAGATTCCTAAATCCCGCCGTAGCACGACGTGAGGACTTGGGAGAGTCCAAGTCGATTCCATGGATCCCTACGGATCCATAGAAATGAAGCAATCACCCCTTAACTCATCCTTCGACTCTACAACGTTGCGAGGGTGGGTTGGGACAACCATACCCCCATTCGTACGGACAATGAGCATATGAAGCGTTTCGGGTTCCTTTCCAATCTACCCATTTATTCATTCGACCCTAACTTTGAATTAATTTCTTATTTTTCTCACTATTCATTTGATATGCACTTGTATATTATCTAACAATAGTTGGACTTGGATCTTGGTTCCGAATAAATATAAACCTTGGATCTTGGCAAAAATTAAATAAGAATATCTTGGATAACAAAATAAAGCTATTTATGACTTGCAAAAGACAAAACTACTCGGAAATGCCATTTATGGCAAGATCATATCACAATTCCCAAGATGCTTGGGCGGAAATTCACGCACTCTCTTATCTATGCTTGGCCCATGCGACTGCCGCAAGTTAGGGTTTTTTTTCAATTTAATTTTTTTAAAAAATATTTACAAAAATATTTTTTTAAAAAATTAATTACCAAATTGGGTCTCGCTTGGCATTTAAAGTGCCGAGCGGGCTGCCCCCCTTTTTTTTCAATTTCGTTTTTCTTTTAATTTCATTTTTTTAATTATTAGTACTTATAATATTTATTTTATTTATAATTTTTTTCTTATGAAGCTTATCTTTATAACATAATTAGCAATAATTAATGTAAAAATTTATTAAGATCTATAATTAATAAATAATGTTGTAATTATAAAATTAATTAAAAATATTCATAAAATAAAAAAAAGATTTTCATAATATATAATAATCGTCAACTTACCAATTATAAATAAAATAAATATTATAAGTATCAATAATTAAAATAAAAAAAAAATATGGGGTTTTTTTAATTTATTTTTTTAAAAAATATTTAGGAAATTACTTTAAAAAAAATAATTACAGATTTAGGTCTTGCTCGGCAATTAGGCTAACGCCGCTCGGTGACCTGCTGAGGAAAGGGTGGGTCTTTTTTTTGTATTTTTTTAAAAATTTCATATTTTTTAATTATTTATAGTTATAATATTTATTTTATTTATTTATAATTGGTAAATTGATGATTGTTATATATTATGAAAATCTCCTTTTTTTCATATATCTTACCAATTTTATTTTATTATTTTTTTAAGTAATTTCCTAAAAAAAATTTTAAAAAATTATATTAAAAAAACCCCATATTTTTTTAATTATTGGTACTTATAATATTTATTTTATTTATAATTGGTAAGTTGACGATTATTATATATTATGAAAATCTCTTTTTTTATTTTATGAATATTTTTAATTAATTACATAATTACAAATTTATTTTTTAATTATAGATCTTAATAAATTTTTACATTAATTATTAATAATTATTTTATAAAGATAAGCTTCACAAGAAAAAAACTATAAATAAAATAAATATTATAAGTACTAATAATTTAAAAAATGAAATTAAAAGAAAAACGAAATTGAAAAAAAAAAAAAAAAAGAGCCAGCCAGCTCGGCAATTGGGCTGCAGAGCGAGACCCAAATTGGTAATTATTTTTTTTAAAATATTTTTGTAAATATTTTTTTTAAAAAATTAAATTGAAAAAAAACCCCGCAAGTTATTACATCTTACTTCTCGGTGTTTGTTACTATTGGTGGAAGTGGTAGGCAACATCCAGTAATATACATATGTATATATTATATATGGCAAAGGAACGTACCGACATAGAATGCTAATGAACACATGATTAACGGTCGAAATGTGCTTATTGTAAAATTATTTATAAGACCACATTATTTTTTCTACAAACATGAGACGTGTATGCACGTTCCAAGAATATATGCTCTCGCTACAATAAGTTTAGGACTTTTTAAACAACTTTTCCCGTTTACCCTCGCTCTCCGGCTCCACCATGACCCGCCTAATCATCTTGGTCACCAAGCCACTCGTGAACGACCCATCGAGCTCGTTCCTCAGTACTTCAAACCCGACCCCTCTCTCTTTGAACAGCCTCGCCATTAACCATTGGTCGGAATTCACTCCATAAAATAGAACTAGAGGTTAGGCCTTGCCCGAGTGCCTCAATAGTAGAGCTCCAACTGCAATGGGTAAAAAACCCTCCGATTACTGTGTGAGCGAGAATTTCTGCCTGAGGAGCCCAACTCTTCCACAAATATCCTCAACCCAAGACCCAACTTTTGCACTCATGAGGTATAATCTCTAGGCCGAGCCTGTGACCCACCTCCCTATCAAAGGGCGCTGATATCAAGTTTGAGTCCGTCTAGATTTCTAGTTAAATCCACATTCACTTAATAGTTTAAGCTAATGAGTTATCCTTAATTTTTTTTCACACTATATTAATTTTTTTACGGGAGATTTCTCTAACACAACTCACATAAGAACCACGGGTTTTTCGTACATAGAAAAATTCGACTCGCTCTTAAACCCATTGGGTAGGGTTCATCGAGCTAACGTGTTTTCTTTTCTTTATTTTTATGGAAAGGATGATGCTTGGGGAGGGTTGTCAAAAAAGTCTTAAACCTATTATAATTGTCCCAATTCAATCCTTTTTTTTTCCAATTCAATCCAAACCCTTTTGTAAGTGTACCAATTCAGTCCATCCGGCTAATTTTACCCACCAGCGCTAACGTGGACACAAGCGGTGCCTACCATTCGGTGACATAATATTTTAGTTTTTTTTTTGTATTTTTTGAATTTTATTTGTCTTTCTCCTTTTTTTTCTTCCCTCTTCTTCCTCCAACCTTTCCCCTCTGACAATTGGCCAGAGGGAAGGTCTTATGATGAAGTTATATGATAAGCACCGTGGACAACCATTTGAAGAAGTGGCCATATTCGATATCACTGCTGACTGGGTCATATTATGTAATATTTCCTTAAGAACAAGTTGCGGGTCACAATTTGAAGGTGTAAGTTATCAAAAAAATCCTAAGTATATTGTATTTTTTTCAATTCAATCATAAACCTTTTAATTTATTAATTGAGTCATAAATGTTTCATATTTTTCTAATTGATTCCATCCGACTGTCCTACGTAGCAATGTCGGCGGTTATTTGAAAATTTATTAAAAAAATTAATTTTCATAATTTTTATTTTTATTTATTTTCTTTTTATAATCTTAATTTGGTCGTAAGGGTCGCCGCAAGGGCTAGGATGCCCTCACCGACCGCAAGCGAAGGTCGAAAAGAAAAGGAAAGAATAGATAAAATAAAATAAAAATCTAAAAAATATTTAAGATAATATTAAAAATTGCTCATGTCAACGTCGTCCTTGTCCCTTAGGAAGACCAGCGTCCACATTAGCGTTTCTGACTAAAATTAGCCGGAAGGAGTCCATTGAAGAAATATGAAAATTTTAGGATCTAATTGAAAAAAATTTAAAGATTTAGAATTGAATTGACAAAAGGCCAATAAATTTAAGATTTTTTGAATAATTTTCTCATTTGTGAGTGACTGGAACTCACCGAGATTTGATCCGGCCCAAGCGCAAGCCCAAGCCCGAAAAATTTACCAACAGAGCCGACGTGCTCGACAGGACAGTAGTACACAACCATACACAGGCACTGAAAAGCCTGCGTCGTCCTCTCCATCGTTTCGTTAGCTGCGCAGGCGCACTCGCTCGTCGCTCACGCATAGCGCCCGCGGGAGATGGGGAATCCGAAGCAGAAATGGACCCAAGAAGAAGAAGAAGCACTGCGCGCCGGCGTGGCGAAGCACGGCACCGGCAAGTGGAAGGACATCCAGCGCGATCCCGAGTTCAACAAGTTCCTCTTCTCTCGCTCCAACATCGATCTCAAGGTCCCTGTCCTCTGTCTCTCTCGCGAATTCTTATGAATCTATCGAGTGTTGAGCTCGAAGGATGGCAAGTTGTTGCTCCTGCCGTGAGCTCTTGGTAATGGAAGTGAAACGGGAGCGCGTGTTCAGTGAGGAGTACGCAATCCCGCGCGTCGTGCAGGACATCAGTACTGTGGGATGGGCTTAAGGTGTTCGTGAAAATGTTCATAGGGCTCAATCGCTTCTTGAGTCGACTGAAGGAGCGCCTTTCGTTCGCTCATCAAGACGTTAGCATGTTTCTGTCGCATCGGTTTCAGAGAAGTTATAAACGATGCAATGATAACATCTCGATTGCCTAGATTACGCTGTTGTGAGGTGCATTAATTATCGTTGTAAGCTTACCAAGATTAACTTTGATCAGTGACAATGACTTAATGAGTTAAGGTGCTTGGGAGACAGTTGGAACCCAACCTTGATCATATGCTGCAGCCTGCGCGTAGGATGTCTTTCTTCCCCCTTTCCCGAGGAAATGCTTTCCACTTACTTAGAACCTACACTAAAGTTGTTTCTATTCTCATTTGATTGCCAATTACCTGTGTTGGACGTTGTTTGATGTAGCACATGTTAAGTTCATTTTGCATTTTCAACTGTACTTAAGTGGTGCTGTATGGTGTTGCCATAAACTTTAGTGCTGTAGAGATGGCCTTAGATGCATGTACATCTGATCAATGAAAGGGTGGAATATTGCAGCTCTAAATGAACCAGATTATGATGTTTCTTCTCAAATAAACAAGGAGTTATAGGGTTTGTCCTACATGTCATATGATGCCCTCAAGAACTATAATTTTGAATTGTCTCCTTTATGCTAGTTTTGAACGGTTTTTGGAAAAGCGGCAGAAGTTTCCCTTCAATTATCAATTTGTTCCGTGACTCAATGGAAGATATCACATTATACGCACAAATCAAACTACTGAAAATACCAGCTTGGAGAAAATTGCACTAGTTTCCCTGCCTAAATCGCCTAACCAGTTAAAACATTTTCGATAGTGAAATTTCAGACATTCTTTCACACTAATGTATGTGAGAGGTGTTGACATTTGAAAGAAAGTTGCTTGTCTAAAGGAAAAGCTTTAATTTTTGAAGATGAAAGCAAGTTGTTTCTTCTGGTGCCTTTGCTTCCGCGCAGTCGTCCCTGAAACTTTCTTTACCTTAGAGTATTGAAAAGATCTTTGTTGTACTGAAATTGACACGCCTCACTGAAAACTTTCTTACTGCTCAGGATAAATGGCGGAATATGATTGGTGGTGCCAGTGGCCAAGGTCAAAGGGATAAATCACGGGCAAAAGCTAAAGCAAGCTCAGATGCTCCTCCTACCTTGCCCAATTTGCCAAATGCTCCTAATGTTGCTGTTTCAGATGAAGCAACTGCAGAACCAGCTCCTGATGGTGCTCCAAAAATTGTGGATGATGGAAAGAGTGCACCCAGGTATAGGGTACATCATCTTCTTATATTTTTTCCTTGGGTAATCACAGAGGTGTCTCAGCTAAACCTGTATCTTCATTCGGTGGGAAAGTGCAATGGGCGAGAGTGTCTGACACTGGCATATAATTATTCTTTTTCAAATTTGAGTTAATAGATTTATGTTCACATTGGTAGAAAATAATTTGGCGGAGGGGGCATGTTGCCGTTTGAATTAGATGTACCCTTAGCTCTTAAAGCATTCTCTCTAAAGATGTCGGTATCACCCTGTACCAAATTTTGAGTAAGAGGAGATGTGGAAGGAGGAGGATGTTAGTATCAGCTGTCACTAAAGGTGAATCACAGACACAGGGTGATCATTCCTTTATCCTATGTGGATGGTCGCATGCCAGCGTTGGAAGCAGGTTAAATGAAAGATTAAGGTGGACTATATCCGGAGATTGAGGTGTTTTACAATGTCGTTAGTATTACATCTGCGCCCTCCACTCGGTAGTGCGGACCGTCTGCTTCAGCACAGATCATTGTAACACTGTCCAAATAAATTTGTCAAATAGTCTCCAGCTTCTTCATGATGTATATGGTTATATATGGTAAATTTTCGCCTACTTTTTTGACTGACTTCTTGGTTAGTAGGTACAATGCAATGATATTTGAAGCACTTTCAACATTAAAAGAGCCCAATGGATCAGACACTGGTGCAATTTTCAGCTATATTGAGGTCTGACAGCAGCTCTCTGCATTATAACAGAAGTGTGTTAATACTCCATTTTCCTTGAGAGTAAGAATTTTTAAGATATGTGTCAGTGTCGAATATGCCAAGAATGACTATAAAAATTCTCTCTTTTGTTCATCTTATTCTTTGCAAGTCGGAAGCCAAATGAGAAAGAGGTCACTGAGACATCAATATTCTCTACTCTGTTCATATTTTTTTCTTGGCACAGTACTTTGTTGGCACATAATTTTGAGAAGTAGACTGTAATTACTCTCTAGGGCAACCTTTTTACAAAGTCAAGCTGCAAATATTTTCCAAAAGAAAGAGGGATATGTTCCGTCATTCTTGTATTAGTCATCAATAGAAAATTGTCTAGAGGTGGCTGTTGTTTCAGGAGTTGTGCATCACCTTTGTTATTCTCAGATTGATATTCTGCGTCCCTTGATGAGACCATTTTTATTTCTTGTTATGAAACTTGAGTTTTAAGCAGGTATATGTTTTCTTAATTATCTTCCAGCGGAAACATGAGGTCCCACAAAATTTTAGGAGGCTGTTGAGTTCAAGATTAAGAAGGCTGGTTGCACAAGACAAACTTGAGAAGGTCATATTTTTTCATGCAATTATTTGCAGAATATCTCTAATCTAGCTGTTATAATTTCTTACTATTATCTCTAATCTAAGCTGTTATCATTTATTGCACGAGACAAGACGAACAGGGTTCCAAATTTCCACTATTGATAGCTATTATCTCTCTAATGTAGCTGCCCATGGTCTTCCATTGGCTAGGTTTGTGTTATCATTCCTTCCTAATCAAAGAGAGAAGCCACAATATCTCAGTTTAAGTCACAGCAGGCTTGGCTTCACCCTTCCTATCATCGCTTAGAAATTTAGAGAGTTATCATTAGTAGACTTCTAATGACTTGAAAATATAAAAACTAGAACTAAGCTCCTGCCTTCATTAGTCTAGGAAGAGCTTTCTTCTGATGAGCAATTCCAATGCCATGAATATTCTGGAAGGTTGTTTGATGATGTTCTTTCCCTTGCCTGGGACTTAGGCAAATAGCATCCCTTGATGCAGTGATGGTGGGGAAAATGCTATATAATGTTGAATGCGGACTGTGGAGCTGACACTCTCTTGGTTCTTATTCTTGTAATATTGCTTGTGGTGTTAAAAACAGAGGTGTGTTCAGATTGAGATGTTGACAAATAACCCCATATTAAAGTTAGTAACACTGCTACGAAATCATCATGCAGGTTCAGAATTGCTTCAAGATAAAAGAGATCACCTCTTTTGGGACAAAAACACCAGCTCCTAAGGAGCAAGATGTCCGACCGAGGCAACTGCAGCCTGTTGTCAATTCAAATTTTGGCGAAACGGTAGATGAGGCAGCTGTCGCTGCTGCATACAAGATCGCGGAAGCAGAGAACAAATCTTTTGTGGCAGCTGAAGCAGTTAAGGAAGCAGAGAGAGTCTCAAAGATGGCTGAAGATGCGGATGCAATGCTTCAGTCGGCTCTAGGGATATTAGAAAAATGTAATGTCAAAGGTTCAGATGTTGATTTTTTTTTTTTTTTCTGTTTCCTTCCTGTGGCTTGTTTCAGTTCTTTGTTAACTCTTTTTGCTTGCATTTCAGGTTCTAGGGACGAAATGGTGCTCGTCGCATAAAATCATACAGAACTCGTCAAATAAACCAATGACTCAACCTTGTATGTGTAGATATATAGCTTGCCCTCATTTTGACTTTGTTAAGAAGAATCCAACCGGTGTTGTAACCATATACTCTCTTAATAATAACACTGCTGTTGTCACTCGGAGCATTGTGCCTCTTACTATTTGGTTTGTCAAATCTTTTTAGATGGCCGGACCTTCTTGGATGGTTGTAGAACCTTTTTTCTGCTTGCTGTCACTCGGAGATCTATCCTCTACTACAACAAGAGGAGACAATACCCTTTTTCCCATGAACGAGTAAAAGGTCTTCAACAGCTTTTCTACCTGGAGAGTTGATTTCTAATCATGTTCTAGAAACACAATGTGAAGATCACAGATAACTTCTTACAAAGGTCATCACCACCATGATATCGCAATTTGCGCCTTCAATCATCTGGTTAGGTTTTAGCCAAGATGGCCAATGGTGCGATGCAGTGACCGGTCCATAACTCGATTAGCAATCTTACCTCTAGCAATCAGTAGGATGCATTAAAAGAATATGACGAAAGCAGAACTATCATCTATCGTGTGGAAACGATTTGATAAGACCATGCTCTATTAGATGAATTTCTCAAACATGCCCTTATTGTGGAGACACTGCCAACATTCTTAACCTCCTCAGACAACTATCACCCAAAGTTCGGAGTGTCCACATAGGTTGACCTGCACAACATTCTTAACGTGCTCGGACAACTATCTGCCAACATTCTTAACCTGCAATTTCATCTACCACATCGAGTACCCACATAGGTTGATAAGAAAACCACGAGGCGTCCAACTTTGTCCTTGCACATTTCTGGGAAAGAAATAGGTGTCCGTATTTTTTTTTTTTTTTTGTGACAAACTATAAGAAGCGTGTCTGTAATTCCTCTCTCTCTCTCTACTTCGCTTGCAAGACAAACTTCTTGTCAAACAAACTTCCTTGTCAAAATAACAAACGCTGCAAAAGGATCCGTGTCTCAAATAATGTACAAGTAGGCCGATGCGATGCAGACATAACTGGCCGCCACACCTACGAGTAGGTGTACTTCGTCCCACCCTGTTCCTTGTCACAGCCAAATATCACAAAGAGCATTGGAGGCAATCTATGGAGTTAAAGAAAGAAACTAGCAGTCAAATGCTGCGATGCATCATGAGCTAAATCCATTAGTCACAACAACTCGGAACATAAAAAGAAGCTGCTGAGAATTCAAGTAAAGAAAGAGTAATTAGAATGTTCAAGGGGAAGACTAACAAGCCAGATGAAATTAAAACCAAGTCTCCAAAGTTGATTCTCTCAACAAAATTAAGAACGCCAATAGAAAGCACTGTGGAATCTCCTAGTTGCATTGCAAAAACACATTTCTCAGGTATAAAGGAGCAAAACCACCAACCAATCTAATGAGAGGTCCAGCAGCAAAAGCAGCCCGTCTTTTCCTTTTCCATGAATGTCTTCGATCTACCATTTATAAGAGAACAAGGCCAAGCTCTGAGGGCTTCAAGGCATCTCTTAACCGGTAATTGTAAAGATAATAGTGGAGTTGCCCATCACCAGGACCAAATTTAAGTTCCTTCAGAAAAGATTCGTTATGCATGACATCCAAAGCATTAAAAACATCGTAATCTCTCTGTTTTGCGACAATAAGCACATCATTCATCAACTGTAGTAAAGGAGTCTTGGTGGAGACATTATAGTAAGAATAAGCAGCTTTCAAGGTCGAGTAATTCTGATTCCCGAGTATAGATGAAGGAAGAGTGTAGAAGCTACAGAAGTCAGTAATATCATGACTGTCGGGACTTTCCACAACGTAACTGTCAACCACGTTTTCAGTTGGAAGCAGCCAGTGCTCCACATCGTTCTCATCAAAATCAGGGGCAACCGCGAATTGCGCCAAGTAGTCCCTGAGTAGACGAGTAACAGCAGGGACATCGCGAAGCTCCATTTTTCTGAAACCAGGGGAGGCTGTTGAATCTGGCAACTTATAAAGCTTTATAGTTCGACTCATTGTCATCCTAGCACCAAGCCTTGAAAATCCGACATCAATGAGCTTCTTTGGATTCAAGGACCTATGCCAGTACTGGCAAGTTGTGATCGGGGTTGGAAGAACCACACCAGCTGTATATGCTGCCTGCCAAGTATTCTCCAAGTGGACTCTTCTTGTAACCTCCTTAATTAGGACAGGAGCTAGCCTCTTCGATCTAAGCTTCTTATGAACACACAAAAAGTTAACCTCCGCCATTTTAACTACTTCATTTCGCACCCTAATTCTCGCGGGCACGCCAGTGATAAAGGCGACGAGCTTCTTGGACGCTTTGGCACGAACACCAATGTGCCAGCTCGTATAATAACCTGGAGGATGCAAAGCCCACCTAAGGAACTCCTTCGAATAGTTAAACCTAAACATGTTCTCATCGTCTTCCACATAGTTGTTCTTCAAAAGGTTGTACACCTCACTACATGTCTCCTCTGAGCCCATGTCACAGGTGCTCCACTCATACTGGCTCGGAAGATTATACGGCTCCTGCTTGACCTCAGATAATGGGGTCGGGGCCTCGATTGGGCCCTCGGACAAGCTCGAGTTCCCGAGATCCTTGTACTGCCCCACTGGTTGGGTTTCCCAAAATTTGTGCTTCTTGCCAACAGAGACCGAATCGTTGAACTCTCTAATGATGCTATCAAGTGACTTCTCGATATTGTCAGGCGCAATCTGGTTAGGATTTTGATCCGGGTTTCCTTTAGGAGATTCAGGAGGTGACTTGCTATCCCCCATTTCAGAAGATAATTTCAGTTCTGTCCACTCGACAATCAAGACAATGCAAATCCCATCAAATCTTTGGAAATTATGACGTAATTCAGAAAGGGGTTCTCGGCAAAATCAAATCCCAGAGAAAACAACCTCATCAGATTAGAAGATACACAAAATGTCAACGAATACTATCAAATACACGCCGAATCGCAACGCCGACGGATATGCAAGCTTCGCGTCAATTGAACAAGCAGATTAACAAGTACCCTATTGCTTTTTCTACACCAGAATAACAATTAAATTCGTGCGGAATTCACAGAGAGCTGAACAGCCACAAATCAACAAGCGATTGAGCGAGATTACTGGGAGCAGCTTCATGCACGCAAACGAATTATCGAAGAGGGCATTACACTCAATCGGCAGAGTCACATAAGAACCTTCTCGGAAACAGACTACTCACAGTTTTCAATCCGCAGAATGCGCGATGCGAAACGAACGGGGCCGTCCCTCGAACCGACGGAGAATCAGATGATACCGAGAACGGAGGAGCAGATCTGGAAGAAGGTGATCGAGGGTGTGTCGATCGGGACTGGACAGGTGAAATCTTCGAGGTTTTCTCTCTCGACGAAGGCGGCTTTGGAGTTGCCAAAGGAAGACCATTTGGGTTTTTGGAGGAATGCGAATATTAACGAGGCACTTTTTTTTTCCATTTTTTTTAAACGTGGCATGCATACCATAATTTGATTCCTAAATTCAACGTTGCGTTGTGGCAAAATTTCAAATAAAAAACTTAAAATGTCATAATTTTTTAAAATAAAGGTTTGGATCTTACATGAAATATGGATCTTAAGTACTCAAATTATTTTAAAGAAGACCGAAGGGCATTTTCATCCATCACTATTTTTGAATTTTTTTCTTTTTTTCATTTCTTTATTTTTCTTTTTTCTTTTCCTCTTTTCTTTCTCTCCTCCTTGCCCTCCCCTTGCCCTCAAGCCACCCTCGCCTTGGCGCGTTGGGTACCCTCGCCCGGGTCAACATTGGGCGAGGGCGACCCTCGTCGGTGTCGAGCAAACGTTGATGAGGGCTACTCTTGCACGATGTTGGCAAGGACAACGCTTGCCCTTGCCTAATGCTAGCTCGAGCGATGGCGAGGAGGGAAGGTGAGAAAAAGAGCAAAAAAAAAAAATTAGGAAAAAAAATTTAAAAAAATAAAGGATAAAAATGCCTTTCGGCTATGCTTCTCCTTTGAAATAATTTGAACACTTTAAGCCATTATTTAAAATAACATCTACTTTATATCCTTTTTGAGAAAATAAGGGCACTTTAAACCCTTTTTGAAATTGTCCCTTGGGTTGTGGCCACCGAGGTTTTTTGTAATAATGATAAAAACGGGGTAGCATGGTGTATGAACTATTAATTATTCGACATGGTCCTTGAATTATTAATAAATATTCAATTTAATCCATAAATCATTCGAAATTATTTAATGGTGTACATTCGTTCATTCAAATTAAAGAAATATGCTTATATGGCTTCCAATCTTTTAAGCTCTCGGGTTATTAACGTAAGATATTTATCTCAAATCATGATATAAAAATGTAATCAAATAGCAACGAACATGTCGACGCCCTAATTTTATTTTTCATTTTATAAAGTAGATGAAGAAAAAGATTGACATATCGACTCATCTTTTTTAAGCATCAAACTCAACATGTGATATGTTCAATTTGCCATTTTTAGTAGAATGAAGGATTACGTTGAAGCATTTATTAATAGTTCGAGAATCATATTGAACAAACTAAAAAATTCGGGGTCGACATTGTGCATTTGACCAACTAGCATTTACAAATAGTCCTACTTGTCGGCATCAAAGATGATTGTGTGGTTTCTTTTTTGCCTTTTCCACCTGGTGTTGAACTCTATTTTGTCATGAATAGATTTCTAATCCATAAGAAGTACCTCACTCGTCTCATGAACCGATGAACCGGATAAATCATAACATGAAAATCCAATCGGTTAGTTATACTCACATTCAACAATGTCACTTGGAGGTTAAAATACCGATGCATGTATTGCTTCTTAGATATGACCTCACTCGATATATTAAGTTACTAATAATTTTATCAACAAGCAATTCGAATTTGCATAGATTTGGTTCATCATATTAGGATAATATTTTGTATATCTTTTTTTTATATGGGATCTCCGATTTCTATGTCGGAGTCCAAGATGGAATATAAGATTAAATATCCACATGAATTAAGTAATACAATTAATTATGAACCAGACGATATTTATAAGAAAAATTTTTATAAAAATTCGAGGATGTGCTTGTTTTTTGCGATTTGAAAAATATTTTTTATCAGCATATGACAAAAATGTTTAAGCATAATTATCGACGAGAGTAAATTTTTTTACACGTTACAAATAACAAACCTTTTTTTTTAAAAATCACCAATTCTTTATGAAATAATCACGCTTTAGTATGCTAGCGATATAATAATGATTAGAACTCGATAGATAATTTATCTGTGCTAGTGATTTTATGATGACTCAAATCCTCGAAACCAAGGAGGACATTGTGGGGCCTTTTCCATCTTTTTTATATTTATATTTATCTAACAAATTCTCAACCTTAAAAATGGTTGGGGTTGGACCATGGTGGAGCCCAAGATTTAACCTCAAAGCCCATGTCCAAACCCATCCCGGCATTGAAAACACTTATCGGTCAACCGAAAACCCCACCTGGCATGGCCAGCCCGAGATCCGTCAAAAGGTTCGAAAACCCGACCGAATCGGACCGAACCTCGTTTTGCGGGTTTGGGTCGGTTGGGGTCCGGGGTTCGGGCTACATGTACAAAGGGTTGTGGCCGGGGTCAAAACCCGACTCTGATTGAAGCACACGAAAACCAAAATCCTTATCCAATAGTGCAGACGAGGCTAGGCCAGCCCGTCTAATCGCTAAACCCAAACTTGCATCGAGGAACATTAACCATCTCCAAAGACCCGTCACCAAAAATAAGTTTGTCGACCTTGCGAATATTTCGGTCCATCATCTTCCCAAACTTTATGCGAATGAACCTAAAATCGATCCAGCTCTCATTCAGACAAAAGTTTAGCCGACGTCATGATCACCACGACGAAATCGAGCGTAAGAAAGACCGAACGATCCTGGCCAACTATGTACAATCCAAAACGACGACGGACTGAGGGCCAGTTTTTCCTCCTCCTTCATTCTAAACAAAAAAGTCCTCTTGGAACTGGAAGGGCCGTGTTGTGAACTGCCGGAGACTTGGGAGCGTTCGACGCGGACGCTAGCGAAGCAGGCGGAAGTAATAGGGAGTGAGAGAGCATTCATGGGTCGAAGAAGGAAGAGCCGCACTTGCACTTCCAACCCTCGGGCTCGTAGTTGGTGTATTGGACGCTCGGTCGCTCGGTGGTCGCCGGGATCTGGATGGCCTCGCACGGCTCGCACCCTCTGCACTTGCGCTCGCAGTTGGGCGGCCTCGACCCGAGCCTGCTCATCCCCCTGCACCTCTCGTCCGCGATCTCTCCCACCTTCTCCACGCTCGCTCCCTTCACAAAAGCCGCAACCACAAAAGGGAGTCAGAGACACCAGCAAACAAGATCATCAAA
Organism: Rhodamnia rubescens; assembly: GCA_021437795.1. Classification (NCBI taxonomy): domain Eukaryota; kingdom Viridiplantae; phylum Streptophyta; class Magnoliopsida; order Myrtales; family Myrtaceae; genus Rhodamnia; species Rhodamnia rubescens. The sequence goes on from JAILYA010000039.1 coordinate 2,229,452, forward strand.
GACCATTTTGAGAACGTTCTGCAGAATGATCAGCCAAAACCCAATTTAAGACGCGATTGGCCCGAGAAAAGTACCTGCTTGATGTTCAACGTGGCCGGCGAAAGATGCGGCCTTGCCTCTGTTTGATCAAGAATGGGACATCAAGGAAGATTTAAATGAGACGAGAGGAAGAACAGGCATCATGGCATTATTCTTGGAAAAGTACGGTGACAATCCGATAGACAAATTGAATGAACCCAACACTCGATTACACCGACCTTGCTTGTGAGCAGCGACGACTGACGAGAAGGGCATACCTGTCATGGACGCCATACCCGCCATCTGCAGAGCGGCCACGAGCAAACAGTACCGAATCATCATTATTGGCCTCATCATTCTGTTCACCCCACCTCCCCCTCAAATTTCCCAAATGATGACGACGACGACGACGAGGCCGAATGGGGTGGATTCTTCAAGAACAGAGCGTGACAGAGAGAGATGAATTGGGTCGGACGTGAGTGACTGGGCAGGGACAAAGAGGCCATGCAATGATGGCGCTTTTTAAAGTGAATGGATGGCTAGGGCGAAGAAGGACATACAGTGCAGCAGTATCCCAACCAGAGCCTTGACTTCTCTCTCTCCCTCTTCTGTATTTGCTGGAGAGAGAGAGAGAGAGAGAGAGAGAGATTGCTTCTTGGACAAGTGATTCTGCCTTTTTATCTTGTCAAATCTGAGGTAGGGATCCTCTCTGTCTTCCGGGTTTTGCAGATCAATGCAGAAATGACAGAAAACTAACCAAAAAAGTGTATATAACACCTGCGATTTTCCTACCGTGCAAGTGATCTTATCTTCCTACACAACATCCCTTCCCTTCCGAGACAACACGCGACAGAATCAAAGACCACGCCGACCGAACGGTGTATACGTACGTACAAAAATCAACTCCGAATTGTCTCGCCTCTAGCCCTCCCAAAGCCAAGGGAAATAAATTAAACGAAGAAAAAGAGGGGGAAATCCAAGCACCGTCGGATCTCGGACTTCATGCTGAAGAAAACTACTGAACGCTCTCGACTGCATTGAATGAACCTGTCAAAGAGGGCAGTGGTTTTTTCCTTAGGGGACGGGTCGCCCTTTCGGCCTAGTCCCCTTCACAGCTCACATCTTGTACTCTTGCCAGAGATGAGCAATAATATAGCTTTTCAGATTTTTCTTTTCTTCTCATAATCGAGAAGAGAATAATAATTATTTCGCCGTTGATTTTATTAAAGGAAATTTTTTTTATTAATATTATCGGAGGACAATTTCAATTGTAAATCCAAATACCTTTTTTAGCGTGTTTTGTATAAAACACTCGTTAATTGGGTGGTCATGTGATAAAAAATAACTAACGGTATTGTCGGACCGTTAGGTTAGCTGCTCCCTTTGTTGTATAATTAGAACGATGCCTTACCCTTTTTAACGTGGGAATGTGTAATGAAAGATGAGCTGGTTCTCGAAGCCTGTCACGGTCCTTTCGCTCGAAAATCAAATGATCGAGCCCGTTCAAGAGTTGCGTAAACACTTGATAAGGTTTTGGGACAGTACCCAGCTCAAATTTGGCAGTCATAGGCAAGACGGTGGCTCTTTACAGGTAACTTGCCGCGCCGCGAATCCATGCGCTCGCTTCCGATACATACCCGTGTCATCGATGGGTCATGAGGTCGATCGGAATCTTTTCGATGGCTCATTTTTTCTCTACGCAGTCGCCAACGCAGGGTTCTTCTTTATACGCCCTCTAGCCACCGATGACATATGTGCTCAAGATTTGTAATTTTAATCGCGAGGGTTGAAAGTCATGTGGACGTTTGGCAACGGTGAATTTGCTGTGCGGATATCATGTTCGAGTCAGTGAGTTCAATTAAGATGACTGACTCGGCATTATTAAAACTCACTACTGTTTCTTTTTCTGGTTCGTGGGTTGGTCATTGACTCGTTGGACCGGCGTCCTTGGCTGGGAAACAAGGACACGATTTGATTACAGCCATTGAAAAGGTCTTTGACCACATTAATTACATCTTGTCGTACTAAAAATGTCACTCGGGTCTTTGTTAACGTGAAAACCACCAAATCACCCCCACGTGGCATGATTTGCGCACACATAAAATATTTATTATTAATATATCAATAATTTTTAAACTGTTAGGAATTTTTTTGTTTTTTTTTAAATCAAGTGTCCCACCGCCGGCTCTGGACGAGGGCTGGCTGTGAAAAGAGGTTCGTGCTAGATCGAACAAAGGCGATACTCGACCCGGCCTCGCCCAAGCCCTCTTCGAACATTGCTTGAGACCAACTACTGGCAAAAAAAAAGGGGAAAAAATAAAAAAAAATGTTGTCAACATACGTCGTGATACGCCCCGTAAGCATACGGCCGATGCCGACTTGATCATCGTGTGTTTTATTCAATTTGCAATATTTTGAAAGATTTATAATTGAATTTGTCAAAGTACGGCGTGTTTAGAATGTTTCGGACAAATTTTGCCGGGAAGCTGTCAATGTGATTCTTCGAACTCAGATGAAATCGTTTCATATCTTGCTAATTGGTCTTTGGGGGGTGAGGATTATGGACTAATTATTGTTCTGAAAAGCCTTTGCACCTTGATAATTCAGAAAACTTGGGCAACTTAAGAGGAACAACGTGCGCGGGCGATGTCGCCATCAGCTGATCATGAATCCGCTCCGTTGGGGTTGGGCCAGAGCTAAAAGCCAAAAGCCGCTAGGCACAGAAGCCGAGGTCTTCTTGAAGTCCGAGGCGCTTCGTCCTTTTCAATAATTGAAGCCCGAGAAATACCCCATCAAAGCTGTATAATTTCACCCAATTCAGCAGGAAAAAAAAAAAGAACGGTTAAAAATAGATCCAGTCGTGCTGCTTAGGATGCGTATAATAATTATTTTATTTTTTAGAGCTATTTTTGACTAGAAATAAATAATTTTTTTTTTGGACGAGTTTATGAATCAAAGGGAGTTACTCATGCCCAAGAAACTTTCAATAATATCATTATGACTGTTATAGATGTACGGGGGTCTCGGGTAGTTTATTGGTCCTCTACCGATACTTGTAGATTCAATGGTACAAGAAGGGGGCCACCATTTGCAGCTCAAACCGCAGCAGGAAATGCTATTCGAACAACATTAGATTAAGGCATCCAACGAGCAGAAGAAGTCACGATAAAAAAAATCCCCATCTCGGAAAAGACGTTTGAAAACGACATAAAATTTCTATTCTCAAAATAAAAATTCGTTCATTCTATAACAATATAAAATTTTTACGGTTGTCGGGGCTTGGCTAGCGACGGGTGGACGTGAGTGAGAGGGAGACCGCACGCAAGAGAGAAAGAACGAAGCGATGAGAAGAATTATTATTTATATTTTTTGTTCTAGAAATAGAAAAAGTAAAAAAAAATTATTTTCTTGTTCATGTTTTAAACTTATTTTTAGGCTAAAAATTTTATCTCGAAAATAGAAAAATAAATTATTTTATCAAATGAATTTCTATTCCAAACAGTTATTGAAAATAGAAAAACGCAATTACCATCAAATTTTGATTTTTCTCTGGATAATTACCCGCCGTGTTCAAACTTCAAAGTCTAGATTTTTGCGAGGGGGAGAAGAGCACGAAGCAATGCTAAGCCCAAGCATTAAAAGTCGGAAACTCCTTGGCGAGACAAGATGAGAAGAGGGGCGGTCAAAAGAAAGTCTTTTGGTCCCTGAAAAACAAGCCAACAAAAAATGATTTGATTTCGCTAATAAGAACACGTACGAAGTTGTACGTCGGAACCGAGGAAACTGTCCTGGAGGCGGGTTTCTCGCATCTGGGCCCTTGTCGTTCGTCCAGACTCGAGAGACAAAGGAGGAGTTGTCTCCGAACTTCGGTACGTTTGACTGGGACTGATACGATGCTTCACTGCGTGGGTAATTGAGTTCCAAAGTTCTGGACTCTTCAGACACTCTTTTGTCATTTTCTCATTTACTGGGTACTTTCTCTCTTCTGCATCGTCTGTAGCCTCCAGGTACATCATCGAATAGATCCGGCCACTTCGAGGGCGAGCGAGGGCTGCGGCCGTGAGGGCATAGCGACTCTCTGCCCACGGTCCGGCAAAGGTCGCTAACCTCTAATCTAGAAAAGAGAAAAAAAAATCATTGTTTTTAGTATTAAAATATTATTAAAAATTATTTATCGCCAAGTCTTTGTGGTACTGCGTAGGACAATACGGCATTCGCATCGTAATTTCCAGCCAATAAGACTGAATCTGTAAGAGGTGAAAAGATTTAGAATGGAATCAATAAACTTACTGAATTAGCAAAAGTGTAAAAGATTTAGGTTTTTTTTTTTGGCAATTTTTCTTTCAAATTTGCTTCTATCCATGTTCAGGTAATAAAAGAAAAAAAACTCAAAAATGTTTCTTTGGCTATGATGGTTGATGTCAGATTCTTGCACCCTGAGCAACTTCCTGTGTCCCAGTGCTATGACAATGTTATAAGATCCGAGCATTGGAGCCTTGCAAGCAAATAACTTTATGGCGGATGGTCAATCTGGGAAATAGATGGATCCTCGTTTCATTTCTGGAAAATCAGTCGATGAACTTGCAAACAGATTTCAAAAGCATCTTTATCAACTTGAACTTTTACATCCCTAATCTTGAGAAGTACAAAAGAATTGAGTAGGATCAATTAAGTGGGTAACAACAACTTGAATGAACAAATCAATTGGTTTAATACATGAAAAAATGGGGTTAGTCCCTGAACACTCTCCTCTGCTGTAGGCTCTTCCCTTTTATTTTTACCTAGAAATTAGAATCTCGAGCTGAGAGCAACAGAATTACATGTGCCCCGGCCATCAAAAGTTATCGGGCTTTGGCCCGGCCCAACGCCACAACGATCGAAGCCTGTCCCCTCGATTGGAGAACTCAGCGCGCGGAGGCAATCATGGTCCTTGGGCTCGGAAGGCCCATGCCGGAGAGCCGTGGGGACATCCTGACCTTTGGGCTGGGCCGTGGCGAAGGGATCGGACCGTAACCAGCGAAGGCCCCGGGGACAACTCTCGGAGAGAGGTTGACCTGCTCCAGCGCCTGCGACTGGAGCGCCATGGGGTAGTCCCTCACGCAGCCGATGCGAGGCCCGGCCCCTGTTGACCACTTGCACGACATGAGCTTGGCGAATTCGAATGCCGGTGGCTCCGCCTTGGCATGGGCAGTCACAACATTTTCTTGCAGAAGTCCAGGTTTGACGGTGGGCTCCTCCGGCTTGGCAGCTGAGTCGACAGCTCCCGGGGCATCTGATCGGGCGGTTTCCGCGGGGCCCTCGCCCAATCCGTGTTTCGAATCCTCACTGGAGTTTGTGTATGAAGGATTGTCATCATCCACCGAACACCTCTGGGAAAAAGAACACACATTATGTCAGTGATCAGCTGATATACAAAAGTTGGTCAATGAGAACAATTTTGAGGACAATCATTTGTTCATCTTATCTCATAAGAATACAGAAACTTTTCCATCAATTTTACACATGCATTGCCAATTATAAGAACAGGTAGGTGGTCATCGTCTCCACCTAACTGGAGCAACTTGTTCACTACAATACTTATATATAGAAATTCATACCTTGACATTGCTGAGGTCCACATGATGCTCCTCCAAGAAGCTGATGAATTCCCTGAAGTTCTCTTCTGTAGGGTGGTAGTGCCCACTGTATGGCCAAATAGCCTAAAGACACAAAATACACATAACGTTGAGAAAAGAAGCCGGCTGTCTACTAGAGAACATCGATTAAGAGCAGACAAGATGGGGACAACGAATTCATTTTGAAATGCAAGGAAATGTGCCGGCACCTCTAGAATCCCATTATGGGCAACTAGTCTTCCGGCTGCGGTGATGGCGGCACCAGCGAGAAAACTGGAGTGCTGAAACATGCCTTTCTTCTTCTGACCCACATACAAGGCCCTCGACGTGCTAAGCACGAATATCGACTTTGAACCTTCCACAGAGTCCACAAGCACGCTGCTTTGCTTATACATGAGTTTCCCATTTTCGACTATCACCTCGTAGGATTCTCTTTCGTTCTGCAGAAAAAGAAAGAGGAGTTAATGACAGATGTATAGTGAGACATTTGATTTTGCACTGCGAAATATAACAACAGACATCTTTCTCTCACGTGTCCACTGAACATTTTGCTACATTAAGGATGTCCCAAAGTTTCTTTACCTTCAGCTTGTCCGAAGCGTGTTCCGATAGGATTTTGATAAAGATAATTTGCTAAGACATTCGCTACAAGTCGATACAAGAACTATACTTCAATGAAAGAAGTATACTTACAGGTCCGAGATACTGGATGCATTGACGATGCAGAACACTTCTTGGGCACTTCTTGAGATTTATATCTTTGCCTTGTCCGACATCCAACCTGCATTTAACATGGTCCTCCTTATTAAAAAGTCTTTTGACACTGATGAACCTTAGCTAGCTCTACAATATTAAGATACGCTAAAACATGAACGTAACAAACACAACAAAAGATTTCCACATATGAACTACTAACCAGTAGAAGAAAGGCTGTGTGCTCTCGCTTTCGAACCACACGTCATAGTAGAGATGCAAATTGTGGCCGTAACGATGCCTTGGGTCAATCTGTTCAAACAAGATACTGTCAGCAGTATTCTATACACATAAATCTCCTTTTCTTGGAAAGGAAAATGATCGTGCTGTTGCATGCCTAAGGAGGATAAGGGACTTACAGCTTCAAGCCAATGCTGCAACGCTAGCTTTTGAGCCTTCTCATCTTTTGACAAACCTTTTCCTACCTGAAAGATAACCACCAACGTCCATCAGATAAATTGAAAGCAGGAAAACAAATAGGGCTCATTGAGAAGAAGATTGTCTTCTATGTACCTTGGCGACTCTAGTTTTCGCCCTCGCCCATCGAGAACCAACAGTTTCAGGCTTATCATCCTTGTAAAATGATACGGAACTATGCTTCAGGGCTGCGAAGTCTATCGCTTTCCACCTGAAACATTTGCAGTTTTGAACTGATTAGCCATTTAATAAAAGGGCACATCAGAAACAACTCGATCAATTTGATATTCAAGAAAGACTCACCAGAGCTCCTCGATCACGACGGCACAATCTGCCAAGTTTCTTCTTGTTCTGTAACTCTTGTACACTTTCTGCACCGTAACGGCGGCAGCATCGAGCTCGCTTTTGGGTCTCGGCGAGAAGAATATCTCAGGTTGAGGGAGGGACAATCCTCTCGCCGGTTTACAGGTCGGACCATCTTCGACTTTCGAGTTATCCGAAGCCCGGTTGGCTTCTTTACCATGTAAGAAATTCTCAAAGGAGAGGGTTCGTTCGAGAACCACGTTTTCGGGCTTGCAGTTTTTGAGTTTAATGGAATTCTTAGAATTGGTCTTGTCCGAGGAAACTGAATTGGTCATGACCTGTAAATTTGTTCTCTTCAAGCTTTTTGTCCTCAAGGCAATCGCTTCGGGTTGCTTGGGAGATAAACTGATGCTGTGGACCAATTTGAAACACCAATGAGCTACGATTTCGTGCCAAGCAGATATGAGCAAGGAAAGTGATAAACCCAAACAAATTTCAGCCCTGACCTGCTCAAACACAATCGAACCCAAATAATCAGATGACAAAATTCCCAAAAATGAAAGTATTATTATGGATGTAAAATCCCCACGAACATATACTAAAATAGGACACAAAGCTGCTTTTATGGACTTAATCCACAAATTTTTTCATTTGAATACCATTAAACTACATAAAAACACAACTGAAAGTCCCAAGTTTTGACGGGTTATCCCTCCCGAAAAAGGGGAAAACAAACAATATCATCGGAGACAACACACAGCAAGAACATGTTTCTCTGCACAAACACCTACCCAGCTCAGACCAAAAGAACTCGAATGCCCTGCTTTTAGCTGTTAAAAAAGCAAAATTTGAATGATAAAAGGTCGGAACTTTATCATTACCTGTTAGTCCAGAATCAAGAACAGAACCCAGAAATTTCTCTCTCTTCTTCTCTTCTTTTCTTTTCCCCCTCGCGGACAAGTCGTCCCTGAGAGAGCTGAAAGACAATTGCTTCACAAGATATGCTTGACGCAGACCCCAACTCCCGCTTTATATACGCACGCCCCCAAAGGAAGGAAGAGGAGGAGATGGTCTACGAGACCCTTCAAATACGCACCGTGATGGCAAACTTTGAATTGGGGGTTGGAGTTGATTTCAAAGCGGGGGACTTTCAAAAGCAGGTGATGTTCGAGGAAATTCAAAGGTAGGACTGGAAACTCGGCGAGACCTTTGAAGGAATATATGTCATAAACCTCTTGGAAACGAAAGACAAAATGAAAAGAATTTGGTGGGTGGTTGTTGTTCTTGCGGCAAAGAGAGAAGATTATACGGAAGGAGAGAGGTTCAAGAATGTATTATATGGAGATTGGATTTGCAGAGAGAAGCGCAGTCAACGAAAGTAAGCCAACTCTTGAGCTCAGAGAGAGAGAGAGAGAGAGAGAGAGTCTGCGAGAGATGAGAAGAGGTTTCCATGAAAGAACACGGTTGATTTGCTGGGACTGTGAATCGCCGCGCTGGGATTCCTGTCCCAAACCTTTTTCCAAGTTTTTAATGGTCAAATTGGCAAATTGCCCTTAAACAACCGCAATTTAAATAAAGTGGAATAGAGAGTTAAACAGCCATTGCCGTCATTAGCTTCGGTCCCGCTCAGTACCAGCGCTGAAGGTGCTGCGGCTGCAAAAAAAAAAAGTTCACATTTTTAAGAGCTTTTGGTACTCGCTCCCTATGCTATGTATGTACATTGTTGACGCTCTACTGAAAGATCCTCGGACCACAAAGCCCCTTAGAAAAAATTTGAGGTGTTTGGCAATCATTCTTAACGGACTTTAGGGTGAGAGCTGGTCTTAACAAGGCTCAAAGCTCGAAGCCTTTTAGAAAAATTTTGAAACGTTTGGCAACCATTTCCAAGAAATCATCATTGAGGCCTCAATTAATGAAAATTAGTCAATTTTCTATTTTATGCCAAAGTGAGTTAAGGTCGCATGATCTCGGCAGACGGCCGCTGGCACTAGAACTAGCTAGCTAGAGGTTTTTGTTTTTTTTAGTAACAAAAAAGGAAAAATTACAGCCAAAGCCTTTTGCAATTTTTGTTTTTGTTTTTGTTTTTTTTGGGCCAAACATTACTTTGCTCAAAATTGCTTTACAATGGATTTTTCTACGAAAGTCCCTTAGGTTTGGGGACTTTGCATGTCCTCAAGGCTCATTACCAAAGTCGAACCAAATGTAGCCTAATTCCGACATCCCGATTGACGTTCTAACTCCGCCAAGTCGTTTGATTTTGGAAGAATACCTAGCCAAATTCTCGCGCAGAGTCGATTTTGGGTGGATCTTGCGTAGCGTATGTCCAAATGCTGATATTATTCTTGATTCTGCAGTTGTTTGCCCCCAAAAGAATCGTTGGACCCGGTCGGTGCCCTCCTTAGTGCGTTTATTTTCCCATCTCTTTTATGAACTTTATAACTTGTCATTTTTTTCCCTTTCCCTTGAGAAAAAAAGTCGGAGGGCCTCATGGCAAAGTCCGGCATTGCATGATTCCGTCCACCTCCTCCGCGCCGTGAGGGTGTGGAGCACGAGAACGTATGGCCGCGACTGCGGTTCGCGAATCGTGTCGGAGGTGACCATTAAACGGGCTGGGGTCCCATTGGACTCGGAGGTCAAATCTAGTATGTTGCCTAAATTTATCCGCCTCTTCACCCTCGTAGAGATACCGAATTTGACAATTTAAGGTTGTAAAAAAATATTTAATCGTGATGGAGTAAAATCTTGTGTTGTCAAATGTTTGAAAAGCTTGAAATGTTGCTTGTTTGGCATTAATCAAAAGCAACAAGTGGTTTTTCCTTTCAATTTCGGTTGTAATTATTTGAATTTTTCATAAATTATGAAAAAACCTATACGTAAAATCCGCATCTCACCGTAAAAATTTAGGCCTCTTAGACTAAAAATGATTTAAAGCGCGCTAATTTTGATCAAGTAAAAAATAAAAAAGTGGAAGGATTTAATTTTTTGTGTTTGAGCAAAAAGCATTCTCTTTTTTCTTTCCCGCCAAACTCTAGAATAATATTTGAATTTTTACAAAGTATGAAAAAAGTACATGTGGATTTCAAGGTCAGATTGCCATTTTATGAAAATTTCAACTGTTCCAACTTTTAAAAAGCCTCCTATTGCAACACTGCCACGTGTCTCGCCTTGTGAGGTCTGTCCATAATATAGTTTAGGAAAAGCGGAAACGACACTTCTAAGACACTTCGAAAATGGAAGAGTGTTATAAATTATACTAAAGTTTCTTACTTCAGATGATAAATATCAAAATTTAAAGGCACATTTAATGAACAAATTGAGGGGAAAAGAAGGAATATCAGCATCACTATTAAAACCGATGCATCTACTTCTTCAAGTTGGTAATAAATGCTTTTTGGCATGGGTAGCGAGGACAAGGGGTTTGCGGCTGGGGCACGATTCAAGTCACCACTCGCTGTTCATGTACCTTTCAATGGATATATTCGTCGATAGGTAGACATAGCCATTTGGACTGTCTATTGACACAAGGGAACCAGCTCTCGTGGGCCGGTTACGTTTGTAAATGGCTTAGAATCGCCGAATCGGGCCGGCGGTTTGGGCGGTTCCGGTCTTTTTATAAATAAATAATAAAAAAAAAATGGTGGAGGCCGGAAAATTGCGCTCTAGTACGAAGATCGAATCGAAGCAAAAATCAGGCTTCGTTTATTTTCAAGAAAGAATCGATAATTGTTTCTATTGACATAAAATATTAATTTTAAAAGTGTGTTTGATCGATTGCAAGCAATTTTCTTTTTTAATAAAATATTTTTTATGATTGTGTCGGTTATATGTATAAAATGAAAAATATTTTTATTGTTAACGGAATATAAATTATCATTAATTAATTATTTCGAGCCATGCGGATTTTTTTTTTTATCTCGAGGAAAAATATTTTTTAAATAATGCATTTGAATTAGATGAAATCTTCACGAGCAAGCACTTCACTAGCAACTCACGCTGGAGCGATGTGAAACCCGTACCGTGGGGCCCGAGGATGGCGTTGTAGTTAAATGGCCACTTGGCAAGTGCCGGTGCGTTGACATTTCAACGTGACGCGACGCGACGCCCGTACACGCAACTCGGGGGCATATTATTCAGGGAGTGGGACGGGGAGGAACGTGTCGGGCGGTCGTCGTACGATCCCACGGCGGGTCAAAACCGAAGGTTGGTTTTCTTTTCCCGTCAAGAGTCGAGATTTGGTTCCACACGTCCCGAGATCGCATTGACCTTTGGAGTTTCACTTTGGCGTTTCCTCCACGTACGAACGAACAACCCCACGACGAACCGTTCAATTTTTTAAACTAATATAAACTACCGCATCGTTTATAACTTTGCAAATCCCACATGTATCCTGTGTAAACCGACTTTAATCCAAAATTAATTAGACATCGCATGTTGTGCCATGCAAAACTCTAAATTATTATAAGGTTGCGGTTTAACTTTTAACTTTTCTAAGTTTTCGCCTCATTCGCAATCTATAAATCCAACACCGTCGCAGACGTGCGGCGTCCGTATCACAATCATGTGTGAAACAATTTTAACCTAGAATTTATTAGACATTGCACGTCGTGCCATGCAAAACCCCGAATTATTTGAAGGGTGGAGATTACGACTTGAGCATAGGTACTCCTCTTCCTCGAGAAAATTTGATGGCTCGGTGGAGGCCGGTGAAGCGAACGAGGCATCATATGCATGCGCCAAGCACGTTTCGATAAAAGAAACCTAGAAGTCCACCACACACAAATGAGAGAAACATTACCATTATAAGCTCGAGCTTTTAGCGGTTAATTTTGTAAAGTTCAATCCGTTAAAAATTTGTTACGGATTATATCCTAAGCCTTCTTCATACACAGCACGAACTTAGATTTATACATATTTCTACTATTCATGCTTGCATAATGACTTTGAACATTATAAATATACATGCAATCACTAGAGTTATAGAGAATCAAATGAAATATTCAACTTGTCTCTAAAGGCATTAAAAAAGCGGCTTTAATTCCGTGGTCATTTGTAATGCGATATCTCGCGTCGCTCTTTACATACACACGTGGCCTCCTTTCGCTCCGTAAGTTTTTGGGGTACACATTCTAGCGACTCGACATACGGCTGGTGCGCGTTAACTACAGGCGTGTCGCTTTATCCGTGCCATCCAAATAAGGGAGTTGAATTTCGTGGAGGGGAGGGAACAAAAAACCGTGGAACGCGCAATTCTTCCGATCAAACGTTGGACTTGCCTCCTCGGCGGCTATTCATCGTAAACAAATGAAGCAGTCACACACGTTTTAAAGAGAGCCTCGATGCTTTGCCGTTGACCGAACTCGTTGACCTTTCTTGCATGTAAAAACGCATCACGTTGCTGGAAAAAAATAAAAAAATAATTTTATTTTAAAAAAATCTAATCCCACGTGCTTTCGGTTAATCGAAAAGGTCGCGCTGTATCCATTCGTCTCTCCGAAGAAGACGAAGGGAGTCAAGACCCCGCCTTCGCGGAAGTGGGGCTCGGTAGACTTACGGATGAGCGAGAAAAACGACCGCGACTGTTTAATTTTATTAATCAAAGTCTATGGTTTTAATTAAACAAAAATAATAATAATTCTTTGGTCTGCGTTCAATTTTTTTATTATTTTTTTCCACAGCTGTCATGGTGGTTGACTGGGGCCAGTGCTGACGCATACATCTTATCTATCTGAATCGTCGGCATTAAAGAGCTACCAAAAAACAAAAAAAAAAATCCTTAATCATATGTCTCATTCTCTATAAATGATATTAGGGCCTACATAGTAATCATTTATATTCTCCGATTCTGATTATGAGAATGAAAATAGATGAGAATCGCATTTAGTAACACAAATAAATTTGATTCTGATTTTGTTCTCATGAATCGATTTTAGAAAGCAATATCCAAACCAAAAAAATTAATAATAATTCTGAAAAAAAGAATCACTTTTGAAAATCACGAAATAAAACAGGTCTCACATCTATCATTTTCCTCTCTTTCAATTCTCTCGACCTAATGAACAATTCTTGTTTTCATGGTAGATTTGTCTGTTTCGCAAAAAATGAAACATAAAAAAAAATATTTTTTAAATGATCACGTGTCTCACTTGCAAAGATCAATTAACGAGAGATATTTTAATTATTTACAAAAATGCTTAGACATAAATTGATATCGATAATGAAATATTTGTCGAATCATTCATTTTTTTACGAAACAATTAAAGTCTTAATGTAAAATAATTTAATCTTTTTGATAATTCCGATGAACTGGAAATATACATCGATTCGGTGTTAATATGTTAGATGAGATGATGACCAAATGCAATTTCACCTTGATGATCATTCATAGGTATCCCCGCACTCACACTCACTCCGATATCTTTATCGTGCTTGCTCCGTTAATCTAAAACCGTCGCTTGCGATATTTGCTCCGGTTCGCTTTCTCCGCTCACAACAAGCTATTCAAAATCAATGAGCAAAAATATTGATCACTTCATGTGGGCTACATGTGAATTCAGGAATAAGATCGTCATTGGGATGTAAAGAGCGTGTCTTGTATTCCTAGTCTACGTCGACGGTTTCGCCGGCGGAGAAATTCTACACCTTTTAGACCGTTTTACAAATTATGTACAATAAATGACGTGGCCAACTGTTATTGGCCCATAGATTACAATCCACTTGTTCAATCGACCCCTTCAGTCTCCCACGTCATCTAAATTTACGGGTTGTGTAAGCTGAGCTTACAGTAAACCTAATCGAAAAATTATCAAAAAAGTTCGAAATTTATTCGTTTGCGCTAATTCATGCTTATACTTTTTCACATTTCGTCAATTCAATCGTTTGATCAATTTTGATCGGAAATTATTAAATTTCAGTGGCGCGATCGACGCCGACGTCGACACTTTGTAATAATATTTCTCTAATGGCATTAAATTTATTCCTCTTCCTAGGCTATTTAATAATAAATTGTCCAAAGTAAATCATTTGATGGCAAAAGACCGTGATAAGGATGGTCGGAAAAGTGTGTAGGAACAAAGGTCTTGGTCCTCGTCCTTGAATGTCTCCATCACATGTACCAAAGCAAGGATTTCAAGTCTCCTCCCCAACTTGCGGGGCCGTGAATGGACAAGACATATCAGGCCACTCAACGCTAAATCCATCTCACTTTCTTTGCAACACGGTTAATGTCACTAAAATTTCCAAACTATTACATCCACGACAAATTTACTTTAAATTAATTTTTTGTCATAGAAAATTCAAATTTGGTACACCTATAATAGATTTACCATAAACAGATACACCCGTAATAAATTTATCTCAAACTAATTTTTTTCTTGTAAAAAATTCTAAATTGATATAACTATGATAAATTTACCACCCGTTAGTTTTCGCCAAATTAGGTTAATAGCACGAAAACCCCCAAAATTAATACACTTGTGACAAACATAGGGTAAAAATCTAAAACTTATACATCTATCAACCTGTCGTGTGTAATTCAATTCAAGAATTTAAAAGTAAAATTTAACGAAAATTAACAAATGGTAAATTTATAATAAATGTACCAAATTGGGATATTTTATGATAAAAAAAATATTCCGGTTTTGGATTTTTCGTGGTCAAATAAATAGTTTATGGCAAATTTGTCATATTTATATCGAGTTTGAAATTTTTCATGGTTAAAAAATTAGTTTGAGATAAATTTGTCATATGTATATTAATTTGAAATTTTTGTGATATTAACCCTATGCAATACCGAAATCAAATATTCAAGATTTTTATAAAAAAAAGGTTAATTAAAAAAATTAATTTTAGATTCAATCTCAATTCTGACGAGATCTTATTTTATTTTGTAAGGTAACACGAACTTTCTTTTGGGTCTCCATTCTGACCAAAACCCTTCTTCGTCTCATAAAAAAAAATATTAATTTTGGCTCAAGTCCAAATTTCAGCCAACCTGGTTGGAATTTTTTGTTGTTGTTTTTTTTCGAGTGAGTTCCTGGAAGCCGCGTACGGTAGAAAAAAGGAAAATATATTGAAGTTGGGGAAACCAAAAATGGGTTTCTCTTTTTGCTCATTCCCAGAAACCTCCGTCTGTAACTTTTTCCACCTCAAGGGGTCGGAAGCTTGTTCACTTGGTTTTGTGGTCGCCGACAAGTGGTCATAGGTTTGACGAACCGACGGCTGATTGATTCAGCCTTTTGGGGGCAAAAGGACTCCTTACCAAACTCTTTCGTTACACACTCTTCCAAGTTGGATTCACTCTCTACGACCAAAAAAAAAAAGAAGTTGGATTCACTCTCTTATTAGGTCGGAAGAAAAATTGTCCATGACCAATTCTTAGGTCGAAAGGACTTAGGACCGCCATGTACTTCGCGTTATTACCGATTCGTCATCGAATTGGTCCGACGAAAGGAGCGTGGTTCAGCCTCGAACCCAAAGGGCTCAGTCGGGACACCGTTCGGAAACTAGTTTTTCTATTAATAGCTTATCGAAGGAAGGCATAGTCACATTCTAAATAAGAAGATAACTTTGCTTTCATGGTCCATATAGACTACAGCTATCTGTTTATCAATCTTAAATCTAGCGGAACCCCGAGATTTCCATGGAGAACTCATGGGGTTTCTCTTTCCATTGATAGGCCTATATATGTTTTTCAATTCAAACTTTAGACCGGTGAAAGAGAAGTTAATCAGTTTTGGGGATGTAGTGGGTAGGAAATCACGAGACTTTGTGCTTGTCAAAGATGGGAATTTTCTCTTTTGAATTAGGTTTTTCCTCCTTTCGACCAAAACAAATAAAATAATCCACATCTAACCAAGTTAAACAATAGTCATCGAGCTGTTAAATTTTTTTGAGACTCCTATCATTAGCATACGTACATAGTTGTTAAGGATCTAATGTTCCGTTTGTTTCGTGGGAAGTTTGACAACTCCGGAAAATGTTTTCCAACTAGCCAGTGCAATATTTCCGATGTTTGGAGGAGATCCGAAAAGTGAAATGGAAATTACTTTTTCTCGTTTGGAAATGAAAGCCTGTTTTTATCTTCCTACAAAGAAATGCTATGTTCGTGCTCTTATGTAGGCCGTTTTGCAAGGTAAGTGTCAAAATGTACCCAAATGAAAATCCGAAAAACTGGATAACTTGAAGTGCGTAAAGTGTCAGTTTCGATTTATCAAACTTTTGGGTTCCTAATATAACTTTCTATGGTGGAGTCCGTCCGTTCTACCATCACACCTATCACATTGGATGCATACATGCATCGAGATTTCGTCGTTTTGTATGTCTATGGGTGTGGATTTAGAAATTTGATATGTATCAATATTCATTAATTAGACTTTGAAGTAACTGAATATATTGTTTTTACTGTAGTCGTGATGTTCAGGTCATCTTTTTTTTTTATGATATTCAGCTTTTGCCGTTGGGGCCTCAATCACACGGGCATTCGCTAAAGACCTAGGTAGCCCGATTTGGAGTGACCCGGCCTGGTCGCCGAGGAGCCCAACTTAGGCGTTAGGGACTAGGCCCTAACCTTGTGAGACTTAGGCCCAGCCTCGGGAGACTATGGCCCGGCTGCTGGTGTCGCCAATTCAAGGCGTCAGGGTCTTGATCATAGGAGCTGGATACCCATGCCCGATCGGGACTCATGCCGAGGCACCGGAGTCCCGGGCACGACCTTGATGCACTTGACCCCGGTCTTTGTTCACTAGGGCCTGAGCTTGACAGACTCAGCCTGGAAGCGCACGACTTGGGCACAGGTGGCAAGTACTCAAGCATGGCCGCCAGGACCGAGACACGAGCACAAAGGCCCCCCCAGTCCGAGCCGCGAGGGACCTAGGCATGGCCTTCCAAGGACTCAGACACGGGCGTCAGGGTCCCTGTGCCCACGCGCTGAGGTCTAGCCTTTAATTTCGAAAGTGGTTTCTATTTTTCAGCGGAGTAAGTCATTTTCTTGAATAGTACATGTTCTCCTTGTCCGTTAATATGAAAAAAAAACTTTTTTACGACTCGTTATTCTCAACATTTCAAACGTCGATAAATCAAGAGAATTGATAGTAACTTTCTGCGAAATAATTGGGCTCTAAGTCTCCGAAAATGGGCCACGTGTTCCTCTCTCGAAGCTGAGTCATGGGCAGCACATTTGGGCCTCCAACTTTTTATAGGCCATGAGCTTAACTTGACTCGCATTGGCCTTGGGCCATATGTTTCCTAAACTATTTTCTCAAAGGTCTGACCTCGCTTTTCTTAAGATCATGGATTGGTTATGTCAGTTTCAATGAAGAAGTAAAATTGTCAGTCTTAATGAAGAATCTGACCTTGCCGGCCGATAAAATCTTCCGGGTGATCAAGGGCATTTTCGTTCAATACTTTTTATTTTTTTTTTTTTGCTTTTTTTCCTTCCCCTTTTGGGCAAGGGCCATACTCGCCGGCCTGGGACAATTGTGGCTTTCAAAGGGACCGTCATCCTACTCGGGTAAGGCCACCCTTGAATGCCATAGGAGAGGGCTGTGACCCTCACCCAGTGGCCGATGTGGATTGCCAGTCCTCACCAAAGAAAAATTAAAAGAAATGATAAAAAAATAAATTTAAAAATTTTCCTTAGACGAAAATGTTCTCGATAAGCTAGCAAAGTTAAACCCTTATTTGAAATTGCCATGACCACTTCAAGGACTTATTTGAAATAATGTGGGTTGCTAGCCCTCACCAAAGAAGAATGAAAAGAAATGATATAAACGAAAATAAAAATTACAATTAAAATTATCTCTAGACGAAACTACCCTTGATGGGCCGACGAAGTCATATCCTTATTGAAAGCCATGGTATTTCAAAGCCTTATATGAAATAGTATTCACTTTAGCCCTTATTTGGAAAAAATAAAGACACTTCATACCATTGCTTTAAATTTTCCCGATGTCAGATCTTGGGCACTCCTCGAGATTTACATCTTTGCCTTGTCCGACATCCAACCTGCATTTAACACGGTCCTCGTTGTTAAAAATATCTTTTGATACCGATGGAAGTAACACGAACACCACAAACACAACAAAAGATTTCCACGTATGAACTACTAACCAGTAGAAGAAAGGCTGTGTGCTCTTGCTTTTGAACCACACGTCGTAGTAGAGACACAAATTGTGGCCGCAACGATGCTGCGGGTCAATCTGTTCAAACCAAATACTATCAGGCAGTATTCTATATACTTAGAATCTCCCCTTCTTGGAAAGAAAGGTGATCGTGCTATATTGCATTCCTCAGGAGGACAAGGGGACTTACAGCTTCAAGCCAGTGGGGTAATGCTAGCTTTTGAGCTTTCTCATCTTTAGGCAAAGCTTTTACTACCTGAAAGATGATTATCAGCATGCTAATGATAATGTTAACTGTCAAAGAAGTTGAAAGCAGGAAAAGGAATTGAGCTCTTTCAAAAATTTTGTCTTTTATGTACCTTGGCTTCTCCAGTTCTTGTCCTCGTCCACTGAGAACCAAAGGTTTCGGGCTTAGCATTCTCGTAGAATGATATGGAACTATGCTTCCAGGCTGCGAAGTCTATCGCCTTCCACCTGAAACATTTTGCAGTTTTGCACCGATTAGCTATTCAAGAAAAGGGCACATCAGAAACAACTCGATCAATTCAATTTAATTCAGGAAAGACTCACCGGAGCTCCTCAAACTCGTTGGCGCAATCTGCCAAGTTTCTTCTTGTTTGGTAACTCCTGTACGCTTTCCGCACCTTAATGGCCGCGGCATCAAGCTCGCTTTTGGGTCTCGGCCGGAAGAGTTCCTCAGGTCGAAGGAGGGACAATCCTCTGGTCTTGTCAGAGGCAACTGAATCGGTCGTGACTTGTAAATTGGTGCTCTTCAAGCTGCTTGTCCCGAAGGCAATATCTCCCGGTTTCTTGGGGATATAAACTGATGTTGCAGGCAAATTTGACAGCCCAACGAGCAACAATTTCGTGCAAAACAGACATGAGGAAAGAACGTGATATTACCGTACAAATTTCAGCACTGACCTGCTCAAACACAAGGGAACCCAAATAATCAGATAACAAAATTCCCGAAACGAAAGCATTATCATCGATGTACAATCCCCGCGAACATACTAAAATAGGACATAAAGCTGCTTTTACGAGCTTAATCCACAATTTTCATCTGAGATTTCTGATCCATTTTCGGGGAAGTTCATAAAAGAATGCAAGCTGAAAGAGGAAGCGCGAAGAAAGCAAAATCAATTCATTTCACTGCCATTGAACTGCATAAAACGCAACCAGAGTCCCGAGTTTTGACAGGCCCACAAAAAAGGGCGGAACAAGATTATGGGAGACAACACATAGCAAGAACATGTTACTCTGCACAATCATACCCAGCTATGATGAAAAGCTCAAGTGCCCTGCCGCTTAGATGAAAAAATAACTTCGACTGATTAAAAGTCAGAACTTTGTGATTACGTCTTAGTCCAGAATCGATAACTAAACCCGGAAATTTCTCTCTTCTTTGATTTTCTTTTCCCTCGCGAACAAGGAGTTCCAGTGAGATAT
Organism: Rhodamnia rubescens; assembly: GCA_021437795.1. NCBI lineage: Eukaryota > Viridiplantae > Streptophyta > Magnoliopsida > Myrtales > Myrtaceae > Rhodamnia > Rhodamnia rubescens. The sequence goes on from JAILYA010000039.1 coordinate 2,249,124, forward strand.
CAAACTTCGAATTCGCGCTGTGATCACAAACTGCAACATGCAGAGATGATCTCAATCGAGTCGCTGACCTAGACCATTCCCATATGGTTCATTCCTAACAGGAAAAAATTACACAAATTATTTCACAACTTTGTTGAGATATTTAATGTCATCATTGTACTTTTTAATTTGTTTAATATAGTCTCTCGAACTTTTGCTACATGTTTAGTTTAGTCCATAAACTACATAAAAGTTGTTTAAATTACGAGCATATGAACAATATTGCACATTGGATTAGAGTTTATGGACTCCATTGAACAATTAAAACTTCAAGGATGACATTACACATTTGATCAAAGTTCGGTGACCATTTGTGTCATAATCTCTTCCTAATAAAGAAGGCACTTACATGTATTGATTGGTTAGAGAATTGAGCATCGTTTTCTTTTGGTCAAATACACACGAAAGGCCTCCCGAGGCTCATTTTCTTTATTTCTAGGAGATATGACTGGTTATTGTACAAATCAAGAGGGTTCTTTCTCACTAAACGAAGAATGACGAGATGGCCGAGTTACTTATAACCCTAGTTCTGCAGTTTCAGGGGCTAAATCTTTCTGACTAATCGAAGAATGACGAGATGGTAGGCAAAATGGACGACATATCGATGGTGAAGCTCAGCAGCTGGTAACCATGGCCGCTTGACAGCCGATGGAGAAAAGAAAAAGAAAAAAGATAAAAAGATAAAAGGGAACAATTAAAAAATCAATTTTAAAAAAATTGATAAAAGAATTAATTTTCTTTACCCGACGTTGAAAAATATTTTTCTATTTACTTTGCAAATTTCGGCTAAATATAAAAAAATATATTTTTATTAAATAAACGGAGTCTTGACGCGATTTATTTTCCCTCGTGTTCCTGCCTGTGGGCCAACCGAACCGAAGCGTCGTTTGCATCCGGTCCGATTCGTCGTGCCCCTGTCTGAAAAAGCGCTCTCTCTGTCTCTCTCGAGATCTGTGTTCTCTTTTGTTCTGCGTACGCGGACTTCTTTGTTTTTTGGTCAGATCTCCGCGGACTTTCCTCACCCGAAATTACGTCAGAAAATCCAAGCGAAACACCAAAAAAGCTCTCTCTCTCTCTCCATGGCTGACGCGAAGCCTGAGTGGACTGCTCCTTCAACGCCAGGTATCAATCTCCGCAGCATCTGATCATCTCCTTCGAGATTCGGGTTTTCATCGACTGTTTTATGGATTCCGCTAATCTGATTTCTGCTCATCTTCCCCATTTCTCCCGAAAGACGAACGTATCCGCGTTTCGATTATCCGCGATTGGTTGCTTATTTGCGACGATGCAACGCTAGCTGTTGAGGGTTTTTGTTTTTTCAGCTGCCAATTGTCTGGGTCGATCTATATGGCGATACTCAGTCGTTTTCAAAATTCATCCGCTTTTGCGAAGTGGAGATTGTTTATGGACGAGTTCGAATCTCGACGCTCGGCTCTTCCAGTTTATCGTTATACTTATACATGTGAGCCCACGTCTTGTGTTTCACGTGGAAAGGGCAAGGAGGGATCTTTAGCAACATGTTTGTCCGTACATATATATGGTTTTGTACAATCTAGATACATCCTACATTCGGACCAAAAAAAAGAAAAAGAAAATTCATCCTACATGTGAATTGGATGGTATCACAATTCTATCTGCATGGCTTTGTTTGATGGACTAGGAATGGAGTGACACCTTGGGAAAGAGCTACATTGTAGCAACTGGGATAGAATTTGATCATTTTCTCTCCGAGCATGTTGTCGGGCATTAGCTGCATTAGCACAGATACATAGAGTACTGGTATTCATGGATTTTGGTTCTCCCGTGTCTAATTTGTTTAGAAGACGATGGTTCGAGCGAGCCTCGTGCGTTTCAAAGAGCAAAGGACGATGTCAAATCACCCCACCATCACAAAGAGACGCATGGAATGCGCAACGACATTGACGAGAACACCCCCTTGAACGATGTCCAAGCGCCTAATGTATTTGAACGAGCAAAAGAAGAGATTGAGGCTCTCGTTCAAACTATCCATTCAAAGAAAGAGTCTCCTATTCATGAAAAAAGGTATCGTGTTTGACCTTTAATTTTGCAGAAAACTAAGCTTTTAAGTATTCAGACTCCTCTAGTCCTCTTTGACATTGACCAAGCTGTTGAGGAGATCGCAGGGACCAGGCTGTGCAGACAGAGTCCAATGCTAGTGGTTCTCTCTCAGGTTTAGTTTATGCTGGTTCTGCTGTTCTTGTTTGCACAAGAGATTGGAAGAATGTGTATTAACTCTAATGTGTCATGATAGCGGAAAATGATGGCAAAGGACCAAATTTCATCCAGAAAGTGAAGCAAGAGATCGAAGGGATTATGCATTTTAAAAAGTCACCCCGCCATCATGGCAAGGAGACTCACGGCTTGAATGAGGACATTGATGAGAACACCCCAATTGACGAGGTTAAAGCTCCAAATGTCTTCGAACGAGCGAAAGAAGAAATTGATGCCATTGTAGAAGCCATCCATCTGAAGAAAGAATCGAGTAACGACGTTGTTAAGTCACCGAAGAAAGAACGTGGATTCAGGTACTCCATCAGTAAAGGTTTGGAGAAGGTGTGCTCTCCGTTGGCTCATAAAAGAGACTAGATGTCAAGCTTCAGCGAAATTCTGAGGAGTCTTCTTTGTTTAAATTGTCCTCATGAAGGCGAAACAAAGGGAAAGCCACAACAATCTGAGTAAATATATCATAGATGACCACCGAACTTACATGGCCACACTGAGGATGACTGTTTCTGTTTCATGTAATCTGCTGGTTTGTTTGTTTTTTTTTTTTTTGTGTGACTTGAAGGTGCATGTAAGTTGATGTTTTTGTTACTCGTCCCGTTGAGCTGTCCGATCTAAGAGGAGGTAGATTGAGCTCGTCACTCTCTTAGGCTTGGTCTTCCATGACTCCTGCTTCTGGTGCATTGGCCTTTACTGAGTTAAATTCTGCAGTTTCCTGTTTGTGTATGGTCGACAGGACGATGAAAGTGAACGTGTGTTCGGGCTCGATCTATTTTCGTCTCATTTTCTGAAACGACTTTTGCAATTTAGGGTGTTGCGCATTTTGCCATCGGCTTGCGCAACATCGAAAGTCCGTTATCTGATACAATGAGATCTGTGCATATCTGTAGAGAAACTATGCAAGCTCGGGAAGAGTTTCATAGCATCATTATTAACCAGATTTTGATGTTCACGCACTAGGACCGTGGCTCTTCATTAGCCTCGGCAACGCTTCGGTCGCCAATTAACGACTTGGTGATTAGATTCTTGTCTTAGTTGTGAATGTCCTGGCGGTCTGCTTTTAAAACCTGGTCTCATTGCTTGACAACAGAGTTCACGTCAAACAGACGAATTTGCACAAAACTTGGGGGCCAGGCACACTTTTGCTTTGAATGTCTTTGGCGTCTTCTCACGAAATATTTCATCGACTCGACTTAAACTTCAACGTGATGATAATGTGGTTTTCTGGGAACATTGTTTGAGCGACATAGATTTTTCTGGGATGATAATGTGTTTTTTCCGTGAACGATTGTATTGCTGGCGAGTGCACGAACAGAGACGATGGTCTTCGGAAGTATGGGGATGCGAAGGCGGTGAGGAGGAGGATGGTGGTCGGCTGGCTCCATTGTTGTGTTTATGGGCAGTCATTTAACCTTGTCAATGAAGCGGATTTGGCTAGAATGAACTTTTGTTCATTGGTGTCAGCATCGTTGTCCTTTGCCAGTAAAAGATTACCATGGGAGAAGAAGATGAACACTGAAAAAAAAAAGACAGACAGAAATTTAAAAAAAAAAAGGCCTGAAAATATCCCAATAGATGACTTGCAAAATTGCATGTGTGATGCTTGTGCTCACTGGCCGACAAATATTTGGTCGAGAATATGCCCTCGTTTTAGGTCTTTATTTAAAATAATTTCAATTATCGAAAAAAAAAATATTAGATTAGAAGAGGCGCAAATGACATCTATTCTCTTTCCGAGCTCTATTTTTATTCCCCTGAACTAATTTCTAATCGAGACAAGCATTTTTTTTGTTCAAAAAGACACGCTTAATAACGACACAAAATTTATGTTTCTTGAATAAAAATTTATTTGAAAACAAACATAAAATTTCTACGGTTGCTTGATCTGCGGGTCTCGGCGGGAGGATGACGAAGGGTGAACGGGAGCCAAGGGCTAGAGATCGACGGTCGATAGATGGCAATCGGTGATCGGTGATAGAGAGGCAAGAGAAAGAGAAACCGCACTCGCAAGAGAGTTAGTAACGAGAAAAATTATTATTATTTTTATATCGGCTTCTTGTTCCAAACTTATTTGCCAAAAACTTGCCCGAAAATAGAAAGCTAGAACTATTGTGGGGGCTTTTTTCCAAATTAGGATATTTTTTTTTACCAAAATAGGTTTAAAAAAAAAGAATTTGCCAAACTAGGTGCGGCTAAGGAGCCACACCGCCGAGCCGGGACCTGCTCGGCATTCACACCGCCGAGCGGGCGCCGGGCTTTTTTTTTTTTTAATATAAAAATTTCGTATTTTTTTACGTATTTTTTAACATTTATTTTATTTATAATTTTTTTCTTTTGAAGCTTATTTTTGTAACATAAATATCAATAATTAATTACTTAAGAAATATAATTAATAAATAATTAAAAATATTCATAAAATAAAAGTGCTAAGGTATATGAAAAACATGAGATTTTTATAATAGATAACAATCGTTAACCGCCATTACATCTACTAATTATGTCGTCTTCCTACATGACCTCTTGTTACGCAATCGGGTTGTCTCCAGGTGTTTGGCGGGTCTAGTATTGTACCGACGAGGATGAGGATCTAGTTGAGAAGGATGTGTAGATGATGAAGGTATATCTTGTGAAAATATGTCATGCCGAGATGGTATATATCCTAATGTGGGAGGGCATGGATAAAAAGGAGAGAAATTAGATCCATATGAAGTAAGAGAAGTAGCTAGAGTTTGCGGTTGTGGATTGTCGGGAAATGCAAAAGCAAGTTCCTTGGGAAATGGGCCGGCAAACCGGGCGAATCCCGCTTCGAAACCCTCGGCCTAATCTTAGAGTGAACCTCGAAGCGAAATCTGTTGTATGATACTCCAAGGTGTAAGGGACGACATCACCAACTATATGAACTCGAGGGGTCCTTCGAGGTCGGCCGATCGGGCTCGGGTGAGTTATCTTCGTACGACCCAAAGAATCTCTTGTAATTCTGATTGGGGTGGTGGTATCATTGTTAACCGCCTCTCCTTGTTGCGGGAATATAGTATTGCCCTAATTGTTCTCCCCATATTTGCCCAAGCCGACAAGATGGAAGTGAATTTATTATATATAAGATTTGTTCGATGCCATCACACTGGTAATGATATAAAAAATAATAAAAGTTATCAAATGCCAATAACTTATGTTACTAAAAAATAATTAATGAATTAAATTGAAAGTGTTTGCACAAACCGTTGAACCTATTGCGGCTCATGTAATAGAAATCCACTTTCGTATATGTTTACGGAACCATTCTATATATCTTGAATGAAAGTGAAGTTGCTCCGTTGTAGGATCACCATGGACTATATATTTGGCACGTTTGTCCCACATAGCGATCCACTTGTTCGTGCTTAGTTGCCCAATCCTTCCCGGTTGGCTTGTTATCAATAAGACTTTATGATCACTAGGAGAAGTAGATATTGGCTGTTGCATATCAAACTGTCGAAGTACTCGGTCCGGATAATACTACTCAACTATCCAAGAATGGATGAGTAGGACACGAGCCCTCCAAATATCTTGTCCATGCGGGCGATAATACGGCGAGTCTCTAGAATGTTCTCGGTGTGGGGCTCCTAAGTAATCTGTTATCGTAATAAAACATATCAAATTAAACAAAAATTTAATTTAAAAGCCGACATTATATTAAATTCGTTCGTTACTATCATTACTTACTTCTTCGGATGCCAATATATCAAGTTGGTAGCAAAGATGTGCCAAAGTATGTGAGGGCCTCCGTTGTGTGTTGGCCTTGACTCCATTGCATAAACAAAAAACATTGAATTTTCATATATTATACGTCATGAAAAGAATTAATGACGTACAAACTGGAAAGGCAAGAGATCACATATCGACTACCGAAAGATGCATTTGGTAAATGAATATCAATCTTCGGGGATGGGGAGACACATTTCAAGCGCTCCCAAGCCCAAATCAGTAGTACATGAGGACACCTTCCATTTGCTTTGCTTTGGATCGTTTGCACGACATAACTCTCAATACAACCACGCAAGTCTTCTTGAACCCCAACCGCATTGCGTATGGATGTTGAGGTTCGTCGATAGTGGAATAAACAACAAATTAGTCGAGCACCTGATTTGTCCGCAAAAAATATGTCCTCCAAGCAGACGGAGAATGAATGCCCTAGCATGCCGCACTATGATGACGTCATAGGCATCTACCGAAAGATCTTCAAAACATTGTCTCAACCAGCTTGAACTTATCCGAGTGCCACACAATTGGGCTGGATGAACACCAAATAGATCATCACGCAGAGTGGCCTAATTCGTGACGTAAGGCCGATGAATCGCACGTCCATCGATGGGAAGCTCTATAAGCACCGTAATATCCTGTAGTGTGATCGTATATTCACCTTCCGACATATGAAAGGTGTGGATCTCGAGCCTCCACCGCTCAACCAATGCAGTAATCAAATGCCAATCAAGTTGGACAAATATTATCATATAAACGCCGTAAAATTCCGAAACCCGCAGATACGGAACTATGCGCAGATTTAGTTCACTTATGTATAGCATTGCTAGCTAACATCTAAGGACTTCTCTCGAATGTATCTATGAAATGTGACATGAACAGTTAGTGGCAATTTTGATGATGTTGTTACAAATGACGGATCAATCGCTAAATTCCTCGGTTACCTTAGCGTCCCATATGACCCGTGATCTATGTCGGGCCGGTCTAGCAAGTAATAAACCATCCTCGGGTTTCGATTGAATGTGAGTTTTCCTCGTGCCATATCTACACAATTGTGATATTATAACATTACAATAAATTCACATACCTAATGTAGACATAGAACATAGGGACTTAAAAAATATCGAGCAATTGTGATATTATACGATTGCAAAAAATTCACATATTTAATGTAGATAAGGAACATACAACTCTGAATAAATATCGCGCAATTATGATATTATATAATTACAAAAAAATTCACATATTTAACGTAAAAATCAGGAAAAAAATGAACTTAATAAATATTTATCCAATAATGATATTGTATCATTACAAAAAATTCATCAAACTAATTTACATAATTCACACAACCGTGATCTACTATCGGTCGGATCGGTGTGTACAAGTTTTTGTTGTGCCCAGATTTTTCATAGTTTGTGCAATGGTTACGCAAAGTGCTACTTCGCTCGCGTTGTCCAATCCATCTCATTTCGTATGCTGTGATGTACGGGGCGCTCATTTCTTCCGAATAAGGCTTAGGTCTAGCACTAATGGCGGTTCGTTAGGTTCATGTCAATAATTAGGATCCCCAATGGATAAAACATGTACCGATTGTACTTGAAGGGTTTTATCCAACGTATACCATTCATCTACGCACGTTTGGTAATCAATTTCATGTGCTTGATATGCTACAATTGCGTGGGAACATGAAATTTTTAGCTCCTGAAAATTTTCACATGAACACGTTCATTCGTCTAAGCTCACTATATGTTTTTGGCCCCCCGATCATTTCGATCTATCACGTCCAGTTTCACTTTGAAAATTCCTCTATGATAGTCGAAACGCCTCACTTGATACTTTTTGCTTTTTCCCTGTTTTTCCGGAGCGTTTCACTCGCAAATTGCTTATATACCCATCCGTTGTCTTTACGTATCCCGTATATTGTTCTTCTTGGGTCAAAATAGTAGACCAATTGATAGAATATGTTCTCCACCATGGCTGTTATTAGCGGACCACGAAAATCCTTCAAACATCCCATTGACCGATTCAACTAAATTTGTCGTCATCGATCCATATCTCCTCCTTTCATCATAAACCTTTGTCCATTTCTCTCTTGGAATCGATCACACAATGCAGCTATTTCTAGATTGAACTCCCTAATTCGGCTCATAATCCGAACGAACTTTCGCTGTTGATTCGCGTAAGCCGTACATTACAATAATAATTAGTACTTCGTACACAAATTTATGAACACGTATTTTCCTCAAATTTTTAAATTTCAAAATCTACCTACCATCTAAACATGTCTTTTGCCATCGGCATTTTTGAATTTTTTTTATTGTAATTGATGACAATATGCCGAATGCAATAACTATGGTGGGCATGTGGAACACTTCACCCTACTGTCTCCATTGCTCGTTGAATCCCCATATGTCTATTTGATATTATACAAATATCGTTTCTCCTGGTGACATATCTCCGCAATGATTCATGAACCACTTGTCAATTATCAGCATTTTCTATTTCGACTACAAACAAATGCCAATAGGAAATTATGATTATTGCCATTAAGTGATGCCGCACAAAAGAGCGTTCCTTTGTATTTCCCGAACAAAAAAGTACCATCAATAAATATCATAGGATGACATCTTTTGAAACCTTCAATCGTCCGCTTGAAAGTCCGAAATATCCTGTTGAAAACAGGTGCGGTTATGATTTGGGTCCATGCGATCATCAATCACGAAATGAGAACCCGAATTTCTTAATTTAATTTCATTCATGTACTTCCTCAACCTACCGTATTGACTCAGGCCATCCTCCAAAAGTTGTGGCAATTGCCATTTGTTTGGTCTTCCAAGTTTTACGATAAGTATGTTGGAAGTGCAGATTGTCTTGAACCTCCGTTATCAATGACTTGATTTTGATATTTGGTTGTGTGGCGGCCATTTGTTCTATAAAACTGCAGATGTACTTTTGATCAAGGCGCCGATGATCCCGTGACATTTGCGGATTACTATATGTATGTGGCCCATTGTACTTAGTTATTTTTCAAAACATGTCACCGACTTTAGTAGTCGCGTTGAGCCTCTAATCACACGGTCCATTCGAATTACCACACCTTATCACATATTCTCTTTTCTTTGTCACATTATTGAGAAAGTTATGATTTCTTCTCAAAAAGTACTCTCTCACGTCAATCGCATGGCATCCCGTGATGGAAATAACATGCCAACATCAAATTCTTTTGATGGATCAAATAATGTGCAGCCTGGTTTGGCTGTTGTATCGTCTTACATCATATCAAAGTCGATCTCCGAATAGGGCGGTAGATGTACCAATGGCAAAATGAGATTACCGCAATGAGTGTTGTAGTAAATCTTCATATTGTCACCTCCGACATCTTCTTCATCGTTGTCATCGGTGTCCATCCAATCTTCATCTTCTTCATCACTATCATCATCATCATCATCATCATCATCATCATCATCATCATCATCATTATCGTCATTATCATCGGACTTCACATACCGATTATGCATACCATCTTCATCTTCATCAACATTGTAACATTCTCCGGTTGAATCATTTAGCACTTGGTGTTCGGTTACAATTGCATAAAAGCGTGAAAATCCTGTAGTGCCGGCTGAAGTGCAAACTGTTGGATCATCCTAACCGTACTACCATCATGCACCTCCGTAATTTCGTATATCACACAATTGTGTGTTATAAACGGATATTTATACATCAAGCTATGAATTTACTGATTTTATGTTATATTCAACGCGCTTTCAATCGTAGCACATAACTCATCAAACATCGATATGTTTGCGATCTCGAACATGATAGATTGTCCGACTTCATAACCATATCCATATTCATTTCGTATTATTCTACCTCTCAAGTACACAATCGCATAAGTTGTAGACGACCTTTCGCTAAATAAAGAAATTACAATTTATTTCTCATCTACAATTTAGTAAATATTTATCCCATACACATTAACAAACTAACATTATAACTATCAATTTATCAAATGAAATAAATGTCCTAGTATAATCCTAAGGGCTTAGAGAATGTGTGATCAAAGTCTAAGGGGCCGAATACCCAAATTAGGATTTGGCCAGTTGATTGTGGTAATTTCCTATTTTTTTTGGATTTTTAAAGAATTTTTTTTGGAATTTTCAATGATTTTAATTTTTTTTAATTATTCGAATTTTTTGAAATTATTAAAAAATCATTTCTCGCCTAAAAAATCATTTTAAACTCTTAAAATTATTTTTAATATTTTGAAAATCGCCAAAATGAATATATGGACATAATTACCGAAATGAATCCCAAAAAATTACGAATATGGACATAATCGCCAAAATAAATATAGACATAATTGCGAAATTTTTAAGTAAGAATGCGATAGTTGAGTGAGGGAGGAGAGCCTTCGGCTCTCTGCGGTGCTCGTGAAGGCGCTGCATCGCCGAGCGTCGGGGGAGAGAGGGGGTCGTCCCTCTCGCCTTCCCCTTGTAAGGGCGGGGCCCCTCCTTGCTCGGTAGTATGCGGGGGTCCCCCGCCCCTCTCGCCTTCCCGCTCGGCAGAGTGATTGTCGAGTGGGTCGCTCGAAAATTCCGAGCAACACCGGCTCGGCGATTCTGCCGCCGATTTCTATTTTTGATTTTTTTATTATTAGAATTTTGAAATTATTAAAAAATTATTTCTCGCCCAAAAAATCATTTTAAACTCTTAAAATTATTTTTAATATTTTGAAAATTGCCAAAATGAATATAGACGTAATTACGAAAATGAGTCCCAAAAAATTTATTTTTACGAGATTATGGTGATTTTTTTATTTACCTAAATTCATAAATATTATAACTATTATCAAAACATTAGCAAAAAATTAAAACATATTATTGAAAAATTATAAGTAATATAAATGATTCAGGTATAGATAATAACAAAATAAATAAATCTATACTTACGAAACCGCAAAAAAATAAGTACAACGAAATTTACCTCAAACTATAGAGGGTAAGGACATGCCGAATGCATAGTTCAAACTGTCAAGAAAAAGCATCGAGTAAGGAGGCCGACTTTGCTTTTGTCTCAACTTCTACAAAATAAAAAATTCACAAATTAATTTAAACATAACGAAAATATTAACAATAAAATAAAAACACTAATAACCTATAATAACATCAATAAAGGCACATGAAGTGAGGGAGATCTCTTTTAACGAGCAAATGAGGCCGATGAACAGAAAGAGCGAGAAAAAATGAACAACAGAAACGAAAGGGCGTCCAAAAGAGAGGGCGTTCTGAGGCGAGGCGAGGGAGGATTCTCTGAGGGAAATTTTGTGAGTTGAGTGAGGAGAGAGAGAGGGAGAGTGCGAGATTTGAGTGAAATGAAAGAAATTTTGAGAGCTCGAGGAGGGCCCTACCCCCACAAGGGGGCAGCTTAGCTGCCCTACTGCCCGCTCGGCAGTCTCGGCTTTCACACTGTTGAGCGGCATCTAATTGAGCAAATTTTTTTTTTAAAAACTATTTTGATAATTTTTTTTTATTCTAATTTGGAAAAAAGCCCCTGTTGTGGAGCGCGTCCAAAATCACGTAACATAAATATAAACGAGGCATGGATAAGAAAGAGAGGGAAGATAGAAACGAAAGTGGAACCCCGAAGCAAGCCAGATTCTCGCGCATCTTCGTCGTCGCCCATCGGCTTCCCTCATGGATCCTGGCCAATGGCGGCCGGCACCGTCGAGGAAGGCGGCTGAGAGGGTTAACTGTCTCGCTGACGTACGGACCAAACCGTGAGGTGAAGTAAGGAGGAGGAGGAGGAGGACTCGTTCCAATGGAACCAAAAGCCAAAACCTTTGAACAAGTCGACAACAACCTCAATCACTCCCCCTCCGAGTTCCCATGTTCTTGTTCGTTTCCCACCCCCCTCTCGCTTTCGTCATCTTTCACACCTCACTCCCTCCGACTTCTCTCTCTAGACGCCATTGACTTCTCTCTTCTCCCTCTCCAAATTCCACGCGCTCCTCTCTCTCTCTCTCTCTCTCTCTCTCTCTCTCCCCAGCTTCCATATTTTCGCCCCCCAACGAGCGGCGCGCGACCTCCGGCGACTTCTCTTCATCTGCAGCCGCGATCGATCGACCGCCATGTCCTCTTGAGCTCGCGCCGCTGTCTCTCGCCCCACTCTGCCCCCTCTTGATCTCATGGACGACTCGAACGACATCGTCAGCAACAGCAACAGCAGCAGCATCTACTGCGCTCCGACCGCCAACACTGACTCCCCCTCCTCCCGCGAGAAACCCACCGACGCGCCCTCCCTCGTCCGCCTCTCCGACAACCTCGAGTCTGTCTTCGCCGCCGGGCGCGGGGACTTCGACTTCTTCGCCGACGCCAAGATCGCCCTCGGGGATGGCCGCGAGGTGCCCGTCCACCGCTGCATCCTCTCCGCGAGGAGCGGGTTCTTCCGGGGCGCGTTCACCAGAGGGGAGACCAAGCTGGAGGTCAAGGACCTGGCAAAGGACTTCGAGATTGGGCACGACTCGCTCATGGCGGTCTTGGGGTATCTTTACAGCGGCAAGGTGAAGCCGCCGCCGCCAGCCGTGCACGAGTGCGTGGACGAGGAGTGCCCGCACGCGGCCTGTCGGCCCGCCGTGGATTTCCTAGTTCAGGTGCTCTATGCGGCTTTCACGTTCCAGATTTCTGAGCTGGTGGGCCTGTACCAGGTGAGGAATGGTTTCAACTTGTTCTCGGAATGATGGATTTTTGTCTGATTTTCGTTGGCTTCTTCTTACTTAAAAGAATCTGCAGCATTGATTTGGTTTCGTTTGTTAATTGTAGTTCAATCTTAGAATTAGATCCACATACCGAATCATGGTCGCTAATCTTAGCAGTATTTAATTGGGCCTTCTCCACGCGAGTGGATTTTCGTGGTGAGATAGCTAAACGATTTTACATCTGGAAGAATAATTCGAGGAAATGATACCGTTGTTCTTGATTTATGCTGGGAGGAAAACATAATAAACTGGAAGGTCCTCTATAAGTTGATGAAACTTTTCTGCTATCACATTCTAATCGAGCAAAGATTCACCCAAAATGGTAAAGAAGTTTGGAAGAACTCTCTCGCTTGCTCTGTAGTTCCATCTCCATGTTCTAAATATTTTTTCTTCTCTGTTATTATCTCTGCAAAGATGTCCAAAGTGGCACAGTGTAGTGTCTTTTTTACTTCATGATCCCGAAGAGTAAAGGGGTTGATCGTCCTTGTAAGTCTTGAATGCACTATAATGCATCTGATATTGTTACTTGTCATGGCAATGTACTTGATCTCATCATTTATCCACGTTGAGCGTTCTTGTTCTCGTCTTTTGACTGGAGAGTGGTTCTGTTGAGACAGTTCTCATTGTGTTTTTGAATTGCAGAAAGACCTGCTAGACATTCTTGACAAGGTTGCCATAGACGATCTACTGGTAGTTCTATCTGTTGCAAAAATATGCAATAATGCATGTGAGGGTTTGTTGGCTCGTTGCATTGAGCTTGTTGTTAAATCAAATGTTGATGTGGTTACTCTAGACCGAGCTTTGCCCCATTATATTGTTAAGCAGATCGTGGATGCCAGAACGGAACTTGGCTTGAAGAGGCCAGAATGTGATAGCTTGCCTGATAAGCACGTGAAGAGAATACATAGGGCTTTGGATTCAGATGATGTCGAACTAGTCAGAATGCTACTTAGGGAGGCACATACTACTCTTGATGATGCATGTGCACTCCATTATGCGGTTGCATACTGTGATGCCAAGACTACCGCCGAACTTCTTGATCTTGGCATCGCCGATGTCAATCAAAGAAATCCCAGGGGCTATACCGTTCTGCATGTTGCAGCATTGAGGAAAGAGCCCAAGATTATTGTGTCTCTTTTAGTAAAAGGAGCGCGGGCATCCGACCTCACTTTGGATGGTAGAAAAGCACTTAAGATATCTAAGAGGCTCACTAGGGCTGCGGATTACTATAAATCAACTGAGGAAGGAAAAGCTTCTTCCAGGGAGGGACTGTGTGTGGACATATTGGAGCAAGCTGAAAGAAGAGATCCTTTACTAGGCGAAGCTGCTCTTTCTCTTGCTATAGCAGGGGATGATCTGCGGAAGAAATTGTTATACCTGGAAAATAGAGGTGGCTTTCTTGTTTCGCCTTTGTCTTCGATGTAAACATGCACACCAGTGAGCATTGGGAGTGTTTCTGTAGATGCATGGATAGGCCCATCATTGCATATGTATGTCGCATGTGAGCAGTTGTTGCTTGCGTAGGAAAATCGCTCAACAGGTACACTTGATGGTGTCGATATATTCGTAACCTCAATAAAAAACAAGAACTAAATAACTTGGTTTAACACATCTATCTTTGATTGGTTAATAGAGTATGTGCCAAACATATAAACAATTTGGATTTTCTTCGACATAACTTTCCTGGTTAATCATAATAACCTCATTTATGCAACCCCGTCTTGGATGCACGGACATTTGATGTTAGACAATTTCTGTGGTCTATGAATTAGTTGCAGTATCCTAGCTGTTGTGTTGCTGGAAACATGATTAATTAGTCGAATGAAATCTGTATTGAATTGCAAAATTAAGCGACTGAGAATCAGACCAAAAATTAGCAATAGCCAGACTATACTTTGTTCGGTTACTCTTGTTCCTGGACAATGGTTGTTGATCAATGTAGTTTTTGCAATATATGAGAGCAGGCTAATAATAGAACGAATGAATTAGGTAAGGGTTCATTAAAAAGTATGCAAGACATGAGTGTTTCTTTTTGTTTTTTGGTCGAACGAGACATAAGTGTTCATCGGGCACTCACCAAGGCATGGCAAGTGTATAAAGAGCACTACTTTTTCTGTTTTCATTGGGTTTAAATTCTGAAGGCATTATAACAAAGCATGGCAAGGAAATTTCGGGTACTTTTGATACATCTTATTCTTGTGTTGTTTAAATATCTGATGGTGATTCTCACCCATGGTTCATTTGTCAGTTGCACTAGCTAAACTACTCTTTCCAATGGAAGCTAAAGTGGCAATGGATATTGCTCAAGTAGACGGCACTTCTGAGTATCCTTTGGTAAGCATCGAGAATTTGGCTCGAAAACAAGGGGCAAACGTGGATTTAAATGAAGCTCCTTTCAAAATCCAAGAGGAGAATCTGAATAGGATGAGAGCGCTCTCCAAAACAGGTAATACTCCTTTTGCATTTGAAGTTAGCTAGTCTCTAGGGTTGGCATAGTTGGTTGGGGTGTTGCAGATTTCTAAGACAGCTCTAGGTTAGAGTAACCTTCACAAGTCAAAAGCCTGGAGTTAACCGGTTCTCGGGGCTCACAGGATGTTTCATCAATCTCCAGGTAGCGGGGTCTTCATATTTATCCCCTCGGATTATCAGAACAGTAAGATAAAAATAACGAATTGGACTTAGCTTGTGTTGATAATGCGTTGACACTCTGGCATCGTCAAAGTGCGCACTTGTCATAAACTTATCAGCTAACAGACGAAAAAGTAGCCTTTGATGTTCGGAATTCTTATGTACTTTCTATGGCCATACTGACATCTATTGGCACCAAAAAAGGTGACATCTTCATCATGTCGATCATTGATGAGTTAATACCCATAACTTAGGCTCCTCTTTTTGATAAATGCTTATTCGACAATGAATTCTACAGTGCATATGACCAGCTTGTGCCCAAACATGACCAATATGTATACGTTTGAACTCTTTAATTGCATTTCTTCCTAATGGGCCTATTTCCTTCGTCTTTGTGAGCAGTGGAACTTGGAAAGCGCTTCTTTCCTCGATGCTCAGCTGTAATCAATAAGATCATCGATACTGAGGACTTGTCATGGCTGGCGACTGTTCGGGATGACACTCCAGAGGAACGACTTCGTAAGAAGCAAAGGCACATGGAAGTTGAAGAAGAGATGACTGAAGCTTTCACTCAAGACAAAGAGGAGTCTGATAAGTCTAGCATATTGTCATCTTCGTCTTCAACGGCAATGAGTTTCCTGAAGCCTAATGGTAAGCTAACGACAAGCGACCAGTAGCGACACTGCGAGATTTAAGATGCCGAAAGACATCTTTCTCATTGTACAATTTTCCCATTTTTTCCCTCCTGGCATGGTTCCAAAGTTTTCCCATGTAATGTTATCTTGAAAGCCAGTCGTTTGCATAGAAGTAGCATAATGTAAGCACTCATCTACACAGCGAATAGATGAGGACCGATGTATGTACATGCATATGATTGTCTTAGTTGTATTTTTCGGATCTTTCGGCTGGTCGACGGATTTCTTACAGATGTAACCAGGTATTTAAGAAGCTATATCTTCACGGTGATGAGGGATGCACTCAGAAAGTTTACTCATCCTTCGGTCTGGATAGCTCATTCTCATGGCCATATCAACTCGTCTCTAGTTTTTTTTCCATTTGAACTGGTATATATCCGAGTTGTTGAGATAAAATACATATGGTTCTGATAAGGAGTTTCATTGCTGTTTTAATGTGTACTCTGTTGAATTGCGCATCCTTAATAATGGGAAAACAGAACATTCAGATTGGAGAAATTTGAGGATGTCACACGGGGATCAGATCACACAACCGGTCTAAATCTGCTTGTACAGTGGTCCGTCTGCCTGGACACATCCCTCGTCAAGTCACACCAACCTAACCTGGACCATTCTTTAATCACATTCTACATGGGCGTTTGCCTCTTTTGGTAACATGAGATCTCTTCAAAAGCGACCTTTTGCCTGAATCGCCAGGGCCTTGCTGCTACATCAGCTTCACTTTGCTTGCATAATTAGCACTGAAGTTTCCAGTGACAACCAAAAGCATCCACCCACCCGTTGAGAGCCATATTATAATGAAAACATTCGGTAAAGAGGATGGACTCAGAAGTATTACATGCTTTGTCAGATTGTTAGGAAGCATATTTAGTCGACTAATCCTGTCCCCCAGTAGTTATGCATCGACCTGGTTTCTCATCCACAAATCTCGACTCATATCCGCAGAAAAGATTTACATTAGGCTGAAAAGCTCGAGTCTTGAAATTTAGGCCAAGTGATGATGGGGCAATCTGTGAACGCCATTGGAACTTGGTTAAAAAGCTCATTACTATAGGATGAGATACTGTCATACAATACCGCATATATCTATGAAACAAAGCTGTGCAAAGTAAGTGGACTATCTAAGAGGTCCTACCCCACTGGAATTTACATCTAACCCTGCAGCAGAGCTGTGTGTCACTAAGAGCTAATGGACTTTTTTCAGGATCTAAGGGATCATGCACCAGTTGGAAGAATGGACTTTCAGACATTTCTGAGCCTCCAACTTTTGGAACCAGCTCCATGCGCTCCAGAGCAAAGCCTAATTCAAACCCTTCAAGCGAGAACCTCCCCATCTGTACATCATTGCAGGACGAGAATTCGATCATACGCGGATCAAGGCATTAATGCCGCAGGTTGCTCCTTGAGTTCGTTCATGCCACCCCAGTCGGGCAGCTCCCCAATCAGATGCTCCAGTTCCAAGTATATGCTACTGTCATTGACGGCCAGTCCTTCGCCGATCTCTCCTTCGGTGATCAGGCTACTGTCATCCAGCAGCTTCTCCGATATTGCATTATAGACTGTGGACGCATCCCCATGCAGCGTTGCCTCATTATACTTTGGTTCGAGTGCATCGGTAAAATTCTCATTTGGCACCGGATTCGCAGACCCATCCGGCTTCTGATCCTCACAATCCGATAAAATCCCATTTTGGCCATCTCCACGAGCACTGAACTCATGGTCATTGTTCCCCTCGAAGTCGCATCTATTGGGTTCAGGGTCAGGGTCGGAGGTGAGGAGCCTCCTTTTCTTGATGAATTTGCCCGCGTCAATCTCTCTGCTGGGCTTCTTCTTCCGAACCAGCTGCTCCACAAAATGGGGGTTCCTTATTGCTTTGGCCAGGAAGAGAAACATCTGCTGGTGCCGGCACTCCGCACACCGAATCCGCTCTTCGACAGCGCCAATTTCACTCAGCGAACACTCCTGTTGCTGCCTCAGTTCGAGAATTTCCGACTTCAGTGTCTCCTGATCTACCTTGAGTGTCCGAATTTCGGACTCCGCCTCTGTTCTTTGAGCATTCGTCACAGTTCTGTGAATATCCTCAGGAATTGTGGGTCCTTCTTGCTTCTTGGTGACTCTGCCTCTTCTCTTGATGTTCTTCAGCAAGTGCTTCTTCCCTCCCTGAAAGCCTTCGTTTGCGAATTCCCACCTGTCTGGATCAACTTTCCTGAAACCCTAAGGCACAGACAATGTTTCTATCATTCAGAGGTGGAAATTCCACCCAAAATGTACACACCTCAGGCCTCAAATGGACAAGAACCATCCATTCTCAGGACAATAACAACATTGGAAAAAGACATGCATACTAGGGAGAAATTCAATCTAAGATTATTATAAAAAAAAACAGCGACCAAAAATTCAAAAGAAGAAAGAATCTGAGCTCACATAAGTGTTGAGCTGGCGAATGAAGCTAGAGAAGTTCTGGTGCTTGAAGTATTTGGGCAAGAGGTCCTTCGAGAACTCGTGCTGGTCCCAAACCACGAAGCTGTCCCGATTCTCGCCCCACGACACCACGGAGTCCGTCTCCGGGTCCTCCACCATCTCGAACGCCTTCTTCAAGAACGGCGGCGGCCCCACCTCGTTCAGTCCCTCCATCGGCTTCGGCGCCCTCTCCGACGGCGACGGCGAGGTCGAAGAACAGAAGGACGGCCCGTTATTACCATTGTTGCAGACGGCGACCTGATCCATCACCGTCCCTGCGTCCTCAGCATCTTCGTCTTCTTTGCCGCCGGCGGGCAAGCCAGAGGACGAGCTCGAAGAGCACGGCTTCTTATCCATCGCTCGGCCACGATCGACTGCACCATCGTCACCATCATCACCACCATCACCACCAAAATCAAAACCAACCTCTCCCTTGATGGTCGCCCCGGTTTCCATTGCGGGCTCTTCCTGCGAAATGCCCGAGGAAACCGAAGGGCACGGCACGCCGCCGCCGACACCGGCCTCCACCACCATTTTCAGCCAGCTTTGCGTGAGGAAAGAAAGCGTCGTTGGGGTTTTGCGTTTTCAGTTAAGGGGTGAGGATGGAGATGGGGGTGTGTGTGTGAGGGGGTGTGACTACGGCGTGTAGCGTGAGGCGAGGCTTAATATAGAAAGAGTTTCGATGCGAAGAAGGAGAGTCCAGAGTCACATTCGCAGTCATGTCTCGAGAGAGAGAGAGAGAGAGAGAGTCGCCACGTCCTGCTTCGGACAGAGATGTTGCCATTTGTAGAGTGATCCTGCGCTCGGTCTCACCGCTTTTTGTCGCCACCCACTTCGAGTCCTTCGAGAATGTGGGAATTTCGATTTAGCCCCCTGAATTCAATTCTTTTGTGCATTGTGGCCCCAATTTCCACTTCCCTAGTTTCAACGATGAGCAATAATAGCCCCTTCAACTAAATGCACGCTGATACATCGCCGATTTCATTTTTGGATTGCACCGGAGGTGGCCGGTTCCTAGGAACCGCCGGTTCCGGTTCAGAACCAGGGGTTCCGATTCGGAAAAAGGTGGAACCCGCGGTTCGGTTCGGAACCGCCTGCCTGGCTCTTTTCCTCGTTTTTACCTTTTTTTTTTTTTTTTTTTTATATAAAAAACCGGCCCGGAACCGCCGGTTCCGGGCCGGTTCAGATTATTCCCGAACCGGAACCGTGGGCCCAGTCAACGACCCGATTCCGGCCGGTCAACGGGCGGTTCGGGCCCACGGGCCCAAATGGCCATGTCTAGATTGCACACGTAAATGGCTAAATACATGACCATCGATTTATGACACGCTATCACATTTCATCGATAATCGGCTTCCTTTCATATCTTTTTCAGAATACTAGAAGTGATAGGGGCAATTCTTATACACCAAAGTTAAAAATGTGTCGGATTCAAATTAGCTGCGGATTTGATGCGCCAAAAGTCGATTTCCTGGCCAGGAACTGCTGCGACGAAAAAGGGGCACTCTCGTTAAAGATCCTTAAAAAGAATCTCAAAAAAATAAAAAAAATCGTAGATCGTTTCCAGAGGTTTGGGCCGGGCCGGGCCGGACTAAGCCCAACAGATGGGGGTTGGCCGATCGAACCGTCGGCCCAAATAGAGCAGCGGTTCGTCTCTCTCTCTCTCTCACGGACTACGAGGCGACCTCCCGCAACGCGGAAGACCACCAGACCAGTGCCAGTCACTGAGTTCAAAAGCGAGGGAAAACCAAAACTCGCACAGAGACACAAACCCTACATTCTCTCTCTCTCTCTCTCTCCGTCTCCGAGACTGGCTCCTGGGCTTCCGCTGCGATGGCACGTCCGCAGTAGATGCTTCGCAGTCCGGACGTGCGACCGCTCCTCCGTCCCTTCACTTTCGCCCTGACCTCCACCGACGCAGCAGCTCGCGTCCGGTGGCCATGGCGAGAATTTTTCGGGGCTCGTGTTGTCTCCGACGCTATCTGCTTCAACTAGAGGTATGTCCAGGAGGCGGGCTTTTGCTTCTCGCCCCTATTCCTTTTCGTCTGCAATTTTTTTCTCGGGGTGCGTGCTTTGCGGTTGGTGAAGTTTCAGTTTTGCTAGTGTTCTCGCGGTCTGAAATGCGATTCGCTCTTTTGCATGGGCTACGTAGTTTCTCACTTCAATCGTTCGCTTTGTTGTTGCGCGATCGTGCTTCGCAGGGCCGTAGAACAGGGGCTTTGGGCTCGTATTCCCAGTTTTGTAACTTTTCTTCGAAAGGTTAGCTCCACTAACCTCTTGACCTGGTTGAAGTTTTAAATGCTGCTGCTATCGGTCCTTTGATATGATTTGGTGAGATATGGTTCACGGAAGATGGATAATCTGACAATCCTGTGCAATCTGGGGTAATTACGAGTGACTTTTCCATGGAAGTGTGAACAAGCTGAGGAATAGCTTGTTTATAAGGGATATGCTCCCTACTTTGGCTGAGAGCCTATTGCAGCATTCCTGTCTCTACATTAACTTCCAACAAGTGCAAATGCTAACTGCGTGCTTGTCCATTTCAATCATTTATGCTTGTTCTCTACAGTACAGATTTCTTTTGAACGAAAAGTTTGGTTTCCGGACTGTGTGCTATCTATATGAATTAGTTCTATAGAGAATAATTTTTTGTCTGTTGTGAAGGTAGGAGAAAATCAAAATCCGACGGTAGCGACTCTAATGATGAAAATCTGTCTAAGAAGGACTTGGCCCTTCAACAAGCTCTGGATCAGATCACATCCTCCTTTGGAAAGGGATCGATTATGTGGCTTGGCCGATCTCCCTCTCCCAGACATGTCCCGGTGATTTCCACCGGTTCTTTTGTTCTGGATATAGCTCTTGGTACTGGTGGATTTCCAAAGGTACTGGCTAACAGCCACCTACTCTGTTTTTCGCTAGTGACGGAATTGATATATTTGATGTTGAGAGCTTGTCTTTATAATGCACGTCGGAATGCTAGAGGTATGTCCTCAGTCTCACAAAATATATGGTATTTGAGTTCTTTTAGGGGCGTGTTGTGGAGATATATGGTCCTGAGGCGTCTGGAAAAACAACTCTGGCATTACATGTAATTGCTGAAGCTCAAAAACTAGGAGGTAATAGTGTTTTGTGTTTTTGGATGCTTTTGTAAAGTTTCTCGAGCAGATCATTGTAACTTTGCATCGATGCTATAAGAAATTTGTCCACCATATCTTGTTCTGCTGTTTCAGTTTCTTGTAGGATTAAGTTCTTTTGTTATATTGGAAGCATGTCTCCTTGTTTGAAATTCCAAACTGCCCGTGTCAAGAGAGGACACTTTGTACAGAACTCATGTTGGAGCATAAAAAGCAAAAAATTGTGTGTAGCGAAAGAAAAGACATCTGTGAATAAGTTGGTGTTATACAATATCTTTTGACTATTAGATGTGGCAAATGATTATCTCTGCACCTTCTTGTCCAGTTGAACAACTTGTGCAGATACAGTAAAAGATGCTTCGTTTTTAATAGGAGCATAACAAGAATGAGCTGTTTTTGTGTTTTTCGGTTGTAACGAAATGTATTAGGCTTCCTCTTTGGTTTTGTCGAGACTTGCTTTCATTTACTTAATATCTTTTACAGGATGTTAAAGCTGCTTACGTTGAATTGTTTAGGTCACTGTGTATTTGTTGATGCCGAGCATGCTCTCGATCCAGCACTGGCAGAGGCCATCGGCGTGAAGACTGAAAACTTGCTACTGTCTCAGCCGGATTGTGGCGAGCAAGCTCTAAGTTTAGTTGATACTCTCATAAGAAGTGGTTCTGTGGATGTCGTCGTCGTCGATAGTGTAAGTAAGGTGCTTCTTATGGGTCTCAACATCAACGCTTTTGATTTCTCGTAATGACTGTTTTCTCCCTTTTTCCAAGTTCAGTTGGTTTACTCTGAGGACCTTTTTTATTGTTTCAATTGGTTTTTGCTGGATGCACTTTAGATGAGTATGTATATTGGAATGAAATCTCTTACTGCTCTTTTGCATCGAGTGTAGGGTTGCATGGGCACATATTTATGTTTGAGTGCATATACACGATTGATGAGCCACAGTTAAATGTCAGGTAGCTGCTCTTGTCCCCAAAGGTGAACTCGATGGTGAGATGGGTGATGCACACATGGCAATGCAAGCTAGATTGATGAGCCAGGCGCTTCGCAAACTTAGTCATTCTCTATCACAATCACAGACTATATTGATCTTTTTAAATCAGGTATAATCTTTGGACATCATAACTGGTTCATAATTGCTGGGTTTTATCTCCTTATTATGTAAGACGACATTTTCTTTTCTTTGCATGTGCCAGAGCCTTAAAAGTATATATAGTGGTCATATAGTTGCCAATAGGTTGTGAAATTTTGTCCTGCTGCTTGTTAAAGCTTGAATTTATTATTAGGCTTGAAGGTTTAGCTATAAGAATTTGACATTGACTGCAACCTTGTTTGATTGGAGCAATCAATTAGATGCGAACAGGCTGTATAAAAGATATTTAGTAGATACCCACTGAGATTTCCAGATGACATAAGTGTTTGACTCCAGTTGATCTTAGATGTGTATGCCTTCTTTATATATATATATCTTTGTTACAATTGCCATGCGTATTTGCTTTGACATATTGATGTTAGTTCAATAAGTTATCTGAACCCATAAGCTTCATCTCAATTCAGGTGAGATCAAAGCTCTCCACTTTTGGAGGATTTGGTGGTCCCACTGAAGTTACTTGTGGTGGTAATGCTTTGAAGTTCTATGCCTCTGTGCGCCTAAATATTCGGAAAATAGGGCTTATAAAGAAGGGGGAAGAGGTAACCTGCAAATTGACGCATATGTGCCATCAATATCCCTGAATATTCTTTATTTGAGCTGGAAACCTTTCCTCTTTGACCAATCTCTTAATGCAATGATTAATGAGCATTATTGTTTTAAGAGCGTGAGTCGCGTTCAGTGTCTGACTGCATTATATTTCTTTCTGCGAGTGCCTGATCCCATTATTTGTTAATAACTTCCACCAGAAATGGACATGAGTGTAGTAAGCATCAAATGGAAGTGTGTATGTTGGTTTCAGGTGAATAATTGAAATTTATCTTAAGATACAGTGGCAAATGAGTTTGGCATTTAACGTTTGTAAATTTTATGGTCTTTCATTCTGGTCATTTTACTAGTTGCCTCTAATGTAAGCAGGATGGGATACTCCTATTTGGAGATAAGAGAGAGTGTATGCGCGTTAGTAGCATCTATTTTGTGGATATATTTTGGGACAAACCCCCGTTCCAGATGCTCTGCGCTATAGCAGGTATCAGGGGTTTCATTCCTGTAAGTAAGACATAGGACTGAGCTAATTATTTTATTTAGTCAAAGTAAACATGGTACCCGCTCCATCTTTTTGCTAGAAAGCATTTCATAGCAGGTGATAATCGGATCAAGCATTTATATGCTCAAATGTTCAAAATATGTTTCCTGGACATATTTGCAGGGTCTATTGGTAATCCTTGTATTGTTAACCAGTACAGTGGGAATAGTCTTGTGAAGCTTGATAGAAAGTGCTTCATTCTTGTCAAAATATGGTTCTTGGTTCATATTCTTCACTACCTAAAGTATTGTTACTGGTCTTTTTGCAGACTGTAGGAAGTCAAGTACAAGTGAAAATTGTGAAGAACAAGCTTGCCCCTCCATTTAGAACTGCTCAGTTTGAGTTGGAATTTGGCAAGGGGATATGCCGCGTCTCTGAGATTATTGATTTAGGATTAAAGCACAAGTTCATCACTAAGGCTGGGGCCATGTACACTTTGAATGATCGAAGTTTTCGGGGCAAGGAAGCTTTAAAAGGTTTCCTGAATGGCAACGACATTGAACGCGAAGAACTTATGACGAAACTCAGGGAGAAGCTTCTCGTTGAGACAGAAAAGGAGTCGGATAAAGAGGCTGCGGATGGAGAAACTTCCGAAGAAATTATCTCAGCTGAAACTACGGATGAAGATGCAGCTACTGCAGTTGGAGCTTAAGTCAGTTTGTATGCAGAGGTTTCCCACTGTAGTGCCTCGATTCTGCCAGATTTTATCTACAGCTGATTCTTCTGATCATTTGGTAGTTGGGGTGCTCGTCGGACCTGATTCAATTGCTGAAGGTACCTTTATGCTTCCCGCAGCTCCAGTGTTATTGTCTTAAGTTGTGATAATCACGGCCTTGTAAGTTGTATCGGCGCTGAAAAAAAAAAGTTGCATCGGCGTAGGTGTATCATATTGTTATGGGTTGTGTGATTGGTCAAATTTTGGTAGCTGGAAAGGAATTGATCATCTGAATGCAATTCAAGTTTAATTTAATGTTTTGCGCTAAATGAATGATTTGGATAATATTTTCCTAAAAATGATTGCTTGCGTTAATTAGTCAATAGAAAATGTCATCATTAAAAAAATGTTTTTCAATAAACAGACGGCGATCGTCATTTCCTCTACGGTTATAACATCAGAAAAGAAGAGTGTTGTTTTTCATTGGAGATAAGGCATTTGGAGTCTCACCTCGCGTTTTTGCGCTGTCTCATTTTGTTTTTCCAGTTTCTATGGGACTTCTTCCATTATTATTGTATGAAAATTACTTCGCGCGTCTGGGGATTTCTGAGATTTGGGGCGACATTAACCGAAATGGTTAATGAAGAAACGCCCGGTCAAAAGATCAGTTTGATACCATTCTTGTTTTGAGCGTCGTTTTTAAGACCCATGAGATTGACTATCGTTACGTTCTCAACTTCATTGTGTTGTAAATTTGTTGTGCGGTGTCACCCCACGCACAGAGGTGATGGTGGTATATGCCGCGCCATTTATTTATGAAAATTGACACATTGATTTAAGCGAAAAAATTGACGGATGTGTCGAAATGTATTCGACATCACTTTTTCTATGGGATTTGTACGCTTCTTATATACTCGTAAACTCAATTCATGGTCATGGTTTAAATGCTCTTCATGTACTCGTAAAATCGCTTCACTAAGTTTAAATTTTTAACAGGATCGCACGAGGATTTTTGGGAAAGATTTTTGTTTTTGGGTTTTGTCTACGTTTCATACGCAGCATACCATTTTAAATCATGGGATTCAAATGATTGAACGCCATGTGACTCCTGGATACACGGCCTATCAAGAACAAGTTCTCAGCAGTTGCTCAAACTTTGCTCCGGTGATAAGGGCATAAGCCATTTTTCCGCAAGATTTGCGACTGAGAACCATTTGGTCTTGGTAAATTTGTTGAATCCACCAAGAGTTCTCGCTTGAATTTGCGTAAAAGTAGAAAATTTCAGAGAATTGCCTCTAATATTGCCGGCGGAATGAGCACGTGAGAGCGCAAGCCGGCCAGCGAAGATTTGGGCGCTCGGTGAGCTCGGTCACTTTAGATATTCTCAATTTTAGAAAATGTCCCTACTTCGTGTTCTTACCGGAGACTCATATGATCAGTTGAAATCTTTATTTAAGATAAAAAAGCATTCTGAATTTTTTTTTTCCTGAGGAAATTGCCTCACTCCATATCCTAATCTGAAATATTCTGACTAAACCTTCCAACAAAGCCCAACGCCATAAATAACAAGAATATCGTCCAAGTGGTGGACTTCGGGGTCGTGATTTCCACGCAGAACGCAGCCGACCAAAACCTCGTAAGTTGTTTCTCCCCCTACTTCCTCGAAGCTCATGATTCAGATTTCCATGACAAATGCTTGTTGCTTGATGCAATTGCAATCTCCAGCATTCCATTCCGTCCACTCGCCCCTCTCGATTTCTTCTCCTCCCAAGGATCGCTGCTCGCCTAAGATCTCCCTAAACCAATCTCCGATCACCTCACTGGGCAACCCCAAGTTCGCAGCGACGCTGAGGATGTCTCAATCCACTCACAGCTCAGGTAACTTCATCTCACAAGCAGAGCTTCGTTGGGCATTCAGGCATGCGAGTAATTTGGAGTTCCTGTTCGTACATTTCGATCTCGTCTATGTATGCTCACCGTGCGGCTTGTCTCGTTTTGATTCTCTTATTACTCAAGTAGCGATGCTCGTCGGTAGGTGATGGGGTACTCTCAATTCTCGATCATGTCACTGTTTAGAAGTGAAATCTGTTTAGGTATGACTGATATCCTTAAAGTCATTTAGACTAGTGTTAGAACTCGATATGGGTGGAAGCACTCATTGGTTTGTAAGGGAAATGCTTGATTCTCAATTATGTCAGCATCCTGTACCCAAAATTTTTCACTTTACTGTTGATATTCTGCTCGTCCAAATGGTGAAGTGGTGGTATTAATTCGTTAAGTTTTCTGGATTCAGTCGTTCAGCAGCAGAGAATCGTGATACCGAACAAGCATGGGGAAAAACTGGTGGGGTTGTTGCATGAGACTGGATCTTCTGAGATTGTGATCCTCTGCCACGGCTTCCGGTCTAACAAGGTGCAGTGATTTTATAAATTTGGAAAATGGTACAAATAGGATTATGTATAAGCTGCGACATTGTTTGCTACTGCGACTGCCTTTCTACGGTTCTGCGGGAGAGCTTCAACTTTTTGTTTCTATCTGTTCTCCAGGATAATGGCACAATGGTGAATCTTGGTGCTGCTTTAGAGAAGGAGGGTATTAGTGCTTTCCGTTTTGACTTTGCTGGAAATGGGTATGATGAAATGTACTTTTTATAAGTAATTATTGTGACATCATTTTGCCACTAAATCCATTCATGGGTGTGTGTATGTGAGAGAGAGAGAGAGAGAGAGAGAGTTTAAGAAATATTTCTGCAGGTTTCGGTAGACAGCGTGCTTAGAGCCATAGCAGAAACAAGGCTGTTGACTCCGGCATTTTAGCTTTTCAAAGATTTAGTTTAGCCAGATGCTGATTTTGGTCTTTAGGAGTGAATTCTAGCAGCAATTTGTCTGTTGTTCCTTTACTCAAACTTGGATGGTTTGACCGCTATTTCAAATGTCCCCTAGGCATCTTTTTATTTTTTCATTTCCCTCCCCTTGGTAACTCATTTAGCTATTGAAATATCAAACCATATCTCCCCTGCTTGCTCTTGTCCATGTTCTCTTTTTAAGCACATTGTTAACAGAATCATCCTTATCATTGGTAATCCCATTCAAATTGTGGTGGTCTTACCCGCTGTGAATATTTGTCCAATATAACACATTCGGGTGATGTGATATGTAAATTGGGCATCATGAGGTTGTGGTTGTACCATCTGGCCCAGATGAAAGTGCCGGTGCTAAAGGGACTGTTCATTTCAGTGGTCTTTACCATTTATCCAAACATGGCATTAGGAGGGCTCTTACCTCGCATGGAAAGAGGATGGTGACAAGGTTATTTGTAGCTTTTATAGCATGGTTTAGGTCATCCACTGTTCCAACCGCTGCTTCATTAGGACTCATGCTCAAAACTGAAAGCATAATCAGTATTGATGGCTTATAGTTATGTCTGAGGCGATTGATTTCATCTTGGTGTAAGTTTTTTGGGACTGGACACAAGTTAGACTGGAAAACAGTTCTTTCTACTTAGTATCCGGTCCTTTTGCCTTAACAATTTTACAAAATTTTTGCCTTCTAGAGAGAGTGAAGGTGCGTTTGAATACGGTAACTACTGGAGAGAAGCTGATGATCTTCGTGCTGTTATTGAGCACTTCAATGGAGCTAATCGTGTGACCAGTGCAATTGTGGGGCATAGCAAAGGTTTGTGAAATCATGAACAGTTTCTTTGATATATCTGTTTTTAGGGATGGAATAGCTCATATGTATTTTGAAAGGATTTTTAACGTGCACTTGTTTCTTCCTCCTGGTGATCAAAATATTTACTTGCATCACTGCCAAATGCCTGCAGACAGATATGAATTCTGCAGAATAAATAACAGCCCAAATCTTTTCACTTTGCGAATTAGCTGGTGTCACTCTATTAAAAGTTTGAACTGTTTAAGTTTTGAATATGTCTTGCTAATGTTGTTGCAGGAGGCAGTGTGGTTCTTCTTTATGCTTCTAAGTATAATGATATACATACTGTTGTCAATGTCTCCGGCCGTTATGATTTGAAGGGGGAATTGAAGATCGCTTGGGCAAAGATTTCATGCAAAAAATTAAAGAGGATGGGTTTGTTGATGTCAAGAATAAATCAGGTATTCTTTCCTGGATTTTTCCCACTGTTACTTAGTTTATGCTTGGGTTCGTTGATGGTTCTTCTTTATGCTTAGGTTCGTTGAAGGAAACAAGTGGCACCCTTTCTTTCCGGGATTTTTCCCCCTGTTACTTAGTTTGCGGTTTGATTTAATATGCGCAAGGAAGAGGGGAACGTCGACGTTTTCGAATGCGGTACAAGTGGGGTAGGCTTCTTAGGAACGCAGGCTCTGATGCGGAACATTCTTAAAGATCAAACTTGAGTAATTTGAATAGGTTGTGTTTAGAGCACATTTAATGGATTGATATCTTCCCTTTCCAGTCAATTGTATATAGTATGTATTAATGGCACATCAAATCACATGCACTGTGTAGTTGGTACGCTTCTTGACAAACGCAACAATGAAAGAACCAACAAAGCTAGACCCCATCCTCTGTGGAAAAGCAGGGTCCAGAATTCGTTCAAACAGCAGGGAACCTCAAAGTTTACGTGCATTCCGATTCACAGTTCACCAGCAACTCAGAACGCTAGATATGGCGTTCCGAGCATACCAAAAGAAAATAAAAAAAGATAAGGCATGCTATAGTTTATTAAAACAAACTATGAATAAATTCCCTTTGGTATTTAGAAATTGTAATTCTTTATTTGTTGATAGAGAACTAAATATGAACTTGGCTATTTTGCTGGTACGTCTAATGGGTGGCATTTTCATCCTTGAAGTTATGTGGGCTCAAGGAATTGCTTATAAATTCTATTTCTGCTTTTTGCAGGAACTATTAGTTATCGTGTGACATGGGAAAGTCTGATGGATCGCTTAAATACCAATATGCACGAAGCGTCTCTTCAGATTGACAAAAATTGCAGGTAATATTTTCTAGATGGTACTTGACAACGTGCTGCTGTTCTAATTACTTTCTCGTAATACTGATAGACTTATAATGATGATTTGTCGTGAATCCTTGCTATGAGTTCATCCTAGTAGGACAAAGAAATAACTTAATCCCGTGTAGATGAAGCCTCTCATTCTTACTGTTTTATTTGGTGATTGAGAGCCGTTATAGGTTGTTATGAGACTACTTGCGGTCCTTCCTGTCCTGTCTTAGAACATAAAGCTAAAAGGAACTCAAGCTGTTTTTAAGTGTTTTTGTTTAAGTTTCAAAGCTCTGCCACAAGGGATGGTTGATTATTTTCTACTATAGATGATTACTGAAACTTTGGTACAGGGTTTTGACAGTTCATGGATCTGCTGATGACATTATCCCAGTAGCAGATGCACTAGAGTTCGCAAAAATCATACCCAACCACAAGCTGCGGATTGTAGAAGGAGCAGATCATTGTTATACCTCACATCAGGCAGAGTTGACCTCTATCGTATCGAGTTTCATAAAGCAAGCATTGGAGGAGGACAGAGAGAAATCCAGCCAGTAGTGAGGTACCCTTGTGCCTGATCATCGGAGAGGATCTTTGCACGCATTACGAATGACGTAGCAAACTCGCTCCTGCAGGAGGCTTCCAAATTGTTCCTGGTTATCAACTTAGATGTGTAGGTATTGGGTCAAAGGGTTTGGGATGCAACCAAAGATGGCCAAAATATGAGCGCGCTGTTGGAAGTTAAGATTCCTTACTTTGTCCTATAGCATTTTCATATGAGAATCGTGGTGCGAACATTAATTATACTATGGATTGTCCATTCTTATTAGGGTGATTCGTCTCTACTTCTGATAAGTTGAGATTACTAACGATTGTCCCAGCAAAGCTATGCGAGTGGTTTCTTTTTCCCCCTTTTATACTCTAACCCCCATCGTATCTTAGTCAGCTTTTGCAAAAGCAGTTATGTAATGCTGACGATTTTGTATCAACCGTCTGTGAAAGGCCTATATAAGTTAGTAAGTACTCTTATTAGGTTAAAAGTGAGTAGATTTGCTTTTGCAGCCGAAGACATTTGAGAAATGCATCAACTTAAAATGGCATGTCATTGCATCCAGCATGAAATACTGGCTTCAGGTACTTATGTTGGGCTCCGGCGTTGCTACATCCACTGCCACCGGGTCATCTGACGCTGCCAATATTACGTACAGCAGTGCCTACAAGTTTATGACCCACATGACTTGACGAAGTCCATGTCTTACCTCATTTGTGCATCTACAAGGGCTTAATTTGATGCATCCCTAAAGTAATCTGTACTTACAAAGCACTCTTGTGGTGGAGTTTCATCTGCTACCATAACCTAGACCTAATAACAAAAAATAAGCTGGAACTGCCAGTGGGCCGTTTTTTGAGGTGAGAGCCAATGCGCTGGTTTCTTCGGCAAATGCTCTCATTGGAAATACGCACGTTGGGGTTGTGAACAACTGCAACTGCATCTTGTACCACCTACTGTTGACTCGTGAGCCACCATACGACCAGTGTCTTCTATCACAGGTCTCTCCTAACACACCATATACACTTGGGGAGATTGTGCATCGGTGCATTGGTGTCTCGATCATCGTTGTTCTTTCACTGCCATTAGCTGGGACGAATGCTGTGTGGTTTTCACGAGACATGCCCACCTTGCATTTCAATTTCCCTCCCAAAGGTTATTAGAAAGACTCCTCAGGTCGATAATGGTTCATAACATCCAAGAAGTCTGCTTCCAACCATAAGTAGGGGTGCCTGATGACCTGCAAGGAATGAATTAGAAGAAAACTAAAGAAGCTAACTCATTCTCAAATCTCGATCACGGTAGTGAAGGCACGACTAAACCAAATATTTGTGTGAAAGTAACATATTGCCCGACTCTTGATCGATGATGCAGGAGCTAGTAACTTGATATTCCATAGCATAATGAGCCTAACTGAAGACGAGTAGATATAGAATGTCGCCTGCCTAATCAAGCAACGAAGCTACGGACGTTCGCCCTGGCGAGCGTCCCATCAGAACCTCAGTGATGAACTGGCCCACTATATTTTACGGCATAAAAGGAAAAAAAAAATTGACCAACTATGTTTGCGACATATTTTCTGATACATAATATGCTCAACTTCTTCTGAGCTAATCTTCCTCAGATAATTTGCAAAGAGGGGAAGGTATAATTAGCGGTTAAAATTACCAATTTTGGTTCATGAACGAGCTTCTCAATTCCTTCAAATATCCTCCACTTCACTTTCATAAACTCCAAGGTATGCCTCCTCTCCTTCGTCCTAATTCAAAATTATAGAAAAGGTGTCAATCATATGAAAAATATTACAGAAATTACCAAGGATTGCTGTCCCGGAAAGATATTGCATACTTCCACCAAAGGACAACAAGATAGAAGTAAAGCCAAACAACTCAACCATGCATTAGAACATCACCTTTAGCAAGTATTGCCACCAAAGAAAAGAAAACTGAATCTAAATTCACATAGAAACGTTCTACAAGTTTGTTATCAAGCAAGCTTTTTAAAGTGAATTGCCTTGAGTTCCATGCTGATTCTACAGTAGAGGAGAAAATGTACTCCAGAGAATGAGAGAAAGATACCTCAGATGTGTCATCTATTGTTGATCCGGCATTAAATGATCTAGAAAGCTTTTCTTCATCAATCTGGTTGTTTACTCTCATATCTTCCTGTGGAGGAGGAATAGAATGCATTATTGAAATAAATGCCAGTTTTTTGTCACATCAAAATCCTAAAGTGCAGGAGCTCATACAAGTTCGTATTTTAGCAGCTCAATCCGCTCCTGTAAGTCTGAAATATGCTGCTTAAGTGCCTGCAGTAAAAGAAATATTGATAATATAGAATAGGACAAGCATTGAGACAAGCTTAAGGATAAGGGTTTAAGCATAGTTTCTCAATCAGTTTCACCTCACGCCTCTGAAGTTCAATAGAGCGAGCCAATGCCTGCCTTCTAGTAAGCAAATTTCTGGGTCTCATTGCATGAGGCCTTTGATAATTCTTCCCACGATATACGATGATAGCATAGCCTTTCATAGTCTTATCTAAGGATACCAGCACCCCACCACTTTCAGCCTCTAAAGAAACTGCGAGATGCTTCACTTGTGCAAAACTTTTTCCCCTCACAATTAGTTTTACCAACTCCCGATACTTCCAATGCAAGTGCATGTTCTCTATGCTACCATCAAACATGCCACGCCTTCCTGGATCAAACCAAACAGAAGATGAAAAGCTAGTCATGAGAGCTAACTCCATCACACTGTTCAATCAAGAACCAAACCAGCTATTCTTACCAATAAGCAGGTAGGGCTTCATACTCAGACCAATCTTACGAAGTAGAGATCTCTCCTCATCGCTTATGGTTTCCAGATCAACTGGAAGGTCTGCCGGTTCAAGATTCTCCTGCACTTTCGCTAGAGCTTTCTCAGCCTTTTTTACCTTCCCTTTTGCCTGGAAAGGGAGGGAAAAATAAACGGAAAATGCGATAAATAATAAAGAAAATGATACAGGATTTTATTGCATAAGTTCATTCAATCTTGTAACTTACAAGAGCAAGCTTCTTCTCAAGATATTTCAAGAGTGAAGCATGGTTGTTGAGTGATTGATCTCTACGCATTTGCTCAACATCTTTGCTGCTTAATTTATTTCCCCACCGAGAGGTTGCAGCCAGAGTTTCAGTAAGAGTACCAGCAACAAGTGGGCTTTTAGAAGCTTTTAATTTTGAATCAATTGCAGCTGAGGCCCTCTGACGTGCTTGGTCTTCCTCATCTGCCTGGACATCTGCTAGTTTTGCTCTCTCTTTCAGTGCTTCTACCACCACAGGAGGCAAGAAATCATTGCCCCTGTAAAACACAATATAATCTTTGTTCCTAGAGAGTAGTGTTCCCCCAGTTAAATTCTGCATGCAGAATGACACAAAATCAATACTGCCAGAAGAATAAAAATGGAGCACAATACTTGGAGAGATAAGAACTTGCATGACCACTTCCTCACAACACTACACAAGTATGTCCCGTAATGGTGAAACACTAACCTCGGCTGAGTTTTACCATTGCAATAGCAATTACAAATTCGATGGTCAGTGACGAAATAGAAAATTGAGCATTGTTCAGTGGGTTTGAAAAATAATGAGTTAGTCAAACTACCACTCTACTGCAAAGAGTTGGTAATTCTTTCTGTCAGGCTTATCGCAGACTTTGAAAGGTTCTGAGCTCGATGAAAGCAACAGAACACCCATTTTCGACAATCATTAGCTCCATATGTATATGCTAAAAAGTCAACATATACAGATTGTCCAACCTCCAGTTCTTCAGCCATTCTATCATTGCAAGTATTTGGCACGCCGCGTTTAATTGCTATTTTTGCAATAGCACTGCTCTCCCACAACTTTACCATGGCCTTAGCAAGACCTTGCAGCTTTCTGTTTCTTCCTACAAAAAGTAGGACTAGTTTAGAACGATTTTGAGTCATAGTATAATCAAATCAGTTCGTCGGTCATAACCAGCAATGGCAGAAGAGCACACAATTTATTGCCACTGATACGCACATACCCAGGGCAAAATGCGGAGGCATCGTTCTTGCGAGTCTACGAAACATGGTCATCTCTTTGTTTCTCAGACAATGTCCAACCCCATAAGGAAGAAGCCTAAATGGAGTTTTATATCCAGGAACCTCTGAAGAAAGCAAGTCAGCATCAACTGGAACTGGCTCACAGCCTGACCAATCCTTGAACCGTGGACCCAACTCATCCAATAAATAGTTAAGATCATTTATATCCACAAGTTCTTTCTTAGATAGATCCTTCGTATATTCTGCAGAGCCACAGAAAATTTGGCCCTGGTTTTTGAAAAACTCTGTTCCTCCTCGACTATGAAAAACATCACTGGCTATGTCTTCGTTTTTCAGAGAACTTACACTGGCCTGTATTTTTTTGCTGTATGATTGGACACAAGGAAGCTTATAGGCCATCCCTCGGTACAACACCACTGAACTTCCAGATCTCCATATAACCAAGCCTCCAGTCCTACTCTGATAAGGCAAGTGTATTAGAGGTTCATTATCTCAGTGCACCAACTGATCATGATTAAAATACACTCTAGTCTCTAACCCCAATCAAGATATATGCAAGCGAATACATCTTTGCAGTCAAGATTTTATATCCACTCCAGATATCAAATACAGCACTTAAGATGCATGCAAGCAATCAGCAAGCTCATGAAAGTTCCAGGCTCATCAAGGTTCAAGCTTCATTTACTTACTAATCCATAAGCAAAGGAGAGACCAGCACTAACCTCCAAAGTTTCATGGGTTCTTTTCATGTTAAGGGAGTGGGCACCTTCAAACTTCAACTTCACCACTTCATCCACTCTCCACTTCTCATGTATGGAATCCACCAAAGCCTGAGTAATCCCTGCATCCCCAACTTTCGTCCTCTCCACCATCCTCAGAGAAATTTTCCTGAGCCTCCTGAGCTCATGTTGCGGAACTGCCCTCTCCGCCAAATCCACATTCCTCTGCTTCCTCCTCCCATCTCCTTCTCTCTTCCATGGTAAGTCCACTGAACCCTTATTAACACTCTCACCAGAAATGCCAAGCTTCTCAAACGCAACATTCTCCGGATGATGCTCATCATCACTCACTCTCAAGTCTTCAAAGGCGAGTGATATATTTTCACCTTGTTGAGGAGCAACTGCAGACAATTCCTCCCATTCATCATCTTCTGTATCAAACTTCCCGCCAAAATCAACTTCGCTGATTGACTTGCCAGCTCTAACAACCTTGCCATCATCCAAGCGCTCCCTAACCTCCTCAATTTCCCCTCCCTCCGAGCCTACTCGCGAAGCTTCGCTTTCGTCGTCGCAGATGGGTTCTGGAGAGGCTTTATATCCATGAACCACCCAAGGAGGCAATGTAGACTGATTAACTGAAACAGCACGCACCACGCCATCTGTTACCGGCGGATCAACATTACAACGCTCACGCTCAGATGATATTTCGACGGCTTTATCAGATACTTCCTGGCTCACCAACCTTTCGTCTTCGCGCTGTCCTTGCGGCGGCTCTCGCTCCTCTACCTGCCAAGGGAACCTCTCTCGGGCCGAATCGGTTTTGCTCGTCCACTTGCCGCGGATTTGCTCGAAGAAGCTCGGCTTGGGCTTCCGCTTCTTCCTCCCTGCGTCGAACGGGGCTCTGGTCGGTTGAGTCTCGGATTGAACCGATTGGTGCGAGCAACGAATTCTGAACCGGACAACTCTGGAGCTTCGCCGAAGGAGGAGAAGTTGAAGAGAAGGAGAGTGAGCGAGGGCGCGAGTGGAAGGATAGGAGCGATTCGGTGTCGGAAATGGTGCAAGCGCCATAGCTCAACTCTGATGAACCGCTGGCATTTTCAGAATCGCAACGAAGAAGACGAAGCCTCCGCTTTCTTGGATAAGCGCTGAAGAAGATGAAGTTGTAGATCCAACAGTGAAACCCATTAATGGCCCAAAAGACAAAGGCTTTGACATGGGCTTTCATTTGCAGGAGTTCAAGTAGTTGAATTGGGCCGGGGATCTGACCCAAATAACTTGGACCGGGTCAAGCCCATGAGGAGCACTTACAATGTAGCGAATGAGTTTTATATGTTTCTTTTCAGTTGAAAACATACAAAATTGTGACAAAAAAAAAAATTACTTTTACTCAAGAAAACTTCAATGGAACATGCCTGCTAAGACTTGATTAGGCAAAGTAAAAGTTCAATAAGATTGGAGATAATGAATAAGTATAGAGACCGTACATTGACTTTCGCCTAACCAAATGTCTTAATACATAGAGCGTTTGCGAGTATATATTCTCAGCTAACAATCGTATAAAGATTCTAATCCAAATCTCCTTCGTTAAGAAAAAGGAAAAGAAAAGAAAAAGTGCGCGGAATAAGAGAATTCTTCATCATTGAAGATTGGAGAAATTACCATAGACATGTCTCGATTTTTAGCCAAAACAAAAGAATATCTCTTTTCAAAACTTGCAAATTACATACCTCAATCCCACAAAAATGACCTAATTACACTTAATGTAAAGATCCCTCTAGCCGTAGCTTGGCACCATCTACACACCCAGACACTCAAACTTGCTCTACCAATACCCTCCATCGTTGCTGGCGATCACCTACATCGTCTCAAAAGCCCATCGATGTTGCCGCCGTCACCGTCTTAGCTCCATTTCTCTCTCTTCATGTGGGGTTGACCCTCTCTCTTGTGCATCCATTTGCAACTCCTCTCTCTCTCTCTCTCTCTCTCTCTCTCTCTCTCTCTCTCTCTCTCTCTACAACTTGGTTTGTAGCTGTAGTTTTCTCTTTATAGGCCACAACTGGAATAGGGAGGACTATCACAGTTGCCACGACCTTGATTTGAGGTCGCCCACGGTGTATGCACTCATGTTCCAAGGTCGTGACGCCGCTGGGGACCTTTCATAGAGTCCCACTAGGTACATCCATGCTTCCTCGTACGAGACAGAGAGACGATCAAGTAGGATAATAGAGCTTATTACATGGAGAACAACAAAAACATGCCTGAGTTTTTATGCAATGACTAGAAACATACTTCTGTTTGCAAAAACTATAAGTACCTCAATTTACTGAATTGAGTACTCAAGCGATTCGGAAAAATATATTTGGCACCAAAGTGAGCGAAATACGAAAATTACGACACATGTAGTGTCCTTTTCCCGTAATTCTCAAATCGGTTTCCGTGTCCATGTGTATGATGCAACTCCGTGAATATAACTAATCCTCATATTTTTAATCTATGCGAAAATTCCTTGATGATATCCTCCTCAAGGACACAGTAGCCCCTCCCTGAATATTCATGTAAACAACACGAATCAAATAAAGATCCAATGAACATCATTTTTTCCAACGTATAACTTACTTAGATCATCACAGAGTTTTAAAATAAGTAAAGTTTAGAAATGTAGAACATAAATTTATGTCTTTCAGATGTGAATTGTGAAGACTATATCTTGCCGCTAGAGGTGGTAAAATGAGTCTAAAACACACATATGACACATATTTAACGGTGGTGGATCATAAATAGGTTGTCTTAAGTTTTAAAAGCAAGATAAGTGAGTCACAAATGAGTTGCATAAATAGGTTTTTTGAATGTTTAAAAAATAAAAATTTTAAATAAATTTTTATTTTTATTTTATTTTTATTTTTGGGCTAGCCTCGAGGCTTGTCGCGATTGGCTGCATCTCGTGGCTAGTTGTCGGGCTCTTGGTAGTCGCCGAGGCTCGGTGATCGGCGCACGAAGGAGAAAGAAGGAAAAAGGGGAAAAAAAAAGGAACAAAATAAAATAAAAAAATGAAAAATAAAAACACGAAAGAGTAAACAAAAATCCACAATATTTTAGGAATATAATTTTTTCAAGAATTTATAAGAAAAAATATCTTCTATATTGAATTAAATATAAAAGTATTTTAACAATATGGGTCCTCGTTCGCCGATCCTACAAGAAAAAAAGAAAAGAAAAGAATACATTAAAAAAATCAGATTTTTTTCAAACTATAAAATTTATTTTAGCAATATATATTTTTAAAAATATATAAGAATTAATTTTCTCTGAACTGAATTTTACTATTGAAGTGTTTTAGTAATTTTGATCGGGCATCGGTCATCGCATTTATATAACATGAAAATAGGTCAAAATGGGTTATACGGATCAAAATGACTCGGTTTGTTTTCGACTCAATCCAAACTCGACTCGACTCGACTCACCCATTCGATGGTTTTACTTGCCGCGTATAAACCTTCAAAAGGTAAATTAATCTTCTATTTGGGCCAACAAGTGATATTGAAGTTCAATTCTATTAGGTCTAAAGAAATGTTAAAATAAAAAAAAGGGAAAATTCCCAATCCTTAGTGCTCCTCTCAAACTCTTGTCTATCATTAGAATTAATTCTTGTCTTGTCATGATCGCAAAAGATCTATACGTAGGGCATGTATAGCATGTGCGCAAGATTCCTAATGGAAGAATTAGCTGTTCATCAGGAAGAAAAAAAGAAAAGAGAAAGAGATTATATCTGAAAAAGATAAATCATGTCTAAACATGACGAAAAGTCAAAGATGACGGGAGAAAGGTGGCCCCTCCATGTTCCCTAGTTCCCAACAAAAGCTGCAAATCAAGAGTTCCGACATTCGGTACACATTGGAAAAATTTGGATTCAATTGGGCCCACCCAGAGGCCCCACATGAGGTTCTTTTTCTTGTCACCATCATCAAATTCCAATTTATTTTCCCCCTTTTTTTTTAACCTTGTCTAAGGATTATCGGGTTTTCAATTAAACCTCGAAAGCTGTTTTTGTCTAGGCCACTTTTAGCTCATACTAGGTTAATGCTAATCATTCTGCTATTCGTTTAGCACATTATTAGCATGGATTAAGGAGTTTTTTTTTTTTTTTTTGAAAAAGTGGGGTCGCGCTTGATCAAAGTTTTTTTTCCCTTTAATATCCTTGGCTATAGCTAAGCTAGCACCGACATCAATTATTCCATCTTCTTTCTAGCAAGTGGGTCCTACAGAAACGAAATTTCTGTCCGTGCAGCACTTTTGCCAGAAGAAAAACATTTTAATCATGTTTGTAATGCGATGTCCCCCGCGGTGTCTCCATCTGCAGTCTTGCTCGCGAAATTGCGTCGAATGTCCATTTCATTTACCCTGCCAAAGCTCTTTTTACTTTAAACTTCCTTCTATTTCGCGAAGTATAGATAATTTAGAAATATATTTTTTAAATTCAATTGTATGGCTTAAGATAATTCCTCGTTGAAAACTATTTTCATTATGGACAACGTTATTTATTTGTTTTTGTAAACGATATTTTTGAAAAAATATTTTTCAAATCATTTATTCTACACAAACCAAATTGAGCTTAAGGGCCGGTATGACAACTTTTCTAATCCGAAAAAATGATTCGGATTAAAATGATTTTTTTTTATTCGCTTCTCGAATGAGTTTTAGAAAATCGAACGCGTTTGGTAATCGTATAAAATTTCGAAAAAATTGTCATATAATTTAAGTCCGTTTAAATCTATTGCACTTTTGCCAATTCAAATTCATAAACCTTTTAATTTTTCCAATTCAGTCTTAAACCTTTTACATTTTGCCAATTCGATTCTCAACTTTTTTTTATGTCAATTCAATCCTAAACCTTTTGCATTTAAGCCGATTTGGTCCATCCAACTAATTTTGATCAACCGCCGATGATGTGGACGGCACGCCGACATGGCCCCTTTTTAATAATAATTTAATATTTTTTTAAATTTTTAATTTTTTGGTTCATTTTCTTCCTCCGGTTGGAGCTATTCCGTTTTCTCTTTTCGTTATCCTCTTTGTTGCTTTGGTTCCGCATATCATCTATGCTAACTCTTTTTGGTGGATACGTAGGAATGAAAGCTCCTCATATCGAATCTCCCGCAAGGACCAACTAGATTCCTAAGGAAATCCGACGAGCTCACCTAGTCATGGCGATGCGACGCTCTAGTCGCTGCATCGCTAGGCGAGCAACCCATTGCCATGATCGGGTGAGTGGCCATGGTGACGCGATGCCATCATTGCGTCGCCGGACGAGCCACCCAGATCCGGTGACGCCATGGTCGGGTGAGCTCGGCCTCGCCATCGCCCAACCATGGCACCCAAATTAAGGATTTTTATTTTGACAAATGGGTTTGTGGCCTTGTTTAGAAGCAGTCAAAAAAAAGCTAGCACAAGCATCATCTATCGCAAATACAAGAAGTTGTGAGCTCTCACAAGGAGTTTTGCCAAAAGCTTGACAGCACAACCCGATCAAACCCACGGCTTTCCTTGACATGTACCATGAGGAGGAAGATAAACAGTAAAAAGAAAAGAAAAAAAAAAATAAATAAATAAATTGAAAAAAATATTAAAATATGATTAAAAATTGCTCTATCAAGCATCAACTAGTGGCCACGTTAGCGTCGGCGGGTCAAAGTTGGCCGGATGAATTGAATTGACATAAATACAAAAGGTTTAGGACTAAATTGGCAAAAAAAAGGTTTAGAAATGAATTGGACACAAATGTACAAAGTTTAGGACAAAATTGACAAAATTGAAAGGATTAGATTTGAGTTGACAAAAGTGTAATAGGTTTAAGATTTTTTTGACAAATTTTTCCATAATTTTTGTTCTCAAAATCAAATATTTATGTACTCACTCGGTGAAACTTCATTCTACATTTCTCATTAACCAAAGATTAATTCATATTGATTTTCTTATATAACATATTGCATATTAACATATAAAAATAAAAATCAAGATTCATCACGAGTCATTTTTGCCATTTATTGTGGGGTTTCATTCAACTCTTTTGAGCGAGCGAACAACCTATATGAGCGACACCTTTTTTTCGTAAGAAAAATGCATTGCCATTGCCTTGTATCGGTATGCATTTTTTTGTTCTAGGAAATCAAATCTCAGTCTTAATTCATCCAAAACTTAAGAACGAGAGTTTTCTAAATGTTCACGATAGCTATTTTTGTCTTTTTTCTAAAATTTTCGAAAACTAGACTATGTCTAAAGTACATAAACCTAGGCAAATCACAACTAATAAAATCAAATGCACAATCAAGAAATCATGGCATTGATAAATCGCATCATAAAACCCTAACAAAGCACTAAGGGCTTAGAGAAATGTAGCTTGGGTTTAATTTCAAATGTATATATGATTTTCCTAAAAAGAACAAAATCTATGAAATCTAGGCCCAAATTTATGAAAATGAGGTCAAATCTAGCCTAATCCAAACTTCTTCTATTTTTAGGGATTTTTTGAATTTTTTCTGATTTGTTAAAAAATTTCCAATTTTTTCCGTTTTTTATTTTATTTTATTATCTTTTATATTTTTATTTGAAAATGAGACATTGTTCTGTTTTAGATCAAAGGAAAAGTGATGAGAGAACTAAAATAAAAAATGAGAGATGTTGAACTTCATGTTGTTTTGTGATTATCAAAAGCGATTCTTTTTTCTATAATCAACTTTTTTTTGTTCTTATTTTTGCTCCAAAAGCTGTTTTTGAGAACATAATCAAAATCACAATTAATTCTCATTACAAATAAGATTCTCATCTTTTTTTGTTCCTAAGAATAGAATCAAAGAGCAGAATGGTTAGCATACAAGCCCTAAATGTCATTCAAAGTGGATCACCCTGTTTTGATAAAAAGAAATTTTTGGTGATCACTTGATGCACATTTTTTAAGACTTATACACAAAAAAATCATTTCCCTCTCGAGTCTTGCAAAAGAGAGGGAATATAAAGAAAGAAATTGAGAGAGAGAGAGAGAGGGGTTTTGGAAAAAAAAAATTAGAGCTAAATACAGTTGGAATGAAGTACGTGAGCTGCAGATGTGAATGGGAATCCAATAGTACCAACCACACGCAGGATCCTCGCCATCTGCACCGGCGTGATGATGGGAGGCCGAAGAGATGGTGCAGCAGCGTTGCGAAAGACGGTGCTGGGCGGTGGCGCAGTAGTGGCGGATGGGAGCCCGCGGTGCCCAATCGTGGGTGAGGAAGAAAGATTGAGTTTAGTTTTGTAGGGATTTTTACCTGATGTTTCCAAATAGCACAAACAAGACATCCAATTCTGATTTTTGCATGAGTTTAGAATAAGTATATGCGATTTAGCCATCATATAGGCAAATACATCTTATTGAAGCTTGATGGCGCAGAAATTAGGAGTTGGATATTGGAACCTTCCGATTTCGCATCATATCATTTGATCAAAATCTTTAAAAAACACACACGCACACAGTGCCATGTATAGGAATCATCGTACTTGCATTCGACGGGGGATTTGCGTTTAAGATCTTAGCAGTCGTATTTTCTGGCAAATCTTTTGGAAGATGTGTTTATTTTGAACAGTTTGTACAAAATCAAAGGGAACTACATGCTTTGGTTGCGATTGAATATTCTCTGCCCAGGAGAAAATATCATTTTCGGATCGAACTGGGTTTTCCTACTGCGGAACGTCCTCCATTTCGACCCGAAATGTCTCGTCCATTCTTGTTCATTGCCAAAATTTGGAAGATAGTGTTTAACCTCAATGCCTGCGTCTTCACAAAAACTCAGCAACTCCTTGTTTTGAAGATCCAATCGTTGCCAATCATCGAACCCGCTCGAATGCAAAAACCCTACGGTGTAGAATACATCCTCATCCGGTACAACCGCGGACATCCGATCATCCCACCTGCAGAACTCATTGATTAATGTAGTTTCGTACTCTTTGAAGTAGATTCCGATTTTGACCACAAAAAAAGAAGAAGAAGTAGTTCCCGCATTATTGTTTTCAGATTTTTTTTACTTAGTAAAGATAAAAATCTTTAGCCAGAGCCTAGAGGAGACTTACTTGTTTCTATTCATAGGATAAATGAGGACAGTTCCGGTCGTTATGCTCCTTTTGAGGACGATGTCCTTGAAAACGCCGTCGTTGAAATCAGAAATGCGAGATTTGGGCACGAATAAGTTCAACCATGGATGAGGAACATCCCACAGGCCCCGCGCCGTGAGTTTCAGCTCTCCTTCCCGTACTCGGTCGAGGAAATCGACGTAGGCTAAATCTTTCTGGAATACGAACTCAGGAATATGGCTCAATCCTTGGAACAAATTCTCCAGATCCTGGAATAGTAGATTAATAGCCAAGTTAGAGACGATAATTACAGGAACACAATCAAGTTTATATGAGAAGGGAGAGCTTCTCTCTCTCTGTCTCTCTGTCTCTCTGTCTCTCATTCATTCTCATGAAGTGCAAGGCATTGCTAGGGTTTGTCAAAAAGGGTCATTCGGTCGTGCCTTGTCTACTGTATTTTGGGTGAGATCATCGTAATACTTGGCTACTTCGAGGCAGTAGATGATCTTATGTCGGTTCAACAGCGACACGATTCGCGGGTGGTCCGACCGAGGGAAGAAAGAAGATCTCCAACTATCCGGCGGACCCTTGTGCATAAGAAGCAGCCCTTCCACATAATCCAGTGCACTGTCCTGGTCCCTCCCGTTCTTTGAAATCAAATGTTCTTGGTCTCTCGTAAAAGCCGAGAAATCGCTGTAAAGCATTCTCACCCATTTGACCTGCATGTCAAAATAATCAGAACGTAATTAATATTTTGTGGCTCGTGAAAGTAACCATTCCAACATGTTGGAGATTGCATATTGCATGTTCGATCATTGCAGCAGCTCTCTCTAATTCTTGAATTAACAATTCGACTCGAACTTATAAAATGATTCGCGAAAATCTTTCCTAGAACAGTCAAGCGCGAGTGTTCGTACCCTCTTCGGAGCTCGATCCAAGGCGATCCTCGCTCTCGTTATGATGCCGAACTGGCCAAGACCTCCAAGAACAGAGTAAAACAGTTCAGGATTTTCGTCGGGCGAACAGGTCATGAGCTCCCCAGTCCCTGAATCAAAAGAAAAAAGAACAAGAAACAACGTTTATTCTCCCGTGAATACGCAAGAAAACATACAGAAATGTACTTCGCAATAAGCGCGTTTTTGGTCTTAATAGTCCTCCAAGAAGTAATTGTCAAATGGGAAAAAGACCAAATTCTATTGATCTCTCCATCTCTCCCCCCGGACATGATTTGACCCCCCCGGTTGACTGGTCGGGTCAACCGACAAATCTCCAACTAATACAATCTAAGGACAACAATAGCAGGAAGATCTAAGGAAATGACACATGGGCTGCGTTCCCA
The DNA here is from genome assembly GCA_021437795.1 of Rhodamnia rubescens. Taxonomy (NCBI): domain Eukaryota; kingdom Viridiplantae; phylum Streptophyta; class Magnoliopsida; order Myrtales; family Myrtaceae; genus Rhodamnia; species Rhodamnia rubescens. The sequence continues at coordinate 2,293,461 of JAILYA010000039.1, forward strand.
CATCAAAGTCCATCGCAAAAGACAAATAAACAACACATTCGTGGCAAAAACTTTCTAGAAATTGTTGAAAGACCACAAAGAACACAGTTTCTCAACTAACGAAGTATCCCACAAGGCACGGATTGACATGAGCTCAATTCAAATTAGAATTGAATGTCTCCACTATCTGTACGTACAATGATCATTTGGCTTCTTCCCTATGTTCTATTGATAGTGTCTTCGACTCAAAAGCATAGTCTAAATAACCTAAGTTTCCTGATTAAATCGAGCCTATTTGAATCATATTAGCGGAGTCAATTTCGAAGCAATTTTTAGTCATCCCCGCCTAAGACATAATGGGGTTTACACTTGGTTTAAATAGGTCGACCGAATCTTATTCTAACCCACGTCGCTCGGTAGACAAAGTTTAGGTACGTGTGTTGTCATGTAGGCGTATCCAGCAATAATAACTCTTTTACGAAGCACGAGTTTATGGCAAGAACGTATTTATTGCCAACTACTACACGACCCTTTCAATATCGTAGTAGCTTAGCTCAGATTTTGAAAAAGGAAAAATCAGAAGAAAGAAAAGTCGGGAGAGGTCATAGCGTTCATACCAGTAATGACGTCCATTTCATACACATTGCTGATTTGAGGACCATATCGGAACGTTTGCCCGCTTATGCCAGCGTTAGAGAGCGTCCCGCCCACGGTTAGGTACAGGTAGTCCGTCCACGAGACCGGCGCAAGCCCGTGCCTCAGCGTCTCCTCCAGCACGTCCCTCCAGAGCTGCCCGCCGCCGACGTCGGCATAGTGCCCGAGCGGCCTGCTCCATGACACAGCGATGGTGGCTCCTCCGCGGTGCCTTGCCAGCGATGTCATGTCCACCACAACCCCGCCCCGGGCCATGGCCTGGCCCCGGACCGAGTGGCCGCGCCCTCTGGCTGCGATGGAGAACGGGACGGATGGATTACCGCCGTCACACGCGAACCTCACGAGGGCCGCGATGTCCTCGGGGCACGAAGGGTGGAGCACGGCCGTGGGGGGTTTCCCGGATGATGTTGCCAAAGTCGGACGAGGCCGCGCTTATCGAGTCAGGGTCCGTGCAGAGCATGTCAGCAAGCTTGGCGGGTAGGGACTGAGCCGGGGGCTTGGATTTGCCGACGGTGGAGAGCAACCGGCTTATGATGAATACCACCATGAAATTCGAAACGATTGAGTAATTCTCCGCCATTTTCAGAGAGAGAGAGGAAAGGAATATGCTGGAGAGAAAGGAAGAGAATATGAGAAGTTGATGGTTAGTGCGTGGCACTTAGAGAGATATCGTCCCATATATATATAAGGGAAGAGTGAATAAACAAAGAAAAGTGCCATCGCCTTAAAAATATTAAGATTAGGCAGGATTAGGGCAACAGTGAATATCCATGAGCACAACAAAGTTTTGTCGGATTGTTATCTCCATGTTTGTCATGTAACATAGTACTATAATCAATGCTTTATAGCACTATTTGATACACCATAACGATGTAGGATCACGATTAAATTAGGACATGGTACACTAGTTTTGCCATATCAATCTTTATTAATACTCTACGTGCAACAAATCTTGTGAGTACAGCGAAAAGTGGCTCATGAATAGAAGGGAAACGGCAAGAGCTTCGTGCTTATTGTCTACAAGATTTTAGCCAATAGTATGAATTTATAGACATAAGTGACGGAGATATTAATGACACATTTGTCTACGTACATGACTCGCCCTATTTATTACGCGAAAAATGAAGAATTTAGAATATATTCTTCCGAAAATAATCGTTTGTATTGCTTAAAATAATTAGCTAGTGAAAAATATTTTTACTATCGGCAACAATTTATGTTTAAGTAATTTCGAGGGCGATAAAAAGATATTTTGTTCATTTATTCTTATAAGCGATTCAATGGATCGTTTTTTGAAAAATATTTTTTAAATCATTCGTTTTTCGCAAAACATACGCACCCTAAACAATCCCGTACACTAGTTTAGCTAGAAACTACTTGAAGAGTGGACATTACATTCACACCCATTGTGATTTTTCTTGGTATAGTACGATTTGAATTACAGTGAAAGTACTTATATAGACTAGACCCATCATATATCAAATCAATCACACTTCAAGATGATGGTGGGTCTCACCTGATCTCACACGTTCTACCTGTAATAACGATGTTCGACCCACAGACTGGTGATTCCGGACAAGTATAGGCCTAGGGACACGTCAAAGCCATGTAGGGGTCGCCCCCAAACACCCCCACCCCCAAAAAAATAAAAAAAAACTGCCCCGATCCTGAAAGGAAGTTGCATGGAAGAGAGGGTAAAATCTTGGGTTGCAGAAAGCAAATCTTGACGTTTGGCCGAAAACGACGTCGGACTATCAGACGAATCGCTGTAACCCGAGTGCCCTTTTTCAAAGATACGAAAGGACCGGACCTCGGATCCAAAATGCCGGACTTTCTCCCCAGTTTCACGACTTGACTTGCCGTTTCCATGCAATTATTTAAAAGAAAAAAAATCTACGCAGTACAAAGAAATTTTAGAGAACAAAATGCTCGTTGATCATCTGCAACAAAGAAGAATTAGGGTTGGCGCTTGCTTTTTGGTTCTTGTAAAACATCCCGAAGATTCCTAGACAAAGACACCCACAGATTCCCCTTCGTTCCCGTGGGCTGTTTTCAACGTGTCCACAGTCTATCTCGACCGTTTGATCCTGATCTGATGGTCAAGTGTCGGTCAACAATTGTCAAAGTTTTTTTTGCTTGGGCAACCCAATTCACACTCTCACATCAAACGAATTCCTAGGGTGTTTAGTTAAGTGGGGTTGGATTAGAATGCACGCGATACGGATCTGACATGCTACTTTGCAAATAAATCCGGTTTTACCAATTTCAATACACTTAGTTTTGGTATAATTATTCAAAAAAATCGAAACCTATTGTACGGCGATCAATTCAGTCAGTAAATTTTTCTATTGTGGCGATATGGTCCTAAATCTTTTAACGATTCCCCAAATTCAGTCCTAGACCTTTTAATTTGTCAATCTTGTCATGAACCTTTTGACAATTTACTCAATTTAGTTATAAATCTTTTGATGATTTATCAATGTATTCTTTCTCGTCAATATAAGTTCAAAGCTAAATTGGCCAAAAATTCAAAAGATTGAGGACTAAATTGACAAAACTTGAGAGGGTTGAGCCTAAATTGAAAAGTTTTAGAACCGAATTGGCCGCCGTTACATAGGTTCGGGACTTTTTGGGCGTTTTCCCTAGTAAGAAAAGTTTGGGAATTGCCATATGAGGATTATTCATGGTCAAAATTAGGCACCCATCACAAAGATTGATCATATCTTTGACATTTTCTTTTGGCGATCCGAAGATCTGTGATGAGTCAAGGCATTGTCCTCGACGTAAGTTGAAAATTGGGGGGGTGGGGCGAAACATCCACCAGATTTTCCTTCACTCGAAGATCCGGTCTTGTGTGACAACATCCAATTACAAGGGCCACTTGTAAATTGGGTACAAAGTCAAAATTCAAAACCCATAATTACCCGCAGCCCCTCCTTGCCTCTTTGAGTCCCTTTCACCAATCAATCCTATTCCACGAGGCAATTAAGATGTTCCCACAGGCCAAATTAGAAAAAAAGGAACCGTCGATATTTAATTATAGTTCCAGACTGTCATTTGGCCAGACATTAGTTCGATAAATGCCAAAAGAAGCGACGAACGATTGTCACCATCGGGTAGGCTAGGGGCCAAGAACTTTTATACTACAACATATACCTCGTTTGTTCTCTTGCATCCCACTAGTTAGGAAACGCTTATGGCCATTCATATATCAGCGCAAGAATAAGCTACACAACCGACTTGCTTCACTTGAATATCGGAAAAATTATAAAAAAAAAAGTCCTAAATCTATTGTAATTACGTCTAATTCAAATTCTAAAAACTTTTTTGTCCTTTCAGTCCTAAAGATTTTGCATTTTTTTTTTCAGTTCAATCCATCCTATCAATTTCAATTTTGTTAGACGTGACGCAAGCCGCAGATACTAATGCGGACTTTTTTAAAGTAATATTTTAAGATTTTTTTTTGAATATTTATGCTCTTTTCTTTTCTTTTCTTTTCTTTATTTTTGTTCCCAATTCTTAGGGCTAGGACACCTTGCCGGCCCTAAGGATTGGAGAAAAAAACTAAAGAAAAGAAAAAGAAAAAAAAAGCACAAAAAATTATTGAAGTATTATTTTAAAAAGTCTCGCTTCAATGCCGACAAGCTTACGCGTCAATTACCGGCCGGCCAAAATTAACTGGATGGGCTGAACCGACAAAAATGCAAAAAGTTTATGATTGAATTGACATAATTACAGTAAGTTTGGGACATTTTTAATATCAATTGGAATTATAGTATATCAAGAAAACTATGCCATCCCATGCAAGAGCGAGAATCTGAAGACGATAAATAACATAAAGGGAGCGATGGCCCATCTCATGTGTATCTTTGGTGGGGACGAGAAGCCAAACGATTTGATGCGGACATGACAACTCGTGGTACATCAAATCAACACCAAATATCGGACCCAAAAGAAAAATCAACACCAAATACAAAGAGGATCCACGAAAGAATGAACCCTAGAATTGATTATGGGTTTCTTGGCAGCATGGTCCCAAGAATTGGGTAGGACAAATTCGATTTCGACAGATGATCTTTGACCTGGAGATCTCGCAGGTTGGGAAGACCTATCGTGTAGCATATTGGAAGCCAGTTTGCATCCAAAGAAGCCAATTGTTTCTTCTCGATATAATACGGATTAAGAATGTAATCTTTGACGTGCATGTGCAGCATGCAGATCTAATCTGCAGCGGAAACCCTAAACTTAGGTTCCTTAAATATATGTCATGTGACGAACAACATCGTTGTAAGATTGATAAGTAACATCAAATAAGCAGTCCACACGTACGTAGTCGTTAGGTAGTCTTGGGCATTTTTCATCCCAAAAGTTAATTTCAAATGATTGGATTTTCTCTCAAACTTATGAACCGACTACCAGTCCATTCTACAACCAATGTGAGATAACTCTAACAATCTCCTTCACACATCGGGCATTGGGTAGGAGCCACAAAGCAACCCGTATTTCCCATGTGATTGTGGGGTTCGGACTTATTAGTTACCCAAACTCTAATGCCAATATTGGGTGATCATGGGTCTTTCTCATCCCAAAATTTAACTCAAAGGGTGAAGTTTTTTCTTTACACTTATGAATCAATCACCAGCCCATTCCACAACCGACATAAGATAACTCCAACAATAGTGTAAGTTTAGTTCTTTATTTTTTTTGGGAGGGCTAAGGCATGGATCATGACATGATTGACGGTTGAATACAGAGGGAAATCGTGAAGCTTCATGAAAGCAACTGAGTATACCGCCCCCCACATGTCCGAATAGTGAGGGAGTTAGTTTATTTACCTAACATAGGGAAAGAGATTGATTGGGCATGTGCTAAAGGAAAAGGAGAAATTGGAGAAAATTATAAATCCGATACAAGACTCGCGGCCAAGCTCTCAAAAGGAGAACTTGAGCGAAAAGGCTACTTAAGCAACCGATTAGAATGTATTTGGACGTGTTTGTTTGAATGAAAGAATTTTCCTTGAATTGATTTTTTTGCACTTTCATGTGTTTGCTTTGTTGAAAATGATTAGTTGATAGAAAATGAAGAAAATATGCATGCTTAAAGTGAGGAAAATGAAGTCCCTAATTGAAAAGGGGAGAAGATTTTCCTTGGAAATCATTTTCCTTTATCAAGTTCCATCTCCATATATCTTCATCCATCCAACTTCCTTATATTTACATGTGTGTGCATATATGTATGTATGTATATATATTTACATAAATATATACCTAAAAGGAAGATTGACATTCATCATTATGGCAATGAGAGCTGCTATCCTAACGGTTTGACCATAGAGCAGTTATTTCTAACAACACGATCTTTCAATTAATAAGTGTTTTATGAAAAACAAGCGGTAATAGTGTGTGAATCTACAATTGAAATTATACCGTCCTAACCATATAGCCAGGGAAGTATTTCCCTATAACAATACAAGTAAGACCCATCAAATGTACAAACATAGAACACGGTATTTCACTGTTATCACAAATTTAAGATTCTCTAGAATTCCATCTATTCTCGCCGTTATCTTTTCACTTGTTAGCCTACCCTATTCTCATTGTGTCGGCAGCTAGTACCAACACATTCTCATCCCTGCAAATACAGTAAACTTCCATCTTAATATCTATTTCATGGTATTGAAATCACATTATTTTCTCTAGATAAGCATAAAAAAATCATTTACGCCCCCTAAAACAAGTAGCCATAGTTCTTTCTGTTTTCCTAGAGTAAGACCATTTGGATAAAGATCTGAACCTTCTTATTATGGACGGGATACTAGTGGTTGTTATTTTTGTCCTCGGCCAAACAATGTGCTCTTTTTGGTAATTTTGAAGGTCACATTAAATTTATTACGGCGATACAAGATTGTACTCTTTCGTCACATTTAAGCACCGTTTGGTTTAGCATTGGAAATGAGCATTTGAGCTCTAAAGTCCCTTGACCAAATGCAAATGATGTTTGGCTACATTTTTAACTCACTTTGAGGAGATGCAATTGCATCTCAAATGCTTCTCAAAATCCTTTTACTCCAAAATACATTTAGAGGTACTTTGGACTAAAGGACTTTTGAGAAATGCAACTAATTTTTTTATTTTAATTTTGTCACGTTCGCTTGTCACTACCCGCTTGTCGCCGCCGCCCACTACCACTCACCATCGCCCATCGACACCGCCCACCGGTCATCGCCGCCCATCGGTCGCCACCACCCACAAGTCGCCACCGCCCGGCCGGTCCCCACCAAGCCGCGGTCGCCGTCGTCCGTTGCCTCCACCAACCACTAACCGCCGATCGCCACTTTTTTTTCAAAATGTAAAAATAATTTACAAAGTTCATTTTTCACCAAACAACATTTACGTCAAAGTTGCTTTTCAATTGTTTTTTAAAATACATTTTACCAAACATTACTTGCATTTTGAAAAAGGTCTTTAGCCTAAACGTATTTGCATTTTCTCAAAATCTCTTGGCCAAATGTTGAACCAAATAGGGTCTTGAAAGGTAGTGTTAAACGTATAACCCCGATAAAAAGTCGTACTTCCAAAAATACCAAATAAAAATAATCACCCATCGTTATTAGTAACAATTGATGCACAATCATTTTTATAAATGGATTTTGTCCGACACACACATACAAATCACGTGATAATTGTGTGAATTTATGATTGAAATTATATCGCTCCTCACAACACTGTCATGAAAGCACTTTTTTGTGTCTTTACACACAAGCACGAAATGTACATGTAGAGAGAGAGACAGAGGCGTTTGGCTGGAGCCTCGTGGGATGGAAAGGACTGCTGGTGTTTTTGTTTTTCTAAAGATGCTCCAAATCTTTATAGGGATCGAAGCCAGACCACAAAGATCACGTGGTACTTTTACCCCATTTCCCCTTCACCCCCACTCTCTCTCTACTTTCCATTAGCCCTCACGGACGTCCTCTTTTTCTTCAATCTTTACTCTCTCTCCAATCGCACGTGCATGGACAATGCACAGCGCGGGAAAGAGGAAAAAAAAACCCTAATAATAACGATAATGTCCCTCCTGGATTTGTCCTAGGATTTACATGTGAACAACGAGACGAACCACATGAAACCAGGCATCGTTTTACAAGAACATGCAGCAGTTGGCAAATGTCAACAAAGGAACCGGCCTAAACATGTGTTTCCTCAGAGCCTAAATCGAGAGAGGAAAAAGAAAAATGAAAATAAACCATAGAGCCTAAACATGTGCGTGCAGAGTAAAGCGATCCAGTTGAGGAGTACGTTTGTATTTCAAGACTCTTTTTCGACCCGTGTTGTCGGACAGAACTCGCGTGTGTTTGCCTCGTGGATAATGGAGTGACTTTGAAAGACATTTTCCTGAAAAATGATTGATGGTATTGTTCAGGATAATCATCCAATAAAAATTATTTTGACAACAATTTGTGGCTTTAACATTTAAGCGAATGACGAAACTCTTTTTTTATCACTTCTTCGCGAGCGATATGAGTTATCATTTTTAGGAGAATGTTTTTCGAATTATTCATTTTTCGCGAAACAAACGGAGTCTTAAGTTTGTTAACAAGACGGGCAACCTCTTTCATAACTTGTTGCATTACAGCGTTCGAGCTATGTATGTGTCGTGCCCTCGGTTTGGTGTCACGGTTGGCCTCGACATTTGATGCCTATCAAAAACTCCATGTTTTATCCTTGTGAGGGAATAATGGAGCATAGCTTTTTTCGCTTTGCTCCCTCGTTAATCGTCGCGTTCCTCCTCGTCGCCAAATTGAGTTGCCTACACTAAAAAAGTTTAAGCCATTAAAGATAGCAACAAGCTAACATCAAGAAACCACGAAAGGAAGGCGAGTTCAAGGGCACTTGGAGAATCATTGTGAGTAGCTTTCACCGAAAGAGACGCGACGCCAGTTTAAACAGAAGCCAAAAGAACACACACATGATATCCCCTATAAATTGGCAGATTATCACATTTCGCGTTCTTGTTATAATATCCGCCATGCGTAAATATCATCTTCACATAATCTTTTTGCAAGATCACGGCAGAGAGAGAGAGCTTAAGATCTGTCTTATTCCTCACCCATATCACATTTTCAGCTTCTTTTGTGCGTGGCAGATGAGCGGGAGAGACGACTTGGGAAGTGCAACGCAGCCAAACTTTGTCTTCTTTTGCGTGAGAAGGAAGCCTGTTGGGTTTGGAGTTTCTTTTGCTAGTTCTTCAGATTCCATGGGGTGACAAGTCGACCCCACATAGGTACAAGTTGCAAGATCTCGCATCATGACTCGTGCTCCGGTACTGTCTGTACTTTGGGGTGCTTTACAGGCGGGGGAGAGAGAGAGAGAGAGAGAGAGATGAAGAATTCTTGGTTGAACCTTGAATTTGCGTTCGACGACTTCCCACAATGTCGTTTTTGCGTGGATGATCTGTGCTTTGGATTGACTGAGAGTCGCTTCCACTCTTCCGAAGGAGTGAGAGGAAGAAACGGAACCCTTTGCACCGCTGTGGCCTAATTAAGAAGAAAAAGCCTAGTTTTGCGCCGTACCTAATTAAGCAAGAAACAACAACAGACGAAGACCAAAAGCGAAAAAACCCTCGAAACCTTAATCCTACGCCTGATATTACAAGGTAAATAGTACTAGAAGTAGAACCAACTATTCTACGTTCGCCCCTACGACTGTGCACGAACTTGTACGCTAAAATGGCTCGACCGATCCTTCCGAGTTAAGTCTCATCTGATTACGCACAATTCAACCCGGCCTTTTCACCAAGAGTAGTAAGAAGTAAGCTGAAAAACCCTCAAAGATTGTCGGTTCGATCGGCTTTAAGTCTTGAAGCATCTCTACGATTCTCTGGTATCTTGTTGGCAATGTCACATGTTGTGAGTACGTCCCCCCCCTCCTAGTGCAAGAAGAATCTCCCCGAGATCGATCGGTCGATCAATCAATCATATATTATGCGATTCGTGCGCGTGTGTGATTGAGAGAATATCAATGGTGGGTCCTTTACACGATGCAGAGTGCGTCCCTACCACGAATGGTATCTTTCACAAGAGTCATTTTCAAATTTTTTTTTCCTACATTCGATTCTTTTTACTCCTATAAGATACGAATGCCCACATCCCGCGAGATTATGAGCCGATTAAGCTCGGGGCCTTTTGATTTGTGTAGGCGGCGTTGATCCAAAGCAATTTGCTCGGAATTAATTGAATCTAGACAAGTGACCTTCAATTATGGTACTTTGGTCGAATGCTTTTTTACGATCACATGTAACAGTTGGGTCTGTCGTTTTTTTTGTAATGTCTATGTAGACATGAGTAATTCGGGATGTTCTTTCGATGAATCTTGTCAGTCCATGGATTTTGCCCTTGTCTTTGTTCTAGTTTCTCTTGTACGGGGAGACATTGTGTCATCCAATTGCATGTGCCTCCAATGTCTAAGAGAAGTAAAAAGGGGGTTAAAAATTGCATGTGCCACACTCGTTACTTTAGATATCTGCTCCTCTTTGTATATGTGCCCGTGCGATGCGTGATGTTGAAGTATATGGATATTGAAGATTTTTCTATTAGAAAATACTCTTAGAAATATTCTTAAATATTAGGGATACTATTTGATATTTCGTGATTTCTTATTTCCTCGTTAGAATATATTATTTCTTTTTCATAATTGTTCTGGTATAAATATCATTCTCTAATAAAGTGTAATGATAAACCAATTAAGTAAAGATGCAATCTTTATTGATTCTCTTTCCTCTCTCTTGAAGATCCTAGAATTTTTTTATATGGTATCAGAGCCACCAAGAGCGAAGGAACCAAATAAAGCCCTAGCATTTTCTTCCTTTATGCCATTTTTTGTCATATCATCTTAAGTAAAATCTATATTTTGTTGACACTCAGCAACGCTACTATGTTATTCTTTGTGGTACTCTCTTATAAATGCAAACATCGACTAGCGAAGTATACAGATAGCTGTGAGTTCCGAGTCGAGCACACCTTCATTGAGCAACTAAAGTTGAGTGCCGTGGGGTGATGCAATTTAGTTTGCAGCAATTCAAGTTGGGTTTCCATACGATTCTATCGAGGTTGTAAGAGAAAAATGCATCAAATTTCTAATTATGTGTTTCTTCGGCGCTTGCCAAATCTGGTGATGATTTGGATTATATTTAATTTGTCATGTACAGTCCGACTTACACAATTATCATTATCTTGAATCGGGTTTGATGTGTCCAAATCTCTTGTTCAGGTGTAAGGTCCGACTTACGCGGCACTTGGCCACTTTAGATGAAAGTTGCACTTATCATATGCAAGATGCTCCAACTTGAGAGGGAGTGTTGAAGTATATTTATGGATATTGGAGATTTTCCTAGTGGAGAATATTCTTAGAGATATTCTTAAATATTCTAGATTTATTTGATATTTCGTGATTTCCTATTTCCTTGTTAGAATAGATTATTTCTTTTCCTATGCATATTGTTCGGGTATAAATACCCTTCTTTAACAAAGTATAATGATAAGCCAATTGAGTAAAGATGTAGTCTTTCTTGATTCTCTCTCCATTTCTCTTAAAGATCCTACAATTATTTTACACGCGATTTCATGTGATAACAGAAGGTTTAGAATAATTCATTTAGAGGGATCGAAACAATATCTCAGTAGGTGTCTTATAGTATTTCGTACTTTTTCACCTTTTTCCGGTGGTTTGTCTTTCGGAAATTGTTTAAGTGACGAAGTACATGTTTGTTTACAAGCACGTGTGATACTAACGGACTAAATTGGTCCAACTAAAAGGTTTATGACCGAATTAGTATCAATACAATAGGTTTAGGACTATTTTGATAGTTTTTCCTATGATTTCCTCTGGTCCTTCTATCTAACTTTGCAAGGAAGAATCTCAAACTGGCCATGACCACCAATCGGCTCGACTAATAAGCTAAACATCAATTATTGAAGGAGAAGTTGTTTTCCCCATATCTGAGCTTGTTGTTTTCAGTTCATGGAGAATGTCTTCCAATAATGATCAGTTTTCCATCAATCCCAACGCCGGAAAGTCGAAGAATAATTTCTCGGAAACAGTCTTCCTCCAGAAAAACGGACCCTAAACTTGTTTCGGCCCCATGCAAAGTATACACGCTAGGATGATATCTCCCTCTCTGCACTAGATTCAACCAAAAAAAAAACACACGACAAGAGAATTCTTTATGTGTGTGGAGCAATCTTGTGTGAGAGTGAAGTTGCACGATCAGATCTCTCGTTTGACTTGGGAAGCTGTGGGTCGGCCATTTCGATTTGCCAGGCTTTAACGCAGTTTCCATGAGCATGATGAGGGCTCGATTCCGAGACAATCATGCCCTAAGCCTTGGAATTATTTTGTCAAGAGATATCATGACGATCCATCTAAAAAAACCCTAAGGTCCCCACTCTCTAATGCTGCGTTTTCTTCCTACGGCCACACCGCATAGTTGCAGCTTTGCGCACTCTCTCAAATTACCTGTTCTTCACGGTCTCCCTTGTCTCCCTCCACACATGTTGAGATATTGCATGGTGGGAAGTATTGGTATATCAAGAAGTTCCAATCGATGGACATTTCTATGCGTGCTTTGCACATTTTTTCTTTCCTTTCAAACCAGTTCTGTATCGCAAGATGGATTGGTATGTGCATCTGTCTTTTCGACGATTCGTGATGCCTATCTGAATCACATGGAATATGGCCTAGTCTACCTCTTGCTTTGGGAGAGATAAGTCATCCGTATTCTCTAGGATAACTATGCAAAAAGTCCTAAATCTATTATACGGCGGCTACTTCAGTTACTAAACTTTTTGACGATTTACCAATTTAGTCATAAACTTTTTTAACGATTTGTCGGTTTAGTCCTAAACGTTTCAATTGTAACAAATTAGTCCTAATACTCCGTTATTTGGATAATTGGCTGAAAAGACTATATTGGCACATCGTCAAAAGTTTTAAAACTAAATTGACACAATTAAAATGCTTATGATTGAATTGATAAATCGTCAAAAGGTTTAATACTCGATTGAGACAATCGTAAGGTTTATGACCGAAGTGGCTGCTGCACAATAAGTTTAGGATTTTTTGAACAATTATCCCCCGCCTTCTCTTATCCTTGTCATTGCAAATGCATCTCTCGACGTAGTTAACGTACTCGCCGTAATAAATCTACCGAGCGCGATATAAATTTCACGAGCTTACGAGAAACGGTCGAATGTTTGGTATGCACCACATCGTATGAATGCGAGACGAGTTCCGTAAGTGGGTTTTATCGTGCTTAATATCGACGTACTAGTCGGGCAAAAAGAAGCGACGCGAAGAACCCTAGTGTACACTATTACATCTTTGCGACGACGTACGGGGAACTGTTTGGATCACGCATCATTGCATGAAATCTTGGGAGAATATCACGTGTGCAAGCAAATCCGAAGCATCGAACATCATCATGAGGAATCCTCAAAAAAGAGAAGTTCCCTCCTGCTTGCCATCATCGATCCTCCTTTTACCTTTTTACCCGATCGCCTTCACACACGAACACGACCAAAAGCCAAGAGACATGATCCGCACACTGCATGCACATTTTCTAGCTTCGGAACAGAGGAAAAATTGTCCAAGAAGTTATAAATTTATCATAACGGTCAATTCAGGCATAAATCTTTTAATTGTACCAATTTAATTTCAAACATTTTGACGATTTATCAATTTAGTTCTTTTGATGGATCATCCAAATAATAGATATAAAACTAAATTGATTTTTTAACATAATTAAAAAGATTTAAAACTAAATTGACACAAATATTAGGACGGAATTGGCTATTGGGGTGTGGTTCATACTTCCTGTAGACGGGAAAGCACGAGGTCCATCGAGAAATCATATTTTTTTATTAATAGTTTGGGTTTGGACTCATGAATAATATTTATATATATATATATATATATATACACACTTTTTCGCTTGTAATGAGTGATGTAATGAGAAGTGCGGGTCTTATTATAGTTGAATCATCTACTAGACGTAACCCAAGTTTAAAGGTGAATTAGGATAGAACCTTCGTCCAAATTCTCTTTTTCGATTTACGCTTTACTTCATTATGATTGTACACCGAATTCTATCATTGGCCGCTGAACAGTAAATTTAAGATTTTTTGAACAATTATCCCTCGGAATGTGCGAGAATAAAGACATGGCTCGTTCTCACGCTCGAACTGTTCTTTTTAACCTAAAGAGACACGATTCAACCTCATGATGTTTTTCTCCTCCTCCCCCCCTCAAGAAGAAGAGGAAAGGGCGTGGGCATTCACACACGTAGGGCAATGATGAGTTGATGCGATTGAAGAATCGTATGTTATTTTTGTGGTGGTGGGGATTTGTCTTTGTCTGGACCAGGCCAGATCTGAGTGCCGGGCGTATGAGAAGGTGGGCGATAACGACGACAGATTGATGCATGTCGAAAGGTGGTCGATTCCGGCCCTTGTGGGTACGACAAAGGGTGAATTATTATGGCATGAGGAGAGGAGTGGGAGGACACGTTATGATGATGAGATGTTGGGCGATGCCTCAGCTTGCATGAAGAAGATGTTAAAGGTTGATTTTTGCAAGAAATCTGTCACTCTTGTTCATTTGTTTGTGAGCAGAAAGAACGGATTTGGCTCGATGGATCCCTTCGTATGAACCACAACAAATCCTACTCAAACTAATTTTTTGGGGAGTCCATGGTTAAGATATATATATTTGTGAGATCAGTTGAGTCGATGGTTCGCTCTTTAAAAAAACTCTTTAAAAGAACTTAAAAAAAGGATTAAATCGCATGTTTGAAATTTGTGACGATTACTTATAATTTGTAATATTACTAATGCGATTTATTCTGCACGATTGTTCTAGCGTTATGTTTTATGAAAAACTTAACAAGGGTCCTCATCCTCGGTATATGTAATTTTGTTGACGAGTGCCTCATGAGTATCTGTAAACATATTATATAAGAAAGTCTGTAATTTGACAACCGATCACGTACGTAGACTCCGTCTGTCTAGGGAAAATAAATCGTTTGGAAACCAATTTCCTAAAAATGATCGCTTACATCGCTTACAAAAATAAATGAGCGAAGGAATATTTTCATCATCTACGAAAATGTTAAGACACAAATTATTATTTGTAATTAAATTATTTTTCATTGATTAATTTATTCGAGCGATAGAAGCGATCATTTTTTTTTACCATATATTTTCCGCTAAACAAACTAAGTCCTAATTAAAGTGTTTAATCCACTAAAAATATCTAACTATAGAGCCCACATACACCGAGTTAACAAGTTCTTATGATCCAAATTTGATGAAGCCAAGACAATATAGGGCGTGTAGAATTTCTACTCTATAAACGTAAAACTGTTTGGTTACGCGATTTCATTTTTAACTTCTGGATTTTTTTTATTGTTACTCCAAAATTAATTTTGGAGCCACTTGAAAAAAGTAAAAGAAAAAAAATTATTACTTTCCGAAGTAGAAAAATCAATTTTTGCTCGAAGTGTAAGAAAAAAAATCAATTTCCGGTCGAAGTTAACTTTTAGAGCAGAAGTGTTACCATGCCCGCCTATTAAAGCGATTCTTTTTCTTTTTTTAAATCAGAAGGCTATAATCAAGCAGCGTTGGGGTCTTGGGTACTGGAGTGATGTGGTAATAATCTCGCATGACGCGTTTTGATTAATCATGAAACCCTAATCTATTCAAAAGGGAATCGTGGGCAAACTGAATCTGGGCGGGGGAAACGTTCTTTTGCCCCTCGCAAAGATCGTGCATCGTAGGCGACAAACCTCGGAAGACATAATCATCGTGCTGGCCCTCCGCAATATGAACGAAGACAAAAAAAAAAAAAAAGCACAGAGGAAAGAATCTACTCAACCATGGCTGCCGCAGCTCCGCCCCAGCCCACTGACGATCTCTTCTTTATCGGCGTCTTCCACGAAGTGGGGCGACCCACTAAAACTAGGAATTAAAAGATCGCATCCATTACACGACATGTTCATGGACCGTGAATCAGACCAAACCCCCGGAATGGCATAAAGGGTCGTTGAATTTTAATTCAGTATGTAATGTGATCGTTGAACTTTTAATTTGTTTAACATCGTCCATGAACTTTGGTCCGATGTGCAATGTGATCCCCGAACTTTTGTTTTGTTCAATATGATTCATGAAATTTAGATACGTGTCCAATTTGGTTCTTAAATTATATGAAAATGTTAGATATTATCTCCTAATTTGAATTAATAAAAAGATAATATTGAACATTCTTATATGGTTCGGCGATCGAGGGCTCGTATGGCAACGATTTTGATCCGAAAAAGTGATTCCCGATTAGAATTGATTTTTTCTGTTCTGTTTTATGGATAAGTTTTTAGAAAATCAAAACGTGTATGGTAACTTCACAAAATTTCTATTTTAAGTCGAGGGAAAGTGATGAGAGAACTTAAAAGAAAAAGTGAGAGATGTGAAAATTCATACTTTTGTTTCGAAGTTTCTTTTTCAAAAGCGACTTTTTCTAATTTTTTTTTTCTCCAAAAACCTTGAAAAAAAAAAAAAAAAAAATCATTTACGTTAACAAACATGTTTTTCATCTTTGTTTGTTCCCGGAACAAAATCAAAGAATTAGAATTATTGTCATGCAAGCCCTAAGTTGAATATGTAACAAAAATCCGGTACCACGTTGCACATTGCGCATTGGATTAAGAGTTTATGGATCATATCAACAAATTAAAAATTCAGAGATCATAGTATATATTATGCTAAAATTCGTGGTTCATTTGTGTCTTCATCCGTACATTGTTCATATCTAGAAGGAGACAAAAAGTACTTTAATCCACGAGACTGGCCAAGAGCTCCGCTGCGGACTACAAGATGTGTCGCCTCCTTGGACTAGATGATGGGGGCTAATTGAATTTGGGATTTGACAATCCCCTCGAGCTCGATTTCACGTGAGCTTCTTGACAGCCATCGAAGGACGCTTGTCAAATACAATCGACCGAGAAGAGATTGATTTGAAAGCACTAATTCTATCTGTCGGCAAAACTGATTTTTTTCCCCCTTTTTTGCATAATCGGCTCTGGCCCAAGAGCAAAAAACCAAAGAAACCAACCATGGGTTTGAGAGAGGGAATATCGAACTTTGAAGGGTCGGGCCCCTGCGCAGGCTGTTCTTGGGCCCAAAGAAGATACGGTGGCCGGGCCTCCGTTCAGCAACACCTACGGGCCAGCCCAACTTCCTTTCCCTTGGCCGGTACGTATGACAACACTTCGCTTTGAAATAACTTCGTAAGGAAGTTGATTTTTCTACTTCTACTTTGAAGTTGATTTCTTCGATCAAAGAAAAATGTTTGATAACATGACAAAATTTCTACGAAAAATTATTGATCATAATCTAAAATGCATTTTATTCAAGAAAAATTAAATGCAAATATTGACGGGTTTTCATTCAAGTCGAAGATTAATCCTATCAATTACATTCAATAAAATAAATACGCAATCAAGTGTACAGATAAAGCACATCAATACAATTAAGGCTTCCCTAATATATCTCTAAGAGCTTAGAGAATGTGTGATTAGAGTTCATGGGTAGAGATGGCCATTTGGGCCGGAATCGCCCGTTGACCGCCGGAACCGGCCCGTTGACCGGACCCACGGGCCCAAACCGAACCGAACCGGCCCTTAAAAAAAAAGAAGGGGGGCCTTGGGATGGGCCTCCCGAGCCTGGCTCCGAAAGAGCCGCTGCTCTTCATCCGCCAAATGGCCGTTGCTTTGATTAATTTAAAAAAAATCAATAATTTTTTTTTATAAATACATATCCTTCCTCTTTCATTTTTCTCACAAATCCTCTCAACAATTCTCTCACATTCTCTCAAATTCTCAATTCTCGAATCCCGCCTCAATTTTCTCAAAAATGGCAAGTGGTGAAACTTGGAAAGGGTAAGATGACGATGGGAGATTCCGAATATCCTATTCCTGGATGTGATCCTCGTGAGTATGCATGTTGGGAAGACGATGACGACAATATCAACGTTGTTCCCATTTCGAACGTCGAGCACGTCCCAACACAAGAAAGTCTTCATCCGCTTCTCTGCCGAAGAAACGTCGATCGCAAATGAGCGGAACGGAAAGGCCGAGAGAGTACATCCGACTTGTGGCAAGACTTCGACAAGGTATATGGCCAATGCGAAGGTATTAGATTTGATTGTAAAAACATCCAACGCAAGCGGGGATCGACACTTAGACAACAACAAATTTTCGGGTGCGCCAATCCTAATACTCATCCTTTATTCCGTTACATCGATGTACTTTTATAAACAAACATTAGCTGAATATGTTGTCCTTGATCATGCTCCATTTACTACTCGATGAAAATTTTAATATGAAATATTTGATAAATACCGCGTTGGTTCCCAAGCACCAACTATTCCAAAAGTACTCTTAAACGTGAACTTTTACATCTTTATAAAAAATAAAAAAAACTTTAGCAAAATTTTTTGGGAATTCAATGGACGTGTGCATTTAGGTAGTGATATTTGGAGTGATCCTTGGCAAATTCATTCTTATATGGGTGTTACGTGTCATTGGATAGGTGATGACTGACCATTCAAAAAGACTTTTGCATTTCGAGTTTTTGATGAAAAGCATTCGGCTCATAATATTTATAGAATAATTAAACAAGTTTTAGAAGAATATTATTTGATAAATAAAGTTTTTTTAATTGGTTTTGATAATGCGGCCCAAATACCGCTTCCATTCCCGAATTAGAAAATATTTGCAAACCCTCTTTTGGGGGACAATTTTTTCACATTAGATGTGCTTGCCATGTTTTTAATTTATGTGTACAAGATGGTTTCGAACTCTCGAGTTTTCTCTCGCCCAATAAAGGGCGCAATTAAATATTTATGGAGTCGTGCCCATTTTATGAAAGCATGGCGAAAATTTTGTAAACAACATGGGAGAAGGGCAAAAGGTTTCCAAAAGATATTCCGACTCGTTGGAATTCTACGTATGAGTTGATCGTCAAACTTTTGATTACAAAAATTTATTATGTACGTTTATGTCGCAAAATATTCCGAAATTATTTTACTTCGCAACATTGGGACATTTGCAAAAAAAATTTAGATTTTTTGAAAATTTTTAATGATGCTACTAATGCTTTATCTGGTATTTATTATCCTACTACGCATTTATTTTTAATAGAATGTGTTAATATTGGTAGTGTTTTTAATGTATATGAAAAAAATAATGAATTAGCTCAAACTATTTCGAATGCGAGAAAAATGGTTGCATTATTATTTCAAAATTCCTCTTGTCTATTTAGTTGGTATTGTTTTTGATCCACGTATTAAATTAGATAGTTTACTAGATTATTTGAATGTGTATTATTATGATTGTTTACATTTGGAAGATATGATAGATGTTTCAATTGTACAAAGAGAGGTTAGAGAATCTATAGTAGCATTACATGGAGAATTTTGTAATAGATATGGTTCAAATGATGGTGGATCTTTACCATCTCGCCTCGGAAACGAAACCGTAGTTCACTTGGTAGAGGTTATGATATGCTAAGAGTAGACAAAAAAACATAAAGGGGCAACGGGTAGTATTTATGAAATAGAAAAATATTTCACCACTCAATTTGAGTTTCGTGATACGTAAAATAAGATGATTTTCAAATCTGAGTGGTGGCAAAGTCACTCAACCGACTACCCAAGTCGCTTTCATCGCTCGCCAAATATTAGCAACCCCATCTTCAACGGTTGCGTTGAACAAGCATTTAGTATTGGAGGATTAGTTTTGGACTCTCGTTCAAGATTAAGTCCGGAGTCGTGAGCTCAAGCTTGTTCGACGATCGGACGAAAGCCGATTTCGACACCAAGAATTGGATCGAGAACACGAATTCTTTAGCGAGGATTGTGGAGATACCACCGGCACGGGTACCACAACGGTAGCGACGATTGACGATGAGGTAAGTTGGGGTTATCAAAGGTAAAAGAACTACATGGGCTTTGATTCTTCTATCCTCAAGAAGATATGTAAGCGCTTAATGATAATTCATTAAGTTCAAGCTCATTCCTCCTTTCTCTTTTTTTCCCAAATTTTGTTACAATATACAATTTGATTATAATTTATAATTTATTTTATTATTTATTAGTTTAAAAATTAAATTTAAAAAACGGAATCACCGGAATCAAGAATTGTCCTTCTCTATTCATGGGTGACTTGGGAGAAATTAGAGACAATTTGTCAAGAAGGACAAAATCATCAATTTGAAAATATCGGGGCTCAAAAAATCCAAAATAGGACTTAGTCAGTTGATTATGGCTATTTCCTATTTTTTAGGATTTTTTTTGAATTTTGATAATTTTCAAATTTTTTAAATAAATTTTAATAATTTTTATGAATTTTTTTATTTTATCATGATTTTTTAAGAGCTCGCGAATTTTTTCTGATTTTTTTATTACTTTTGGAATTTTTTTATGAATTTGTTATAGTTTTAATTTTTTTTTATTTTAAATTTTTTTATTTTATTTAATTTTTTTATTAAATATTTTTTATTATTAAAATATTTTTTTGACCTGGTCAACCCGACCCACACCTCTCGGAGTGAGTACACAGAGTGGAGAGAGAGAGAGAGCGTCCCTATAAACGTAAGAAAATATGAAGAGAGAGGAGTAAAAAGGAAAAAAATAGCTTCGATGGTGAAAAGTAAATTTTTTTACTTCTCAAAAGTGCTGCAAAAATCACTTTGAAGTAAAAAGTTGTTTCGTAAGTAGAAATTTAAAGTTGTGAACCAAACGGATTTCTCGCCGAAGTTATATTACCAAACGGATTTACCCAAAACACTTCAAGGCGTAAATTCTGTTTCAAAAGTGTTATCATGTGTGCCCTAGGAGTACTCTAGCCTAAAGGTATTAATATGGATCCATGACTCATTTTTGAACTCATATTTTATACAAATGACTTGTACATAAATCCTAAATTTTTAGAGGGCCAAGTTAAAATGGGTCCAAAAAGTTAAAGCCGAATCATATTGGTCAAAAATGGGTGACACAATTGAACATATTTTTGGCCTGTGGCCTACAGCCTTCCCAAGCACCTCTTGCAAATGGGCCTTAATTATATTAATTTAGATTTTTTATGTTTTACTAGGGTTGAGCTAGGCTTGGCTCAATAGGCCTCAAATAAATTAGTTTATATCTTTTAATTTTTAATCTCTATACGTAAAATAAAAATAGAAAAAATAAAATAGAAAAACGCAAAAATGTTCAAGCCGTTGCCGGTCGCCACCGTCACCCTTCACCGAACCCTCATCGCCGAACCTCGCTCCCGCGCCCATCATCGGCGGCGAAAAAAAAAAAAAACAAAAAAATTATTTTTTAAATGAAAAGTTTTAAAAAAATTTAGAAAATGCAAAAATTGTTCACCCGCCAATGCCTCCACCAGACCCTTGCCATTGCCTTCCACCGCCGTCCGCCACCGGTCATCGGTAGTTGAAAAAATTGAAAAAAAAATATTTTTTATAAAAATATAAACAAATTCAAAATTCCAAAAAGAATATGAATTGATTTTTATACTAATAATTTTTTAAATAAAAAATTAAAAAATCACTAGATTTGTATTGCATGAAAGTGGTTTATGAATATCATTTTTCTTAATAAATTATCGGAAATAAATATTGTAGTATTTGGTTTAATATAAAAGTGTTTAAGTAATATAGCTTGACTCGGGTATGGGCCGGATAAAGTAATGGACATTAGAATTATATTACATAAAAATGGATCAAAATGGATTAAATAGATCCTCATGGGTAGAATCACATTCGACCCGACCCTATCCTGTTTGACACTTTTACTCTAGCCCTACAAAGCTTTGTGTTAAGAAGTAACTCGTCGCTTCAGACCCTCCAAACCGAGAAGTTTGATGGGATTGAGGGGGATACCGTAAGTTCATGCTACACGATTTGCGCTTACATGACTTGTTCTAGTTTTTGAAGCCCTCATATTTGGATCTAAAATTAGATTCAAGGGCTCTTCTCTCCTTATCTAAATTTAGACTAGGGAATTCCTTGAAAGGCATTTTTGTGTTCGTCCAACCTCTTTCGATTTAGATATAGATCCGGAAGCATATCCAATCTGTTTTGGTGTCTCTATACGATGATGGTATCGAAGACGCTAAATCTAGGCATGTACCGCTTACTAGGAAAGCCATAACTATTGGAAAAAAGATTACGATATGTGCTCATCACCAATAATAATGCAAGATTGGGTAATGGGCCGCCGTTTGTTTTGTTTTAATGCTAAGACATACATATTCTTTCGAGACGAGAGAATCGCAACCGTGTGTGGTTTTTTGTTTTACTTTGTTGTTTACAATTTTTTTATTTGGAACCTCTCTCGTGTATCATCTTGGTATATGAATGAAATTTTTACTTTTGATTAAAAAAAAAGGAAAACTTGTGTTAGGAAATTTCCAACAATCCACAAACTGGGGCAAGCAAGGAGGTTAGGGTTACAAATGTTTCCAACAATCCACAAACTTTCTTGGTCGGGGTTTTGGATGTGGATGGATGCGAGGAAAAAGGTAGGGTCGTAATTTGAAGAGTGAAATGGCGTTTTTTTGACGCGGCGTTTGAAGAAAGATCGCAAGTAAATCTTGCTAAAGAGAGATAAATCTCGAAAATCTGTGAATATTATTAATGATCTCATACCAAAACGTGAGAAACGTTTTTTATAGGGCGTTATCCTAACCCTAGACCAACAAGAAATCACAATATATAAAAAAAAATGAAAAATTACAAAAGTGCCACCGACATAAAATTAATTCCAAAAAATACTAAAAAAATTAGAAAACTCCATCTAGACGATCCCGAATCGCTAAAATCCACCATTAATCATAGTCAAAGGTTGTGAGTATTGATCAGCACGCCGTTTTGCTTTAAACGGCCGAATTTGAGCTCGATCCGATGTCGTCAACCCGATTCGGCCGGTCCTAGCCGCAACACCGTTTCGCCTTCCGATTGGATTTTCGCCGCTCCAATCGTTCCGGAAACGCACTACCAATTACATCCACATCATTCTCCTCCACTTGAGAAAAACTTGTCCTCAAGTTAGAGTCGAATCCGGATACATCGATTCGGTTGACTCATGAAACAGATGATAAATCAGTAACATCGAAAGTGTTGGATATGCCCATGCTATGTGGAAGGTCTATAACATAAGCATTATTGTTAATTCTCCTGGCGACGGTGTAAGGCCCGTACTTCTTCTGCTGCAATTTGCCGTAAGATCCAGTGGTAACTCGCTCCTTACGAAGAAATACCATGACTCGATCACCTACTTCAAACACTTACTTTAGCTTTGTGTTTATCTGCGGCTGCCTTATACTTCTTATTAGCCTCCTCTAGCTTCGTCTAACTTCATGATGCACCTCTACAACTTGTTTAGCCATGTTATCCGCCGCTGCACTCTTGTCTCGCTTGTTTAGACAATTTGACCAAATCCAGTATCTTTGAGGCGCCTTTGTATACACAATAGAGAAAGGCGACCCGCCAAGAGAACTATGAATCGCATTGTTATAAGCAAACTCTGTTTGAGACAAAGCCACATCCCACTACTTCGGCTTGTCTCCACATATGCTTCGGATCAAGTTGCCCCGAGTTCTATTGATCACCTCTATCCGTCCGTCGATGCCATGGGTGTCTTTGTGCTACTAAAATTCAAAGACGAATCAAATAACTTCCACAAAGTTCTCCTAAAATGCCCTAGAAATTCTATCGTCTCGATCCGAAGTAATAGATTTAGGCACCCCATGCAAGCGAACCACTTCTTTAAAAAATAATCTAGCCTCACTTACTACATCGGACGTTTTTCCCGCAAGGAATGAAGTGCACCATCTTGGAAAATCTATCTACCACAACAAAAACAGAATCTACGCCTCTTTGGGTTCGTGGCAAACCAAGCACAAAATCTATGGACAGATTTTCCCATATATTTTCGGGAACAGTGTAAATGCATATACAAACTCTGTATTCTTAGATTGCCCCTTAGCGATCCGACAAACATAACATTTTTGCACGTACTGCCGACGTCCCTACGCAATCGGGGCTAGTAAAATCGCTCCCAAATTGCAGCAACAGGTTTTATCACGACCCAAATGGGCAGCTAATCCCCCTTCATGTAAATCATAAATTACATTCTCGCGTAATGAGGTTCGAGGAAGGCGAGCCGATTACCTCGCATGAGATAATCATCCATGACGTAGAACTCCTACGTAGATTGACTTGTAGCACATGTCTCCCAAATCGCCCAAAGTCATCATCTCCTGCATAATGTCTTTCGGTTGCTCGAACCCCGAATATCTTGGCTTAATGTAATCAATAAGCCGCTCTCCCGCTCAACGCATCTGCTACTACATTTTGCACACTCGACTTGTGCTGTAATTTGAAAGGAAACTTTTGCAAAAACCGACACCATCGTGCATGCATATCTCTGTTAATCCTCTTCGACTATTCGGATACTTCAAAACTTCATGGTCAAAATATAGCTCGAATTCCTTACCAATCGGATAATGCTCCCATGTTTTCAAGGCTCTTAAGACAGAATAAAATTCTTTGTCATAAGTGCTCCACTTCTATCTCGTCGCTAAGCTTCTAACTAAAATAGCAAACCGGTTTGTGCTCCCGAGATAAAACAGCTCCTATGCCCACTCCTTCGGCATCACAATCAACTTCAAACAACTTGTCAAAATTAGGTAAAGTCGAACGGGTGCAAGTACATAACTTCTCCTTTAGAATAGCAAAACTATTCTCCGGCTTCCTCTCCCCATAAAAACTTGCCTTTCTTCATACATTCTGTAATTGGGGTTGCAATGGTGCTGAAATTCTTAATAAATCGCCTATAAAAAGTAGCCAACCCGTGAAAACTTCTAACTTCGAAACTGTTTTAGGAGTTGGCCACTCTCTTATTGCTCCGACTTTTACCTCATCCACCTCTATTCCCTCAAGCATTAATGATAAATCCCAAGAGTAATGACTTATTTGTCAAAAAATTGCACTTCTTAAGATTTACATACAATTTATTAATCTACAAAGTCACAAAACCTCACTTAAGTGCTCTAAATGATCCTCCTCGGTCTTGCTATAAATCGGGATATCATCAAAATACACTACAACAAATTTGCTAATAAAAGATTTGTAACCCGATTCATAAGCCTCATGAAAGTGTTTGGGGCATTAGAAAGCCCGAACGGCATCACCATCCACTCGTACAGCCTCTCTTTTGTCTTGAAAGCTGTCTTCCACTCATCTCCAAGCCAAATACGAATATGATGATATTCGTTCTTCAAATCCAGCCGAAAACCACTTAGCCCCATGCAAATTATCCAAGATGTCATCCAATCTCGGAATTGGAAACTTGTATCCCACAGCTTATCTTGTTGATGGCCCCGCTATCCACACACATCCTCCAACTCCCATCTTTCTTAGGAGTTAACAACACGAGAACAAAGACATGGGCTCATGCTATTCGAATATGCCCCTTTCGTAACAACTCCTCAACCTTCTCTTTCGGAATCTCGCTCTTCTTAGGATTTAGCACTGTAATGCGGTAGATTAGGCAGACTAGCACCAAAAATTAAGTCTATATGGTGCTGAATATCGCGCATAGGAGATAATCCATCAGGAATTTCTTTAGGCATTAGCTCGCTAAATTCCTTCAATAAAGGCTTAACTGCTTTCAGTTGTTTCTCCACTTGTAATTGAGCCTCTATTTCAACCGCTTGTTTCACTACCAACGCGTGTATTTGCCGAGTATTTTAATTTCAGACTCAAATTTCCTTGTAAGGGTAAGGAAATTACTTCCATCAACTTGTTTTCGTTTATTCTTCGGGAGCAAAGCAACATATACTTCACTCCGTCTTTCACTAGATTATACTGATTGCTCCTCCCCGAATGCCGAACACCCACGTTAAATTGCCACGGCCTCCCAAACAACACGTGACATACATCCATGTCTACCACATCACAATACAACTCATCGTGATATTTTCCAATAGAGAATGGAATTTTACAATGCTCAATTACCGAATGCTTTCCGCTCCGGATTTAATCCATCCTAACGTATAGGGGTTAGGATGCTTCTCACATGAGTATTCCCAGCCTTCTTCACTGCTTCCTTCCCGATAATGTTTTCCATGCTTCCACTATCAATGACCACAACGAAGATATTTCCTAGAATGGTGCATCCGGTTTGGAATAATTGATGGCGCCGCGAATCATCCTCCTGTTTTGGGATTAACATCATCCTGCGCACCACACAATTTACTTCCTCCTCTTCTTCATCTTCAAAATCGGCTTCCTCACCATCCGGTTCACAACAATATTCATCTTTCTCATCTCCTCTCATTGCCACATTGAGTGTCTTTCTTCGAGGGCATTCATTAGATTTGTGCCCAGCCGATTACACCCGTAACACTTTATCGCCGGTAGTTTAGCATAAGGATTTGGGTTCGCAACTCTCTGCGCTTGCGTTCCCTTGTCCTCGCCTCGTTCATAGAGCGCTTCTCTGCCGCCTTATCATCCCGACTCCCTCCGCATTATAACGATTGTTGAAACGCTTCTTCTCAACGGAACTGTTCGAATCTGCTACCTCTATAGTTCTCGTAACCCCTCTTACTCCATTCTTGTCGCATCAATTTCGCCTTCAACGCCATGTTTTTCGCTTCGGACGGGTTCCGCAAAAACCGCACTCCAATCTTGTCTCGAATGAAAGACTTCAACCCATCGAGATATCGGCCACCTATTGCCCCTCCGTCTCCGACGCCATTATTCCGCTCCGCTAATCTCATAAATTCTGCCGTGTACTCATGTACAATCCGGTTGCCCTGTTGGCAACGTTGGTATTCTTGGAATATTATCTCGCTCATAATCGGGAGGAAGGAATTCCTATTTCAGAGCCTCCTCATTCGATGCCAAGTTCGCACCCTATCTCTTCCTTCGCGCTCTCTCCTATTCCGCAACCTCTCCCACCATGCGGACGCACCCTCTTTCAATCTACAGGGCTACTAATCGCACCCATTTCTCACTAGGGGTCTCCATATAATTGAAAAATTTATCAATATCCACAAGCCAATCCAGGAAAATCTTCTATTCCTAAACCTCCTTTAAAATAAGGTATATCGACCTTTAGTTTAAAGTCGTTACCTTCACATTCGTCGCGATGTCGTCTTCCCTCTCTTCTATCATACCTCCTACGAATTCCTCCATGGTGATTCCCGCCTCCATAACCAAAGACGTCCGTCGCCCGAAAATTTGTTCTCCTCCTCTTCCGAACTCTCGAAAATAAATGATTATTTTGCTCGCGGACGAGGAAAAGGTCGATCGACAGGGTCACCGCTAGTAGCATCGCACTCGGCCTTCGCCATGCCGCCTATTCCGGTTCACATCAACGCCGAGAGCTTCAAATTGATATGCTATTTCGTCAAATCGTTCTTCGAAACGACGAAGGGTTTGATCGAATCATTGATCCGAGCGCTCCATTAAACGTTGCTCCAAACGTTGCGGCGCGTCGTCCCCGAGGATTAGGGCTCCGGTCTCCCGAGCATCGTCACGAAGACCATCGCTAGTCGCCATAGGCTCGATACCACCCGACGCAGCGTTCGGCAAAAATCGCAAGTAAATCTTGTTAGAGAGAGATAAATCTCAAAAATCTATGAATATTATTAATGATCTCATACCAAAATGTGAGAAACGTCTTTTATAGGGCGTTATCCTAACCCTAGACCAACTAGGAATCGAAATATATAAAAAAAAATGAAAAATTACAAAAGTGCCACTAACATAAAATTAATTCCGAAAAATACTAAAAAATTAGAAAACTCCATCTAGACGATCCCGAATCGCTAAAATCCACCATTAATCACAGCCAAAGGCTGTGAGTATTGATCAACACACCGTTTTGCTTTAAACGGCCAAATTTGAGCTCGATCCAATATCGTCAACCCGATCCATTGGTCCTAGCCGCAACACCGTTTCGCCTCCCGATTGAATTCTGCTTGCTCCAATCGTTCCAAACGCACTACCAATAACATTCGCATCATTCTTGGATTTAAAATGCATTGATACGCTGAATTGAGGCGAGCAAGCCTATAGCGTCGCAAGTAGAGCTACGGGTGAAAATTGTCATGTTTTCAAATCGGGATCGGATGGCCGGTTCTTGGACTTGGATCGAACCTTAGTCCGACGTCTCTCATTCATTTTAATTTAGAAAAGTTCCAAATAAGGGCTTGAAGTACCCTGATTTTCTTAAATAAAATAATAAATTGGATCTTATTTCAAATAATAGTATGAAATGCTTTCATTATTTCAAAGAAATGCTTGACCATTTACATTTTCATCTCTTTTTTTTTACCATTTTTTTTTGTAGGCGACCGGCGAGGGTGCCATAGGCAAGGTCCTCCCCCGGATCGGGCGAGGGTGTCCCTCGTTTGCTGTCAAGGGGCTTGCCTAGCCCCGGCCGATATTTGCCATTGCTCGAGATTGGCCACTATTGAAAAGGAAATTGACGAAAATATCTTTGATCGGGCCATTCTTTAAAATAATGAAGACATTTTAGTTCATAATTTGAGAAAAATAAGGGCACTTCGAGCTATTATTTGAAAATTTCCCTTTAAATTACCCCATAACTTCTTCGCATAAAAAAACTCCATATCACGTTAAGCATTCCTCTTAGCTTAAACGTGAAAAATTTTACAAGATCACCGCTACTTAAGCTGTTAAATAAAGAGAACTTTCCACTCTTATACTATTTGAGATTTTGAGAGATCACTAATGATTATTCTAAAAATTCAAGTTATTAAATGAAGGTGTGGCTGTAATTTCAATGTTCTATAAAAAATAATGATTCTATATTCACCGGTTGAAATCGTTCAAAGAAATCAGCTAAAATCTTCTCACGGTTGTCAATCTGTGATTTGTTTGTTAATCTAGAAGCATTGGGTCCTTTGACATTTCAAAGCCTTTGGGTGACCTAACATTTATCATAAAATTTTACCGTAAATTTCCAACACGGCGGTTCAACCGTTGAACCGGTCGAATCGCTAAATGGAATCCGGCGGTTTTTTAACCGGTCCGGATTTAGATTTTGAAGAGAACAAGCACCGTCGCCGCGAACTCAACCGAGAGACACACTCGCCGAGAGCGGGAAAGTGAGAGTTTTGAAGACGATCCCATCCACCATCGTGAACTCAAATCAGAAAGGATGATCCTCATCCTCTGAGCTGTAATTACAGCCATGGAAGAAACCCTATCGCGGATCGTCACCGACTTGGAAGAGCTCCACGCACCTCCGACCACCTCCTCCCTCCTCCACCCACCATCTGTGTCCGAATCGACGCTCTCAGATCTGCACCGCCTCGTCGAAGCGGGCGATTCGGAGCTCCTCGAGCGGTTCTTCGAGGAACTCGCCTCGAAGAACCTCCCTCTGTCTTCCCTCGCGCAATGTATCGGCTCGACTATGAACTCGGGTAGCACGCCTCGTCTCTCTCTCTTAGCATCGGAGGTGTATCTGTCCCTGCTTCTGTCGCCGAATGCTCCCGTCTTGAGCCTCTTCGCTCCATTGTCCTTTGTCTCTCTTCTGCATTCCATTCGGAAGTCCGTCAAGTCTAGGCAGGCGATTCCCGAGAAAGATTCTAGGAGTAGCGCGAGTGCTCCGGCTAAACCGAAGAGGAAAGGAGGAAAGCGTGGCCCAGGATCTAGGAATTTGTGCCACATTGGTACTGATTGTGTTGAGGAGAGTGAGGTTGATGAGAAGCTTTTCTTCGCTGTATTGGAGAAGCTGGTTTTGGTGATGGATTTGATTCATTTGGATAGGTTTCCGGATAGTTTGAAGTCTTTAGTGCATACTGTAGCTGAACTTCCAATGATGGTGCCTGATTCTTTCTGTAACTCGAGATCTTTTTGCAAGCTAACAGACTTGTGTTCGCAGCTCTTAAGAGCATTATTGAGGCCTGAGCATGGAGACCAGGCTAATTCTGCTGCAGAGGTTTTGAAATTTTTGTCTCCATCGATTCTGTTAGCCAAATCAGAAGTGAGGACGTTTGCTCTGAGTTTTGTGATTAATTATATGGTAGATGCTGGGAAAGAATTTGAAGGTGTAAAAAAAGCCGTTGTAAATTTGCCAAAATATCTGGTCCAGAAGGCCCCAGAGAAGTCTGAGCTTCGTGCCTCAGCAGTGGAGTCAATAATGCAGATATTTAGAGCTCTGCAATGTAGCGATCAGGTCAACTTTGTAGAATATGTGGTGAAGATGACAGAAGGAAAAAGTAGTTTTAGGCTCTTGGCTGTTGATCTTATTGTGCCAATTGTGATGTCATTGAAAGATCCATTTGGAGTTCAAGCAAACGAAGTGACTGATTCGTGGGGATTGAGATGTTTGCAGGCCTTGATTAAGCGCTGTTCCGACTCGAACTCTGCTACTAGAGCACGCGCTTTATCAAATTTAGTTCATTTGGTGGGCGTCTTTGCAAATGATGATAGGAGTTGCAAGATTCTGAAGGAAGTACTGGGGATTGGAGATGGAGTTAGTCGGAAGACAGAGGCCACTATAAATAATCTTTTAAAGATTCGGTGTACGGATGAGAAGGCAGCAGTCAGGAAGGCTGCGCTTCATCTGGTCACGAAGTTGACATCTTTTTTCAGTGGTTCTTTTGATGGAGCTTTGCTAAAGACTATGGGTATGGCTTGTTCTGATCCGCTTGTCAGTACAAGGAAAGCAGCAGTTTCAGCCCTCTCTGAGGTCAGATTGTGTGGCCTTACCTTGTGATATTATGTCATGAACTTATTTTAGCAAGTTATTTTGGGGTATTATATTCACCGGTGAATACATGCGGTTTAAGCAGTTTCATATTCTTGTTTTCCATTTCTCCCAATTTACCATAGTCTTTGCGAATACTGTAGATTAGTCAATTGCAGCTCACTATTGATATACATAAAACTTCTTGAATGTGAGATATCATCATTGGTCTGATTAAAAGCCTTAAGCTGGCTTAAACAATTTCCTTTTACATTCCTAGCAGGTGAGCATGAGACCATGTACTTTTAGTATTCCTGCATGAGGTCAATGAAGCAACGTGTTACTTTTCTGTTGGCAGGGGAGAAGGATGAAGTGGACCAGTAACACTTATGTACTGTGGCTAGTTGGTCTGGTCATTTGATTGTACTTTCCGTCTTACTGTTTCGTTTTGGTGGTCAATGCTTTTACATTCTTTTGTCTATCTCTAACGATAAAGGCCTAATACTTTGTCAGAATCTATAATTTCTAACATGTGGGTTTTATTGCTTTCAGCGCAAGATCAAGTAACTGACATGTGATTAATATGATTGAATGTCTGCCTCATGCAATAATCTCTAGAGTACTCCATGACTACTCTCAGCTCCCCAATATTGGATATTTATTAGATTGCATTGTTGTGGATAATTATACAATAATGGATAACCAAATTTGCATACTTCCGTCTTATGACAATTAAACTATAATTTAGCATAGCATTTTTCATAGAGCCTCATGCCTTTGCAATTAACAAGCTTAAAATGTTTGCCTCTTAGCATTTTGATTTTATATGCATCATTTGCTCCCGAGTTTCTGTTGCAGAACATGATCTCATGTGAATCTCTTCCTTTGCTCTCTAGGCCTTCAGGAAATTTCCAGATGGAATTGTAGCGACTGAGTGGTTGCATTCTGTCCCTCGCTTAATAAGTGACAATGAGTCAAGCATCCAGGAGGAATGCGAGAACTTGTTCCTAGAACTGGTTTTGGAAAAGATATCAAGAGTGGGATCAGCTGGTTCACCTCATAATTGCTCTGCTCCATATAAGTTGCATGGCAAGGAAAAAGATTTTGATAGGCAGATTGACTTACTATTTCCAGATGGAGCATTGGGCCTACTGCGAGAGATTTGCAATGGTGAAGTAGTGCCTTGGATAAAGAAGATATGCAAAAGTCTTGGCAAGAAAAATCAGCTTAGGCCTGTATTAGCAACAGCTCTTCAGAATATTATTAGAGCATCCGAGTCTCTCTGGTTAAGTCAGTCTCTGCCAAATGATAAGTGGACAGCCCCACGAGGTGCGTGGTTTCTTCTATCAGAGGTGTCAGCATTTCTTCCTGATGCTGTTGACTGGGAATTTCTCCATCATCATTGGCAGCTCCTTGATGAAACTAGATTGGGATGTGAGAGAAAGACTCCATTTACCCATGGAGATTGGCATGAAGACGATGATGTGGAACCCTACTCTATCACTTGGGCTGGTGACCGTGTTTTCCTCTTGCAAACAATGGCTAATATTTCTCTTGAGCTGTCCCCTGGCCCTGCTGCAGACTTGGCTCATAATTTACTAAAAGGAATTGAGGGATTTGATATGCACCCAACAGAGGTACATTATCTGTCATCATCATCGATTATTTCAGGCTAATCACTCATTGATTTTCTGCATGCTGGCTGTTTTCTTAACCATGTGGCCTAAGAAACGAGACTGCGGTAAATCTGTTTCATATGACAACTGAATGAAGAACTTGTGAATGTCAGTTATGCACTTAACAAGTCAATCATTTTTGTGGAGATGCGGTAATATCTGTTTCATATGACAAGTGAGTGAATGACTCATAAATCTCAGCGATGCACTTAACAAGTCAATCATATGACGTGGAACTTAAAGTAATGGAACAAATATGGTCTCATGCTTGAGGCTCATTCAGCATGTAGGATAAGATAAACTAAATAGGTTTCTCTTGAATAGATGGCTGTCTTTATGTATCGATGTTTTCCATACATAAGACATCTATTTCAAGGTCATTCCTTGATCTTGAAATGCCTTGATACTGATCCAAGTACCTTAAGTAACTTCCAATTGTTTTCTGACTGTTGTTTATAATGACATATGGGAATAAAAATAATGTCTCCTCTTGAGACCACATTTTCCAACAACCATCATTAGCGTGGCATGAATCATGTTCTGCAATAAAATTCTTTCAAAACCTAGTGTGGAGCTCGTCTAATAATTTAGTGAATGGGAAGGTATATTTAACGGAAATATTACTCATATTCACCAACGAATGCACGTGCATATGTTATTAATGGTACTGTCTGGTTGCAGGTCAATGCTCATGTAAAAGTCCTTAGAACGGTGTGCAAGCAGAAGGCTTTAAGTGCAGGAGAGGCTGACACACTTATTCTGAGATGGGTAAGACAACTTCTCTCTAAAGCCACCCAAGCAATAGAGAAGTACATTTCTGAGAATACACAAGAAAATGAAGAAGGCAACTTCTTTACTCCTCCAAGAAGTGGGAATAGAAGAAGCGGAATATCTATGACGACATCCGAATTACTATCACAAGCAACAATTGCAGCTTATACAGTTGGTTCCTTAGTTATTGTCTGTCCTTCAGCAGACTTGAGCACAGTGATCCCATTATTGCACAAGATCATTACTTCTGGTGATCTCCAACCAAAATCAAAGTTGTTATCGGCTCCTCAAGTTTCTCTGAAACAGATAGCTGTATCATTGTATATACAGGGGTGGTTAACAATGGGAAAGATTTGTCTTGTAGATGGGAAAATTGCAAAGCGTTACATACCCCTGTTTGTGCAGGTAGTATGTGTTCCTTGCCAAAAACCGACTTATATTTTACTGGAAATTCGTGCAATGTCATGTTCTGGTTTAGAAAGAAACAAGTTGGGGGCATTATTATTATTATTATTTTTTGGTCTGTGAGTTGGGTGCATTTTACTCCAAATATTTTGCCACTTTTAGTACATTAGTTCCCTAACGTTGTGAAGTGGCTTTTATTCTAAGTAGTGTAGTTTGGTACGGTTGCACTTTCCTATGATGCCCATTTAAGCATCAGTTCAAGATTAAAAAGTGCTGAAGTGTAGAGATTTTATCTAGTTTGCCTTGAAAATTCAAATTTAGGATTGTCAGATAACTGTGAACGCTATTTTTCTGTGCTGCTGCATTTGTTATCGTCTTTTAACTAAATGGTTTCTGATGATATAAAACTTAAGTTTGGAAGTTTTGGCCTTATATATTTTCTATTAGTATTATCGTCTGGGAAATATCCATCTCAACATATTGAAATTTATTGGAGCTACTGCTTAGTGAAATACCAGTTTGATGCATGTCAAGACTCGGCTTTAGATGATTTGAGGATTAAAGATTAAGTAAACGATCAAAAAGATTGAATTTATTCTTGAAATTTCAAATAAATATGTGAAACCTTTGCACGAAATGCTTCCTGGCTTTCCCCTTGAACCCCGAGATCTGCCTTTTAGTTGACATATTGTGTTCCTGATAATGTTTTCTGGTATTCAAGTTTGTCCCTAAAAGATCTTGTCTTCTAGCTGGCTTTTCTCTTCTTCTTTTTTCTAGTTGTGTTAACCATTTCCTGATGGTGCAGGAGCTTGAGAAAAGTGATTCTGCCACTCTTAGGAACAATCTAGTAGTGATAATGGCGGATTTTTGTGTTCGTTACACTGCTTTAATTGATTGGTGAGCGCTAATTGTACTAGTTGTGATATTTGACCCACATATGCGAAAGTGATAATCATTCACTTGAAACTTGGAAAACTGCTCACATGACTGATGCTTTATCGCTATACAGTCACATAGCAAAGATCACGAGGTGTCTGGGTGATCCGTGCGAAATTGTCAGGAGGCACACTTTCATACTTCTGTCGAGATTGCTCCAGGTCTTGTTTTGCTCGTGGTATCACTATTTATGATGTCATTTTTAGACAAAAGCTTTGCTTGTTCATGAAGACGTACTCTTCCATTGATTGGTTGGCATAAATTTCTTCAGAGGGACTATGTGAAATGGAGGGGACAGCTCTTTTTCCGATTTCTTTTGTCTCTGGTGGATGAATCTGAAAAGATCAGAGAACTTGCTGATTTCCTCTTTGGGAATATTCTAAGAGGTAGTTTGCAGTTATAAAGGTTGATCTTCAAAGAGATGCTCATAAATCCTATCCTTCTAACTATATGTTCTTCTCTCTTTGCAGTCAAAGCACCGCTTTTAGCTTATAACAGTTTTGTGGAAGCAATTTTTGTTCTGAATGATTGCCGTGCGCACAGTGGACATTGTGGTTCACAGAGTTCGCAGGCTGAGAGCCGTCTGTTTTCGATAAGGTATGGGTTACATATCTCAATTAAGATTGCTTACTGGAATCGAGATCTCATTCAAAGAGATAATATCATATGGTACCAAAGTAGACTGTTCATCAGGCTTAAATTTCCAGGGGCATTGATGAAATTTCAAGGTCCAAAAGAATGCGCATTTACACTAGTTTGCTGAAACAAATGGCCCCCGAGCACTTGTTGGCCACATTTGCCAAGATATGTGCAGAGATACTTGCAGCGGCATCTGATGGTATGCTCAGTATCGAAGATACTACTGGACAGTCAGTTCTACAGGTACTACACAATGCATATCATATCAATATTGGTCAACGGTCATGCATGGATAGCTGCAGAGAATGTGATATAAACAGTAATATACGCAGAAGTATTTCTCCTTATCTTAGTGGAAGATGCAGGAAAATAAAAGAATATATGTTCGCTGTTTGGAATTAGACATTGCAAATGCTATCCCCATAGGCCCAAAATAACACGGAAACTGTCCCTTTCTTTACCATAAAAGGAAAAATGTGGTCTCTCTGCGAAATGCTTGCTGAACTTCATGTACTGTGATTCAAGCATTGTGATTGAACTGGCACTTAGCAGTTGTCGAATATGTATTCACCAATCACCGTTCTTTTGGTTTAATAAAACGTTTGTATTTGACCCTGTAAGCTTATTCTCAATGAATATCCCAATTCTTCTTATGACCTGCATAAACTCATCTTTACGTGGTTTTATGCACCCTCAACTGAGGGAACAGGATGCCTTTCAGATTCTTGCTTGCAAGGAGATCCGCCTCCCGACAAGCCGGAATTCCACATTGGAGTCTCCCGAAATGGATGAAGAAAGCAATGGTTCTGGTGGAACATCCACTGCAGCTGCTAAGGGACGGGCAATAAGCCAATCGGTAAGAAAGAGCCTCATACAAAACACCATCCCAATATTCATAGAGCTGAAGAGACTACTCGAGAGCAAGAACAGCCCCCTCACGGGTTGCCTCATGGATTGCCTCCGTCTTCTCCTCAAGGATTACAAGAATGAGATAGACGACATATTGGTGGCCGATAAGCAGCTCCAGAGAGAGCTCTTATATGACATGCAGAAATATGAATCTGCAAAGGCCAGATCAGAAGCTGCAGAGGCCGTTGCTGCAATGGAGAAATCAGTGAATAATCATACGCCTCAGGCTTCCAACGCTCCCAGTGGAGTGCCGTGCCAGAAGAAGTCCTCTAGCGAATTGCAGAGCACTTCTAGAGTGGCTTCGGCTCGAGCAGACGCTGCAGCCGAGGCCACGGCACGGTCTGTGCTCAGGGAAGTGAGCAGAGGGACTTCCACGCCGCCTCTTAGTTCTCTGAAAGTGCCAAAGGTCAGGTCTTGCCATGGGGGGGGGCGCTCCGAGCAATCGTCCCAAAGAAGTACTGGAATCCTTGAGAAGGCAACCCTTCGGATCTGATGATGAAAATTAGAGCCGGCTAATGAATCGTGTACTGTTCTACTTCACCTGAGAATGAAAACCATTGTAAATAGTCTAGAAATCTCATGCAGTCTGTACCATGAGCAAGTAAGCGTACTTTCAATTTCACAGCGCCAGTTTATGATCGACTTGTTTAAGTGCATCGTTGAGATTCACAGGTACTTCACTCACTTGCCATATGAAATAGATTTACCGCAGTCGCCTTTCTTTGTCCACATGGTAGAGAAACCAGCCAGCATGCAAAAAATCAAAGAGTGATTGGACTGATTCAATGCGTAATAAAACGCAGTGATTTGTAAAACGTTTTCCTAAAATTAATTGCATGTATTGCTTGAAATAGTGAGTCAACGATAAATATTTTTATTACTGACAATAATTTGTGTCCAAATATTTGCGTAGACGATTTAAAACACTTTTCATTCATTCATTCATTTTTTGAAGTGATATAAATAATCATTTTTTTTTTGAAAAATATTTTTTAAATTACTTCATTTTTCGAAAACAAATAAGTCCTTTACTTTAAATTTGGTTTTAAAAAAGAGAAAATAACTCGCTGAAGATTTAAATATGTTGTATATCTCATGGTGACTTGGGTAATTGTAAACTAGACCGACAAACCGACCAATGTAAAGAAACACATGTGAGTTTAGGAAATCGTAAGGAAAAATTATAAATATCATTGCATTTGGTCTTAATTAACCTTTGAAAGGAAATAAGTATGGCGTATGGGAGCCGTCGTTTGACAGAAATTTAAAGGGTCGCGTTTTTTCACTTTTTTTTTTGGCCGGTCCCACCTCCCTCCCCCTCCTTAATTCTTTCTGTTCTCTCCCCTCACAGAGGTTATTCAGGCCCTCTCTTATTGCTGTTAATTAAATCCGATCAGGGTTTATGTTGTAACAAATGCGAAAAGTAAATACAGAACATAAGAATTTACGTGGTTCGATTAAGGTGATTTACCCCGATGAGGCAGAAACAAGATTTCACTAAATAAAAGAGTACGGTTTATGTTTCGGTCTTATGTATTGAATAAAAAACACTATTAATTAATTTTTATAAAAAAAAAAAAAAAAAATCCAGTATAAAATAGAGCCCAAAATTTTCTTTGGGCGTCCCGAACTCCTATGAGATCTATTCGTACCGATTAAGATTTGTTCGTTGCTTTGAGTTAGTTCATCGCTCAACTCTCCGCATCACGATTTAAATCTCAACTTTTTCTCTACTTTTGGTCAAACAAAAAAATATGTCGAGTCGATGATAACCGGACATAAAATTCCATATTTAACGGTTCAAGCCTAGGTGGTAATTCACCCAATATCCGGAGCTGAAGATGACCCCCTCTCATCTCAATTCCGCTTAAAAAAAGATTTTCTGGTCCCTAGTTTGATACATGAGA
Source organism: Rhodamnia rubescens (assembly GCA_021437795.1). Taxonomy (NCBI): domain Eukaryota; kingdom Viridiplantae; phylum Streptophyta; class Magnoliopsida; order Myrtales; family Myrtaceae; genus Rhodamnia; species Rhodamnia rubescens. The sequence goes on from JAILYA010000039.1 coordinate 2,331,171, forward strand.
GAGAGAGAGAGAGAGAGAGAGAGAGAGAGAGGAAAATCATTCAATGGTATTGTCCAACCACATGGCGAGTGCCCGTAGATCTTTTCTTGTCTCGAGCTTCATCCACCCTAGTTCACCGAGGCCTCCTCTGTGGACATCGAGACCCTCACCAAAGCTTGCCACCCCTACCACCTCCTCCTCCGATAACTCCGGCACATCATCCTCAACGTCGTCTCCCCCTTCCTCAAACACCACTTAAAGCCCGTGCCTTCTACCCCTGTGGCCGCTCCCTTGGGGGTCCGACCAGGAGGCCACAACGCCCGAGTGCAGCGAGTGTCCATTCCGATCACCAACGTGACCGCTAAGATCGTCTTCCGAGAGAGATAAGATGGAAGGCGGGATCCACAAGAAAAGAAAACGCATTTGAGAGAAAGGAAAAGGGAACGCTACACAGAGAATGCTAACGATTAAAACTCACGGAGGATAATATGATCAAAACATTAAAATAGAGAGTGCATTAGCTAAGAAAAGATTGTAAATAGCGGCCCGATTGAAATGCTCTAGTGCCTTCATCATCACAGTTTATCAAGTTAATCAAAATCTAGCCTAGCACAAACCATCTATCTAAAGAGAAGAAGTGGAGATCGACATTGCAAAGGTTGACGGACGGCGTCCTCCCTTGCATCGTGGACAGGATGTCCAACTTTAGCTTCCAACCTTGTCGAACGTAGTCATCGGATTCTTTGTTTCTTCGAAATTTTCATGTCCTAATGTCTTCATATTGGACCAAAAATCATCCAAACCTTAAATTTCGTCCACTTGGTTGAAAAAAATCATTATCATCGTACAATTAAGTATCATGCATAGGCTTTTTTGGAGGGATAGTTGTCCCGAAAGTCCTAAACCTATTCTATATTGCCAATTCAATCCTAAATCTTTCGGACAAAAGCTCGAGGTTAAAATTCAATTGTGGATTTGCTTACTAATGAGATGTCGAGCACCATCGTGATTTCAGCAATTAATCAATTGCCTAGGTTTCATTTAGGGTAAACAAAATCTAACCCCATTAACACTAGTTATCCAAATTTGGCTAGAAATCTAACCAAGTCAGAGCCTGCGTTCAATTCAAACCCCTCTATAAGAAAGATTGCCTGGCCACAGCTTTTGTACTTCGATCTCTCGCATTTTCAATTGGTTAAGCCATGCCGGCAACTTCCAAAGCATGTGCATCGTGTAGGCACCAGAGGAAGAGGTGCGACGATGGCTGTCCATACGCCGAGCTCTTCCCGGCGAGCCGGTACGATGAGTTCCAGAACGCTCAGCGGCTCTTCGGCGTGACCAACATACACAACATCGTGAATGCGGTCGACCCTGAGCTGAGGAAACAAGCAGCCGAGTCGATACTCACGGAGGGTAACATCAGGAGTGGCGATCCCGTGCACGGATGTCTTGGCGTCGCTCGGAGACTCAAGTGGGAGATAAAGTTCTGCGAGGAGCAGCTCGAAGAGACGAATCGTTGCCTATCTTTCCTTCGACAGAGAGACCAAGAATTGAAGAGGCAACGACAGGGATTCAACAATACTCTAGTCGAACTACCGCCGTTGCCGCCCTCATTTCTCCCGAATGAGGGCGGCGGCGGGAGCTTCTACGGGCCGATTCGTTCTACGCCGGTAAGCCTAAACACAAACGATAAACCTCAGACGAAGATATCCGTAAAAGGGACACATTTAATTGTCATCCTTTTGTGGGCATGTAGGCCACTACTCTGTTTGACTCTAGCCCCATGAATTATCAAGGACTCAACTACGAATCGACGTACGAAGAAGGAACGACCAGCATCCAGCCCTTCAATTCCTTCCGCGCCCCCGAGACGTGGAACGACAACCCTACCGCGACGATAACGAGGTAAAATCTCCGAACCGGTTCATCTCCCGAACGCTCACCATACGGACGTCGGGTGGCGCACGATTAAACCGTCTCCGCTTCCGATTTCGCAGGGCGGGCCAAGTTGCTAAACCTGAAGAGCCGAAGCAGGCTACCCAGAGGGCGTGCGGTGGGACGGAGAACATGGGGCTGTGTTTGAAAGGACCGGACTTCGGATGCCATGGTGATCAAGACAGATAAAGAGATTCTGGCGTTTAGCAAAATGGAATTTGGAAGTGCTCATTCTGTTCCTTTCTTCGTTACAATTGAATAAGACATTGCAAAATTTTCTTTTTATTTGTGGCATGTGGTGATATTTGTCATCCTAACACGAAAATCTCCAACCGCGATAGGTGCATCCGAAATTTCAAATCATACCGAGTGTGATACTAATCATCTTAGATTAGTGTCACTCAAAATCCCAAACTTATAATGGCAAGACACATGCGCATTTCGTCACCATCCTGTCAAAGGCGGCTGTTAAAAATCTAACGTAGCACCTTGCGTGGACAACGGAAGACAAATGGAGCCGATGTGGCCACCACATGGCAAAATTATGCTCAACTCATTTTATGTTTTTTTTTTTCTTGCATGGCTCATTACAATTCGAATTTTTGAATTCATGATTTCTATGAGTCTGAATCAAGAATCTGACGTTTCTCATTGACTTGCTTGTACATTTTAAGTATGTGTTTTAGATTTGTGTCGCTTTTTTATTTTTCCTTCCTCCACCATCTTGATTCTTGGTCAGCACCTGGCCGACGCGTCCCGCCGCTGCCCTCACCATGGATCGCCAATGCCTATTTCTCTTCGGCCACGCTCGACTACATCTTGCTCTGTCTATTTCCATTGCACTCTCGGATCAACCTCCATTGGAGATCGAGGCCGGCCCCCGCGCAGCCCCAGACGTGGAGTTTGCGGCTCTATTCCGAGGCCAGCCAAGGTCTCGCGGCCTCAACTCGTGGCTGCGACGACCTCCATTGAGGGTATCGCAACCCCGGTAGCCCATTATCGCCTGCCCCTTTTTCTCTCCATCTGAGCCTCTCCGCATTCTTCGAGCTCAACACCGTGGTAGAGGTCGCTTTAGGTCGAGCTCGACGGGCTGTGGCGGAGCTTGACCCTCGGATCTAAGTTCGAGCTCCCCGTGACGAGTGCAGATTAATGATGTCACATCAAATGCCACGGTGGATTTGTCCAAATAATTTTCTTAAAGAAAATTTTGTCATTCCACGTGTCAATCAAACGAATGTGTACCTTATTTTTCACGCGCTTGATAAAATTCCATTTCTTGAACATTATACGGCATGTCTCTCCACAGCCCCCAATCCGTTTGTATTTCTTTCTTCAGTTCACGCATCTCTCTTGCCGTTCCTTCCCCGCCATAGCCCAAATGCATCTCCCCGCCACTCTCTCACGAGATTGGGAGAGAAAGAGCTTCAGGGCCCAACCGAACGTGGGGCCCCAATGCTGCCCGAGGCAAGTCGAGGGCGAGGATTATTTATAGAAGAGCCCCAACAATGGCGATAGCGGTGCTGCACTTCCTTGATGAGGAAGAAGAATACCTCAGGCTCAATCCTTTGCGAAAGCAATCGTTTTCGAGGAACGGGTATCGCTAAACTCTCGCTTTCTACGCTACCAGGCGCTGCGAATGTGTAGGAACAGTAAAAGTTGCAGGGAGCGGTGGTTGCTCGTGAATGAGGGCGCTTCATTCACTTGTCGGGAACAAAGCGTCTGCCCTAAGCAAGGCTTTGATAGCCCATTGTCAAGCTATCGTGGGAGGAACCTTGAGGGATCTCTATACTGCCAATAATATATTAAGTGGGTATACAAAATGTGGAGAAATCTGGGTTGCTCACCGACTGTTCGACCAAATGCGCAACAGAGATACAGTGTCCTGGAACACCATGATTTCTGGTTATGTTAATAGTGGCAAGTTGGAGAGAGCATGGGGTTTTCTGGAGTCCATGAGACAATGCGGACTAGACTTAGATGCTTACACTTTTTCAAGTATGCTAAAAGGAGTTGCTAGTGCTAGTAGACTCGACCTCGGTCGGCAATTGCATTCCTTGATTTTCAAGCATGCACATGCCGGGAATATTTATGCCGGAAGCGCTCTTTTGGACATGTATGCTAAGTGCGAGAGGGTTAAGGATGCGTACATCGTGCTTCAACACATGCCGCATCGTAACTCCGTCTCGTGGAATGCGCTAATCAGTGGGTTTGCGCAAAGCGGTGACAGAGAGACTGCATTTTGTCTTTTAGATAGCATGGAGAATGAGGGTGTTAAGCCAGAGGATGGGACCTTTGCTCCTCTCTTGACATTGCTCGACGACCATGAGTTTTTCAGGCTTACCACACAGGTCCATGCCAAAATTATGAAGCATGGTCTAGAATGGGAAAATAATGTTTGTAATGCCGCGATTAATTCGTACTCGGAGTGTGGTTCCATTGAAGATGCTAAGAAACTGTTTGACAGCGTTGTCTTTAGAGATATAGTGACATGGAATTCGATGCTTGCTGCTTACCTTGTGCATGGTGATGAAGATTCTGCCTTTAGGCTTTTTATTGATATGCAATGGTTGAGCATTGAAATGGATGTTTACACTTACACAAGTATAATAAGTGCTTGTTTCGAAGAAGCACGTGAAAATCAGGGAAAGTCTCTCCATGCTTTGGTGATTAAAAGAGGCCTGGAGCAATCATTACCAATCTCCAATACATTAATGGCTATGTATATCAAATTGGGTAATGGATCCATGGAAGAAGCTATTAGTGTTTTCAAATCGATGGATTCCAAGGACCGGGTCTCTTGGAATTCCATGTTGAACGGATACTCCCAAGTTGGGTTGAGTGAAGATGCCTTGGAACTTTTTGCTCACATGAGATCTTTGGATACTGAGATTGATCATTACGCTCTTTCAGCGGTTCTCAAGTCTTGCTCTGATTTGGCAACTCTCCTTTTGGGCCAACAAGTTCATGCATTGGCACTTAAGTTTGGCTTTGAGTCAAATGAATTTGTTGGCAGTGGACTGGTCTTTATGTACTCTAAGTGTGGCATTATTAAAGATGCTAGAAGCTCTTTCGAAGAGACCTTCCAAAGCAGCTCAGTCACTTGGAACGCAATCATTTTTGCATACGCACAACACGGTCTAGGACATGCTGCACTTGATCTTTTCCATATGATGAGAGCAAGGAGAATAAAGCTTGATCACATCACCTTTGTTGCTGTCCTGACTGCTTGTAGCCACATTGGTTTAGTTGAAGAGGGCTATGGGTTCCTATTGTCAATGGAAACTGATTATGGCATTCCTCCAAGGATGGAGAACTATGCTTGTGCAATTGATCTTTTTGGGCGTGCTGGGCTTGTGAATGAGGCTAAGGCCTTGGTGGATTTGATGCCGTCTCGACCTGATATGATGGTATGGAGGACTTTATTGGGCGCTTGTAGGAGTAGTGGGAACATGGAATTGGCTTGTCAAGTCGGGAATCGACTACTTGAGTTAGAGCCTGAAGAGCATAGCACTTATGTTCTGCTCTCAGACATGTATGGGCGCCTTAAAAAATGGAGTGATCATGCCAGGGTAAAAAGGCTTATGAGGGAAAGAGGGGTGAGGAAGGTCCCTGGCTGGAGTTGGATTGAGGTCCAAAACCAGGTTCATTCTTTTAACGCTGAAGACCGTTCCCACCCGTTCTGTGAAGATATATACCCTGTGTTGGAAGGCTTGATGGATGAAGTAAGAAAGTTGGGTGGGGATGTCAATTCAGAGGATTCAGCCCAACAAATGGAGATATGATTCGGGACTCTTTGACAGTGATATTTATTCATATTCTTTTAGCCGATGGCAACGAATAGCATTTGTTCAGCTACAGGTGCTCGGATAATTTTACAGGCAAACATTTGGTGTAGCGAATAAGGAAGAACGATAAGCATTCTCTATTGTAATCATACAGAAACACAAATTTCATGCAGCTTTCTTCTCATTGTTTTATTCTCGATGTAGAGGAAGAGAAATTGGTTTATCATGAATGCAAAGAGTATCCTTATACAATCAAAGTTACTATCTTCTGTGAATAGGAAGTCCCTCTGTTGCTCTTCAAGAGGAAAAGGCTGTGCCGCTCTGAAGCTGGGAGAAGGAGTCAGCATAGTGGAGGAGGAAGAGGAGGATGCCTTTCAGTGGATCAGGATTTCATTAGTTTATCAATTAAAGGTAACTGAGCTTTGCATTGGAAAAATCAGTCTTAGTAGGTTGTTGAGCTTCACCCGTTATTTCCTTCCACCACATAATGTTGTCGTCGCCAAATTCCATGTCACTTGGTCATATCTACCTCACTGCAGGTCAGTACCTTCCGAAAGAAACAAAGGGCTTCATTAAGGGGAGATTGAGTTAATTTGCTGGCGAATGAGCGTGTTAAACTCAATACTGACAGGGCAACCAAAGGCAACCCGAGTGTCACCGGAGCAGGCGGTGTACTCAGAGATGGGGGAGGAAATTGGAATGGAGGATGTACAAGTTTGGTGGGCATATGCTCTTCCGCACTGGCGGAACTTTGGGCTCTTGATCCCAAAATTGGCACGACTACTTGACTCTCGAACAATGCTCGTAGTTGAAATGGATTTGCATTTGGTTGTAGAGTTGTTAAGGAACAAGGATGGGAGTACGATGAAGCGGAATCCTTTGCTGAATTGAATTGAAAAAATTATCAAAAAAGTTATAAATATTTTACATTTTTGTCAATTCAATCATAAACCTTTTAAGTTTGTTGATTCGGTCCTAAATCTTTTCGCCTTTTGTCGATTTAGTCTTATTGGCTAGAAATCGTTCACGCTGAACGCCGTGCGTCTTATGTGGCATCGCCGATGTTGATATGGATAAATTTTAGTAATTTTCTAAAAAATAAAATCATTTTTTTTCATTTTTTTTATTTTTAGTTTAGAGGCTGGCAGGGCACTGTGACCCATGACGGCCACGGCGAGGGCTTCTCAACCCTTGCCCATGGTCTGGCGATCCCTGTGGGCCCTAATCAGGTGAGGCCGCTGGACTCTAAAGGGAGAAACAAAAAAAAATGCAAAAAACTAGAAATTTTTTTTATAAAATTATTAAAATTTGTCACGTCAGTGCCATTGCTTGTGCAGCATGGGATGGTCGGTATTCACGTTAGTGATTTCCGGCCAATAGGATTGAATCGAGAAAAGATGAAAATGTTTAGAATCGAATCGGAAACTTATGAGGTTTATGATCGAATTGATAAAAATACGAACGGCTTGGGATTAATTGGATAATTTTTCCGAATTGAATGAATGGCCAAATTTTAGAATGTATAACAAGAACGAACCAGCAGATTGGCTTGCTAACTGCGGGGGACTCTGATGAAGGCAAAATTACAGTTTCTGCAGAAGCCCCGAGCGGGACTTTTGTCCCATGTAGTTCTTGGCGTAAATAGGCGTTTCGGATTGGAGCCTCGGATTCCCCTTCAGCTTTTAGCCCTTTGTCTCCACGCAAAAAGACACGGTTTAATGTTTGACTCACGGGACACCGGACAACGAAAAATTAATGTTGGCTCGCAAGCATCTTTTATACAATGCTCAGGATTCCTTTTTTTTTTTTTTTTTAAACTTTCTCTCCTTGGAAAAAAAAAAAGCAAATAAATAAGTGAAAAAAAGAGAGAAGAATAATAAAAAAAAATTTTAAAAAAAAACGACACGTTCATTCTGTATAATTAAATTTGATATCATAGCAACGCAAATACCTTTTTCTCTTATTGTCGTTTCAATAATTAAAAAAATAATTAATAATGAGCATTTTTATTCTTGATTAATATCATTATATCTATGATTTTGGAATGGCAATCAGTTTGGCCGTGAAAAGATTTTTTCTTTTTTTGGAAAAGGATGTATTCTTTACTTTTTTTAAAAATATATTTTTAATTCAAAATATCTCTTTACACCATTTTCTTTATCTAAATGAATTGTTTCTCTTTTCTCCCTTTCTTTAAGTCTATTATATAGACGTTATTTCGATCTTAAATTTTTTAATTTGATCAAAATTTAGTCTTAAAACCTTTCACATTTTTCTAATTTTGTCATTCCAGCTAAAGTTGATCGAAAACTACTAAAGTGTACAATTTTTACAAAAAAAAAAAACTTGTAATTTTTCCTTTCCTTTTCATTTTATTTTTTTAATTTTTTTCTTATTTCCCTCATCGATCCTCAGCCCCTGCCAGATCTAGATGAGGCCTACGGTAAAAAAAAATGAAAGAAGAAGAAGGAAAAAAATGAAAAAAAAATCATATAAATTATCCAAATTAGCACTAGCTTACCACACGAGACACCCACAGTCCACATCAGCGATTTTCGATATTTTGATTGGAAGAACCACATCGACAAAATTATAGAAAAAATATTTATAATTAAATTGATATCTTTTTGTAATATCTTTAGAACTTAACTAGGGCAATTATCCTTCAAAATTCATCGGAATGACTACATCGTGCACGTCATAATTGGTTTAGTCTTTTTGTTTTTTTGGGTTGGTAATTATCCCGTTCGTTGGTTTAGTCTTTTTTGTTTTTTTTTGGGTTGGTAATTATCCCGTTCGTTAATCGACAAGACAGCTTCTAAACAGATATTGATGACGGTCCAATATATCATGCCACTTTGCCGACCTAGGATAAGCTTTAAAGAAACAAAGAACACAATCAGTAACGTCCACGTGAGCAAACCCATCACTTAAGGTCGGTCCTATGCAAAACAAAGTGCGAATCATCTGCTCACACGACACAGGCTCGCTACTATAACAGACAAAAAGCTCGTTCGTTTTTATTGATGACTTCCGACCCCAAAGTCAAACTTTTCCATTATAATTCGCATTAACCTCCACGACTTAATAATTACATGCACCCCCCCTTAATGCCACTGCACGTTACTTTAAAAAAGAAAGAAAAAAAAACCCATTTTCTATTAATTGAAACTTAATTCTCCCCCTCGAAATTACAGAAATACCCCTGGACCCATCGCCTGCGAGCCCAAAAAGAAAAAAGAGAAGACCCGTTCGTAGTTCGTACCAGACTGCATTTCTTTTGTGTCTGTTAGTGCTTAGACATCAACAGCGAAATGACGGAAATGCCCATGCTCCGAATCGAGCGAAGGCCCCACCCGGGGGAAGGGGGCAAAACCGCCATCTTCACGAAGCGCCTCTTTTCAGCATCTCCCTGTAATTCAGGAGCGAGTCGAGCCTCTGCAACTTCAGGTGCTGCCTGAACCGGTTGATGAAGGCGTCGGCTTTCGCGTCGATCTCGTCTCCTTCTTCCTCGACCGGCGCCGCCGCCGCAAGGCAACTCTTTTTCTTGCCCTTTCTCGCCGGCTCGGGCCCCCGACACTCCACGAAGTCGTCCTCCTCGAAGTGCCCGAACGCCGACCTCTCGCTGGCCGACTTCTTCATCTTCGCGGGGAGCCTCGCCGTAGCCTCGCCAGGGGCGGCTATCTTCGAGTCTGACGTGATCCTCCTCACTAGATGGTCCTGACGGGCCCGACCCCCGTCAGCGTACGGAACTGAGTCATCGTCGTCGTCGTCGTCGTCGTCTTCAGAATCGGAGTCAACTCCGAGGTGGTGAAGCGCATCTGCGTCAGGGTCGGGCTCGCTCGATCTGTAGATGGAAGAGAAATTCATGGACTTGACTCGCTCGAGGAGAGACGGGGTTCGGGCGAGCCGGGGCGGCTCGACTCGGTCCGCGTATTCCTGTCCCGATGAATGTTCGTCGTGATCAGCTTGCGGCTGGGCGTAGCTCGGCGCTTGGAACTTGTAGAAGGAGAAGTCGAAGTCGAAGGACTTGAGCCGGTCGACGAGGGAAGGCGCTCGGGCGAGAGGCGGCGATTCCACCGGGTGGGAGACCTGTGGCTCCGGGTACGAGCCTTGGACGGGGACGGGGTCCTGTTCGGGATAGCCAGCGGGGTGGTCGAACTTGTAGAGAGAGAAGTCGATGGACTTGACGCGGTCGAGGAGGGAAGGAGCGCGGGCGAGCGGGGGCGACTCGACCCTGCGGGCGAAATCGTGCTCCGGGTAAGAATGCTCGTAGTGGACGGCGTCCGGCTTCGGGTGTCCGCCGGCGGGGTGGCCGAACTTGTAGAGAGAGAAGTCGAAGGACTTGACGCGGTCGAGGAGGGAAGGAGCGCGGGCGAGCGGGGGCGACTCGACCGTGCGGGCGAAATCGTGCTCCGGGTAAGAATGCTCGTAGTGCACGGCGTCCGGCTCCGGGTGTCCGCCGGCGGGGTGGCCGAACTTGTAGAGAGAGAAGTCGATGGACTTGACGCGGTCGAGGAGGGAAGGAGCGCGGGCGAGCGGGGGCGAGTCGGAGGAGGGGCCGAGATGGTGGTGGGGGGCTGCCTCCTGGGGGAGCCGAGACGGGAGGTGAGGACGATGGTACCGATCACGAGGTTGAGGAATATGAAGAGAGAACTGGGCGTGAACCAGCCCTCCATGAAAGCCCACATGGCCTCGAGAACGTCACCGTTTCTGTAGCTTCTTCTTCGCTGGGTTATGGTCGCAGGGAAAGAGAGAGCGGGTTCTGCAAATCGGATCCAGATGTAGAAAGGAGACGGCGAGGCTGAGACATATTTATTGGCGTGGGTGTGCGAAAGAAAGGCAAAGGACACAAAAAAAAAAAAACAAACAAAAAAAGGGCAAAGGATGGACGGAGCAGGGACGATGATGTCTTCCGTTTGGCTGTCCTTTTCTGGAAATCTTCTTCTTTTTTTTGTTTTGTTTTTATTATGGACCAAAAGGACAAATCGGTGGGACACACACGTCGGAAATTTCAAAGAGAGATGATTGCTCCGAAGCCGAAGACGAAGACGAAGACGGTCAAGCCATTCGCAGCCGCCGCCGTCATTTGCACAGCAATCTACTATGTTACTGTCTTAGTCGATTTTAAGATTAGCGATCAGTTTTGAATCATAAAAAAAAATTAAAAAATTAAAAATTATTATGAGATCTGTTCTTTCAACAATTTATGACTTATAATATATTGTTATTTTTATGATCACTTAAAAATTATTATACGAGTAAAACTCAGAAAAAAACTAGCATTTTATGTTTGTAGCAATCCCTCGCGGTCTTGTATCTTGGGGCTAAATTTGCTGCAACTCCCCCCAAACAAATTATATGGTTTTGTCGGTGAGAATCGATCCGCGGATGTGCCGAGGAGAGGGCCTATGGAATCCAACGTGCGCCACGGCGATCAAACTCCCCGACGCTCGAACCCCACTCCCTCGGGTCGGGGTTTCTTGCCGGAGCTAGAAGTGCGAGAACGATCGGAAAGCGAATTGTCAGAAAATTAAAAAGGCATCGAAGCGAAAAAGCGCCAAAAGGAAATGAACGGGAAAGAGGCTGCGATGGCGCGTCCAATTCTATTACCCCCTTTCCCTTCCGCCCGATCTCTCTCGATTATTCTCGGGAGAGACTAAAAAGGAAAAATGATACTTAAGTAGCAATCTTAATAAACCAAGAAATGGTCCCATCGATTTTGGGGATAGGGGATTCGCATTTAGTCGTGGTAGATAGATAATGTGCGGACATAAGTGGCGGAAGGTTAGATGAACATGGGGAGGAGTGAGGTCAATCCATGGAGCGGTCACCGTCCATAACTAACGAGCCCCTGTCTTCATGTGCATCTTCCCGATAAATTATCGTACTCCGAACAGTAACAACGCCACATGGGCCTCCATTGCGTCTCGGTCGGGGCAGCCCGCACCATCGCATTTGCTCCAAATCTAACGGCCATCCTCGCTTTAAATTTAGGAGAAATTTCTTTTTTTTTCCCAACCATATGTTGCCCTAAAACAATTATTTCTAAGTGGCGGACAGCAAAAATGGACCAAAGACTTTTGACCCGACGCGCAATGTAATTTTTTGAAATTTTGATTCCATAAATTATTGACGAAAGCTTGCCGCGTAGTCATTCTATTTTGGTTGAAGGACAAATCAGAAAGTTTCTAATGGAGTGGATTATTTTATACCAATTAGGATGTTTAATAACGATGAGTCAACGTGTCCATCTTGGTCTTTGTATCCAATCTCTTTCAGAAAAAGAAAAACTAAAATTAGGGCGTTGGGGGTGCCCACCGTTATTTGATGATATTGATTATTTTATCTTTATTTGAGACGGATGTCTTGCGTGGATAACTCATTTGCATTTTTCCTTTTTCGTCCTCTGTTCGAACTCAACGGATTGGAAGCCGCATCGGCCTGTTTCGTTAACTGGAATTGAGGAAAAGACGATCATTGGATGCTTTCATAGGACACATGGGACTAAATTGAACATATGTTAATAATCTAGAGACCACACGTTGGGCCCAAATTCACGGACCATACGTATTATGTTCCGTCGTTTCTAATGTGGGTTGCAATAAAATTATCCTCATACGGTGATCTCGCCTCTCAAAGTCTCCTCCGCATTTCCTAGTTGGAGCCGCTTGTCTCAAATCTTTGAAGTAAGTCAAATTCCCGAGCAATCGAAGGGCGAATACATATTGTTTGCATATGTGACGGACACTAGACAGGTTCGGGTGTCTAGAGCAAGATTTCGAGTCCTAGTTTCACATTTCGGTGGTCGTATAAGTGATCGTGAGAAATCGTTGGCTACGAGAAAATCGAGTCGCCATCCACCGTTGTGGACAAAGACACGCGTCACCCAATCTCTGCAATCCCTCATCATTCCATCAAACAGTGTCGATTAGGTGACGTGCACGATGACGTCGGGGACTAGACGATTGCGATGTTAGCTCCGGCCGAACCCTCTTGAGCAAAGAAGGTTTTGGGCGTGCCGAGAAAATGCTATTTTTCGACCCGAAATTTATCTAATTACGTAATAAAATCATTTCGACCAATTTTGACCAGGCACGGTCGGCATCCACGTCAATAATTGCTAGTAGAAATTGGTGAAAGGACTAGATTGTCATATTGTGAATAGAGTAAGGACTAAATTGACATAATTAAAAAAATTTAAAACTGAATTGGATATCGTACCATAGGTTTAGCATTTTTTTAGTCAGTTTTTTTTCCAAGATAATACTTTTTCTTAGTGATTTGTACTTGAGGAGCTTTTGTTGGCCTCCTATGCATTGCCATTCGGATCGAGACAAAAGTAGTTGGTAGAGCCATCGTTTATGGTAAATTTGAGCAGCTATGGAAAGGGGGAGGAATGAAAGTGGTTATAAGAAAAATAAGGCTAATTCTCCACAAAAAAAAAAAACCTCTAATTTAGGTGCAATTCTAATTCTGCCCCGATTGTTTTTTGTCTTAAAAAGAATTTAAATTTTTTTGCTTTAATCTTAAATCTGCTCATGCGTTCGAAAATTGCCACTCGTTTCATAACGAGACAATTGTTGTTCCATATAAAGATGTGGGTGTTTATGAAAATACATATTCTGATAACGAACCTCCGACTAGTCCTAATATCAATAGTCTTGGAGAAACTAGTGGCAATTTTTGAATGCGTGATTTTTTTATTCTCCTTCTTCCTTAGGAAATACAAGGAAAGTACATTTCTAGCTAGTCATGGTTTTCTTCTTCTTTTCTTCCTTTTTCTGGGGCAGTAGCTATCTTGGTTTAATTTGTTTAAATGATTTTGTCACATCATATAAAAGGTTTGAGCTCGAGAGCTCACCTTTCGATAGGCTTTATCGAAAACAAAGGCAAAAAAAAAGCACCAAAATTCGCATACAGGCCCATCCTATTTAGGCCCAGAATTCCATGGAAGGCCCATCACATATAACTTGGCCCAAGGACATCATCCCATGAATCAGAGCCCAGAAAATCTCACTCGGCCCGTGCCATATCCCTCTCTCTCTCCTCCCTCACCTCTTCGCCATTTGTATTTTCTCCTGCGCTTGCTGCTTCTCGGCCTTCGTCACTAGTCTCAATGGTTCCTCCGAGAATTCTCCTCTGCGGAGACGTCCGCGGCCGACTCAACCAGCTCTTCAAGCGCGTTTCCTCGGTATCTCTCTCTGTCTCTACCTCTCGTATCACTGTTTCTCTAGGGCTTATGCCCCTCTCTTAGCTCGTTCCGTTGCGGTCCAGGTGAACAAATCAGCTGGCCCGTTCGACGCGCTGCTCTGCGTGGGCCAGTTCTTCCCGGACGCGCCGGAGTTGCTCGAGGAGTTCGCGGACTACGTGGAAGGTCGGTCGCCGGTTCCTCTCCCAACCTACTTCATCGGCGACTTTGGCATTGGAGCTCCGAAGGTGCTGTCGGCCGCTTCGAGGAGTCACGCCAACTTAGGGTTTAAGATGGACGGTTTGAAGATATGCGAGAATTTGTATTGGTTGAAGGGGAGTGGCAAGTTCACGCTTCATGGTAATGTTCATATTTTTTGCGATCGATGTTTGACCTCTTTTTACGGCTGTTAGATTAGCTTCATCTTTGAATTAAATTACGCTGCAGAATTGCCAATTTACTCATGTCTGCACACCAACTACAGCTATAATATGGAAAAGGACTTAATAAAACCCGCTAACAGTTGAATACATTTTGCGCGTTTTTGCTAGGATTAATAAAACCAACTTCTGTTGGTGGCAGCCTTTGGGGCCAATCATTTGTGGAGCTTTAAGGGTGCGCATGGCAACAATTCTGCTTTAGAAATCAACTTCCGGAGTAGTTCAAATGGCTCCAAAATTACTTTTGGAGAAAAATTAAAAAAAGCTTCAAAAATAGAAAAATAAAGTTGCTTAATGAAATGGATTTTTGCTCCAAAAGCACTTTTGGATCAGAAATTCTACTTCAGAAATGTTGCCATGCGCGCCTAGCTTCCATTATAACCCTAAATTGGGAGTGTAACATGTAACTTTTTAGGATATCCATGTTAGACATGAAAGATGGTGAATTTGTTATGTCCTAAGTAATATCCCAATCACTGATATATGTTATGCTTGCCGAACTTCTTAAGAGGTTCTGGACAATTTCTGCATTGTTTGATCGTCTTAGAGGAATCATTTTCACTCATTTGCGTATCGGCTTCAGATGTTTCATTAGCTAAAATTTCCCTGGTTGAATATGGGAAAGATTTTGTATATTTATCTCTGATTAGATGTACTTATGTTTAGGGTTATTCGTGGCTAATATGGAAAAGATTTTGTATATTTATCTCTGATTAGATGTACTTATGTTTAGGGTTATCTGTGGCTTACATATCTGGTAGGCACTCTTTGGATGGTCAACAATTGGGAACATACAGTCAAGATGATGTTGATGCCATGCGAGCGTTAGCTGAGGAACCTGGAGTTGTTGACTTATTCTTAAGATATCCTTGCTAGTTTATTTATTTATTTTTAAATTTATAATATTGTGAACGAAGGGCCGCCCTGGTAAGCTTGTTGCGTGTGTGTGTCGTGGTTATCGGCCTCGCAAATGCGGGGTAAGGCTGCCTAGTATTCCCTCCCCTTTATTTTTTTTATAATATTGTGAACATGTCTTGATCTGTTTTTTGTCGTGCGACGCTTTTTGCTCTCCTTAATTGGCTTTCACTAATGAGTGGCCAAGTGGTGTCACAAATAGAGCTGCACAGACAGATGTTCCTCCTGGAATATCCGAGGCTTTTGGCAGTGACTCTACAATTGCGGAGATAGTAGCAGAGATTAAACCACGGTAGGCAATGTTTTTTGCACTTCGTGAATGTCTTTGTTGAACATGAACTATTTGTGATTTTTGTAGTAAGACTGATGATTTGATTGCTATCTGTGATAGTTACCATATTGCTGGCACTAAGGGTGTATTCTACGCACGCGAACCTTACTCTAATGCTGATGCTGTTCATTTCACCCGCTTTATCGGTCTTGCTCCTGTTGGAAACAAAGAAAAACAGGTCCACTTGCCCTTCTCTACTTTGCGCCGTAGATCATTTGCGTTTGACAACTTGTAATTTTAGAAAATGTTTTTGTGCTTCTCCTTGTTTCTTATGCTTTGTCAATTAAATCTTGTTTATTTGATATTTTAGATAGGTAGGAAGTAGACTGACTTAGTAGTGAGCATTTTATTTGATTATCATCAATGTTAATCATGCAGTTAGACACTTGTTCTCTAAGGCATGCTTTTATCAATAGTAATGAATGGAGCAGTGGCTCTATCATCTTGCTCTATGTACTTCTTGTTGTAGATGAGATCTTTTCATGTGTTGTTGGTATGCTTCTCTATGACTTACTATACTTTTGGAGCCATCTGGCATTCAGACTGCTTTTAGTACATCTCTTTGTTTTTGTTTGTCTACTAGTGTCTCCGATTACCATTTTGCCCATGTGCATCAAGATTTTGTTTTCTTCTCAGAAATTCATCCATGCACTTTCTCCTACTCCGGCAGCTACGATGTCTTCCTCTGAGATGAGCATGAAACCTCCAAACACAACCTTGTCTCCATTTACATCGGTAGAGCAAACTGCTGTTGCAAAGGAAGCAGGAAAGAGGACTGCAGATGATACTAAAGATGCTCAATATTGGAGATATGATGTCTCCCAAAAACGTCAAAAACATGCAGTTGGTGACAGTGATAGGCTATGTTTCAAGTATTTGTCGTCCGGGACTTGTCCACGAGGTGAAAAATGCAACTTCCGACATGATGCAGATGCAAGGGAACAATGCCGAAGAGGGGTTTGTTTTGATTTTCTTAACAAAGGGAAATGTGAAAGGGGTCCCGACTGCACCTTTAAGCACAGTTTGCAGGAGGAAGATGAAAGCGGTTCTCAGAATGGAAATAGGTCTAGAGTTGCTAGTGTTAACAGGTCAGTTTGCTCCATGGTGCCTTCTGTTTTTTTGCTAATAAAACACATTGGCCCAAGTGGGATGAAATTGTCAACCACTGCTTATGAATCCATTTTAAAGCACAGTTTGTGATTGAAATTCAGGTCAAAAGAATGCTGGTTTTGTTTATCGAGCCCGAATGTGGAGTCTCACCTGATCATCAGTGTGGGAGAAATATACTACTGTGCACTGCCCAAGGGACCATTAGTTGAAGATCACGTGCTGATAATACCTATTGAGCATTCCCCAAATACTCTTTCTTTGCCTTCAGAAAGTGAAACAGAGCTTAACAGATTTCAGAACTGCCTGAAGATGTATCACAAGAATCGACAGAAGGAAGTTGTATTCTTTGAGTGGGTCTCCAAACGTGGTACTCATGCTAATCTTCAGGTATTGTCTAGTGCAAAGAAAATTCGTAACGTTGCTCATGGTATTACATCATTTCATTCATCCATCTTGCTATTTTATCTCTTATCTATGTGCCAGTTAAGCACTCTGTCTCTCAATAGTTTGACTGGATTGCCTGCAGGCTATTCCTGTTCCGTCATCTAGAGCAGCCGCTCTTCAGAGTATTTTTAATTTGGCTGCTGAGAAGTTGGGATTTAAGTTTAATATCTCGAGTAAGTTAAATTTGGCATTTTTCTTGTTTTTCTAGAGGTTCATAATAGAAAAAGAAACTTCGGTGACTTTCGTCCTTAATCCTTGGTATAATACAATCATGCACTTTTTGGGGCTTACAGACAACTCTATGTTTTCCCTGGCTCTAGTGGTCATAATGTGGCTTCCTTTAATTTTTTATGGATATAGTCATTGGCTATGATGGACACTTGACAGTTTACAGTTGCTTATCAGTCTCTCAATGCCATATATCCCAAAGAGAAATGAGTGCTCGGTATTGAACGGTTGATCTGCCTCGTGTGTGCAATTTTATACCCATGTTGAGTGGCTGAGGCATTGACAGTTCATAAGAATGTCCTAGTTTTCTTGTTGATTCAATTGCATCTATCATATTCATATTGCGCTTCACTTGATTTAGGTGCTGATGGTAGAAGAATGTTGAGAACAAAGTTTGACGGTAAATACAGTCTCTTTTACGTGGAGTTACCTGAAGGAACTGTACTATCACATATAGTGGAGGACAACGAGAATTTTCCTGCTCAATTTGGACGCGAGGTATTTTATCTGGCATTGTTAGTCTATTTGCTTTGATCGGTTTTCATCGTGGCTTACAGTTGGATTGGCGGCTTCTTAGTTAGTTTGGTTCTTCAGTTATGAAACGGTATTCATTCTGTCCTTATATATGGTGGGTGACAGAAGTCAATGATTTGGTTAAAGTGGTCTCTGACAATGTCTATTTTTAATTTCAAGGCTAACAGAACTGTCGAAAGTATGCATCTAGCTAACTGTAGACTTAGCAATGTAACATGATGCCAGTGAAAATATGCAGGTGGTTGCAGGTTTGCTGAACGTGGCGGATAAGGCTGATTGGAGGAAATGTGCACTAAGCAAAGAAGAAGAAATCAAATTAGCCGCAGAATTCAAGCGACAATTCGCGGCATTCGACCCCAATACATGATTCTGGCACTGAGGGTCAACCGCAGTACTTGTCTTCCATCGTTCATTTATGATAAAGACCTGGGAGTTCCGAGACAACCTCAGTTGGATGTTACTGCAAAGAGCTGACAAAAGATGACATTCTGGAGGTCGATTCCTGTTGGGCCACGACCTTCAGGTCTCGAGCATGCAGAGCGGAGTTCTTTATAATATTATTTGCAGATGAATGTGGCTAAGGATGATTCTTGCTGGGGGAACCACAAAGAGACGGGCAGAATCTGAGGACCTCAGAAAGCTCCCCAGGAGCCAATTTTGCTGAAAGAGACTTGGAAGTGTGCTTTACCTAAAAAATGTGCGTCGTTCTTCGAGCCCTTCGTGGAATCTACCGTCCTTTTCTTGGTCAAAATGAATCCGCAGTTGCATTTTCACATATTTCTTTACTTCGTTTCCATTGATTATACTCAATGGCTTTGCTTAGTTGCTTGTCCTCTACACATGAAAGGTGCAAAAATTGTTTAAGCTCGTGGTGGGGCACTAATGCGCGACAGGTAAGGCGATTAGGACCTTCCCAGGTGCTGTCCTTAATCTCATGCGACGTTTTTGCTTCGCAACGAAACGTAAAGCGTTTCCTAAATCGGACAATAAAATAAATAAAATGAGAAAATAAGTTGGAAATTCTGAATCTATGCGGTTTGTTCGACGTGATTTGCTACACGGGGAGAGAGCAGTAAAAGATTTTTTTATTTATGGATTAAGCGTGCGATCAAGCTTACAATTATTGCATTCGAGTCACTCGAATTCTCGATTTTTTTCATTCTTACACTTGCATCAAGTAACTCCCGTGATGTTTATTCCTCACAATTCCTTAAAATTTCTCTCTCTGAACTTGGAATACTCGTAAGATGAGATTCCCGGAGGGAGTGCTCTAATTGGATGCACAACAAAACTCACGAAGTGCGTCTGCCCACCAAGAACAAGTCCACAATAGACTTTCAACGGTAAAAAAATCCAAAAGAATTCGGACCGGGGAAGAAGTCAGATTCCGAAGTCTCCAATTTGTTCTTTCTTTATACGGCCAGACTTTCTCGCATTTCGGATGCACGTCTCCAAAAGGGTGATGTTGCGGCGGCGGCGGGGGTGAGAATATTCGTGTCCGAATGCACGTCATCAATCTTCAGACAACCTTTTTGGTTATGATCGCGACAATGGACAAAGGGCGAATTCCTTTTGGAATTGGTTGTTCAAGAATGACGACCCACTAAAGGAGGAGGAAGCTAATGATATCGATCTTCCTTGTCACGAGCAAGTACGTGCACAGCGACGGGGAAAGCGAGACATATTTTGTGTTAAAAACCAATGTACCAAGCAGAAGCAACAACACAGTCAGTAGCTTCTTTCTTTCTGTTTTTTTTTTTTTTTTCGGTAGTTTGAGAGCTAACTTTCTTGTGGATGATTATCTAGCTCGAGAAAACCTAGAAAAGATGAAACCTGTGATATTTGTAGGACTGACGCCAACATTGGTCATGCATCCGGTGATCCGCGACCACGACAGATCTGCCGATACTTCGATAAGATTAAGCATGCCAGATTAAGTCTGATAATTATTCTTTCTGCCCAGATGCGGGCCTAGTCCTTTTCTTCTTGTTTTTGAAAATCTACGGGAACAATGGAAAGATCCGGCTAGAGCAATTTGCACTTTGCACGCAGATAATGGGACTTGGACACGTGACTTCACCTAGTGGAACTGATCCCTTCTCATATGTGACGTGCCCCGAGCGGATCAATCTCGTGTTTCATCTCAGATTTAGCCTCTAACTTAAATCTCCGGCCACAACTTTAGGACGAATCTCTTATTCCGGTCCATATATCGATGGAAAATGTCGACAAAGTTCCGGAGATACATGCGCGGCGCTAGCGTTCATGGATTGGATCTCTTAATTCACCCAAATCCAAATGAGTCATGGTGAACAAGCCACATGCAGGGACGCTTGCATGCCCGGCCCGTCTTGGCCAGGCTTCCCTTAGGTATCTAATGATCTTGTATTTTTGCTCACCACTAGCGTATTACCATACCTACTGCCCATTTATCACGGAATAACCATTTTAGGTGGGACAATTTAGATTCGCCGGTCCACATAGGCTGGATTCTTGCTCAGGCGGTGGCTAAATTTTATCAAGTTTGCACTAACTATGACATGTAACTGTCACTCATTAATATTTAGCACTTAATCAGCATTTTCCGCCTCAATTTGGATGGAAAGATGCGAAATTTATCCCAAAATCAAGACTGAGGATTAGTGTCGGGAGCATATTTGTAACGAAAATAAAGCAGGAGGACCTAAATTGAGCAGGAGCAATATAGGGGCCATTTTTGTAATTTCCACTCAACTTTTATTTGATTATTTTGCGTTAGTGCCGCAGTGTCCTCGGCTGGTGCTTAGTCAGCATTCTTCGTCGAACTCGAGCAAGAGTTTGTAGATTCAGCACCCGACATGGAGAGATCCCGTTTGGTCTATATACAAGGGCGGGCACCACTCGACAACACTGGTCTCACACATTACCCCGTATCGGAAAATCTCTGCTAAGGGAAGTTTTATGCGATGGATGTGGAACACAGCAGAGCCAACCCGGCCGTCGTCCTGAGCCTACTCGAACCAAGAGTACCACATCTCCGTCCCCGCCGCCGCCCTCGACGATATGCGAGAAGTACATACACCCATGCTTCAAAACCTCGACCATCGCCGTCTCGGTCTTCGTCTTCGCTCTCTTCGTGGTCGTACCCGCTCTCGTGGTCCCCGACTTTCGGGTCGAACTGGCCTCCTCCTCCGGCTGGTTCAACGTGTCCGCCTCCGGGATCTTCCTGCGCTGCGACGTTCGGATCGAGGTCAAGAACCCGAGCAGCTACTTCCGAGTGAACTACACGCGCGCGCGGGCCACGCTCATGTACAGCGGCAATCGCTTGTTGGGCGCTTCTTTGAACCCGTTCGTGCTGGGAGCAAAGAAGCAAACCACGGTCGCCGCCGCGTTCAAGTCGAACGTGTCGAGAAGTAGGAAGAGTTGGCAAGCCATCACTCTGGTCTCGAGTGTCTCGAGAGGCAAGGTGAGCATCGACGTCGGCCTGGCAGTCAGCAGGAGAATAGGGTTGGGCGAGTGGTGGATCGGCGCGTTGGATTTGACCATCTCATGCAAGGACATGATCTTCACGTCCCCGTCGTCGGAGGGCCAGGATTGGGCGTTGATCACTCCGTCCGAGCTCTGCAACATTGGCTTCTTTGGTTTTATTTAGCAGGACCAGACTCTGCCCATGGGAAACAATAAATAAATAAAAACCAGAAGAAAAGAGAAAAGGAAAAAATAGAGCGTATACATACATCGTAAATATAAAGAAAATTCTACATAAATGACCTTATCGTTCATTGGTTATTCTCGGGTGTACTCGACTCAGTTTAGGGCATTCGGATTGCGATCCGTCAGCTCAGAAAAAAGTTGATGAGCGGCCAGAAATGAAGTTGCAGGGTGGATACACCCCAATCTCACGAGTCGAGTTATTTGTACGTAGGACTCTGTACGTAGAGGATGTCTGGATTTCCTTATTCAGGTACTGTAGCTAGATGCCCCATACATGTTTAGCGGTATCAGATTGATTTGATTTAGAAGTGTGATTTTAGATGTGTGTGATAGCTAGGAGTTTATTCTCTTCATGTATTGTAAATGATAGACGTAAATGAATTGTATCTTATAATGGTTTATTCTTGTAAATAATAATAGATTTTATACATGCGATTGTTGATCTTCTTTTGTATGTTATGTCGGTGTGGTTGATTTCATCAGTTGCGACATATTTAGCTTAAACTTGTGAACTAGAGTTTCTAACGCGATACGAAAGCTGGGTAATATATACTCTAATACTTTGATCAATCCATCGATCGGCTACTGAATTCCTTCGTTCTGGCTTACATGTAAGAGATCACGCATCGTTTGCGTGATGCGGTGGTTAACATATTGTCGTTTTCCTGTTATTATGGAGGGAAATAACGAGACATTCGTATTGGAATTATGTCTCTGCGCAAAAGGTTATGTCCCAATAAGAATACACAAGAACGAAGCATGTTGTCCGAAGGAAAATGACCATACACATCGAGGAGACTCGCGTTAGTTTCGTCAGCAGCCTTTCCGTATAAGCTTAGTCGCTTGTTGATTGATCAAGAAAGAAGTCTGATACAGGAGGGAGATCAGAATCTGGAATTATATGGTTAAAAACAAGATCTGCAAAATGGGCCCACTTATTATTTTAAGTTACTAATTCATCCGAAGCGATTCGTATCACTGTACTCAAAATAGCATTGTTAATGATTCCCCTTTTCGGAGGATCTGTTTCGTGCTCCGGCGGCTGAGAAGCCTCAAGCTACGACCCCCCCTTACTCGACCTCTATAGAAGAAGACAAGCCCTTTCCATTTTTCATGATAAGTCGGTAAGCTCCGGAATCGCGGAAAACACACATCGTTTGTAGACAAGATTTACAACGTTGTTAGCTGGAGATTTGCGTTGAGATAGTATAAGAAAAGAAGGCAGCACTTGAGCTATCGCAAAGATTATAATGGTGGATTACCATTTCTTTTTCCTTCGTGGAAGATGGGATGCTTGTTTATGTATGGGCCACTAATGTGCATACTCTTTCGTTGTGCTTTGCTGGCTTACGACCACGGGATGGCGTAACTGGGTTTTGGCGTAGCCGAATGCACCACAAGGAAAATCACGTCATAAATGAATGTGTGTATGTAAGTTTAAATAGGATATGTTGCTAATATACGAATGGGAAATAAGGTACAATTTTAACCGTAGATCCACAAGGCATCATCGCATATTTTGCATAAATCACTCATTAATTGAAAGATCGTGTGGTTAGAAATAACCGACAAGATCTTGTCGGACTATCGTGGTAGCGGCTTCCTATATAAATATACATGTGGCTAATCCTATCAAAGTGGAAAAGCATAGAGGATCACTTGAAGGAGACTCCAAAAAACTGGGAGCTTCTGGTCAACTTATTAAGATCTACCAAACCAGCTTTGGGGGCACAAACTGATCCCGGTCCCCGTCCCGCCTTGTGCCCCTCCCTAGCAGCACTGGAGACGAGTGGCCGTGGTGGCGGCGGCAGTTTTTGGTTCACAAAGTGGAGGGAGAGAGTAGATTGAACTAAATCGTATTTTTTCGCGCAAGAATCGTAGACATTCTTATCATCAACTGCAATATGATGACGATTATCCTTAACTGCAGATTAAACAATCGTTAACGCTCGACATATATACTCACTAGTTCTTGTCCATTTAATACAAACTTCGCCGTCATTACTTGCCATCTTCACCATGTTCGGTTTTTCCCGAGTGCTTCACTGAAGAAACCCTAGATACTTACAGGCATTTTATCGTTCATGCATACGTCTGTGAATCAAGAAAAGATAGAATCTCAAAGCACTTCGTGGGAAGTGACTCATTGCGACATTAGAAAAACACAGAAAGGTTGTCGTTACGTGGTTTCCACAAAAGTGAGTCACTTGTATATTTGGCACGTCGGTTCTGTGCTCTGCTTTCATGTACGATTGTGGAAATCTGAGGTCCAAAAAATCTGATACGGGCAAAAAAGTTGAATGCTCCAGCAATTCTTAGTTCGATTTATACATTCAATAAGTGGCAAAAAGAAGCAGCTTCCACCTTCCCCAGCGCATCACAAATTCAAGTTTGATGTATGCTTGTTCGTTGCCTAGCAGAAAAGAAAAAGGAAAGATGGTATGGTATGCTTGCTTCATTGGTCTTTTGGAGCAGCCAATTGCGCCTCTCCGTCGATTTCAGACAAGAAAAAGTTTGAGCGTTTCACGTCGTCTAATGTGATTCGACTCTGATTTTCTAAATATGTTGTCTGCATGGTTTAGTTTTTAGATTGGATCCGTCCATAAACCATAATAGATTTCTGGTTTTTCATGCGGATGAAACCAGCAAAAGTATTAGGTTTCGTTTGTTTCGCGAAAAATGGATGATTTGAAAAATATTTTCCAAAAAAATGATGCTTTTGTGGAAATGAATGTGTTATGTTTCGGAAGTTGAAAGGATTAGGGTTTGCACCCGAGGGAATTTTCCTTACTTCCAGCCAAATCCTGATCGTGTGCAGAAAGACACGATATGCAGCAACTGCTTATCACAGTGAGAAAAAGGTTTTCTCTCTTAAAGGGTGTGTTTTTTTGTGCGTGCAATGTGTGCGTGAGAGAGAGCAAAAATTGCTTTCTTTATTCTTCCTCTTGTGACCAAAAGATTAAGAGCACGGAGAGTTATCTTCACGAGATTATTAGCACAAATAAGTATGGTGATTATTTGTGATGTTTTTTTACCATTTAACGAACGATTGGTAGTATGTACGAACTAGAGGTCTAACGCTTGTGATAGGATTCGGCGCACAAACCTCAACAAAGTAAGCGCAAAAAAGCTAGAAAGAGAAATCGATACACGAGATTTTATTCTGTTCACCATTAAACTAGGGCTACGTCTAGTAGAAAATTATACTATAATTAGCACCTCACACCTGTCGTTACATAATTCAATTATAAGAAAAAAAGAGTATATATAATAGTAACTATTCATGGACCTAAGCCCAAACTACCAATAAAAATTATGGGCTTAAATAATACAAGTCTTATGGTGTCTTCCTGTCGACGGGGAATATGAACCACAACCCAACATTCTTTCACTTGGTGAATACTTCACATATTTCTTCAAAACCAATACAGGTTGTACACCATTCAAACTTTTCTCGCACTCACTTGTCTTGGTAAAAAAATCTACAGTATTCACTTGTGTCAACTTTCTCCATCACCTTTCGACCAGAAAAAAAAAATTTATCCATCACTACAAATTTCTCTTCCACTTTTTCTCTAATAAAGTGATATAGTATGTTGATGTGCTTTGTTCTTGCATGAAATCAAGGATTTTCAGCTAATAATATAACACTGGGCTGTTAAACCCAATCTTCACACTGCCTTGTGTAAAACCAATGTGGAGCAGGACTCACTTGCCTTCCCGTCGATGGGGAGTATGAACTACATTCCAACGGCTTATGGGGCTCGAACTCAAGAACACTTGAACCAACTCGTTTCAAGCATGCTACAAGAGGTAATTCGTTTAACCCCTTTCATTTAATTTGCTTTTTGATGAAACACACGACCAACGCCTCTCGGAGACAGATGTATGAGTTTTATCTCCGCCGCGTTTATAATGATTATTTTACTTATGCACGTTACGTGTATCCTAACAAGGACCAAGTAGCGATGGGAGGTATGGCGCGAGTTCGGTGGTGCCTTAGGCATTGGGGATGCAAACATTAAAATCATTTTTGGATTTCCAAAGGTGAATTACTTGAGGAGAAAATTACTAAAAAAGCCCTAAACATATTCTAATTATTCCAGTTCGGTCCTAACCTTTTTTAATCAATTAAATCATAAATCTTTTGAATTTTTTTATATTAGAATGCAAATATTATTTTAATGCTTTTAATATAAGAAGTTTGTTATTCCAGAAAAATAGCTTTTATACCATAGATATAATAAATCCTATCCATTTTTATCATACCTCCCGCATGGGATATTTTTATTCGGGCTATATCCTCCTATATCCGACTTTATTCTACTCTAGGCAGGAACCAAGCACGGGATGGGACACATTTTATTCCATACTCCCTTTTATCCTACCAAACGATGCTTATGGTGACTTACTTTATAATGACATAACATTAATAGAGGGACACAATCGTAATTCAAATGTAAATTGAATCTCTAAATTTGATAATTCCTTGAAATTTTAGCACTTTCCAAACTTACGTGAACTATTTATCTTTTGTAAGTTCAATAATTTTTTTATTTCACAAAGAATTACAATTCACTTTTTTGAATAGATCAAATCTCTGAAAACCTTTTTCTCTAAATGCTTGGACTCTATAATCATTTGGATTAAGGAGATAGTCTTTTCATTATATATTGTCCGCCAACCCAGCCGCACCAAGAAGTTTCTTCGGGATCCATCCCGACCTAAAAGCGCCTTGTGTCATATAAAACTTTTCTCTACTTTCTCCTTTCAATTTTAGTTTCTTTATATTTTTTTTTTCCTTTTGATTTCATATGCATTTTGAATTTGAACTATTTATTACATAACACTTGGTCTTGGACAATAGATTGGCCTCAAAACTTGTTATGCATGTGGTGAACGGGGAAGGAGTTTGCAAGATATAAACAAGCGTAGCTATCTGCTAGAGGGCCTCACTTTACGCTTCTCTTTTGTCCCCATGAAACCGAACGTGGAACTTGTGCCGTTGCTGCTCCTATTCTTCAGTCTTTCTCTGCGCGAGATGGCATATATTTCCGAAGAGGATGATTTAGACTTGGAAAGACAGGTCAGAACTACGAACAAGCCATCCAACAAGACCTTTTCGGTAATTTTCCTTCAAACCCTTTTTCGCAGCAGCCCCATTTAAATTTCATGGAGATATTGCAATTTATCCGGTTAATCTTTGAAACATGATTGCCGCTCGGACTAACCGTATTTGATTTTGTCAAGACTAAAGAAGGAGACGCAATTGACTGTATTAATATAAACAAACAACCGGCACTCGATCATCCCCCTACTGAAGAATCATAAGGTTCATGTAAGAATTTATCATTTTCTCCTAAATCAATTGATAAATATGTGGTCCAATATCGGAGAATTAAGGTAAGATAGTCTGCTCGATTCTTCTATAATCTATTTTTTTCTTCTTGTAGACAAAACCGAGTCTACCTGTCACTAGCTTGCCCATAACTTCTCCAAATGCAAAATCGGTAAGATTTGGGTTGGGAGAAGCTTGCCCCGTTGGAACAGTACCCATTCGTCGAGTAACAAAAGAAGATTTGATGAGGGCAAGGTCCTTGCCCAAGATGCCGTCCGCCACGTCTATGAGACAAAACATTGGTTCTTCAAGTCAACATGTACTATCCCTCTCCAATGCTCACATGCATATTTACACACATGCAATAGCATCAGTGATCTCTTTTAAAATCTATTAATGAGGTTATGTGCATATGAATTACATGAGACCACAGGTCAAATGTCCACTTATGACAATCTCAAAATCTGTTCTTTCCATCATTTGGGTACAAACACAATATTTTAAAGTAAGACTGGTAGGCATAGGTGAATAAGAAATTATTTATTTTTTTGTCACTTTCTAGCAGTCTAAGTAATAAATTATCATTTGCAGGTGGTTTCTCTGACAGACAATAAGATAGAAAATATTAAATATGGAGGAGGCGGAGGTACGACAGTTTTTAATCTTACTGTAGCTCATGACCAACTCAGGCCACATATTGTGTGGATTGAAACTGGTCCCCCAAGAGCACATTAGCATGATTATAGCTGGTTGGATGGTGGTATATATATATATATGTATGGTGAAATGATCTGAGAGAAAAATCTTCTATTTTTTTTAGGTTTCTCCATAGTTATTTGGCGATACTCGTAGAAGGTTGTTCACATATTGGACAGGTGAGCCGTGAAGACAATTGTTAATTCTTGATTGAACCATTTATTTATTTTTGACCGATTTTTCGGGAATTCAAACTAGAAGTTGGAGATAATTCGAATGTTATTGACCAAAGCATTGTCCTCACAAGGTTGTGGCTATTGAAATGGATGCTACAATGTACTATGTTCGGGTTTTGTCCAAGTGGATAGGGAAATAACTCCTGGTTATCCATTTGAACCTGCTTCTACTCATGGTGGACCTCTATCTGAGCTTTTAATGCTTATCATACAGGCGTGTTTGATCTTTTCATGGTCCTTAAGATAATGATTTTTGCTAAAACATATTAGAGACTAACAGTTTTGTTCTCGAAGTTAGCAACTTTCGCTATATTCTACCCTACTGAAAGTCATCCATGTAAGCATATAATCAATCATCGCATCCATGTCATATAATTGTTATTGTCCCTAATGCCAAGCATGGTGTGATATGACAACGTTTATTGAAATAAACTGTTGCTAACAATTTCTGCATTTTTTCACGTTATTAGCTCGAAATTTGTCTCTAATCAGGATACAGAAACTGGGAATTGGTGGCTGGTTGTGACCGATCAAGCGATTGAAGTAGGCTGCTGGCCAAAGGAACTATTCCGGTATTTGCGCAATGGCTCTCTACACACAGCTTGGGGAGGAATTGGCATAGCTGGAAGCAATGGAATCTGTCGACCGATGGGAAGTGGTCGCAAGCCAGATGGTATTATCGAGCATGCCGCCATCTTTCGAAGACTCAACTGGATTCGATCGGATGGCCAATTCCTACCCCCTTCAAATGAGACGAGGGAGTGGGTGGATAGATCAAATGTTTATGGTTTAAGAAATCGTCACTGTGATAGCAAATATCAAAGTGGCTACATCATTAGCTTTGGAGGTCCAGGAGGTTATTTGAAGGGGACAAAAATATACATGAAGAAGCCATCTTGAGTACTTCAAACAACAAAGCTATCCATTTTTTCTTTCACATCCTTTTGTCTGTAATTAGTGATGTTCATTTCCATTTCTTTTCTCTCGCGGTTGAGGCCGCAATCGCACGTTATGCGACCTGTAACCATGATTCCTTCGATGTCTTCCTTGGAATTTCCGAATATGGTAAATCCCTACCGGCTCTTTCAACTAAAACCGTGGAGCGGAAGATGACTTGCTAAACAACGACAAATGAGCTGCAGAAATCTATCATAGAGATCAGACAAGTTGTTGCACAGGATAAACTTCATAGAAAAAAATGCTCAACTGAAATAATTTGATAAGCAAACCTCTTTATTTTTCATTTTATCCACTTCTTTATACAATTAATATTTCGCATTTTCTTTTCCTTTCTTGAGATTGAGATCGGAATTACTAGCAGTTAAAATTAGTAAGAATAAGCTTCCATAATACAATAGCTATTATTCGAGATATTGCTGCTAATGATTTTATTGGCAAATCTGAATCATCGCTACCCGCAAATAATAATGTAATTGTAGGTACGCTATTTTATTTTTCTACCCAAAATTGAATTTGACCCGGGATCTGACTTACACGTTTGGAAATACATTTGACCATTTATGATGGGCAAGCATTTATTAAGAGATCCGTAACAATATCTACTTTTTCGAAATCTAAATGGCTCTAGATGTTTCTCAATCTTTCAAAATAGAATATCTGATTTTTCAATGCATTGAAAGTTATGCCAATGAGGTTTGAAAGGGAAGAAGTATCGTATGTCAGAATTTAGTGAAATCTTCTTATTAACTAGTGAACATAAGAGAATAAGAGTACGACAAAGTAGGAGAGAGATGTGACGATCCTCAAGAATACGAGGAAGAAGCCACACACACTCATGTTTGCATCTATTTGGTTATTCTTTTTCGGCCATGAAAAAAGCCTGCGTCTCAGACGACTGGAATTTCCGAAGAAGGATGCATCTTGCTGTCTCCATATCTATGGCTTTGGATTACTTACGAAGAAGTAATCATGTTCAAGAGAAACTCCAAACTACATAACCAAGAGGGTGCTTTTCAGTCTTATCTCTCTATTTTTTTCACTAAACTAATGAGCGCGATTGACAAGGGCTGTCAAAATCAATCACGGATCCATTTCTTAACTCATATTCAATGGAATGAATTGTTATACAGGTTAGTTATATTTTTGTAAATGCGTCATAAATGGATTTAGAATGGTAAAATCGAAGATATTATGGATGTTAAATGGGTTCACAACTTACTTAGACCCAATCCATTTCTATGACTCTCTCTCGCACTCGCTTAGTTTGGTATATGAATTTTTCGACTGATTTAAATATGAAAATGTTTTAACAATAAGTGTTAAAATGGGTATATGTCGCTAAATTCGTGTCATATGGAAATGGATTATTTGGGTCGGACCATGTTCAACCCAACACAACCCGCCCTCTTGATTGATCTCCGGTAGACAAAATGTGTGAAGGTGACAGCAAATACTCGCCTTTCCATTTTAAAAATTTTGTTCGATTTCCACTTACTCGTATGGTTTTTAAGCAAATCTTAGTTGTCAAACTGCAGTCACGAGAGGACAACAAACATCACCGCTTGACTCACCATCTTCAATCCTCAAAGACTCTGCAATGCTCTCTCTCTCGGCTCCACTCAAAAGTTGACTTTAACAAAGTGTCTATATGTGGTTGGTAAAATATTTGCCCTGTTACAAAGCCAAGAATCCATTTTCCCACTTTTATGGTCGTGTTGAATTAGTTCTTGTTGTGGAATGTGATATCCTCAAAATTTCAAGAGCAAGCCATACTAAGCCAAGCATGGATAAGTGTAACCCGGAATGATATGAGAGAATAAACTTGTGCGCGGTGTGTTTGGTTGATGGAATTTCTCAACTCAAGCCATCGTCCACTTTGAGCCCAATCCCAAGGAATAGCCCGTCGACAATCAACTGGGCTAGGTGGGACCAGTTGCCAGTTTGGGCCGGGCGGACCTTCAAACTGTCCTAATCCGTATCCGGGTTCGTTCCTTAAATAAATAAATAAATAAAACAGCAACAACAACAACGTTTTTCTGGTTGGATGGAGCTTGGCTCGGTTCCGTCCGGGCAGGAGCGATAGCACCGCGACTGGCAGTGTGGTAAGGACCGAGCGACACTCGAGGCAGGGGCGCGAGTTCGGTGGTTGCGGAAGGTTAGGACTGAGTCCAAATTCTGGAGGTGAATTACTCAAGAGATTGAATCGTTCGACCATTTTAGGGTAAGTTACTTGTAACGTGGAGGATCCATATCCGAATTCTATCTATCCATTGCTTATTCAAGATGCGGTTGCTGTTATTTTTGTATAATTAGAAAGCTTGTGAATTACAATTCGTAGATTCTTATACACACATGTAATTAAATTCGTGAGTTACAATTCGCAGTTTCTTATACATATGTAAATGAATCTAAGGTAAAGCACTATTGACGAGTTATTGATTTAGATGGTAAGAGAGTTTGTTCATCCTTAGCCACCACTTAATCGTCTAAACCAACGAAAATAGTATAAGCCCCGACTTCAGCATCTATATGTAACCGAAGAACCCGAGAATACAATAGCCCGTGCCGACGAGCACCGTCAGACCATCACTGTTAGATTCCGCGGTAAATATCACGTCGTTGCATGTGACAGATACGTCGAATGTAGGAACCCACCACGCGCCTAAGCCGAGCATTCGACCGGAGCTCAAAACGACATCGACCATAACGTCACCGCGCTCCAACCCCGACACGAGACTCTTCAGAAAGAACTCATTCGCCCTGGGCAAGGCAGAGTGACAGTGAGCTCGAACATTCGTGTGGCTGGCGGCTTTTTGAATGAAAGGACTGACCTTGGCGTGAGCCAAAGGGGCGGAGTCCATGAAAACGGTGGCCTTCGTGTGGGTGTACTTTACTGGGATAAGTTTGCTCGGGTTCTCGACGGAGAAGACGAGGGTCCATTCGGTGGTGACTCGAGCGTCGGAGACGTTGAAGGAAGAGAGAGATGTGGCCGGGTCGAGGGAGAAGGTCGGGGACATGGTCGCGGGTATGGCTAGGAAGATGATGATGGGGAAGCAGAGAGACATGATCGCAGTCGCGAGGCACAGTTTGATCACCTTGTGGCACCGACGAGAACTGCGGTGGGTCTCTCGCTCGATCACGGGAATGGAGGACACGGTTTGCTGCATGACTGGCTTGTACTTCGTTCTGCAGCCGGCAGAGTCCAGTTGGGTTCCTAACTTGGGAGAACCTCCTGGTTTTCTGTCCAATTTATGAGAGCGGGGGAAGCTTTTTATATGATCTTCCAAGTCCTAGCGGCTGCTCATCCGCAAGTTAGACATGCAATGTTGATGTCAAGATCAAGAAACCGGATAGAAGCTAGCAAGTTATGAGCAAAAATGTCAACGTATGCGGCTAGGGAAGGAGACACGATGTTTGTTTCTTCCACAATTGCGGGCTACTAAGGGAACGAAGGATTCAACCAAAAAAAAAGGGAACGAAGGCCCACTAAGAAGAATTGGGAGACGCGCGTTGGATACACCATATATGATGCATAGTGCATGCATTACGTCCTCTTAGGTTGGGGCAGATTAGGATTAAGTCCGGTTTTGGGGGGTGAATTACTTAAGAGATAGAAGCATATTTTAGTCATTTTAGGTTAAGTTACTCGTGCTACAGAGCATCCATATTCTTATAGAGTTGTATCGTAAATCGATTTATAACGATCACATGGATAATAAAAGAAAATTAAACGACGCTCGATTTATCCAGGGTTCACCCAAGATTAGGGTTACATCATGCAAAGAGATTTCACTATGATTTAGGTTTATAACCGCATAACTTGTTACATTAATCGGTAAAAAAATGAGCAAATATATATGCCATAAATGGGCTTAAAACCTAAACCTATCCGAAACCTCTTTAATCCCTCAATAAGCGGAACCCCTGTTCGCTTACTCCGGCAGCATGGACACCAGGTGTCGAGGGCGCTATCCCCGAAACCCAGCATTTCGTGCGCATGGGTCACATATCGTCGGATCATACTTCAATTTTTCCAAGCTCATGTGAGCACGCCCGATGTGAAAAACAAGGATACCCGAAAAATTCGCCAACTCCAACAATCCTAACCCCAAAAATCCACTATTAGTTTCAGAATCAGAATGCTACCGTTACTGTATCGTGACAAGCTCGTGAATCGTAATATGTAGGTTTTCAACTTTTCAATACATGCATGAGTAATTAAAGCTGAGGAAACAACAGATCATCATCGACAAAATAGCTGATAGGATATATACTGTGAGCCTGAACTTCAGCATATTTATACATAACCGAAGAAACCAAGAATGCAATAGCTGCTGCCGACGAGCAACGTCAAACCAACACCATCAGATTCAGCAGTAAATAACACGTCCTTGCATGTAATAGATACGTCAAATGCAGGAACCCACCACGCGCCTGAGCCAAGCATCCGACCGGAGCTCAAAACGGCGGCGACCCTCACCTCACCACGTTCCAAACCCGACACGAGACTCATGATGGAGAGCTCGTTCGCCCTGAGCAAGATGGAGTGAAAATGAGCTCGGACGCTCGAGCGGATGGCGGCTTTCTGAAGGAAAGGACCGACCTTGGCGTGGGCCAATGGAGCGGAGTCCAAGTAGATGATGGCCTTCGTGTGGGTGTACTTAACCGGGACGAGCTTGCTTGGGTTCTGGACGGAGAAGACGAGGTCCAGCCGGCGGTGACTTGGGAGTCAGAGAGGGACGAGGCCGGGTCGAGGGAGAACGTCGGGGACATGGTCGCAGTTATGGCTAGGAAGATGACGATGGGGAAGCAGAGAGACAATGTCAAAGCTGCGAGGCACGGTTTGATCAGCTTGCGATGCTGGTGAGAATGGCGGTGGGTCTCTTGCTCGGTCGCGGGAATGGAGGACAGGGTTCGCTATATGACTGGCTTGTACTTCGTTCTGGAGACGACGGGGATCAGTTGGGTCCCTAACTTGGGAGCACCTCCTGGTTTTCGATCTGATACAGGAGAAAGAGAGAAGCTTTTACATGGTCTTCCAATTGGAGTAGGTGTTGGCTAAGTCCTTGCGGCTGCTCATTCGAAAGTTAGACATGCAATGTTGGCGTCAAGATCGAGAAACCGGAAAGAAGCTTAGAAAGTTTGGGCAAAAGCGGCCAACGTATTCGGCTGGGGACGGAGATACGATGTTTGTTTCTTCCACAATTGCGGCTACTAGCTACTAAGGAAAGGAAGGCCCACCAAGAAGAACTGGGAGACATGCGATGGATACACCATAGATGATGCATGATGCATTCCGTCGATTGAGTTGTAATCTATAGTGTTTCCCCGAAAAATATTCATCTAGAGAAGTTAAGCCATTGGTGCCCACTAGTCAAATGGGTGAGTCGGATCTAAATTACATCGAGTCAAAATAATCCAATCCAAATTAACATATTTACATAAAGGTAGAATAGATACGCATAATATTTCAATAAACTAATACAAAACATTTAAATTAAAAATTGAAAAGTAAAAATCCAATTTTGCAGAAGGGAAGAGAAATGGGGGTCAAGAGGAGGAGATCGAAACGAAAACTCTATTTTTAAAAACATATCGAGAAGCGATTTTGACTAAAACGCCGTTTAGTAAAAATTACCCTTTGTAAATCACTTTTGCTATTAAAAAAAACTCTTAAACTATTTTCCGGCGAAACTAAGCCATCGGCGAGGTGACCGTAGGCTTAGGTCGCAACCCCAGGCAATCGCCTCAAGCGAGGCCGGTGGTGGCTCGATCCGGCCGCTCGCCACTCTTATAGTCTTTCGCCGAAATTAGGACTTTCGAGAAACATTTTCTGAATCATGAAAGTTAAGCAATGGCAAAGTTGGCTTAAAGGCCTTTGGAAATGAAATTGCATTTCCAAAGTCTTTTAAGAACATGAACCAAGTGCCATTTGCATTTGCTCTAGATACAAAGCCCCATATCCCTTTAGGAATGCTGAACCAAAAGCACTCATAAACTCATATAAAACTGGGCTCAGATATTTCAAACTCATTTTCACCCATTTGTTAAAATTTTTAAATCGACCTATTTACAACATGGCCCGTTGAAAGTGAGACAAACGATAGTGCACAAAAAATTAACATGAATTTATTGCTGATAACATGTTTCAGTGATGGTGCAGGGTTTTGGGCCGTTGTTCTTACTCATCTCTTGTGGCATTTACGTCTGATGCTAAGCTCTGTAGCTTTTACGCAACTTGCATCTGCCATGGATAGGTGACTTTCCAGAATCGGACAGCTCTAGTATGATTTGACGATGAAAGCCGCTAGCACGATAATCGATAGTATTGTCATTATTTCGATCTCACGATATTTTAATTAATGAGTGTTTTATGTAAAATACGCGGTGATGGTGTGTGGATCTATAGTGAAATAACTGATAAGCTTATCGATTGTCAAGAAAATATTTTCTTTTGATGATTTGTAAGGAGGAAGTTGCCATAGAAGAGGGAGAGCATTTATTAATAGTTTTGCTGTACGTGGATGGTTGCTGTCTTTCTCGTGGAATATTCTAATCTGATATGAGAACTTGCACAAAATTTCCGATGACTAGATGACCTTCTTAATTCGGGTTATACCTTCTAGCAAATGGTTTTGTTTTTTCAATTGGTTATGGGCATGAGCTGGGACATGATTTCATCTATGGAATGTAGAAGATGGGCAGTCGGAACTTGGTAGGATCCACATTAGCTGAGTTTTGAGAAGCCTCTCAAGTCTTTACTATGCACGAAAATTCTCGAAAAACACCGTTCTCATTCTCAGACAGAAGACACACTGTGCTTGTGTGCGCACATAATAGTCAGGGAACCAAAATGCCCATGAATCATGATCACTTGCCGGTCTCCATGACGAGCTGATCACAAATGCAGCAAACAGCTCAAAAGTTCGTGAATCTCTGGCTCTTGGCCAAGATCTTGATCTCATTCTGCATTCTTTCCTTCACTCCGAAGACATCATAAACGATGGAACTAACTCTAAAGGGAAATTACAAGGTACGCTTAATTAAGAAAAAAAAGAAAATCCCATGACGTGGAAAGATGCAACTTCCGAAATGATACCGAAGAGGGGTTGGTCCGACTGCAACTTTTAAGCAGAGTTAGCAGGAGGAAGATGGAAGCGGTTCTCGGAATGGAAATAGGTCAAGAGTTTGCTAATGTTAATAACTCAGTTTCCTCAATGTGGGGTGCCTTCTAAGCTCAGTTTGTGATTCGAAATTCAGGTCGAAAGTAATGCTGGTTTTGCTTAACGAGCCCCAGCGGGGAGTCTCATCTGATCTCAAGTGTAGGAGATGGACACTATTGTGCACCTCCCAAGCGACCATTAACTGGAGATCACACGACGGAGCGTTCATCAAATATTCTTTCTTTGCCTCCAGAAACTGGAACTGAGCTTAACAGATTCCAGAACTGCCTGAAGGAAGGTTTCTTTGACTGGGTCTCCAAACGTGGGACTCAGGTATTGCCATAGCGCAAAGAGAATCTGTAACATGTTGCGCTCATCGTATCACTTTAATTTCCTTCACCCAACCTGTCGATCTCTTTCTCTCTTTCTCAGCGCCAGTTAGTCAGTTTCTTGTTCTCAGCAGTTTGATTACATTGGCTGCAGGCCATTCCTGTTCCGGCACCTACAGTTGGTGCTTTTGAGAGTATATTTAGGGCGCGTTTGTTGAAAAGTGTTTTACGGGAATTAGTTTTCTAGACTTAGATTAGCCAAAAATGTCTCGTCAACCGAAGATGCTTTCCCATCAATGAAATATTCATGCATATAATTAAGAAAATGAATTATTAAATCTAAAGATGTGAAAACACTTTTCATAATTGTACCTGTTGAATTTTCAACATTTTAATATTGTTATTATAAATATTTTTTATTTCCAATTTTTTCTTAGTTTTTCCTGATTTTTACTTTTTCTCTTTTTGCTTCTTCCTCGGTCGGCACTCGCCACAGGCAAGGACGAACTCTCCCAAGGCCAGCGATTGGGCGAGCTCACCAATCTAGCGAGATTGGCTCGGCTAGCTAGAATCCGGCAAGGTAGAGCCTCGCTGGCTTCAAGCAAGTTCGTCTTGTCCAGTGGCTATTGTCAGCAGAGAAAGAAGAAAGAAAAAAATTGAATTTAAAAAATAATTGAAAAGTTGAAATTTTTTGCCTTAATAAAGCCCTGAAATAGAAATCATTTTCAAAATGAGATCCAAACACAAAAAAATATTTTCGATCACAAGTCACCAAATATATGAAAACTAACCATTTTCCTGAAAATGGACCAACCGAGCCTCCGACCGGAGCTCAGAATGGCATGGACCCTCACCTCACCACGCTCCAAACCCAACTCGAGGCTCTTAATGGAGAGCCCCGTTCGCCCTGGGCAAGGCGGAGTGAAAATGAGCCCGAACGATGGCGCGGCTCGCGGCTTTCTGAATGAAAGGACTGACCTTGGCGTGGGCCAAAGGAGCAGAGTCCAAGTAGACGGTGGCCTTCGTGTGGGTTTACTTAACGGGGACCAGTTTGCTCGGGTTCTCGACCGCGAGGACGAGGGTCCATTCGACCGCGACGCGAGAGTCGGAGACGTTGAAGGAAGAGAGCGACGATGTTGGGTCGAGGGAGAACGTCGGGGACATGGTCGCGGGTATGGCTAGGAAGATGATGATGGGGAAGCAGAGAGAGAGCGTCGCAGTCACGAGGCACGGTTTGATCAGCCTGCGACCCCGGCGAGAATGACAGTGGGTCTCTTGCTCGGTCACGGTAATGGAGGACATGGTCCGCTGTATGACTAGCTTGTACTGGCTGGCTCTACGGACGACAGGATCAAATTGGGTTCAGAACTTGGGAGCAGCTCTGGTTTTTGGTATGAGCTTCACGGTGGTGGTGGGGGGGGGGAAAGGCTCTTATAAGTCTTCGTTTTATGTAGTTTCCTAGTTAACTGTGCAACGTCCGGGCGTCAAAGATCTCAAAAGAATGGAACGACTCTAAAGGTGAAAATGGACAAAAGTACACGGCACACACTTTTGCGACTGGTTTTTCTCACTTGCGCGAAAGCAAAGATCAGATCAGTCCCTTTGCACAGTGAAATCCAATCAATAGAGGTCGAGAACTTTGGATGATTGTAAAGAGGAAGGTTTGGATTGATTTAATCTGTTCAGATTATAAGTGGACAGAACTTGAAGCTTTGAAAACAGAGTGACCTGTAAAAGACTAGAAAAATTATAATGAAATGGGATACTCTCCTTATATATATTTCACTTCAAACAATAATATAAAAAAATTAAATCATAAAAAAGCGCACGTAAATAGACAAAAATTCGAGAAAAAGAGCGGCAAAAAATACACAACTAATACCGATAGGGCATAAGGATATGCCAGTAGGACATGATGAATGGCATATTGCAATTGGGTTGTGGCCCAAATGCCTAATTATATGGTTTGTGAGCTTTGAGTTCCTTCGTAACATTAGACTGCTGATCACATATGAAATTAAAAAAATTCAAATGGAGAAGTTCTCTGAACGATGATATTGCTCATCTTCTGCTGTGTTTGAGGAATGACATTGAAGAATGAGACATCGCTCGACGATGCAGTCATTTCTTCTCTCCCCGCACGATGCCATTGATCTCGAAGCCATACAGATTCCCTCTATTTCCGGTGAATAATCTTTCTATATTATAGCGGCAAAAAAGCATCGTTCTTGTCGAACGTGGATGCCTAAATTAGGTGACAATGACGGGGAAAGTGGAAGAGGCCGATGCGATAAACTAAAACCAGAAATATTGTTAGTTGATATGGCGGTGAAATTCTACATGATCAACCAGGCTAGACAATTTCTCCCGAAAAAGTAGTGACGTATGTTAAGATAGATGATGATTAGGAGTGCATGGATTACGTTTTCATGTTGGGTTTTTTTAGAGTTTTCATGATTTTGTTGGATGTCTTTCGTGACCTCTTTCGATTTTGGAGGATTGAATGGTGGATTGAATGTTTTTTTTTTTTTTTTTTTTTTTTTTTTTTTTGGAGGGAGCCCCCCGGCCCCCCCCGCGCCCGCGCGCCGCGGGGGGGCGGCCCCTATAGGAGTAGTTTGAAGATGTTCAAAATCTGGAAAAATAAGTAGAAAGTTGAAGATGGTTGAATGTGATTGAAGACACAAGGGGAAATATGGAAAATCAGAGTCTGATTCGCCCTTTGCATGTTCATCGATTTTATTAAAAACAAATATATACAAAAAAAAAAAGTTAGAAATTGATGTTTTCCGATGATTTGTAGTTAATATCGTAATCACAAGCTTTTTAATGATATTAAACATCATCAAAATAGAGTAATAATCAATGATTAGTTTAGTCTAGCGTCGCTCCTTTAATAAATGATTAGCTTATTCTAGATTAGTTTGGTCACGTAATAAAAGTGAGTAGAATGTCGGCTCACCACTAATCTAGCTCAACTTTAGGGATTATGACTAGTCTCTTGTTAGCTTACGGGTTCATGTTTGTTCTTGCTCAAATTAGTATCGGATACTTTGGGGGCCACCGATGCAATAGTTTTTGCCCCGACGATTATCGGATTCCCTTTGCTTTGAATTTTAGGTTCTTTAATTTTTTAATTACCGCACTCTTCATAAATCGTTTGTCCTTTTCTTTTCCACTAATGGTCAAGGCAAAACTTAGGAACATAATAAACCACAAAAAGAACATTTGCCTCAACACACAGCGACTCAAAAGACCTTTGGAATTATGATTGGCGAAACCGTGCTTGATCATGTAAATGAGCAATTCCACCAAGTTATAGATATCGAAATGGCACTTATTAGTCCGTTAGCGTAATTAATAAGCATACTGTCTAAATGAAAATTAGGCTAAATCAAGTGCTAAAATCACACGACACGTTCGCGACCTATTTCTAAGCCATTTTCCGAATTTTTTTTTTTAATAATGTGAATTTTTTCGATATTTTTTTAAAGAATCCAGAAGCAGAGACCCGGGCCTGGCCCTGCTGATGGCGTTGGCTTCATTTCCCTTACAAAAACATACACAGAATTTCGCACTATACACTCTAAGCTCTGAAAACGTTATAGGTGTCTGCTTCATGACCGATGCGACATAACCAATCAATTAAAATAGAAAACGAAGACACAAAATATTTTTTTTTTTAATTGAAAACTCAAACTTCCGCAAACCCGGCAGCCCTCACTAAAATAATGTGATGGTAAGCTCTTCATAGTTAACAGTGAGCCTTTACATAAAAAAGCGCTCAACCCCACCTAACCTTATCTAAGATACGGATTGATATAACCCCCCATGTTAACTCAAAAAAAGAGCGGAGCGGTTCAGTATATGAGGATGACCCACTTCAGTTATTTCCTCATTCGTAAAAATTAATCTCCTCGAATTTGATGTTGCTTAACCTGGCAAGATCAACATTCGACGGGAAGAGGAATC
Organism: Rhodamnia rubescens; assembly: GCA_021437795.1. NCBI lineage: Eukaryota > Viridiplantae > Streptophyta > Magnoliopsida > Myrtales > Myrtaceae > Rhodamnia > Rhodamnia rubescens. Next base: position 2,371,447 of record JAILYA010000039.1, read on the forward strand.
TCAGAACGGTTTCTTTTCAAAGGAGACCAGCCCGTGGACTCCGCCTTCAATTTGGGCAGCTCCCGATCTTACCTGTTACATAAAAAGAGCATAAGGAAACTGCGCAATGTTACGCCTCATAAGCACCTCTGAGAGGCTACAAACAGACCAAATGATTAAAGGTTCCACTGCAAATAATGGGATGTTACAATCTGATTTTCATCTAGTACAAGGTTCGGCTTTCAAGTGGTAAAACCAGCAAGAGGTACACAAATGCTAAACAGTGGAGTTCTGCTAATTTATCAAACAGATCCATCGACCTTTTCTAATCTAATATATGAAAGTAAGGACATACAAAGCCACGTTTCTCTCAGGGTTCACTTATATTTGGAATTCTAACAATCATTACCGGTTAAGAATTCGTCAGGTCTACTTTACTAATCACATTCCTCTTTGCAATGAACCAGTACTCTTATTGTCAATGTAAAATACCTGTATGATAGTGCCGTAGTTTCATCAAAAGATTCCAAGCAACATTATTCACGAAGGAAAAAAAAAGTCTCTCAGTTCCCCTTTCAACAAACAATGTTTCAAAGAGAAAGGGAATGCTCTAGAACATTGGATAAAGGATCCTGTTTGGCACAACTTAGGAATAATATACAAAAATTTAAAGCATCATAAACTGTAATATTCCCTTAATTAAAAACTTAACAAGTACCTAACAGCACCATTCAACAGATTCCAATAATTAAAGAGCAACAGTCCTATGATCTTTTCAGACAATAAAACTTCAAGCAAATAGTTAAAATTCAGACAACCTATCAAGACTTTTGAGAAAAGTAAAAACCAAAATAAGCCTTTTTAGAAATTATAACACTATAGAATGGCCATACCTCTAGCCTCAACGATGTTTTTATCATGTCATGAGCATCTCTTAAAGACTGAGCTCCAAGATCTTGGAAACCTTGCTTAACAGCTTGCATGGTATAAGGGACAAACTTTAAGACCGACCCTTTATCTGCAACTGCGCCGACAACACCCTGTGCAATCTTGAGTTTGGATGTGTCACCCAAGTATCTTGCATCACTCCCTTTAGTCATTGCCTCAAGTGAACCCATGCCTCGGTACTTTTTCAATCGACGACCATCCTGAAAAAGCCAAAAGACACTTCAGTAAAATAGGACAGAAGAAATTATCCATAGCAACCAAATGAGTCCATGCAGAGAAGGTAAATGCAAACCTATCAGTTTAATTTTTAAAATGTTTCTGCTGAAACAATTCTTAAAAAAGACCAAGCCCATAACCAACTTTCGTATGACATGGTTGCAGTCAATGACAACCAAATCAACACTTAGACTAAATCAATTTTATGAAATTTTATCCATTACATGAAGCACATGGTGAATTTTCTTATGAAGCACATGGTAGTTAATAGAAGATAGATAAAAATAAGATTCAACCCTGCAACCATGGTGTCACATGATAGGACAACCTGACACGTTCCACAAAAGGATAGTCATATAAGTAGTACTTTTTCTTTGCTGGCTCAGGGAAGGCAAGAGGTAGCTGTGCGTCTGTATAAACAGAACTTAAGAAGTATAACAGCACGCCCTCCATATCAATTGTTACAAAATCGTCAAATTACAAATTGAATATTCATTTGGAAGCATTCTCGGACGAAAACTAGTAGAATTCTCAGTTTGCCTTTAAAGTGCTTCTGGGAGATTCTGAACAAATTACCGCTAAAGAAACAACATGCATAAGTTCCTTAGCCAAAAGTCTAGTTTAATAAAAATTTATGATCTCAGCTCTTTATTTATTTCTCAGAACAAGTGAAAGCTTCATTTTGCAACTCCAATGAAAAGAATATCAATATATAGAAAGTGACAAAAAAAAAACGCTTGGAAAAGAATGCTCAATTGACCAAAAGTAATTCAGAAACAATTGCAAACAAGACTTAAGGTTTCATTCTCAATCCTAAGACATAACATGGTGAAGGAAACAAAGACATAGGAGTCAATAACACTTGGGCAGGACGTTCAGAGTTCTCCATTCAACCAACTATACCACACGTCAACAGCAAAAGACAGATATAAAGGAAACAGAGATAATTTTCCACTGATGAGAAACATGTGGCATCTTATTGAGAGAAGAAAAATTACGCATAGCAGTAGTAACTACAAATTACCTGAACCACATAAGCACCAGGAGCCTCAGTTCTTCCAGCTAGGAAGCTTCCCATCATCACAGTGGATGCCCCAAGGGACAAAGCTTTGACAATGTGCCCAGAGTTTGAAATGCCACCATCTGCAATGACTGGCACACCATATTGAGAAGCAAGAGATGAAACCTTGTAGACAGCAGTAGCCTAAACAGTTTACAAGAATAAGTTAATTAAAGAAATCCTAATCAGAATGAGTGCTTAGGGGAAGCAATTTGAAAGAAGATTAACGAAATTACTTCAAGGACATATACTCGTCACATCATTTTAGCACATAGTAATTTAGACAACAAAGTATTATTCTATAAAAAATTATTGTCCTTAGGGAATGTCGCCTACTCAGTGCGGTGAGTCATATCTAACAAAAGAAAAAAGAAAAGATAATATGCAATCCAACCTATTATATTGAAGCGTACAAAAAAAAAAAAACAGAAAAAAGAAGATATGCCAAGTGGCTTTACCTGCCCACGTCCAACGGCGCAGACCTCCTGGGTGGTACAAATAGAGCCAGACCCCATGCCAACCCTCAAACCATCAACCCCAGCCTTGATCAAATTATCTGCTTGGTACATTGTGACCACATTGCCACCAATGACATCCAACTCAGGGTACGTTTTCTTCACATACTTGATCATGTCAATCTGATAAAGGGAATTTCCCTGAGAACTGTCGAGCACCACCACATCGACACCAACCTTGACAAGGTGCTGCAGCCTCTCCTTATCCACCTCTCTTGTCCCTATCGCTGCTCCCACCATCCACTCTCCATCGGGACCCACTGAACCCCCTCTCACCAATCTGGGGTAGCCTCTCAACCTCTCCACATCCTCTCTCCCGGCAACATCTACCATCTCTCCTCCCTTAACTATAGGCGTAAATTCTTTCTCTGCCTTCTCCTCAAAGTAGCAGATCATCCTTGCCAAATCACAATCCCAAGGGGCAAAATCATGGGACTTGACCATGTAATCAGCCAGCCGTGTTTCCTTGTCTGTGAGGTTCATCCAATCAGACTTGGCCACATAACCCACCAACTTTCCACGGCAAACACCAGAGTCTGTGACGAGGATGCAAGGAGCGTCGGCAAAATCCTCAATGGAGATGATGGAATCCGAGGGACATCGAAAGACAGGATTGGAGAGGACAGGGAAGCGGGAGGATTTGGCTGCTTTGACTAAGGAGGCTTGGTCGGAGGGAGGGGTATTGGCATGAATGATGCCGATGCCGCCAAGAGCTGCCATGGCTCGGGCCATGGAGGATTCTGTGACAGTGTCCATCGGTGAGGAGACACATGGGGTGTTGAGAGAGATGTTGCGGGTGAGCTTGGTAGAGAGGTCAACCTGCTCCACTGGGAATCCAATATAGCCCGGGAGGAAGATGATATCATCATATGTGTAGGAGTAACCCTGATGGAACAGCTTCGGCGCCGAATACCCATCCTCAAACTCCATTATCCTAAAAGCCACTTTTGAGATTGACTAAATATAATCATAGAACTCTGAAATAGACCTACCGTTTGGCAGACTTCCTTCAAATTCAAAATCAAATTACAAACTTCCCAATAAATCTACAACAGATTGAGTGGTGAGAATACTAAGCAGACCTCTGCACACTATTATGCTCATTCTTTTTCTTTTCACAGCAAATATAAAGGATAAAATGTCATTATACTCGATCCCCACCTCCATCACCAACCGTATAACACTCACAGCATGATTAATGCGAGCAGATAAAAGAGGCAAGATAAGCAAACTGGTGCATATGTTTGTGGTGTCAACAATCAGGCCATGGATTTTGCGTGAAGCCATTGATAACATGGCAACATAGAGATAGATACTCGATTATGGATCAAAACTGCTTGTAATAATGGCTGATGAATCAAATTATATCATGCAAACCATAACTATTTTATAACTTCCTCTCAGAGGCAAATCATCGAACGGTTCATGGGCACTGCGAAAGTTCTACCTAGCTACAGAAACGGAGAAAAATATCTTAACACGAAACAACACTAGAACGACAACAGCATCACAAGCCATCCAGGAAAGACTTAGATTCCAAGTTACCTACCCAAGTACTGTTAGCATGACTCAAAGCTGGGGAGAGAATGGGGCAAGCGTTACCTGGTCAATAAGCTAAGGCAAAGTCACGGTGGATGACTGAATCAGAGTGAAACTTCTGTTAGTTAAGAGGATAGAAACCACAAACACCGAACGACCTTCAAGCAAACGTCTGGTTTCGCTGACATTTCCGGACCGGACACCAGAAGAGGCCGCCTCCGTGAAAAAAACGCCAAAACAGGGACTCTCTGGCTTCCGGAACTTCAGGGTTGGAAGAAAGGCGCCTCTTTTATTTTTGTCTCTCCATGTTCCCACTGTTCTGGGCTCTAGCCCTGTTAAAATAGCTCTTATTGCGTGTTTAGTAGGCGTGATCTTCTTCACAAGCGAGTCCTTCACTTTCGCTTGCTACTCTCCTGTAAGAAAGCAACCCAATCTGGTGTTGGGCTAATAATCGTCGGCTAGATGGAATTTCTATGGATCAGGCCCACGTTCACTTTGAGGCCCAAGCCCAAGGAACAGCCTTTTGACAATCAGGTTGGGGCAGATTAGGATTAAGTCCTGGTTTTGGGAGGTGAATTACTCAAGAGATGGAAGTATTTTGGTCATTTTAGGGTAAGTCATTCGTACAGCAGAGGATCCATATCCTAACTTCAAAAATCAATTTTCAGTTCAAGATCAGATTACTGCTATAATTGCACGGGAAATCGATTATGTAATCGTCTTTGGTGACCGTTAGGTTTTTGGCTACAAAAAAAAAAGTAATAATTAATTATTAAAAAAATTGGGGTCTCACTCCTTCAAGAATTTGTGACCCGCAACATACTATTATTCTCACGGCCACTCAAAGATCGTTATACTAGCAAAACCCTTATTGTACCTCATAAGCTCGTGAATTGTAATATTTAGATTTTTTTTAAAGTAATATTTAGATTTTTTTATATATATAACCGAGGTGTTCAGGCCACTTGCTCGCATCTCAATTAATTTTCGAAGGAGACTAACACAAAGAACCCACCGTCGTAATATTTAGATTTTCATACATGCATGAGTCGATAAATATAAGGAAACAACCCATCATCATCCACAGAATAGCTAGTAGAATATAACGATTCCTACATGAAGTCTACTAAACTTTAAGCCAGAATCCCAACATGGCGTCTGGCCTAGATGACAATTAGATGAGGAGAGAGTTTTCCCATCTTTCTGAGATTTTGAGTTCCAGTCTTGTTGGGAGCACTTCCTGGGCGCCATTAAGATTGCCCGAAGAGGTGGACGGACATGCTCGAGAGCTGACTTGAACATCACACAACAGCTTTAAGTTCAAGAGGAACGTATTATAAGCATGAACTTCAGCATCTATATATACCCGAAGAGACCAAGAATACAATTGCTGCTGCCGACGAGCAACGTCAGACCGCCACCATCAGATTCGGCAGTAAACACCACGTCGTCGCATGTCACAGATACGTCAAATGCGGGAACCCACCACCCGCCTAAGCCGAGCCTACGAGCAGAGCTCAGAACAGCATCGACCCTCACCTCACCACTCTCCAAACCCGAAACAAGGCTCTTAATGGAGAGCTCGTTCGCCCTGGGCAAGGCGGAGTGAAAATGAGCTCGAACGTCCTCGCGGCTCGCGGCTTTCTGAATGAAAGGACTGACCTTGGCGTGGGCCAAAGGATCGGAGTCCAAGTAGATGGTGGCCTTCGTGTGGGTGTACTTAACCGGGACGAGTTTGCTCGGGTTCTCGACCGAGAAGACGAGGGTCCATTCGGTGGCGACATGAGAGTCGGAGACGTTGAAGGAAGAGAGGGATGAGGCCGGGTCAAGGGAGAACGTCGGGGACATGATAGCGGGGATGGCTAGGAAGATGACGATGGGGAAGCAGAGAGAGAGCGTCGCAATCACGAGGCACGGTTTGACGACCTTGCGACACGGACGAGAACAGCGGCGGGTCTCTTGCTCGGTCGCGGGAACGGAGGACATGGTCCGCTGGATGACCTGGCTTGTACTGGCTCTACGGACAATAGGGCAAGTTCGATTCAGAACTTGCGAGCAGCTCTGGTTTTTGGTATGGCTGGTGGGGGGAAGGCCGCCATAAGACTTCGTTTTATATTGGTGTCGGCTACGTCCCCTGGTTCGACGACGGCCGTGTAATGTCCGCGCGTCAAAGATCTTAAAAAGTGGAGCGAAACTAAAGGTGGCGCAAAAAAGCCAGAAAGCACACAAAAATTCTCCCCCGAAATTTCGCAGCACCTGTTGAGAGCCGCATCATAGATGACGTTATCGACGGTGTTCTGAATACCATAGATGTCCAATCAACAAGAACGTCAATCCCGGAACTTACCATGAAAAAACCGCTTCCTTTTTCCTCATGTCCGAAAGGAAACACGTCTGCATAGTTTATCGTTTTATGTCCAACGATGACGGACCTGGTGTGATGTCATAAGAGACCGAGATGGTGCTAAAAGGAAGCCTGTATTGCGATCTCATTCTTTTCTCTTATTTCAGTATTGAAATTTACTAGCATAATAATTTTTTAGTAACTGTACAAATAACAGCATATTATAGATCATACATTCTTGAAAGAGTAGACTCGATAATAATTTTTTTTATTATTTGTTATCTTTTTTTTCTCGTAATCAATTCCATAGTAGAAAAAAAAACTATCATGTAGTATATTCCCTTAGGCTGCGTTTAGTCGTCGGGATAAAAATCAAAATATGATATATTTCATTCTATCGCGTATTTGATAGATATTCAAGATAGGATAAATGGGACATAGACGGGATATAACCCGAATATAAACATCCTAAAGAATGGGATGTGATAGATCCGGATAAGATTTCTCAAGAGAAGCGGACTCGAGAAGAACCAGGTTTTTTCCACAATCAACCTCTCCTCTGTGCCGAGCCACCTCTCCACCATGCCGGGATACCTCTTTGGCGGCGGCGATCGTCAAGTGCGGTGCGTCTTTGGCGGCGCCAGTTGGGGTCTTGGCGACGCCAGTTGGGGTCTTTGGCGGCAAAGCCAAGTATCTCCACGATCCATTCTTTCATTGATAGTTTGATGTGATGTGAGATCATGTCTCTCATTCCTTAATCGTTTAAACCTTTTCAACATTCAAAAGAGGTCTTAACATATTATGAAAAACTCAAGGTCGATCATCGACTTTCAAGGTAACTCTCTTGGACGACCCGCATGATTATATCTTCAATTTGTGAACAAAGGCTTAATAATTCCATTGTTTATTACTTATTTACTCACTCGACAAGAAAAAAGAGCAAGGCCCGTGGATCATTTTCAAAGGATTCCACTCAAAATCAAGACCCCTAATTTTACTAAGTCTTGTTCAATCGATGTTATGCTCTAATTTAGATTGCCCAAACCTCGCTCAACAATATTTCACTCACGAGAACTCATTCTTGAATAATTTCTATAGCATTTCGATGTTTTCACAGAAGAGAATCGATCTCAACTATGCTATTGCCTCTACTTATTTAACATTATATCCGTGCAGTTCACCAAATAGTAAATGGAATATACAAAATATTTGGATTTCTTATTCTATTCTATTCGGAAATATCTTGACTAGAAAGCCAGGACGAACAAACACGGTCTCGGTAATTATTTTCTTACTTTTAGAATGTTGAACTACAAGAAATATTGCAATTGCATCTCGAGTCCAATGACCCATATTGACTATGGTTGCTATTTCTGTTTTTCTATTCTTTTATTTTTTCGCACTGCCCTTTCCAACTTTTTTTTCAAACTTCTTTCACATTCAACGAAGATTCTTAGCAAGAGAGAAATTATTGAGAAGGCATTCCATGTGTAGCTTTTTTTCGAACATCTTTTACGTACGGTATTTATCTATACCTTTAAGGGTTAATATCACAAAAAAATTAAATTGGTACATCTATAATAAATTTATTCTAAATATATTTTTTTATCACAAAAAATTTCAAACCGATATACTTATAATAAATTTACCCAAACTATTTTTTTATTATAAGAAAATTCAAACTGGTGAAAGGTGTACCCGTTAAGAGATGTTGCCGCGAAGTATCGTTCGTAATAGAATTCTGGATGAAGGCACATTTTAATTTGGCATTTCGTCGACCTCAAGGGAAACGAAAATATTATAACGAGGAAGAAGAAAACTAAGAAAGAGTCAAGCCCTGGTCTGGACCGAAAAGAGATAATCTAGTTGATTCCAAACCCAAGTGGGGCCCAACAAATAAATTGCTTTTTCCAGCTTGGATTTATTCATTGACTTTGGCTTTCGATGGTATTTTTAAACTTTGAGCACAAATTTGTACACCCTTTCAGACAAATTTAGGCAATTTGACCAACTTGATTATGCGAATTATATGTTCGATCTATCTCGGATTTGCTAAAATCGGTGATGGTGTTTCCCAATCACGTACGAATAAAAAGTCAAAGTGGTCTTCAGTCCCGTGGAGTAATGTTCATCCAACTCTCCCACGATCCACCTCCGCTTGTCACATGATTTCGAATTCCGTCATGAATATCATATGATATATATATATATACTATATTTCCGTTAATATCAAAGCCGATGGTTGATTTAGACCCACTCTCAATAGTATATAGATGTTAAGTGAATATCTTAATGAAAAGAATTTCCTGTGACCATCGCTGTTAATTAGGGTTCGGTTTTTGTTTTTTTTATAAATTCGGATTCACCGGATCACAGCGTTGATGGGATTGCATTCTTTTAAGTTCACCTGCGAAAATATACTTGGATTAAAGATGACCGCAAACAAAAGGCCATAATGATGATTAAACATATGTCGGAGAGTCGATCCTCATTTGAGAATTAATGTGGTGTAGAATAGTTAATATAGTCGTAATTCCGCATAGCAATTAGTAATTTCTTTTTAAGTGTTAGTGACCAACACGAACTAATATTAATGAACTATTGGGAGAGTTCAAAGCTTCGGACAATCTCTCCATGCAAAGAAATTGGACTTTTCTGCTCACTCCCATCAAAACAAAGCAAAGCTACTAGAAGAAATTGTCGCACGAATCGATCCGATGGCGTTAATCAAAGCTAGAACATGGCGTTAGGCCGTAATGATGAATCAAAGACATGGCAAGAATTTGGTGAAAACATCGCGAAGAAGGGGGCCCTCGATCGAGGTTAGTTGGTGCGGAATAGCGGGTTGGGTTCATTCGCAAGTCAAGTCGAAATCGTGGAGGGTTGCTTACGATCGTGGAGGGTTGCAACTGCAACATCGTGGGAGCAAGGGCTGCGATGGTGGCCATGGGATGGTTCACGACAATGATTAGCTCGATGAAAAGGGCGCCGTGAACCTGCAGGAAAATCTGAATAAGGCAAAGAGCGGATCGAAATATGGTTGAGGACTAACCTTGCATAATAGTACTGCTTACGACGGTGGGATTGACTTGACATGTCGTGGATGGCTAAGAACAATGACCAAAGGAAACCTTTAACAGACAAAATTAGTTGGTAAATACAATTTGTCTTGGTATACAGATTTGATACACAAAAAATGGGGTGATTTATTATTTGACGTGAAATATTAACAAATTGTTTATGTTTTGTTAAAAAACGAGAATTGTAGAAACTAGCACGTTGGAAGATCAATCAACCAAAATAATCATGAACAACTACGAAATTATAAGTTTCTTTTTCTTTTTTTTTACCGAATGTGCCGCGGTAGCAAAGGCGGAGACGGTGAATCTCAAATTTTTATGGGGATAGTTTTCCAAACAACCGGAATACAAGGTGGTAACTGACGTGAAATAAGATCATTCATGATTAGACTTTGGTGGCAACTCAATTAAAGATAAATTGGTCATATCGCAAATAAACGGTTGGTAATTTTCAAACCCCCCCCCAAAAAAAAAAACAGTTGGTAATTTTTTATTAAATTTATTTGCCCGATTGCAAAAATTGACCCAAAAAAAAAAGTACTATGATAACAATTAGCAATTCCAAAGTAATAAAATAAATATTAGCAAGTGACTCGAATAATATATGTGAACATAACAGTTGACAAGAGGAAAATTGGTTCATCATTTTTAGGTCGGGAATTGGCTAATCATTCACATGGCAAATTTTTCATAAAAGTTAGTAACTTTAAGCGTCAGTAAGTTACGAAAATAAAATTTGGTGATTGCTAAAGCAATTGGTAATATTGCAGGTGCAGATAAACACCTGGTACGATCTTCCGAAGATGACGATCAATCACGCTCTCCACATAAACTTAATTATAGGAGCTTAATCTATATTCCTTCCGCTTCAACTAGACGAAATCGATGCATTGTGCGGAATTGATAAAAGTATAATAAGTTTAGGATTTTTTTTAAAAAAATCTCTCAAATTTCAGCAACACTCGGAAAGGAAAGCATATGCTCGATAAATAAATTTTCCATAAAATTCATTCACGATTCAATTACGCATCGTGTGGATTCACTTTTAGACTCCGTTTATTTCACGAAAAATTGAATGATTCGACTCATATTTTCCCAAAATCGATCTCTTGTATAGTTTGAAATAATAAGTCAATGAAAAATTCTTCACCATCAACAATAATTTATATCCAAACATTTTCGCGGACGGAGGAAAAACGTTTAGTTCGTTTATTATTATAAACAATACAAATGATCGTTTTTTTCAAAAAAATATTTTTTAAATTATTTATTTTTTTCAAAATAAATAAAGCCTTAATCTCTTCTCTCGACGATAATCATTTAGAGGGGGGAGGACCCCATAAGCGAATGTGCTGGAAATCTCGGACTAAGATAAGAATGTCGTGTGTGACTTCGCCTCCAAAAGGTGATGAGATGACCAACATTTCTTTTTACCTCGCTCCCAGTCAAATAATAAAAATTAAAGAAAAAATCACTAAAAATCTTAAATTATGTCTCATGTGACATATTTATTTTAAACTTTTCAAATTTGTACTCTTATGGTCCATTTACTTTAACTTTTTTTATAAGACAAAAAACCTTAAATTTTTATTCATACGACACATTTACCTCAAATTATGTACCATTAAATTTAAAACTTATAGACGTGTGACACATTTAACTTAAAATTTAAGATAAATATGTCATATTGATATAAGTATATGATTTTACGTATTATAAATTTTTTTAAATAAATATATTACAGTGAGTATAATTTAAAATTTTTAATGGCTTTTATCCTATAAATTATAATAACAAACAATGAGGGGTTTACTTTACATCACGAGGATAATCACGAAAAATCCTCAAAATGGTATAATCGTGCCATGTTTTTTTTAAGAACAGCGCTGTCGCCTTCTTCACCGGCGGAGAGACCAACCCCCACTCTACCATTCAAGTTCAATCTCTAAACTCCCCACTTGTGCTGCTAGTGAATCGCCATCGTTCCCCTTTTCCGAATTTTTCTGAATTCATCTCTCCGCCCTTCGTTCAGCGACGTTTCTGCTTTTCTTAGTTTGATGTATTATGGAGGCTCCAAGACCCATCACCAGTCCAGTGCCAATCTCGTGGTACCCGACATTTTCTGCGTTCACGCTCGCGATTGGACTCGTCATCACGGCTTCTTTCTTCATGGAATGCTCCCATCTGATCCCGAATAGCTTTCCTCCCAAAAAAAGTGTTCTTTTTTGTTTTTAGTTTTCTGGGCATACCTGCATTGATCTATTTGCCGTTCGGATAATTGATGACATTATTATGGGATTAAGTGTTTTCTCGAGTGGATGATATTTATGATCAGATGATGGCATAGTGGGCTGATTGAAGGCGGTAAGGGTTTTTCGTATGGCCCCTCTTTGAAGGAGTAATTTTGATAACTCTGTTTTGGGACGTAGAATTCTTGGAATAGGGGCTTCTTTAATGTGCAAGTGAGCGACCATTTACTTGCACATTTGAGGAAGTGGCGCTTGCCGTGCTTAATCTTCTAGCTGATCATTTCTCCAGGCAAGGGCCGATGATATCGTTCTTGTTCGCTAGTTTTCTTGAGGCCATCGGATGATAGATTAAGGCTTTCTCTGGGAAGAAAGGTGAATTGGAATGGCAGGTGGTCATTTACCGTTGAACTAATCGCGGGTTTCAAAGATCAGTCAAAATGAGTATTATTTTTTGAGTGCCTGTGGGAACTGGCGTTTCTTTCCTTCTCCTCGAGGGGGAAAGGTATTAGTTGCTATTTTCATTTTCCATGGATATGAAATGGAATGGTTTTGTATTACATATCAAGCACTATGTAGATTCCCTCATGCAAATTGCGAAATGCAATTTACGTCAATTCTGTTGTCTAACTTGGTAATAGTTACCAGATGCCTATATCTTACTCATTTACTGTTTCTGTTAGTAATAGGATTCTTCAGAAGTTGAGCAAACAAGGCTGGTTATCCCCACCCTCAAGCATCATTAAGGGGCAACTGTGGTGCTGTTTTGTTCTTTCTATTATAAGGCATAGAAAATGCCTTTTAAATGGACATGGATATGAGTGCAAGCAAGTCCTTTAATGTGATGGATTGAGCAGAAAGTGTGCAAACATATCCTATTCGGTTCCTTAATGGTAATGGAGGCGGATTGGTATCTAGATATAGTTGTGAACTTGGGAGAAGGTCCCTTAATAAGAGCTGGTGCAATTGGTGCAAAGCCTGGTTATAGATTCCAAAATGTCCTCTGTTTATGGTTATTGGACATATGCTTCAGATGAACTAGCCATTGCAATTTCAATGGCCTATGGTGTAGTTGTTTTTACTCATGCACAAACTGAAGAATCCCACGACTATGATGAGGGTCTGTGTTGCATGGTTCTTACTGCAAAGTTATCTAATTTGACATTTTCTATCTGGGTAGTCTGGCCATCTCTTCATTTTTTGACAAGAGTACACTGAAATTTGCTGGACTTCATGCATAGTTATTGCTGGTTATCATGGATATCCAGTAATTGGATTGGTTTATGCCAGAAACTTTCTTGTGGTTGATCCTTGTACGGTTTTAAACATGCTTTCTTGTGTTTGAAGCTATGAAGCAACCTCTTCCAGGCGAAATCGTAGCCTAGCCAAGGAGCCTTTTACAGGAGCTGTGGCATCCATCCTCCTGGTATTTCACTTTATCTTTGGTCTTACTATACTGAACAAATCTGTTGCTTTTCCCCAGCTGCATAAAATTTCTCTTATCCTATTCAAAATTACAGTCCTGAGCTTCAGTTATTAACTGTAAATAGCCATCTCGTCATCTTCTTCTGTGATCCTTGCGTCAGTGGAATCTCTTAGACAATCAAGTGAGCCATCTTATTTTTTTCTTCCCAATTGGATTAGAGGGTTGGGTCATTTGATTGCAAATCACAAAGATTGACTACGATGATAATCAGAGTAAAACACTGGAACTATTAATGCCCAGAAATTCACATGAATTTGTTTCTGATAACATGTCTTTGCGATGGTGCAGGGTTTTGGGTCATTGTTCTTACTCCTCTCCTGTGGCGTTTATGTCTGATACTAAGCTCTGTAGCTCTTTATGCAACATTCTGCGATAGATAGGTGACTTTCCGGAATCGGATAACTTAGCATGATTTCCATGATTGTAATGAGGAAGTTGGCGTAGAAGAGGGAGAGCATACTTATATCTTACTGTAACTGGATGGCTGTTGTCTTTGTTTGTTCAAATGCACTGTGAATTGCTTATTCTTTTTTATTTCAAATGGTGCAGCCCCTTTATTTTCTAATCTGGTACAAAATCTGGCATAAAATTTTCGATAATGGTTCTTTATTTTTTCTGTCATGGACATGAACTGGGACATGATCTCATCTGTAGAATGTAGAAGATGAGTAGTTGGCACTGGGTAGGATTTAAGTAGCCTCTCGATTCTTTACTGTGCTCGAGTTCTTGGAAAAACACCACTCTGGTTCCCATCCATAGAACACGCCGGGCTTCTGGTTGTATGCGTACGTAGTCAGGGGACATGATCCCCTGCTGGTCTCCATGACAAACTGAGCACAAACACAGCAGGCAAGCTTGAAAGTTGGACAATGAAATCTCATCATATGCGCTAACAAAAATAAAATTTTATGTACATATGACCCTGTTAAAAATATGTCTATGCGAGAATTTTTCTAATTCTATTTGACAAAAATGCATTAATTTGCTCAACAACATAGGAAAAAAAAAATAGATTTCTTGAATATTTCTCTTTTAAGAAAAACTTATTTCTACACAAATAAATTTTGAAAAGTAAAAACAGAACATAATACTTCAATATACATGCAATCATTAAAAGCAAAACATAAAACATTTAATTAGGGTAACTAGATTTAAAAAAAAATGCATAAAATTTTTAAAAAAGAAAGTAAATAAATTTAGAATCGTTGTTTTACATTATGATTGAATGATCGAGGGCAGCTTTATCTTCTTAGTGAAAATTAGCCATAATATCCTAAAAATTCTCCAACTTTAGCATTTGTCTCAATTTTATCTTTTGCCTCATAAAAAATCTCCAACTTTTGGTGCATTCTTAATTCTACCATAAAAATTTTTTGTTCCATAAAAAATCCCAACTTTAGGTCTAATCCCAATTCTACTCTAAATTTTTTTAGTTTCATAAAAGGCTCTCAACTTCATATCCAATACAAATTTTGCCTTGAATTTTTTTGTCTCATAAAGAATCTCAACTTTAGTTCTAATTTCAGTTTTCCTCTAATTTTTTTGTCACATAAAAAATCACCAACTTTCAATTGAAGCCTAAATTTGCCTCCATTAACCCTTCGTTACAATCACCCTAAGTTATTTTGCAATCGATTTTCAATAATTCATGCTTGGGAATGTTTCCATATCTCGAGGTAAGAGAGTTCGCGCTCGGGACATTCGAATAGCTCGTGCTTGGGAGTTTTTCGTTTCTCGGTTGTCAAAGAGAAGTTTTGGATGGAGTGTTAACGGAAACAGATTTGTGACTCAAGTAACAATTTATCATTTTTTCTGTGACTGCAAAAATGTTAGGATAAAGATTGGGATTGGACGATAAAATTGAGATATGATCTAAAACCGAGAGTCCCTAATAATGATGGTAAACTTCCAACTCGTTCCAGTTCGAGGACCGCGCTGTCTCCTTCTTCACCAGCGAAGAGGCCACTTCCCTCGCCATGGTAAAGTGGATGAATCGGCCCTTCAAGTTCATCCTTCTTGAGTCCCGCTTCTTCTGCTCGTGAATCACTGCCATCTCTCTCTTCCGATTCTCTGATTTCATTTCTCCGTCCTTCGTTTTGTGACGTCTCTTCTTGTACTTATTCAATGGAGGCTCAAAAAGCGATTACCAGTCCAGTGCGAATCTCGTGGTACCCGACACTGGCTGTGTTGATGCTCGCGATTGGACTCGTCATCACGGCTTCTTTCTTCATGTAAGCTCCCATCTGATCCCGAATCACTTCCCCGTAAAAAGAAAAAAACGGGTTCTTGATTGGTTTCTTGGGCGTTCTTGCATTGAGTTCTTTGCTGTTCGGATCAACTGGGGACGTTTTTTATGAGTCAAAGTGTTTTCTTGAGGTGATGCTATCAATGAACAGAGTATGCTATATCGGGGCGATTGAAGGCGGTGAGGGTTTTTCATGTGCCCCCTTTTTGGAGGAGTGATTTGATGCTCTAATTTGGGAGATAGAGTTCTGGGAAGAGGGGCTTTCTGAATGGGTGCAAGTGAGCCACCATTTACTTGCACATTTGAGGAAGTGGCAATTACTGTGCTTAATCTTCGATCTGATCGTTTCTCCAGGCAAGGGTCGACATAGGGCCGACATATTGGTCTTGTTGGCTAGTTTTCTTGAAACCAATGGATGATAGCATTTAGGCATTCTCTTTGAAGAAAGGTGAATTGGAATGTCGGGTTGGTGTTTTATGGGTCAATTTAATTGCTACTGTCAATGATCAGTCAAATGAATATTGTTTCTGAGTTCATGAGGGAATTGGTGTTTCTTTCCTTTTCCTAGAGGGGGAGAATATTAGTTGCTATTTTCAATTTCCATGGATATGAAATGGAAGGA
The DNA here is from genome assembly GCA_021437795.1 of Rhodamnia rubescens. NCBI lineage: Eukaryota > Viridiplantae > Streptophyta > Magnoliopsida > Myrtales > Myrtaceae > Rhodamnia > Rhodamnia rubescens. The sequence continues at coordinate 2,387,727 of JAILYA010000039.1, forward strand.
TCTTATAATTCTACTTTCTAAATAGCTGATAGTTACCAGATGCCTACATCTTCCTCATTCACTGTCTTTGGCAGTAATATGATTCTTCAGATCTTGAGCAAACAAGGCTATTTATTCTGAACCTCAAGCATCATTTATCGGGTAACTGTGGTGGTGTTTTATTTGTTTTATTTGAAGGCATAGAAATGGGTGTGAGAGCAAACATCTCCTATAGGGAGGGCTCCTTCATGGCGGCGGAGGCAAATTGGTCTCTATGAATTTGCGAGAAGGTCCCTCAATTTCATCTGCGCATATTGATGCAAAGCCTGGTTTTGGATTCTCATTTGTCCCCTCTTTAAGGTTATTTGCTTTAGGCTTTAGTTGAGCTAGTCGTTGCAACTTCAATGGCATATGATGTTGTTGTTCTTCCTCATGCGCAATTGCAGAATTCCATTACTATGAAGAGGGTCTGTGTGGCATGGTTTTTACTGCTAAGTTGTTTAAATTTGACATTTTCTTTATGGATGGTCTGGCCATATCTTAGTTTTCCGACGAGAGTCCACCGTAATTTGCTGCTTCACACATAGGTATTGCATAGATATCATGAATACTTAGTAATTGGATCGGTTTATGCTAGAAACTTTCGTATCGTTAATCAGTATACAGTTGTGAACATGCTTTCTTGTGTTTGAAGCTATGAAGCAACCTCTTCTAGGCGAAGTCGTAGCCTAGCTAAGGAGCTTTTTACAGGAGCCGTGGCATCCATCTTCCTGGTATTTCACTTCATCTATGACTGAATAAATATGTTGCTTTTTCCATATTGCATAATTTTCTCCTATTATATCTTCAATTATAATCCTAAGCTTCAGCTAATTACTCCAAATAGCCATTGCAGTATCTTATTCTGTGATCCTTGTGTCAATGGGCTCTATTTTTATACTAAAGTGAGCCATCTTTTTCTTTGTCAATAGTATTAGATATAGGTCATTTGATTGTAATACACCGGAACCACTAGTTCGCAAATTCACATGAATTTATTGCTGATAGCATGTTTCTGCGATGGTCCAGGGGTTTGGGTCATTGTTCTTACTCCTATCATGTGGCGTTTATGTCTGATGACCAAGCTCTGTAGCTTTTACGCAACTTGCAATCTGCGCTAGATAGGTGGTATTCCCGAAGCGGACATAACATGATCTCATGATTTGAAATGAGGAAGTTGCCATAGAAGAGGGAGAGAATGCTTATGAATAAGGTTACTATATGTGGATGGCTGCCATCTTTGTTGTTTAAATGTACTTGGTGTAAATTGCTTGGTCCTGTTAATTTGCAGTGTGCAACCCCTTTACTTTCTAATCTGATACAAAAGTTCGCGTGAAGTTTCCAATGAAACCCTTAGCAAGTGATTTTTTCCGTTTTTCTTTTTATCATTTTTTTGTTATGGGCTTGAACTGGGACATGATCTGATATTTAGAATGTAGAAGATGAGTAGTTGGCAGGCTCCAAGTTTGGCTGAGTTTGAGAAGCCTCTCAAGTCTTTACTATGCTCGAGTTCTTCGGAAAAACACCACTCATCTGCGTGCTGTAACATGCTCAAAGCTAATCCTTAGCGCACACTGTGCTTGTTTGGGCGCACAGCCATGGAACCAAAATGCCCATGAATCACGATCACTTGCTGGTCTCCATGACAAACCGAGCGCAAACACGGCACACAGCTCCTCGAAAGTTTTACAGTCCCGCCCTCTCGGCCAAGATCTCGAACTCTTTCTGCGTTCTTTTGTTACCTCCGAAACATCATTAAAGGTGGAATTCATTATAAGAATGTTAAAGGTGGAAATAATTAGAGAAAGACCAAAATCCTCAGCCCAAGAAAAAGAGGGGGAAGAAAAACCTTAACACAAGCTTGAGTTTCACAATCGAGGCAAGATTGATAAATTTCTTTTATCATTGTCATACATACTTTATGGTTCTAAGTATAATAATAAGAAAAAAGTAATCTTGAGCAAAAAAGCAGATTGGAGAAGAATTTATGACATCACACCAATGTAAGCCATAACATGCAAAACTCTGAATACCGGATAATAGAACTGTGTATTGGGGAACACATTAGAGAAACCGATGAAAATTTTACCATCAATTGGGTTAATGCAGGAGACTCTCGTGGAAGTTAAACAAGAAACAAAGATTGAGCTATATCTTTTAAGCCCAAAGATCTTTTAATAAAGGCCATTTCATCTAATCAACGTGCTCCGGAAAATTACCGGCTGTACATAACCTGCGCAACTGTATCGAAACCCTTCCGGGCATCATGAAGAAGCTTTTCCAATTTATTCTCAACTGATCAAGAGATGGCTCGACGCATTAACTTCGGTATAGATTTGTAGACGCCGGTCTTATTTTCCCAAAAAGAAGGAACGGGATTGAAAATCATTTCCTTTCTGTTTTTGGAATTTTCATTTTCATCCCTAAGGGTGGGTGTAGACATGACCGGTTCGGCCGAACCGCCGGTTCTAGTTCCAAGAAAGGTGGAACCGGAACCGGCCTTTGAAGGGGCCGGTTCTGTTCCGGTTCGAATAGGTTGTTCGGGCCGGTTCGGTTTCGTTTTTTAAATTTAATTTTTAAAATAAATAAATAATAAAATAAACATAATAAATTATAAATTATAATTAAATCGTACATTGTAATAAAATTTAAAAAAAAAAAAGGAGGAATGTCTTGAACTTAATGAATTACCAACATTTCTTTCCCCACCGCCCTTCCCTTTTTTTAAAAAAATTATTAAAAGGATTCGAACGTGATGGCCTGGTCAACGGGTGGTTGGCCGATTCTGAGCCCACGATTTAATTTGGCCATGTCTAGGTGGGTGAGAAAGTGAGTGTGCAATTGATTGGGGGCATGTATGGTCGATACGTCGATTGACACGTGGAACGTTGGTGTTTTTGGTCGTGTAACATTTTTCTGTCTGGAATTTATTTATTTCCACTTCTTCCCTGCTGGTGTTTTCGTTTTTTTTTTTTTGCCCTCCTTCGCCAATCATATTCGATTGAGGCTGGGAATGATCCAGCAGCGATGGCCACATGATGGACCAATCAACCGTAGTTCGGTCCCATGGACATTATTGTGGGCCCCGTAAAATTTTGGTCGGTTTTCGAGAAAGTGGAAGTTAATGACGTTATCGCTGTCAACGTGTGACCGAGGAGAGAATTTTGAGTCGTTCGAGGTTCGGGCAAACTACGTATAGTTGCCAATTGCCCCCGATGTTTCTTGAATTTTAGAATTTTCGTTCCATTGTGTCTCATTGCATCGGGTCCGGCCAAATTTTGCTTGGAGCTTCGATCACATGACAGCACGTGAGCGATTGTAAAATTCGTCATTATATATGTTTCATTTGAGAGTATGCGACTAAAATACTTGCGAGAATTTGATCGGGAGTCCACGTCCGATGCACATTAGTTGTAGTTTCGAATTATGTAGTAGGCCCTATGCCTTTTCTAATGAGTACAAATAATATATGATCAACTTGCCTTTTATAACTAGTCACGTGTAGTCACTTCGCTAGATATATAAGAAAAATTTGGCTCGAGTTAGCGCTAGGAGGCACATGGCCACCAATTTAAAAAAGCTTGGGGCAAATCACAAAAATTGACACATCGAGGGGCAACTTTGCCACAATCCCAAACTTGTGAGGGATAAAATGTAATGCTCCCTTCCATTAGAGTTGGTGGTAAGTACCTAGAACAATATCCAATTTATATTATTCGAGAGACGAGCGATTCCAAGTTCCTTACAATGTTTCGGGTTCTTTACAGGGTTTCAATCTGGAACCCTGAACCTACTCGTCGAGATATGTTCCTCATTTTTTAGATCTTGAACCGACTCACAAGTTCTAGAGTCCGTTTCGGGGTACTCAAGAGTCTCGCCAATTTCTTTTTATTTTTTTTATTCATTTTTAATTAAGCAAAATGAGAGCAAACACTATAACGACTAAGAAAAAGTATAAGTGAGCGATTTTAGGTTCCGTACAAGTTACATTTAGAACTTGAAACCCACCCATTAGATTAGGCTCCTCATTTTTTAGAACCCGAAACCTAAAAATTTGTTTGGCTTCATATTATACACTCATCATCAAAAGCCATAGAACATTCTAAGATTGTGCGAAAACATATACCGAAAAAACACAAAAATTTATTTCGGGATCTAGGGTCTAGATTCTAATTTCTAGATAGTGGAATTCGAAACTTACCCGTTGGAATAAATTCCTCAATTTTGGAATCTGAATCTACCTTGCATATCTTGGAACCTAAAATTGAATAGGTTCCTACAGGTTTCGATTCCAGGTTCCCGATTCTACCTTGGAACTATGCTCACCCCTAATATTATCTTATTTGACGCTTCATTTCTTTGTCCAAAGTTCGGACAAGAAATGCTCCAATGAGCTAAACAAAATCTCCATGAAGACTTTTCTTATTGGTAAAACTATATAGATAAAAATTAAAAAAGATAAAAAGGAAGAAGTTTGAGTGAGATTTTCAGTCACTCAATTTCGACTTCTTGATCTTCTCTTCACTCTATAGTCACATAATATATTTGTGTTGACACGACCTTTTCTTCATTGGCGACCGATTAGAATCCGATACGCTTTTAGTTTAAGTCCATCTACCTTCAATTTGGGAAATTGTCAAGAGAGAGCCCAAGCTTGAACATGTCAATAAATCCGGCTAGACTCACATTCACTTAAAAATTTAGCCAATGAATTATGAGACATTAACTATTCACACAACATTGGTTATCCTATGTGAAACTTTTCAAACATAACTCACACTCTGCATTTCAAAAATCTCGCTCTCGCGTGTGAGCTCGATTAGATCTACTCCTCCTTAATTGAGGTATCATTCCGTATCAATATGTCTTAACTTGAATTTCTATCCCTAGTTTCTTTCTCCGGACCGAATCGTGAAGGCTACAATCGGGATTTCGTTAATAAACCACAATGCCCGAGCTGCCCAAAAAGTAGGATTGTGCTCAAAATTTTATGTTCTTTTTACAATATATAACAAAAAATTTAAGGACAATCCTACTTTTTGTTGCGCACTATGTTTTAGTCCTCAAGAGATATTCGGAGGCACTAATCTTAATATTTTTGAACTCCGAACTTGACCAATCTGTAATATTTATGGGGTAAGCCTAAGATAAGTAAATGCAAACTCTAAGTATAAAGAAGGAGATCTCCTTACCACTCGAACCAGAACAACATAGTTATAATTAATGAGTTATCACATATCATTTAGAGAGATCACTATAATTTCAAAAATACCAAACGCTCATTTAACAAGAATATTATATGTATTTAACTTATTTTTTAATTTTTTACGTAGTTATAGTAGAATATTTTAATCGCTCGAGGACTAAAACATGTATTCAACACGATTTAATGTAATCTTACTCCAACATGTTAACCAATTCATCTTTTGTAAACATCATAAGGTAGATGTAAAAAAATTCCACATATTCATAATACCCGTTACAAGTATTAACCGATCATGTCAAATTTCCCTCAACCACTACAGTCATAAGGAGATCAACATATTCAAAACAAGTATTCACGTACACTTTCCAAACATACAATTAAGTTCATTTAGGATAATGTAATCCATGTGTTATGACGATAATCATGTGTGCTAGGAACCAAAAACAGATGCCATAAGTCGACATGTAGTTAATCACTCAAATACTCATAGATGAACATAAAAATCTCGTAATGTGTAAATATCACATAGTAGCTCACCAATATACTCGGACGAGTGTCTATTGTCTACTCGTCACCGGTCAAAGACTTATCTCAACTAACGAGGCATTATCACCACCAATACATTGGGAACAAAATCATGAATACATCTTTGCAACGCCTCTCAGCCCATCCATCACGAGTGTCTTCTATATTAGTGATGATAAATACACCATTGTACAACTGCTTATTGATGGTTATTCCATAATAGTATATGACAAGCTACTCAAGCCATGTCGGGCTACATAAGACATATCATTCGTATAAATCGTAGGACTTTTTATCCTCTCGATCATGTAGAGACCTGTTTTAGATACACATATTCATACAAAGGAATTCGCTCTCTGGCGGATAGGCCTTGGCAAAAGTCTTCATCACAATATCACATGGCATCATCGACATACAAATCATTGCAACATAAGAATTTCCATATATGATTATATAACAATAAATGCATATAATATCACAGTAATCTTTTGGCATTTCCCTTGTTGACAATGCAACCAAATATCCATCAATATCCACAAACCCACCAACTCTTATTCATAAGACAATCATCATTAAATTCTAGGGTTTGCGACATTCTTACATCAAGCGAGTTTATGCTCATTTCCAATTTGCTAGTGAAAACTCAAAGAGTATTCGAAGACTATATTCCCTCTCATCACCATATTTACATCAAATTTCTAAAGTTTCAGTTTAATAAAATTGCATGATCAATCCAACATAATTTCTCATTTTATAGTTCTACTCCATATCTTAATTTTCTCTTAATCTAGCTCCCATAATGAAATAAATTAGCTAAGATCATTCATTTGCTTTTGGGTCTAAATGAATACCTTATTGGCACTATATACCATATTTTGCAATATTACCAAAACAACCACCTTTTCAAAATACTTGTGCAATTAAGTCCAAATTTTGACTAATAGGATGGCCTAATTGGGCAAGTAGTTGTATAGTTAACTTAGAACCTATCATCATAAGCATCCTTAGTATGTAAAAAACCCCTAAAATGTTCGGTTCTAGAATATGAGACCCCCAACTTCTTGAAATTACAGAATAGCTCATATTCTATAATACTTAGAATTTCATCCCTTTAATTAATCTACCTTAATCACTAACTAAAAATTATTTTAATTAAAAAATCACTATTTACAGAACAATTTCTATGTTGTGAATTCACATTTTTACCCTTGCATTACTCAAAATTACTGTTTGCCTCTTTATATGCATGGTTTCATTTCTCTTACACTTTTGCTCATCAAAATTATTTAAATCCTCTTTAAATCACTCAATCATGTTTTCATTCATGAAATATGGTCATGATAATGACTCATAACATCTTCTATTGGCATCATGAACATAACAGACTTTGTATTTAATATTAATAATATCTCATGCCAATAGCACAAGTAGGCATCAACAAGCATCATTCTCATCTTAAATCAATATAGCGTCACCCATGATATAAAATCATGCGTAGTCTTGCCTCTTATTAGCTTATCATGTAATCATCAATTCCTTTTAACAATATGATATATTAATTATTTACATTGTAAGCTAAAATCAAACAAGGATCAAGAGTACTATGAACATCAACTCAATTTAACACCAGGAGATTCACTTAACGTGGATGGAAATGTTTGAGTCAACGTAGAGCTTGATCAACCCTAAAAACAAGCGATGCAATCTCGAAATTAGTCAAGAAAACCAATTACCTAATTTAACAATATTGAGAGTAAGTACATCTGCGAGTGCCATAACTTTTATACGGCGCTCACTTGAGTGCTATAATTTTTTTTTTTTTGCTCACTTGCATGTCATAACTTTGAAAAATCGATCGAGTTAAGTGTCATCGATTACGTGGTCGTCGAAAAAGCTAATGTGAATGCCGAAAAAACTGACGTGGCATCGACGAGGGTTACCGGCGTGGATTTTTTGAATATTTTAGTGTACATGTGGAAGTTTCATAATTTTTTTTTTATTTATTTTGCAATTTTTCTTTTTATTTTGGTTCTTTCTTGATTTTTTGCTCCATTGGTGGCGAGGATCACCGGCGACCCCAAGAGCAAGGGCCGACAAGGCCGCAACGGCTACGGGTGACCATGGCCGAGGCATCCTCGCCGGCCCTCGCCTCTGGACCCGACTGTTGTGGCCGGTGACCCTCGCCAGCCAAGGCAAAAAAAGAAACAAAAAATGAAAAAAAGGAAAATATCAAAATAAATGAAAAAGGATAAAAAATTTCATAAAATTTTTAAAAAAATTCACGTGTTGCTGAAAAATAAATAAAATAATAATAAGAAGTCCATGTAGGAAGATTTGTCGGAAGTGGCACTCAAGTAAACGATTTTCCTCCGATATGGCACTAAGTTGAGCGAAAAAAAAAGTTATGGCACTTAAGTTAGTGCCGTACAAAAGTTACGGCATTCATAGTGTACTTACCCCACAATATTGAGGTAACCAAAACTTTGAGAGAGAAAATCTTACCTCAAAGAATCTTGTTTTGATTTGATAGAGGACACTAACTTGAACCTCTTGATTTTAACTTTCATATTCCTGAAAATCAAGGGATTTGGAGTAGGTATAAGCGATAAGGTTTCTAGTTTTGATAGAGAAGATCAAGAATGAGAAACGAATTAAGTGAGAAAGACGATGGTCGGAAAGGAAATGAGAAATGAGTCTCATATTTCTTACATTCAATGTATTAATTAACCAATGGTAAAGTGACGTCATAGATGATGCCATCTCTTGGTTAAAACATATGATTAAGAATTTAGGTGATGTATCAACTTAAATCAGTGATAAATGACTACCTTTAGTTGGCAAAGTTTGCGGTTATAGGAGAGTAGATAGCATGATTCGTCCAAGGCAATTGCATGAATGGCGAGCCTAGTTTAATTTACAATCATTTGAGATAATAGGCTAGAGTTAAAACATGATGTCGTACATCATATAATTTGAAAGTAATAAATTAGGTGAAAAAAGTAAGGAATGAGGCATCCTATATTATAGGCAAGTGGTTTGGCATGCAGGTTTAAGGACAACACTGTTCTTCTAAAAATGATGTTTGTGATTTAGATGATAATCAAGAGAATTTGATGTCCGTTTTGCAAGCCGAAAAGTCAGAAAAATATTTCGAAATCACCAAAATTAGTAACGAGGCCTATAGAATGCCCGAGTAATTTTAAGTACAAGAACTTTCGCTTTTGAAAATTACCCTATATACTTTTCAGGGTATAACGATATTGCGATGTTATGCCGACACGTTTTTCATTGCCAATATCCATAACAACTTATGCGCTAATTTCTATTCATATCTACTACCGAGGTCAATAAAATTATACTACTTATTGATTTTTTCTCAATTATAACATATTCAAATGATGCGACAACTAATAAATTCTACGTTTTTATGAAATTAGAAATGTTCATAAACTGTCAAACAATTTTCATCAATTTTAACTTTGTGGCGGCCATTTGTGACAATTTAAAACATTTAATTATCCCTTACTAAATCAAATAATATACCCAAAAAAAAAAGTCCAATAATATAACGGCTCTGGAAATGAATTTTTCTTAACAAATTTATTGATGGAGTCATAATTTGTCGAAGTTATCGAATTTGTCATTCAAAAATTAATCATCTTAATATCCTAAATTATATTAGGAAATGAAGAAATTTCAAGATATCACAATTGCGTTGGTAAGAAACCACTTGACATATTCACAAAATACCGATGCACATTGGGAGGGGACCGCCAATCAAATATCGACTTTGACACCATTTGTTAGGAGCTCACGATAGATGCCCAATACCTTATCAAGAAGGGATCATCAGTGGGAACCCAAGTCCGGCTTGTCAATATATACAATTAGGTTCACTTTCACTCAAAAGCTTAAGCCCAATGAGTTATGTGCCAACTAGGAACTATTAATTACTTTACACCACACCAATTTTCAAATGTGATACTTTTCTAGTGCAACACACACTTGCATCTCAACAATCTCTCTATCATGTGTGAGCTCGATAATAGGTCCGATTCCCCTTAGTTTGAATATCCTTCGCACAACATGTCTCAACTTGAATCTTCAACAAACCCTTGGTCTCTTTTGCGGGACTGACCCATGAAGATCGTCTACCGTGTTGCTACACCATAACCCCCAACTTTCACCCCCGGTCTCTTGCGGCGGACCAACCATGGAGGTTGCCCCAAACAGCGATACACTTTGAAAGTAGGCCACCAATTAACTATCGACTTTAAAATCTCTCGTTATAAGATCGCAACAAAAGCATGTTACCTTCGTTAGGGAGATCGCCAAGAGGAAATCCAAGTTCGAGTCCATCCACATATCAAATTGAACCTATATTTACTTAAAAGTTTAACCCAATGAGTTATGGGTCGACTAGAATAAACTACTCATATCACGCTAATTATCCGATAGATGGACTTTTTGTAACATAGCTCACACGTATATCTCAACATATAGATAATGTTGACTCATGCTAAACCTTAACGAATGGATTCTAAACACCCTCTTATAAGTCATATCGCAGGCTATCGAACAAGGAGATTAGAGTCTAGCGCAATCTCATTGACCTCACCCTTCATAACTAAGGGTGACAGAAATTAAGTGAGTAAGGCCTCCAATCTTTATGCAAGTTCAACATACTATCTTTTGCCAGAATAATTCAGGACATATAGCTTTTTTTTTTTGTCGAACAAGACATATAGTTAGTGGCTCGAGAACTTTAATCTAGTTTGGACCCCTGGCTTAACGTTAAAACCCAGCCTTAAAATCCTGCCTCTTTACTCTATTCACTAAATCCTAGAGAGAGAGAGAGGGAGAGAGAGCGCGCTTTTGGGTAAAAAAATTGGACGTTTCTTACCGGAAAAAGGGCGGTCAAATTGCAAATCTGGTTAAATAGGAAAGCAACAAAAACAACTGTCACATTATGCATGGTCAGCATTGATTTGCCCTAAGCAATGCAGACCTCACCTAATTAGACCATATGATGAAAAGTGGATCCCAACACAAATAATATCAAATGATATCCACCTACGGCTTGCTTTTTCTCCCATCCCATCCCATCCCATCCCATCCCATCATTCTCCTATCAAATCTCTCTTTCACTATACTATGACAATGACACAACAGGAAAAAAAAATTAAAAGAGTTTTTTTTATTCATTTACTACAAGCTATATAACATTAATCTAGAAATTCCGACCAAAAAAATAAATAAATCTAGACCCATCTAGCAAAAATAGAGTAAATTATTCACACGATGGTAAAAAAACAATGACACCCATCATGTAGGGATGGTTGGGTGCCGCTCAAGGTGAGCTTGTCACGAGAGACGATGAGGAGGAAAGCTAGGAACTCAAGGATAAGAACAACGCGATTCATTAACTAAGTGATCCAATGGAAAAAGGATTGTTAATTAGTAAACCTAAGCATGCCTATGGAACTACGTTGTCCACCCATAGTTTGCAAGATTGATGGCGATTATCAATGTGCCAATCATTTAATAAGCCTTTCAACTCTTGTTGATTATGTCCTCCCAATAGGTTATTATCAAGTGATGCCGATTTTTCTTAACTAGATGATTAGGGTTAGAGTGAGAGTTAGGCGGCACAAGAGTTGACTTAGTTCCGCGGTGTCCGGTAATGATTCAATACCTCGGTTTTCGATATATTAAATGCTTGCAGATTAAGATGGAAAGTACAATAAACTAAGTTCATTGTACGAAAATCTTAGCAAAAGCATGACATTATTATGGGAGCAGTCAAACTCTAGATGTCATTGATATTGCAGATCTTAGGCAAGCCAATGTATTAAATTAAGGAACGTATGATGCTTAACCGAAGACAATCAATAGTATTAGGGGAAGCAATTTCCCAACCTACATGAATGAGCATTCTTCATTAATCTATTTTTTGCGATCCGTAGGTTAAGAAGTCTCATTCGAGATTCAGTATGTACCTCGATCCAACAATTCACTTGGAATCACCGGTTTTGAGATAACCCCATATATGGCGCCATTTTTAAGCTAGAAAAAATGATTGTCAAAAAGCTAACTTTATCTTTCGCGAAGTGTCGTGATTAAAAACTTTGATAGGAACTTTACTTCTTCCTTTTTTCTCAGGACCTAGACATGATTTAGCTCAAACTGAAGTGTCCATATTTATCTCTTCAGCTTGAAGTCCTTCCATCTCCCCTACTAAGCTCCTAATTTATGCTATGGCTAAAGAGGATAGACAAGTCTACTCTCTTCTTCAATTACACCTCCGCAGAAACAACTAAACTTCTGTAACTAAATCTGGTCCAAATCTGCACTGCCTTTCAAGAAGATATTCTAGATGAAGTTCATCTTGGCATTGGCTATCTTTATATAAAACTATTTTCATAGATCCCTGCTTGAAGCTATTAAAAAACTTTGAGCTTGACATGGTTTACTCAAAACATTAAACTGGAATATATTAGACATGGGTCATGGTAATAAACACCCTCACCCTCTCTCGGTGCCTATCTCCATCAAAAATCATGACCACCTTTATCTCACATCACAATCTGCATTACCAACTAAACCTGTTGGGGCCAAAAAAAGATTGGTCGTGGCCAAAAAATAATGTATATAAATAGTAAAATCTAAAGCTGCTTATGAATGAAGGGAAAAGAAAAGAAAAGAAAAGAAAAGAAATGATTTCCTATGTTTGTCCAATAATTTCTGTCCATGATCTCAGCTATTTTGCTCTATGTTGGCAAATTAATATGACAGCAAACGATACAACGCGTGTATGAAATTTATGATTTACTGCGAGTAACCAAGTTTTTTACATGCGACAAGAGATGAACTGTCGATTTAACGAAAACACACACAGGTTTTGGTCTGTGGCATATATGAGGAAAATAGAAGAACAATTTGTTTAACAGCAACACTACAGGATAAAGAAGTGGTGCTTTTGAGTGGTTGTGTCTTTACTAGGTTTCAATCAATCATTTGACAGCATGAGAGGAATTTAAAAGGGAAAATGCCGCACCAGCAATCCTGTCCCGTGAAGGGAAAATTCCGAGTATCTTCTGGCAAGAAGGGTTTCTAGTGATTTCCGAAAGCAAGTTCATGAAGCTAGAGGTTGAGTTCAACAAAGACTAATGTACTACGGGAAGGAAATCGAGCGATGCTGTATGTACTACGGGCATCGTCTAGCACTGCTCGAGCGTAAATTGCTGCTCGTTCCGGCGCCTTGTTTCAACAAATTATCCCAAAAAAGGTGTCTGAAGGATGAAAGTGGTGAGCAAAGTAGCTCCATTCTAGGTGATGGTTCATTGGGCTGATCAGGACCATTGACTGATTACAGGGTGGGCCGTCGTTAACCAGTTTTACATGTGGGAGGTTGGTGAAAGGCACTATCAACCTTATAAATGTTCCTTGGCCATCCCCCCGCAAGCACTTCTTTGCGCCCCCTAGTTGACTGACTATGACATTACATTCAACAACAGTGAAAAAAAAATAAAAGAACACCCAAGAGTCAAGAGGCTTCATCAAATGAGAAACTGTAGTGACTGTCGTGAATGGATGGGCATATGTGTACGAGGTGTGTGTCCCTGTGTGGGGCGTTTGTAAGGGAGAGAGGGGGAGATTTTAATAGACTTATCTTTTTGGGTATGAGTTATAACGCTTTGTGGTAGAGCTGCTTCAATAAAAGTAGAGCCCTGTCTTCATTAGACCAATAAACAAACACTGGGGGAAAGGGACTTGGCTCAACCTCAAGAAGAAGCCAACACTCTCACCATACCCTTGTTTATAAATCCCCTCTCATCGGTAACTTACAGTTCCACCTCTTGCTTCACTTATAAACCTCTTTCTTCTTTGCTTGTCTGTGGTGTTGCTGAAGCTAGAAACTGTCCGTTCTTCAGGCGGAAGGTGTGAAAAGCTTTTCAAAAAATGGGGGCTAAGAAGCCTAGAGTTGTGATAATTGGGGCAGGAATGGCTGGCCTGACAGCTGCTCACAGGCTCTACACTCGCGCAGGCTCGAGGGACTCGTTTGAGCTGTGTGTGGTTGAAGGAGGGACAAGGATTGGTGGGAGGATCAACACTTCTGAGTTCGGTGGAGACCGGATTGAGATGGGTGCTACTTGGATTCATGGTATTGGAGGCAGCCCGGTTCACCAGATTGCCCAGCAAATCCATGCCCTGGACTCTGACCAGCCGTGGGAGTGCATGAATGGGTTCTTGGATGTGTCCAAGACTGTGGCTGAGGGTGGGGTTGAGGCTAGTCCTCGTGTTGTTGAGCCAGTCTCGACCCTATTTAAGTTGCTCATGGATTTTGCACAAGGGAAGCTTCTTGAGGATGGAGCAAGCAGCAAGGAGAGAGAGCTCCGCAGACTTGCGGCCGAGGCTTTCAAGGTCTGCAAGAGCAACAATGGTGAGAAGGCCCTCAGTATCGGGTCGTTCCTGAGGCGAGGGCTTGAGACTTACAGGGAAGTGGTCAAGGACCAAGCCGAGGAGGTCCACGGGGGCCGTGGGAATTGGAAGAGGAGCTCACTCGAGGAGGCCATTTTCGCAATGCATGAGAACACCCAGAGGACGTACACATCGGCCGGCGACCTCTCGAACCTGGACTTTGGTGCAGAGAGAGAGTACAGGATGTTTCCTGGTGAAGAAATCACCATAGCCAGAGGGTATTCCAGCATCATCAAGTCGCTGGCCTCGGTGCTACCGGATGGCCTAATCCAAGTGGGCAGGAAGGTTAGGAGGATTGAGTGGCATCCTGAGTTTCATCCGGGCATGATCTTGGGAAATGGCCATTCCAATGACAGGCCAGTGAAGCTGCATTTTTGTGATGATTCTGTTATGTTGGCCGATCATGTGATCGTCACGGTCTCGCTAGGGGTTCTCAAAGCCGGAATTAGGGAGGATTCGGGTCTGTTCAGTCCTCCCTTGCCCACTTTCAAGACTGAGGCCATATCAAGGCTTGGTTTTGGTGTGGTAAACAAGCTGTTTCTGCAGCTTGCCCCGGCCCAAGACCGGAAAGGCGATAGTTTCGACACTTTCCCGGTCTTGCAAATGGCTTTTCATCGGTCGGACTCAGAGTTGAGGCAGGAGGGGATACCGTGGTGGATGAGGAGGACGGCTTCTTTATGCCCCATTTATCACAATTCAAATGTCCTACTATCTTGGTTTGCAGGGGAAGAAGCTCTTCAGCTTGAGACACTTAGTGATCAAGAAATCATCGAGGGCGTTTCCAGTACACTTAATTGCTTGTTATCACGACCTGAAGAACCACCGGTGAAGTCTAGCACACCAGAATTGCGTAATGGCGACGTAAAATCTTCGCAAAGATCCGCCGGAAGTGGTGTGAAGTTTGAGAAACTGTTGAAGAGCAGATGGGGCACCGATCCCCTGTTCTTGGGGTCGTATAGCTTCGTAGCTGTCGGTTCGAGCGGCGACGATTTGGACTCGATGGCCGAGCCATTGCCGTGGGAAAGTCGCAGAACCGGCACTTCTCCAGAACTGCAAATTCTCTTTGCAGGAGAGGCAACGCATAGAACACACTATTCTACCACTCACGGTGCCTATTTTAGTGGAATTAGAGAAGCCGATAGGCTGCTTCAACATTATGACTGGGTTTGAATATTATATCAATTAGAGGCAATCCTACGCTTTGATTTTATTTTATTTTTTACCTCTTTCAAATTTGCTTATTGTTCTGATATCTTTCTTGATCTTCATATTGGAACACCTGTCTCTCTCCTTCTATAAAAGTAGGCAAAAATTGAGAGGAGTGGGAGGAAAGAAAAAACAGGGAAGGTTGAGAGAGAGAGAGAGAGAGAGAGAGAGAGAGAGAGGGAGAGAGAGAGAAGATGGGGACATTCTTAGATGTACTGCATGAATTAAAGAAGCTTCTTTCGAATTTTCTAGTTCTAGTTTGCTTTTTTCTGCTCTCTTTTCTGTATGATATCATGACATCCAAAGCTAAACCAATTGGAGATTATGATTCTTTAGCTACTCAACAATTTGAAAGTTACAAAGAAAACAAGCTTTGTATTGTATCTCTCTCTCTCTCTCTCTCTCTCTCTGGGGCTTTTGTCTTGGTGATGCATAGTGGACAGGATCCTGTAAACCCGGCTCTTTCCAGCTTGCAACATGTCCATCAGTTTCCTGCAACTTGGCTTGTTTCTCTGCCCATGATTTAGTGTTCAGTCCCGAAGCACAGACAAAAGTCGGCTAACGTACGTTACAAGTGTCAAAACATATATACAGTGCTTTACTTTAGTGTCAAAATTTTCAAAATAATCGACTTAAATATCAAATATTTTAAAAAACGCTCACTTCAATACCAACTCCGATTAAAGGCGGCGTGGCTCATTGAAAATCTTACGTCTATTTTTTTTTTATTAATATTTGAGTTGACGTACTGCTTAGGAATTGATCTTGAAGTGAGCGTTTTTCTTAAAAAAATTATTACTTAAATCATCGTTTTGAAATTTTTAGTCTTGAATTGATCGTTTTTCAAAAAATTTGGTATTTAAGTGATCGTTTTGAAAGTTTTGGTACTAAAGTTGAGCGTTGTACATAAGTTTTGACACTGTAGTTACTTAAGCCAACAAAACTCTCGTCACTCTCCTAATTCAATTTCTGAGTTAGACCCTCAAAGAAACTTGGGACAATGAGTGAGCTGGCCCCGGTTGCATGTATATCCCTAGAGAATGTGCCGAACAGAAAGTTACTGAAAGTTCAAAAGGAAAAGAAAGAAAGAAAGAAAATGACAACAGGAAGGAATCCCAAGAAGAAGGATAGAGCCATCAATCTGGCGCGCTTCCTCAATGTCCTGCGTTAGCAACGAGACACGAAACAAGACACACAGCCATCCGATTGCTCTGACCATTGGTGAAGGTGCTTTGGGTGTGTTGTGTGTGCTCACTATTGCATTGGACTGACCTGTCAATTTTGAGATGCAAATACATAACTCGACTGTTATTTGGGAATCAGATAGGTCTCCGATCTCACAACATCTGCTCCCGAGCTGTCACGCTACTAAATAAGTCTGGTGCAATCTAAAAATAGTACACCACCTTTTCGAAGCCGCGACACGAGTGACCAATATTTTGTTGGCGACAGATCCGCGTGGGGCAGTCTCCACTCACAATGAGACAGCTCTCTGCTGAGAAGACATCTCCTAATTGTCCTGCTCACTTGGTAACACTAGATTTCACCTCAAAAGCAAAACTCAGTACTAATGGTGGAGACAGAAAATGACTGTCCATAGGCAACAATATCAGACCCAAATACCCACCAAGATGTTCTTGTCTTGGCACATTTGATGATGCATCTCCAAATCAGCTGTCATTGATATTGAGCTAGCAGCAAATTTCTTAACCAAAGATTTGTCATTATCTGCCTGCAAAGGAACCCCACAACCACCACGCCCCCCCCACAACAAACCATAATAATTGATTTCTCCCCCATTTCCTACCTCCATTTTATTCAACTCTTATTTTCTGATTTGGTATCGACCTCTCCCAACAACAAGAAGCCACATGTGCTCATCAAGAAAACAAAATGAAGGAAAGGACTCACATGATTCAGTTCATGGGACTAAAGTGTTTAGTGAATCTAAAGTCTGATAAAGCTTCCACTTTCTTAAATACTTTTTGAAAGGGGTACAAGAAGATTTTTGCTGAGAGGTCCTGATTGGTCAATTCGATGGGAGCTATTCATGGAGACATCTCTCTATTATTGTTGGGATTGCTACTTTGGCAGGTCTTCCCCCCAGAAAAACTGGAGTGGCCCACCTGCTCTCTCTCTTCCCTTTTTTTTTTTTTTTTGCCCCTTGTGGGCTTCAATCACTCTTTGATGATTGTGCATATCACAGACCAATCTGTCACCATGTCCTTGTCTGATTCATTTATTTATCATAAACAAACAAATGAGAATCTCTATAACTATACTACCCCAAAAGAAACCCCCCAACCCCACCTCCCACCCAATGGCTCCCCTCATCCCTTTAGCTTTTTCCTTGGCCCCTGTTTTGCTTATAATCATGATTATCATGAAGGAGAGCGCACCATTAACATGTTCAGCTGTTTTTAATGTCTCAAAGGGTAGATCATTGTATCTGTCATTGAATGCAGGTCTGTTCCTTTTGTAGCTTTGAGCTTCAGGTATGGACCATTCATTTGACAACATGTGCATAGCCCGTGGCCACAAGTCCCAGATGTCACCTATCACCCCTTAATGTATAGCTCAGTTTGGGCATCCTCTTCAAAATCTTCACAGATTGCTACAAATTTTCCAATTTGAGGGCCTAATTTGGGAACTTGCACGTACGCGAAAATGTTTCGACAATTGACAGATCAGATAATCATTGAATGGAGGACGTAAGGTCGATTCGGGGAAAGGGAAAGGAGATGAAAACGACTTGGTTTGGAATAATTAAGTGAATCTCAGGTCAACTGATTAATCTGGGTTTTGGAATTATCAAGTAAATATTAGGTCAGCTGATTGAGCAGCACTACTCATTTGAGTTTGAGTTTTCTTAGCCATATTGTTTTTTTGGTTACTGTTTCCTCAAGCTGTATTTTCCACTGTTATTATACTTAATTTAAAGATTACACGGTCTGGGTAGGACCCTTCTGGTCCATTTTGATAAAACAGATTGTTCCAATTATTAGAGGTCAGCAGCTATAACTGTACGTACGATCAGAACTGTTTACCATACTTTCAGTTTGTTCAGTTGAATAATTAAGACCTATTTGATAGTTGACATGGCCTCAATGCAAGCGTATCTTTGCCTTGAAGGATGCAGTTTTCCTTCAGTCCAATGACCCAAGCAAGCTTTGCTTTTTTGCACAAAATCTTTGATTAGAAGCATCATGATGTGTTTGAAACTTTGAGGAGCTGTCACCTTTATTATCCTTTCTTATATGAGAATAAGATTTTTCTTCCCCATCCTTGTGTGAGCCAACATTGTCAAAGATGGAAGATGACAGATTTAATAAGTTATCACCTTGGCATCTTTAAGGTTGCTTTATGAAGGTCTTTGATGATGATGCTAGACCCTTTAACTAAAAAGAAGCCATTGGCTTGTGTGTGTCCGAAAATCTGTGTCGAAGGAATCTAGGGGTCTAGTAAAGTGCCCTTTAGAGGGTTGCCCTGCCCTAAGATCTTATACTTAAGGCTCGTGGTCCATGATAAGATCTCCAACTTATAAATAATGCGGGCCTTGTTAAAGAGCGTCTCCAGAGCGCTAACCAAATGTATCTAATAAGGAATATTTCAATTTTCGAAAGCATTGATTCCACGTGGCATGAGAAAAGCAGTGCATTGAAAACCGTGAAGCCTCCTCATTCGATTGCTGAACAAATATCCCGGTGACTCCTTTAATGCTGGTTGAGGGAAGCAATCTTTCTTGAGGATTCTGTTCCAAGCTATAATGCAGAAGCACTTTATAGAATGGTCCAGCGTCTTGAGACCCTTCAGCTTCAGCTTTAAGAACAAAAAAGAAAAAGAAAATGAGGACTACTGAGCTTGGTGAAGTTGTATATAGCCGTAGAGATAGGCAAATGAAACAACTGGATCAACATAGCATGTCTTTTTGGATTAATGCTACTGAGGGCTGTAATTAATGTCACACTTCAATTGACCACTAAAGCCTCCTCACCTGACCTGATATTATTATTCATGGTGTTTACTAAAGTCTGGACATTTGAGATTCTTCTTTAGACATAAGCTGGAAAAGATAAATGATGTTTTTGTTGTTTTGTTGGGTGTGTGCTTCCTCCTTTTGTCACCCTGCATTTGCCTCTAGTGCAAGTAAATCATCTACAATAATGCAACAACCATGCCTTATATCCACACAGAAACAGCTTTTCGAGGATAGTTAATGTCGCTAGCTTTCGTGCACATCATCCGTAATGTCATAGTCACGAGGGATGACCTCCTCTACTGTCGATACTAATCTAACCGAATCGGGAAAAGCAATTCGTCTTGGGGTGGTCCGATAGAAAATACATGTCGGTTTAGGCCAATAATAGAAAACTGAGAAATTACATGGTCCAGTCAATTTTGACATGTTTGTTGGTCCCAAAATTCAAAATCCCCCTCTTGGTCGCCGTACTATGGGACCGGATAGGATCACAAGATTTGAGTTTCTTTGTTTCTTTTCTTTCCTGCTCTGTTGCTTTCTTGATTGTAGTAATGAGGGAAGTAAAGTTAAGATGGCCAATGTTCGACTTCTAATGTATGATTAGCATGTGTGTTCCTACACAAGCATCACACTGTTAAGTCACCGAGCGACACATGATGAACTCGCCCGAGTGAACCTAGTATTTGTATGGTTATCGCTCGACAAAGGTAAACAGTGACAAGTCTGCTTACTTATGTGGAGCAATCTCCCCACTGTGGGGGGACGCTAGAGCCCAAACTCAGAAACTATAGCTGCCCGTCAAGGCAAATCGTGAGTTACTGGCAGTGTTTTTCCTTCTTCGTAATAGGTATTTAGTCACATTTTGAGATGAGTAGAGTGCAGAAAGCAAGAAGAAGAAAGCGAAATTTCAACACAGAAGAGTTCTGTTTATTCAGATGCCATCCACATGGCTTGGTTTATTGAATTTCAATAGAGTGCGTTACAAGGCAATCGGAATTCTCTCCCGGGGTCCAACCAGGAGGCTTACCCATGTAAAAAGAATGACTAGCTAAAATCCAATGTATAATTGGGGGATGCCCTTGGTATGGTTTGGAGGTATATGTGCAATACCTGCTCATTTATGTACATAAAGGATGGCCAAAAGACAGCTTTTCTGGTGAATTGTGTAGTACTGTGGTATGTTGCCCTTTTTGGATGTTGAATCGATTCTTTGTTTGAGCAAAACTATGAAGAGAGACAGAGTTTATGTACCGTGGAGGCGGCATTCTTCCATCTCCGACACCATAGAAGCCACTTTATATTGGCTACAGATTGCTTCGACTGAAAGTTTCTTCTCGCTATCAGGACATGGATCTCCTCCAAAAACCTCCGGAGCCACGGTGATAGAGCAAAGTTGTTTCCCGATGCACTTCTGCATGAAAGTTCCACGTCAACCCAGAAAACAAATTATTTAAGAACACCGAAAACTCATAATCGAACAGCAGACCTGTAAGCTACATTTTCTTGTCCATGATTTGATTATTTCAGATTATCAAACCGTGAGCAGAGTCTAATCAAAAAGTAAAACAATCATCAATTGCTCTAGTATTCCTACTCTGGGATGGTGGGGGCGCACAGAAGCCTAAGAAGCAACAGTATTAATGAGGGTTTCTGAAATATGAATTTCACTGAATAAAATTGATTTTAAGATCCTCAAGTATCCGAGCAGAAGGCAACTTAGAGTTAGTCATGTACCTTCTGAAGAGCATCATATGATTTGTGAGCGTGACAATGTCCTTCTTGATAATTTCCACATCTTCCTTGTGGCAGTCCGTAGCTAGCAAACTTTATCTCGGAGATTTCCTGCCCAGGAGGACACATCAAGTGGGCTTTTGGATATGTATTGTTGGTTTTACCCGATGAAACAGAAAGCCAGTCCTTCAGCACAGGCTGTCCATCGAAGATATCCGCACAGACACTTCCGGTCATTCTTTTCATCAAAGAAATACCTGCTGGTTCTCCACCCCATTCCTCGAAAACAACTAGTAAATTTCCAGTGGGGTTCAGCCATGAGCGAGGAACGTGATACCTGAAAATTTTCGAAAGCTTTGTCACAAACGTCTGTAGCGAACAAGCAAGAACAAGCAGAGCAGTTCATTTCTTCCTCACCATCTTTGAGATGGCTCTCCGCAATTAGTTCTACATTTGTTCTCGTTGAAAATTCCAGCATAATTGCATTCGCCGCAGCTTCCCTCTGCTACATAAGCAGGCCAGTGTCTCCCAATGCTCTGACCATTTATCCATATTTGACCTTTTCCCATGCTGCTCATGTCTAAGGCTAACGGGTCGTCTCCTTCTGGCGCGTCAAAAGTAGTCTGAAATTTGTACCTTGTTTACTGAGTCATAAGAAACCACCAGAACTAGTTTAGTAGCTTCCAAGAAGAATGACTTTACCTCGTACCAGGTCAAGGGTTGTTTTAGGACCACTGACGATCCTCTCATCCATTCCACAGATGAACTCCCACTGACGGTATACAGACCCAAAGCTTCACCCGTCAAACCAACCTGTTCAGATGCAATGATTCATGCAATTCTTAAACTTCTGTACGCAGTCATAATGGGGAAAGATTCTCTACATTCAACACGAGAGATCCGCGTCTTGTGCGACAGCTGACATTCTTGATTTCTATATTCGCACCATTCTTGATTCAAAACATGCATTTCATCACTAACCTCATATTGCAATTATGTTTCCAATCCAGTACGGTTGCTTATTTTATCCAAATTTCAATCTCCTGAGAGCCAATTTCTAGTTATCATAGAGAAGGAACAGAGGGCAGTGGGTACCAACCTTGTAGGACCATTTCCAGTTAGTCAAATTCCAAGTGCCAGAGTTAAGACCCTCCAAGGTGACTGGTCCAAGGACCCCAGCATTCCACGTCTCGAAATGGAGACCAACATTCTGAAATAAGTTTGACTTTATTTTAATGTGAATTGTGATTACCATAAAACTGAAGTAAGATACTGTTATTTATAGAAGCCTGCAAAAGTAGCATCGCTAAAAATGTAAAGCCTATCAGTAAAGGGCTAAACCGACCGGCAGCCCCACAGCAATGCTTAAGAGAGACAATTTGTTGATCCCCGCTCCTAGCTTCAAGTTGTCAGTGAATGTTAGCTTTGGGTTTTCGAGTCCTCCATATGCAGTCCCTGTGCAAACCGTGATGATGAAGAAGAGTTTTCCCCACTTTAATTAGTTAAAAATCTACAAGAAAAATCGTTCAACGATCGCATGTACCTGCTAGTTGACCATTGATGAAAACATGCAAGGCATGTCCTGCTGACCATACTGTGAGAACAGGATACTGACCATTCTTTAGAAAAGCTTCATCAGGTTCTATCACAATGCTGAACAAACATACAAATAAATGTCAGGCAAAGATGGATTGACATATTCATCCATCTATTCTTAGTTCACATAAGTTTGTGGTGTTCTGTTTAAATCTGGATTCTCCCAAAATTACTTACTCTGTCATGTACCACAAATAGTCTGAAGAATCTCTTGTAATATTAATTTGTTCCAGAAGCCCTTCCATTGCAGTTGTGTCAACGTCATCAGCCGAGGGAGTTTCTTCATTAAATGACTGCCACAAGAAGGTATTATCCCGAGGAGTCATCTTCATAAGAGAGCTTTGGGCACCAATCTGTATAAAGATTGTGTTGTGGTGTTAGGCTCAATGTTGGGAATTCTCGAAAGGAGAGCACCAGTTTCTATGCCCCTTTTAAGTGTTAACATTGTTGCTTTAAAGAGATATGGAAAGTTTAGTTCCGTTCATGTTAATTTAACGGATACTGCCTTCATTTCCTACAATGGTCAACATTGCAATCGGGTGAGCGTATGAGATGATACCCTTGCGGTGTTGAAGACTGCAGTTTTGCAGTCAGGTAGGATGCTGACGGACCAAGACGGCAAATCATACTGTCTACCTGTGAATGTCACCTTTACTGAGTAATTCGGGTCGTAGTTTGCAAGAAAAGCCGCAGAGTCTCCGGATTTAGCTGCGAACACATGAGCCTACCCAAAATCATTTAAGATGAGTCGGTCGTGAATTCAACATGGCAAGAAACAAGCACGTTGAAGTGTAGGTTATACACAATTAAAATAGGTTTTGACCATACCTCTTGTTTATTTCCAAGCGAGATTACGGTTGCATTGGAAGAAACTAAAGCTGATTCGCACAGCTTGATGGCTTTATGTAAATCTCCCAAATGACGCCATTTCTGTTCGCGCGGTAGACCTGGTGTTGGATTGAAAATTGCTATGACCCACTCAGATTACATCAATGTCATCTTTTTTTTTTTTCCCTCCTAAGATAATTTCGCAGACTTTATTCTCATTGGATTCTAAACTTTGGTAGCTTGACAATAAAATTCTCCTTTTGAAGCTTATCCAAACTATATTCTTTGCTTTAGAAGTTAGGCATCTTGGTCTCAAAGTTGAGAAGGAGCGAATTTCAGTGGCTCGCCCTAGCATTACTAGGAATAAGGGTGTCATGCAACGTACCAAATTCATCTATAGGAGCATCATAATCATAGCTTGTGGCAATGAATGGACCACCGGATGTCCGACCAAAGTTAGTTCCTCCATGATACTGGCAAGAGAACAGAAAAAATTAGATGCAGAAGATAACGCTGTTGAAGGTCATAGGATGTCGGTATTTAGGCATGCGAAGGAGAAAACATCATCCCTCAGATTAAGATGAAGTTGAGGGTTCAGCTACCATGTAATAATTAACAAAAGAACCGCCATTTTGAATGAACCTCGCAACGGAATATGCCAAGTCTTCAACTGGTCTATGTGGTATTGCTCCACCAAATTCTGTATACCAGCCGGTCCAGGCTTCGGTCCACATCTTTGGTTTGTAATCCCGGTTAGGTTTAAAGTTCTCGCAGTAGTAGCCATTGCAGGTATCAATCTGTCGCACAGCCAGTAAATTACTCATAAATGATAGCGCAATTCCATCTATTGACACGTCTAATCAAGTCTGCTCTTGGCAAACTGTCTACCCCAAAAATGCATTTAAGCTGCCACTTGTGATTCGGCTCGCAGTGAAAGCTCAAGAACCAGATAAAATGTAAGAAAAAGACAAATCTTCATGGTTGCTCATCTTCAACCACTAATAAAAGCATATGAGATAAAGATTTGTCATTATAAGACCATTTATGCAGACAATGTCACAATGGTATCCATACGAACCCAACCAAGAAAGGGGGTCGTGACTAACGGGAGGGAGGTCCTAAATTCCTAAAGTCCAAAAGGACATGACAAACAACATGTGACTACAAAGTTCCAATGAAGACAATGATGAGAGTTGCTTACAACTGGATCAGGGGCATCTTCTTGCTTGCACATAACCCATGGGACCCCGGTACTGAGTCCAACGGCCATATCAGCAGCCCATTTGCTGTATGCCTTGCCGGGAGCACCGATTTCCCATTCCACCGGTCCATATTCATTCTCAACCTGCCGAAACACAAATCTAATACTTCCTTTAGCAAGATAACCGCGCAAAAACAAAGGGTACAAAGAAGTCGTCGAAGGTCAGAACGAATTTAAACTTCTTAAAATCACTGGCCTTCTTGAAGGCGGCAGCTTATATTGACAAATTAACAACACGCAGATAGAATATAGAGTTGGAAAATTAAAATACTCTAGCGGTCCTTACCTGAGACAGAATAATCGGACCTCCCTGAGACTCGAACAGATTTTCAGCCTTCATCATGCTCATTATTTTCTCTGTGAACCGTTGCATTGCCGCCTTACGATAATTTAACAACAAATACAAATTATTGAGCAGGAATTAATCTGGAGTAAGATGGTAAACACAAAGCACCAAAAGCCACCTTGAACGGCTCATTGTCGGTCCTGAAGACGATGCCCGGCACGTATTTTAGCCAGATGGGGAATCCCCTGAAACAGAATAAAAATATGGCACATCAGCGTCAAGGCACAAAGATTTTGTTATGTACTAAAATTTTACAGATGGCTATTGAAATCACTCGTACAATGACGAAAATTCTCACCCAAAGTTCCATTCTGCACAAACATAAGGACCAATGCGGAGATGCGCGTAAAGTCCTGCTTGCTGTACCACCTTTATGAACCGGACAAGATCATATCTGTCCTCAAAATAATACTGCAAAAGCATGACAAAAAGCATTGTGCCAGATGATTACCACATGAACACATTCAAAATGATGATCAGTATATGAGCCGCAAAAAACAAAAGGAAAAGGAACTTCTTTTTTCCTTTTTCTTTGTTGAAGAACAATACTTTTCCTGGAGAAGGCTCGTGTCCATTCCAAAAGACATACGTTTGGATAACATCCAAGCCTCCATCTTTGGCCTTCTGAACAAGATCAGGCCACATCTGCAGAATCCCCACGCCATGACCCAGAAATAAAACCAGTCAAACGCTCCAAAAGAATGCCAAATGAGAAAAACCCAATGGTTCAAATGCATTGGAATGCACGAAAAAAGAAAGAACGGGAAACGAACACGTGAAGTGCAAATTGGCAACATGGGTACCTCAGGAGTGCTTCTTGGGTAGTGAACGGACCCAGAAATGAGGATCCTCCTCTGCCCATTGACGATAATGGCTCTGTGGTCGTAAGTCACGGAAGCCGAGACCGAAGAAGAAGAAGAAGCCCACGATAGCAACAGTACAAGCATCGTCGCCATCATGCTCTGGGCTATTCGCAAGGTCTGCATGTGAACTCTTGAGCCGGAGCCCATGAGCCTCTCCTTATCGCACAACGAATGCTCTTTTTTGTCTTCGTGCGGACTCATATTCAACACAACATCCTCGATGGGGGGTGCTTGGTACAACCTTTTTCTCTTTTCTTTTGGGCTTTGAGGATTGTTTGCTTTCTTCTCCTTTATGGAGACGAAATGCGGCAGCAGAGGAAGAAGAATCGGTCGGGCTCTGCAACTCTGCAACTTCTTCATAAGCTTTTGAAGAATGAAGCGTGTGGGGCCCAAATCTTTGGCTTTCATCAACCTAGATGACACGGCACTGGGTTTTTTTTCTTCTTTTTCTTTTTTAAATTTTTTTTCTTTCTCCCTTTTCCAATTATTGTCCATCTTTTTTAGGCTTTTGATTTGGTGACGGATTGAATGCAGGAGGCTTATTTTAAGAAAGTTTTCCTTTGCTGGTTCACCAAAATGTACAGAGCTACAGTCTGTATCTGTATATATCTCTCAGCTTTTGCTCTGGCATTGGCAAAGTGTATTCTAAGTAGGTGATTGAAGACTGTTCATCAGTTCTGCATCAAAATCCCATATGGAGATGACTCTGTTTTACCTTTGAAATGTAGTTTCCAGTCCGGTAGGGGAGCGGCCCACCGCCCAATATCTTATTAAAGGATAATAACATAAATGGTATCGAACTTTGATCCAATATGTAATATGATCTTTGAACTTTTAATTTGATCAATATGGCCCATGAACTCTCGCCCAATGTGTAATTTGGTTCCCAAATTTTTAATTTGATCAATATGATCCATGAACTTTTGGAACATGTTCGATAGAGCCCTGAGTTATAAGTACATAAAGATGTTCAATGCAATCTTTCCATTAGTTCAAGTTTAGGGACGATATTGGATATTTTTTTCTATAGTTCAAGGACTAAGCTAAACATGTTCGAAAGCTCTGGGGATCACATTCAACAAATTGAAAGTTTAGGGACCACATTGCATATTAGGCTAATGTTTAGGGATTATATTGGTCAAATTAAAATTTTATGAACCATATTACATATTAGGCCAAAGTTTAGGGACCATTTGTATCATTTTCCTTATTATTAATGGAAAATTCTTTATTTATTTGTTTATGTATTTATTTATTCTTTTCATTTATTTTTATTAACATTATATGTATATCACCTTCTGCCCCCACAATAGGTTGCAACTACCCCAACGCATGATTTTAATTTCTGAAAAGAAAAAAAAAAGTATATTGGGATACCTTCTATTTTACAAAAATACATAATTTGAAAATGTTTAAACATACCTATTTTCGATAATGAAAATATTTTTTTTAACTAATTATTTCAAACGATACAAACAATCATTCTTTAAAAAAAAAAGTTTTCCAAATCAATAATTTTTCATGTAACAAACGGAGCCTTGGAGGAGTTCTCTCCCACTCCAATTGTGGACCACATCGGATCACCACATCCTCAATTGGTAATAGCAAATTGCACGGTGCAAAGCGAATTTACAGCGATGAATTGAGATTACGTAGGTAATCGCGTCCATCGTCGCCTTATAAACCCCCTAAGATTCCATGGGAGAACTGCGGAACCCGAACGATCATGCAAAGTGAAACTGTTAATGCCACGCCATTGATTTATGGACATGTCGGTATTACAGATTATCATATATTGCATCGCGCGGGCACCATACGACATCGTGAGAGCAGAAAACATGTCGTTATGCTTTTGGGATGGTACGAAAATTAAGGACAGCGCTTTGATGTGTCCACAAGATGCTTTGCCCCTCAAAAGAGCACCAACTAGGAAAAGGGATTCTCGAGACAAATCCTTGCTTAGCCCAACGAGATGGAATATATTAAGGCCTCTTTACCATATAATAGAGGTCGCTTTAATCATCTTTATCCCAAGTTCTGTCCCTTGGTAATTATTTTATGGACAGCTCTTGTGGACACGACCATTGATCTTGCCCTTCGTGGTTTTTGTCCTAAACCTTCGCCTACAAAGATTGTAAACGACCAAGGTGTTAGAAGATCAATCCTTGAAATTATCTCCTCCCATGTCTAAGATGCCCTCGGACAAGGACTCTTTCTGCGAAAGCCCTCCTCGTTCTCTTCGTCCCGAAAGAGTAGGTTAGGCGAGCGTCGTCGGCAGGCGAGAGCCGCCATATTTGCAAGCGGGACATGACCGCGTATTAATTTCCTCTTCTTCTCGTTAGTAAATGGGCTCCGAGTTGGAGAGCACAATAATAATAAAAAAACAAACACCACTTGAAAGACTAGCGTCGGGATTTTTGTGCTAGGAATTCCCGAGTCAAGTAAATACCATCTTAGAGGATCTCTGAAAGCGGAGTTGGCTTTCTATGCACAAATTAGTCGGAAGGCGATTTCATTGTCCCGATGAGTCCGTTGTTGTCTTGAAGTGTTCTGTTTATCTCACTTCAAAAGACTAGATGCCCAAGCTAAATTGGGCGTAGTACGATCGGGTGTAAGTAGAAATTATCAAATGGGTAGATCGGGTGAGGTCGGGTTCAAGTCGGATCATAAATAGTTCTACCTAAATTGACCAATCAACCATTTTATGATCCATTTATGCATAGTGCAAATTTCTTGACCCGTACGCGACCCATATTACTAAAATATTTTTATATTTAATTCAATCTAACAAAAATTTATTTCTTATAAATTTATAAATAATTATATTATTAAATCATTATGGATAATTTTTATATTTTTATTAAAAATATGAAAATTCTTTAGTTCCTTCTCGCCATGTTCCTCTAAAAAAATCCGATTCGGGCGGATTCTTCCTCAACTGACCTGATTTTTTTATTTTTTTTTCTTGATTTGCTTCTGAGCATCAAAGACCAAACAACTGGAGTCACTTCTCGGCGTCTATTTTCCTGCCGGGAGCGAAAAGGAAGAAGAGAAAACAAAGTTTGATGCTGGAACTACTACTACTAATGAGTAGTGAGGGAGACTCATTCGACTAAAATCTGCTCTTCTTGTTCCTCCACATCGAGGATTCGCCTATGCTGAAGATCAATACCACCAAATTCAAGTACCGAGTATGTTTAACATCTTTACACTTCGAAGAAGAGCCGCATCTGCTCGAGGGTTAGATGGAAGGGGAAACTCGGCTTTCAAAGAAGGGATATAGCAGAACAATCATCTGGATAGTACACATGTTAGGATTAGGAATACGTCAACAGTAACGGTTCTTGTCGTACAAACATAATCTTATTCGTTCCAGTATTCTATCGAAACCAAAATCGATATCTTCCCGCTCCGTTTTGATCTTATTTGAGAGGAGAAGAAAAAAATAAAAAGGGACGAGAATGCGGAGTTTTGTTCTGATCAAGATGTTCCAAAACAAGAAAACGCCAGTTCAGCATATGATGGTCGAGAGATCCAGAGAGAGAGACCGATCCTTGTCCAAGAGGGGCTGACATACACGCTCAGGCAGACCGAGATGACGAGCCGGTCGAGGAGAAGCCTCTGCTCCTGCACCTCGAGCTCGCTCAGGCCGACCTCCTTCGACGCGCCTTGAATATGCCGCGGCAGACGCAGGCGTAGGTGGGGAGCTGCCCGAGGACGGCCCACCGAAGCGCCTCCTCCTCCTCATCCTCGCTGCCACAGCAGTCCCCGGCGGAGGTGGGGGAGCGGGCGAAGACATTCTCCTCTGAGTTACACATCCACGGGGTTCACGAGATCCGAAAGGAGCAACGAATGCCAGAGCAATGCGCCGTGGCCTGCTTCGTTAAAAAAAAAAAACTAAAAGAAAAAAAAAAAAAAAAAGAAAAGTAAAAAGGGTAGAGGCTTTTAAGTGTGATATCTTTAAGTGGGTTGTAAATATGTTCACAATGAACCTATTTATAACCCACTTATTTTGATTTCTTAAATGATTTGTCTTATATGTTGGCATACTAAATTTAGTTATGATCGATTTACATGCTTATAGATTAATAAATAGGTTTTGGACCCATTTTGATCGGTTTAGGTGTGAGGATGCGACTCCCCATAATGTTTTTAGGAACTTTGTTTGAAGGAAGGTTGGCCTGTTCTCTCTCGACTCACCAGCTGCCGCACGAGTTATTCTAAGGCCAAGAATTTTCTATCCATGACAAAAGGTATTAAAGCAAGATCCTCAGTAGGTGGGTGATTCGAAAGCATGTGGTCTACAGGTCCTATAAGGATGAGGAGTGGTCGTTGGGTTAAGAGGGCTCGAACAACGTGCGGCTCTCGAAGAGGAGGTCTGTTGAGTAATCTTCATTGGTCGATGAGATCAAGAAGCTAGTACGCCAAGAAAGTGTTGTTAAAGGAGTGCATTGGCTCAATGCCACACTCGTCCAGAGCACAAGTGATGGAGATTCGCGAACAACTTTTATCGGGAAGCTACAATCAGTTGGCTTGATATGTTAGGCTTTCCATTTATGTAAGTCCTGAGGCAGTGGCATTGATGATTATGGAACGCAAGGAAGCAACAAACCGGCCAAAAAAGAGGGGGGTGTGGAAAAGGGGGGGGGGAAAAAAAAAAACAAAAAAAAACCCCCCAGTTTTTAAAAACCCCCCCCCCAAAAAAAAAAAAATTTTTTTCTCCCCCCCCCTCTCCCAAAAAAAAAAGATTTTTGGGGAAAAAAATTTTTTTTTTTTTCCCCCAATTTTTTTTTTTTTAATAATTTTAATTTTTTTAAAAATTCCCCCCAAAAAAAAAAAAAAAAAAAAAAAAAAAAAAAAAACCCCACACAACAACCTTTTTTTTTTTTTCCACCAACAAAAAAAAAAAAAAAAAAAAAAAAAAAAAAAAAAAAAAATAATAAAAAAAAAAAAAAAAAAAAAAACCAAAAAAAAAAAAAAAAAAAAAAAAAAATATATTTTAATAAAAAAAAAAAAAAAAAAAAAAAAAAAATTTTTAAAAAAAAAAAAAAACTTTTTTTTATATTTTTATTAAAAAATTAAAAAAAAAAAAAAAAAAAAAAACAAAAAAAAAATTATTAAAAATAAAAAAAAAATTTTTTTTTTTTGGAAAAAAAAAAAAAAAAAAAAATATTTTTTTTTTTTTTTTTTTTTTCCACTAGTAATCTCGGATTCAACTATGAAGAACCGACCCCATGAGGGGCACTCCCCTTTGCGTAAAAGCAAGAGGGAAGGTGTTCCCCAATTCCCCAAGAAAAATCACGCAAATCTATTTGCTTTTAAGCTCCAAATTCAACATTGCTTTGTCGTCAGGACAATTGCCCGAGTTCACGCTTTTTGTCTGCTGTGCAGTAAAAAAATGATGAAGCGATCTTCAATTTTGCTTTCACGCTACGCATGTAAACTCCCAATCGCATCTCCGCAAGGTAATAAGTGCAGCTCCGACATAACATCATTTAACATTTTAAATGGAAAAATTTATTCAAAATGTCTTAATCCTATTATAATTATGTCAATTCAATCCCAAATCTTATTTTTTTTTATCAATTGAGTCCCAAATCTTTTACATTTATGTCAATTCAAGTATATCCTCCTCATTTTTGCCAAAAAATCTCTCGACATAGATATATCTTGTGTCATAAGTACGCGGCCACCCTAATGTGAATAATTTTTAATAACATTTTAATATATTCCTTTTATCTTTTCTTCTTCTTTCTTTTTTTACCTCACCTCTAGGTTGATGCCAAGGTTAGAGGAAGAAAGGAAAGGGAAAAAAGATTTTTAAAAAAAAAGAGAAAAGAGTACATAAATAACTCCAAAAAATATCAAAATATTATTATAATTATCCATGTAAGCATTTTTATTCAAAATTGACCAAGTGTATTAAATTAGCACAAATGTAAAAGGTTTAGGATTCAATTGGCCAAAAAAAAAATTTATAATCGAATTGACACAATTACAATAGGTTTAAAGATTATTTTGATAATTTTTCACATTTTAAATTATCTTATTTGGCTTAAATCAAGTGCCTTTCTAACCCTAACTGGAATGCTTTATGGTCATTCTTTTCATTTAGAAAGAGAAAGGTGGGGGGTTCAAATCCTACATTCGGGGAAATGGGAGCGGGGACGCGTGAGGATGGAGCGGGGTTTCGCAATCTACATCACACGGTGTAATTTGTATAATATAATAAAATATGATAGAATTATACAAAAAAAAAATACCTTTCTAAATCCATCTTAATGTCATGTCAAGCTCATCGACCCATAACTCGAGCAGGCAACTTCTTTGTACCGCTAAATACGAATTAAATTGACAGTAGATAAGTTCACTATCGCCATGTAAAACTTTTGGAGGACCTAAAAATATCGGGAATAACTATAAAAAATCACCTTCGAATTTCTCGTGACCTCCATTTGTCACCCCACAGACTTCAAAACCCCAACACTTTTGTACCACGTAAGATTCCGAAAACCTTTGTACTTTTCACCCCCACTAGTTAAGATCGTGTCGTGGTGGCTCTTTCCGCTGTTCATTCGTGAGATCTTGTCGCCCGGTGATCGCCCCCTCCCTCGAGCAAGGGCTGACATCTGCGGCACCATTTCCCCACCAACCCAGCTAGTTTTGTCAGCATTAGGAACTCCACAAGTCTTTCACACGTGAAAAATATGGCTGAAGCTTGACCAGAAATCTTATAGTTTTACGTTGTGCTTGTTTCGGAGGAAAAAATTCTTAACAGAGAAAAGTATTTTTAAGAAATTATCTTCCAGTATAGTGTTTTCTGCTTTTCAAGCTGGCAAATTTATTTTCCTAACTTTAAACATTCGTATTTTCTTTGATCGTGAATAATTTTCCGTTGATCGATTATTTTCAATGAGACCAAACAAGTTAAAGTCTGAAAAATCGATCCGCAAAAAATTGTTTCACTCAAACAAGCACACCCTCACTGATTATTGAGGTAACCTTGCTGAAACGGTTACAAATGATTTTACCAATATGTTTTGAGAAAAAAAGGGATTCTTTTTCCTGAGCGTAGCATGTAAGTTTCGAAAGACTTAGGTAACTATTTAAAAAGGTTATTACTCATCTAATATCTCGATAATATATTGATGTCTTACCAGATCTTTTTGGACTGTATGTAAACTATCTAATTTTTCTTATCTTTTAACAAAGTTTCTTCCATCATTTTTGCCGACGCCTTAAATTTACCCACTCCGGTATGAATTCCCTAATCTCTATTTGAGCGACTTGCCAACTATTTTTCCAATCAAGTTACCATTTAATTTTGGGTTACTAATTCTCATTTGAACTACTTTCCATGGCTAATTTAGTTTCTTAATTTTATCAAAAAAATAATTTTATCATCTGCAAGTTTTTATTTTCTTTCTTATAAACACCTTATTTATCAACACCTTAATTTTATTTATCAATTCTCATTTGAGTCAGCTCCGACGTCCATTTAGCTTTTTTAAATGGCCAACTTCTCTAATCTCCGTAAAAAAAGCAACCCAAAAAAAAAAAAAAATTCTTCTCTTATCTTCACACGTGCGGGACTCGTCTCTTTTGCTTCAAGTCATCGTGCGATGAAGCATCTCGAGTTTATCTATGCAGACGCCGGCCTAGGAGATCGTGCATCTTCATCTCCAAACACCTTTCTCCCCGGCCTCTCCGCCATTGATAAAAGCTTGCATTCCCCCAATGACGCATTGAACGGCGGTTGTTTTTCTCATCTCGAAGCATCGAAGTGCGAAGCCTCGCTTTAGAGAGGGAAAATTGCCCACAAAGATTCCAAGTCTATTGCGTTTTGGTCCAAGCTTTTCAATTTTATCAATTAAGTCATAATTATTTTCACGTTTCGTGAATTGAATTTAACATTGATAGTGCCGTGTAGAACATCTAACATTTACGTTCATTATATTTCAAAAAACTTTAAAATTTTTTGATGTTTTTCTTCTTTCTTTCCTTTTTTTTCTCTTTTTTTTTTTTCTATCAAGTCCGGTGAAGACCTTTGCTAGTCATGGGAGAGGGCCCGTTGACACTCACCAAGCTTGGAAGGAAAAAAAAAGAAAAAAATAATTATAAAAAAGTTCATAAATTTTAAAGAAGCTATAAAAATTATTCACGTCCAACACCGAAGGCGTGCCATTTAGGACGACTAAAGCATCCATATCGGTGATTCCGGTTAAAATTGATTGGATGAATTCAATCGACAAAATATTAAAAGGTTTAGGACTCAATTCATGTAATTGAAATAATTAAGATGGAGTTGGTCAAATTATAATAGGTTGACAACTTTTTGGATAGTTTTTCCCCTTGAATAGTGCCCCTTTTCGATTGGCACATGGCCGCTTTCGACCGTGATGTGTCGACGGCGAACGCGATCAAGACATCGCAATTGGAAGAAGAAAAGAGAGAGTGCCACTGCCCTCGCAACCGCGGAGAGAATGACGAACTCGACATGTTTTGGGCCGAATTCCATGGGCCAACGCCTTCTTCTTTGGGCTTCTTGGAAGAGGTGGTTGTTTTTTTAAAAGTAGCGAATCCGATTGGCTTTTGTTATGGGCCCAAATGAGCCGTAGCTAATTGGGGATCGAAGAAGTAAAACGTGTGCATGTAGAGTGATTAACTGATGGAGCACGAAACAAATCAGAATGTGAATTAGTTTTGTCTGGTCCGCAAAAGGAGGTAATCAACGGGCGGGCCTGGCTAGGGCCCGACCGCCCGACCAAAAGTGCCTTCAGGCTCTTGTGGCTAGAGGCGGATCTGGGCTGGGCCCAAGAGCCGCCAAGCTCATAATCCGGCCCAGTCGTATGTTTACCAAGTTTCCGCCGGGAGTACTAAAAGCGAGGAGGGAATGGCGATTTGCACGCATTTTACGAGTTTTGAATTCGTGAGTCACGTTTCTTAGTCGAAATTCCCTCGACGGCCAATGAATTCGCGAGTCGTGTTTCTTGACAATTTGAGTTTTGAATCGGCGAGTCCCGTTCCTTGCTAGCCGATGAGTTCCGTAACTTAAGATTCGTTATTCTCGATCTTCAAATTGGATTTCCAATGGGATTTTTCCATTTCCAGCTCATTGATTGACCTATTTCCGAGAGCTTAGGACCGCATCGTGGTTGGGTTTGAATGGATTCCCTTTCGTGTCTTCACAACTCTAATCAAGTCTCGAAGCTCGAGCGCGCTCATATTTAAGTGAGCCCGCAGCCTTAAGGTTCAACTCAAAACTCGTAATCATCTCCCTTAAAGCTCAAATTGACTGAATGATTGGATTCTAAACAAACTGGAAACAAGCTTTTGATCAGAAGATCACTTTTGCAAGTGGCCACACCAAATTCATACAAATCGAGTGGTCCCACAGGAGGGTGACTGTCCGAAGGGGACATGGCCCCTCGGATTTGCAATCCAGATTGAAAACAACGTGAGTTTGGAGTCTCCCCCTCGGTCATCATGACCAGATTCATCTTGTCCCCATCACACCGCCTCTAAGGCTCTAACTATCTGCACCACATTACACTCGTAGCTGTGGTCCGTAACTGGTAAACGTAGCCTTTCTCGGGATCTGACACATGCACACTTATCCTCGATATTTGATAAAAATCCAAATAAATTCATGAATTTTTTTCATTTTATTTTCCGAATAAGGGCTTTAAATATATCTTATTTCAAATAAAAGTCCTAAAAATATCATTTCATTTTAAAATAGGCCATGTTTTACTGTCTGGTCCAGGGCATTTTTTTCCATTAATTTTTTTATTTTTCTTTCCAAAAATTTCCATAAAAAAGATAAACTCAAAAAAGAAAATAAAGGCTAAAACTATAAATAAAAAAAAGCGCACAAAAAAAAAAAAGAAAATATAGGCAGCACCTCCGCCTATGGCTGTCTCCCTATCATCGATGGGGTGTTGGTGATGCCTGGCAGGTTTGTTAGTGCCTCGGTAAGGGTCACCGCCAGAATCGGGAGAGCCCTCAATCGGACCTTGAGCGAGAGTCAGCCCTCGGCTAGATCGTGAGAGGGTCACGGTCCTCTCCCCGATTTTAGCAAGGCCACCTGGCATTCACAACGACCCTCGCCACAATCCGCTGGCCATCATCGACACCCTCACCGATGATGGGGTGATAGCCACATGTGGGAGGGCAGCTCTCCCACCTGCATTTTTTTTTACTTTTTGAAATCCCACTTGCATTTTTTTTTACTTTTTGAAAAATATTTTAATATTTTAGAATTTTTTGTCTAATTTAACTAAAATTTATTTTAATATTATTTTTAGACGATAAATGCCCTTGATCGGCCAAAATATTTAGCAGGCCAAGCAAGGTTAGGCCTTCATTTAAACCAGTCATGGACATTTTGAGCTCTTATTTGAAACGATCAAACGCCACTTAAGCCCTTATTTGATAAAATGATAAGACTTCATACGCTTATTTGAAATAAAATCAATTTTATTCTCTTGTTTGAAAAAATGATGGCACTTAAGGTCATTTTTATAAAAAATTTCCTCCATATTTTACATTTGTCTCTATGTGCGTATCAATTAACAATGCTAGATCACGTCTCCACTTACCAATCATTGCACGGAAAACAAGTGGGAGTCTTTTGGTGAGATCCAGGGCCGGTCATGCTGCTTTATAATGCGGTATCGATGCCCGATTGCTCGACTAAGCGAACGTAACAAGTTCTCCGTTCAAATGAAACATGTGAAAACTACTGTCTGGGGACTTTCGATTTGTAGATGAAACCATTGCAAGCTGAAGCAAGTTACTTCTTCTCTATCACAATGGGTCTGTTAATAATTGATCCATTTACTAGAAAAATCCAGAATAATCCTCAAAGTTTCTAGTCTTCATACGGTAGAGGAATAGTATAGAATTATCTAGAGTATGTAGACAAATCTTGGTTGACAAGTCAAAGTGTACATGGTTAGCAATAAAGACTCGTAGGGCATGTATCCACCATATGTACATGGCAATGTCAGTGCAATCTGCCTATAAATAGGCTTGACAGTGCTCTTGTAAGAATAAATGAAGAGAGAAAAACAAACACAAACTAATCAAACAGCCAATAGCCTTATAACTATTTTTCACTCAATAAAAAAGTGTTTCCTCGTCTATTGATCTTGCTTTCTTGCCGTAAGTAGCCAAAACAATACACCCTCACCAAATATCAATTTACGCTTCCGCAAATACTAACAGGGTCATACATTTTCTTCCGGCTATCCGGAATATTTCAATTGGCGAGTCGAAATCATCCAGTCATACAAAAGGGTATTCCATTCTTGGAGCTAAATGGGACATCGCAATCCTTAACCTTAAGTGGTAAGAGCTCGCAAGACATTCTTCGTGGAAAGGATCACTTTCATCAGGAAGAACCGGTGATCGCGTAACCGATCCACCACCTGCAATTTCCAAGAGCAGATTATGGCGAGTCGATCCCTTTTTCGAGTCTCTTCCTCAACTGTTCATAACAATAACAGGGGTGTATAAAACCCTATAAAAGCCCCCTCGTGAACACAATCCATGTTTCCCAAACCCTTCCTAATGTCGCTTAACAGAGATTAAGTAGAGCATAACACGAAAAGACTGGGGCCGTGGGGCTCTGAACCGTATGCAAGTTTGGACAATGAACTTACTGTCGTGTTCGGTTTCCTTTTCGGACAGCTTATCACTCTGCTTATTTTTTCCATTGTTTGGCTAATTTTGCAGCTAAAAGCGGGGAGAAAAAGGGACACTGACCTACTGAAAGCAGAGAAGAATTCGAACCACATTGTCGAAAACGTTGATGAATTGTCCGACGGTGAAGAGCTAGCCAAAAAGGGAATTTCAATGACCCCACAATGGAAAGAAGGACTTGGAATGATTCTGCCTTATAAAGTTTGGATTTTCCTTTTTCTTTTTCTCCCGTGATGTGGTAGATGTTTGAAGGATTTGATGAGGGCAACTGTTGGTGAAAAACGGCTATCGATCACCTGATTTTCCAATGAAAAGACCACCTTCCAGAGCTCGATGTGCATGATGGTGTGGGGCTAGAAAAGACAAAATTAGGTTTTAGGAGAAATATAGGAAATATGTGACCGATATGGACCAGAAAAACTATCAAAAAAATCATAAATAAATTGTATTTGTACTAATTTAGTTCTCCGCCTTTTAGTTATGCGCAATTGAGTCCTAAATATTTTCGTGTTTTTTCAATTGAGCCCATCATGCTAATACTTGGTTAAAAATCGCTAACGTATATCTTTGGTTATCCTACGTGGCATTTGGTCGGTGACGTGGAGAAATTTTGTGTGTGTGTCTATATATATAATCTAGGTTTCCAGCTTTTGAGGGAACAAAAGGGTAAACAAAAATTAGGTTTTAGGAGAAATATAGAAAACATGCGAAGATATAGACCAATTGTTGGGTTTTTGCGTTTGCTCTGATGTGCCTATAATGTCGCTTCTACACTGCACAAGCATTCAATGAGTTTTTGGCAAAGTAGCAGCTGCTCAGTATGATGCTACTCCCAAGGTCCATGCAATGCAACTCTCTCATCCATCAAATTCTTGGGTTTTTGTTGCCTAAGATTGATCAAATTCAAATCAAGCTTAGCTAATCACATTTCAACGATATTATGATGAGTCGTGTCTAGATTTCAACGCGATTTTTCGTTTCGTGATAAATCGAGTGACTTAGTACACCGGACGAGTTGATGGTTGCGGCGGCGGTCCGGAGATTCGAATATGAGGTATGGAGAGAACTTGCTTCGTAAGTAATGATAGTGATGATGAGCCTAATCTTCATTTCGCATTACAAAACTCAGTTGATGCCCCAATGGCACTACTTAACAAATCTTTCAGTTATATCTCGAGTATCAACTAATTTACAAAGTATTGTATCTTAGAGCTGCCTAATTATCCAACTAAATTATATGGAATCGGTTTAATTATGTTCTTGTAAAAGTAATTAGCATTTCACTTCTAAGATACACATTTATAATGGGTTCTATCCATTACATCACTTCATTATGATTTCTCTTTGAGCCCATCATTTTTCAAGTTTAAGTTTTAACTTTACTGTGATCTCAAGAACTCCCGTGAATGACCTGTGAAAAATTTCAGTGCTCAACCTACCCTTCAAAGGAGTCCAACTCTACACCGTCTCGCCTGTCTTTCTTATTTCTTATGCTTGCTTCGTCTTTTTCAGGACATTAGCTCCAAATTTTGCAGGAAAACATAAGAAGACCCTCTCTTCCCTCTCTCTCTCTCTCTCTAACATACAGAAAAACAAAAATGGCTCCAGACTATCATACAAGAGAGCTTAACGAACATCAAGAAGAAAGCCTAACGTCAAGACCTCAACCTCGTCGTCATCGTCGAGCTTCATCCTCGTGCTTTCCTTGTGTTTCAACCCCAAATCATGTCTTCCATAGCTCCGTCGAAGAACAAGGTGGATGTTCCTACAGAGCATCACCGCCGTCAGCTTGTAAACCAGAGGTAAATTAATAAAGCTGTCCTAAGACAAACTGCCGAGCAGGATATATATTTGCAGTTTGCTTGCTTCAAGAATTCTCATTAACTAGATCAACCCTTCTCTGATGATAAACAGGCTTTGCCGGCTCCAATCGGCATAGCTACATCCCAGAAATTAGAAGAGCAAAGAGTTAACGAGGATCATCAAAAGGGACGTCTCGAACATGGCTCCTCGTCATCGTCACCGTCGCCGCCATTTAAGTGGACATCCTCGAAGATGAGGATGATGAGGAAGACAATATTCTCAGAAAAGAGACCAGCACCCAACAAATCATCAGCTCACAATCCTGAAGACCTGTCGTACCCTGACTCAATTACCTCGTCCCAAATGGTTACTAATGGTGACTGCAGCGACAACAACACGGCTAGGGTTTGTGTCGACTGCAACACATCGAAAACCCCACTCTGGAGAAGTGGTCCCCTAGGTCCCAAGGTTCTTTCCTGGTCTTGCCCTTAAAATTTAGTACTCCCTTGGTGATATAATCACAGATCATTAATCTGGGTTTAAAAGCTTAGCGATCCTTCCATAAGTATCATATGTTCTGAAACTTTGTTCTTGTATTGAGCTAACTTTTGGAGAATGCAAGAGAAAAGAGTAATCAATCTGTCTTCCGAGATTTTTGTCGTTTTTTCTTCAAAATCATGTGTCTTGAACTGGGTCTCTCATAATATTTAGTAATTGTTAGGTTTAGAACAATAAGAAGCATCATTTTGAGGATTTTCACAAATAGGAAATGTTCTTGAAGTTTTGTTTGTCGAAGTACTGATATGTCCTCTTAAAGATAAGCTTCTTGAGAACCTTCAATAAGTAAAGACTCTCCTATACGAAACTTAATCAACTCCATCCTTTTATCTTGAGGCACAGACGCTCTGCAATGCTTGTGGGATCCGGCAAAGGAAAGCCAGGCAGGCCATGGCCGCAGCCCCTTGCGGTGCGATTGTTCCTTTTCCTACTATGACTTTGCCTGCGAAGTGTAAGCTGAAAAACAAAGACAACAAGAGACCAGGAAGTCAAGCAGCTATTGATCAAGAATCAGAAACAATCAAGAAAAGGTTCAAGCTTCCCTCTCCGACATCGGCATCTCACAGAGAGACGAAGGAGCTTTGTTTGGAGGATTTCGCCTCGAGATTGAGCAAGCGTTACTCAGCGAATCTCCAGCGGGTGTTCCCACAAGAAGAGAAGGAAGCTGCCATCTTGCTTATGGCCTTATCCTGTGGCCTCGTCCGTGGTTGATACAGCTACTGATAGAACAGACAAAATGGTTTTACAGTCATTGAACCGCCAATCTTTTCCACAAATTTAACATTCCAATGGGGTTATGTGAAAATATCTATGGGCATCGAGGCACCAATTACGCACGATAACTCCTGAGTAGTTTCTGTGATCATCGTTTGCTTCTTGAGGTCACCCCCATCACAGAGATAACGATTACGGATGATAAAATGGGAAATCGCTCCTATAGCAGCATTTAAGAGCTATATGTCTGGAGTCTCCTCAAATTAGTTCAATAATGAGAACAAGGTTTTCCATCTTATACGTCAAGCACTGTATAAGCTTGCAGTGCACATTCTACTCTCTATCACTCTTCTATCTTGTCAATTATTTGCCCTTCTTTTTCCCAGTTGATATATTCGTCTTGTTTTCTGTGATTCTGAAATGTGAAGACAGGCACCGTTCCTTTCTCTGCAGAAGATGAGGTCATCTGTAACATGAAATGTTGTCGTGAGGCTCAACAAGTACCAGGTAGACACAGGTTAATGAAGGACTATATTTGGCGCAACCAGCGCCTTTGGTTCAATTCCGTGAGAATCTGAGGGTGGTGGCAAAAACTTTACAGGGACATAAAGACAGGCAACAAAGGAAATTTCTCCGAAGAGCAATTTTGTGAGCACGATGGAAGTTCGTTCAGGAAAAGAGCATGCCGGCTTTGTTGCTGCACGTTTGCCAAGATTATAACTTATAAGGTCGCTTGCATTTTCTATTGGAAGTGGTGTTCTTAGAAAAATTGAGAAATCATAACCGAGTCATGATGATATGAGTCCAACCCTCTTTACTTGCGCTGAAGATCTTACCAATTCCGAAGTAATCCTATTGTAAGAAGTTTGAGGGGGCAAAATTTCGAGAGAGAATAACTAGTATTCACGAAAGTTTTCTGTTTTTTACTCATTAGAAAGATGGCTGTATTTCACAGAACTAACAGCAAAATCATACTCAAACACTTTCCATAGATTTGCCCCCAACTCAATAAGCTTTCAAGCACGGACAATCGATTTTGATCTTTCTTCCTGCATTTACTAGCTCTCTATTTTTCGAGGTCCAGTAGAACTTCGGAATACTTTCCTCAAGAATCTCTGATGATTAGTCATTCTAGTGTGTTGAGAATTCAATGGGTGTTTCACAGTTTGAGTCGCCATTAGTGCATGTTATAGCTCTTCATTTGAAAGTTTTTGCAAGCTGATGATACTTCCTTGAATTGGGCATGTCAAGAAATTCAATATTTTGGTGGAGGGGCTTGGTTTTAGGGACGAACATGTGAATTTTGTCCCTTGTTGGGGACATTTTTGTCCGTAGCATCTCAGTTCTGAATCTTTACACGGTCCTTCTTTCCACAAGGCACCAAATTATACAAGTGGAGCTTGTTGTCTTGGACTATCAAACCGTGAACTTAACACCTGCATTTGTCAGCTTCAAGGAATGGACTCTCCAATTTACACGGAAAGAACATCTAGTTTTTCAATTTTACTTAATTCTAGCCAACATTTTTCCAACGTATGTAGGCACTGTCGAGGAGATATAAGTCAGATTGCATAAAGATCAAAGTCTAATATCTTATACAATGTGTTTGATAAATATATGAATTTCCGAGCTGAGTTTAATGTTGGCCGATCAGATAGATTGAATGTCGACGTAGCGACACTCGCTGCTGGCAACCTCTCAACATCACGGTGCTCGTCATTGGCAAATCTCACTTCACTCTCCTCGCCGTCGTTCAGCTCCTTCTCCTCTTCACCCATGCTGGATGGAATGTCAACCAATCAGATCTCTAAGCCCTCGCGAACGTCCAAGCTGCCAGCAATCACCAGTTTCCTCCATCTTCATCACTGGCCGGCCTGCAATCTTCAACAATCGCTAATAGGGCCGCTAGCCTTACCATTGTGACCAACGCCAACGTCGAGGCCCAACGGATGAGCGTCGTGTGAAGGTGTGGCTGCTCATGCTAGGGACGTGCGTGAGACAACGGGGAACGACGACTGTTGCTCCACATCGGGCCATGGAGGTGGACAACGACCGGTGCACTATGGAGCTCCTTCATGCAGTTCAGCCATGGAGGAGCTCCACATTTGGCCTTGGAGTTCCCTCATGGCCAATATCGAGTCGAGCTCATTGGCGGCAACAAGATGAAGCTCAGAGGGAAGCTGTGGGTGGAGGCCATGGATGGGTAGGGGGAGAGAAAACAGAAATGAGTGGGAAACATGTCCTATCCATCTTTATCCCACCCTTCACATTAGATTATTTTATCATGATTATATTCTTCATATATCCGGCCTTGCTATTTTGGGAAGGAGTAACAGGCACAACTACTTTCTCAATAACCATCTCATACTAGCACGAAATGAAAA
Source organism: Rhodamnia rubescens (assembly GCA_021437795.1). NCBI lineage: Eukaryota > Viridiplantae > Streptophyta > Magnoliopsida > Myrtales > Myrtaceae > Rhodamnia > Rhodamnia rubescens. Next base: position 2,430,932 of record JAILYA010000039.1, read on the forward strand.
TGGATCCCCTAACATTGCCAATTCAATAGTAGGGGTGATATTGATCAAATTAAGCCGTCCAAATCAAAATGGACAATCTGATTTGATCCATGCCTCCTCTTCAAAAGAGGGAGAAATTTTAAGCATGGAAATTTTTAAAAATTTTAAAGAAATGACATGGATCAAATCAAGCCATTCATTTTGATTTGAACGGCCCGATTTGATCAATGTCACACAATGGCAATATTACGAGATCCGGATCCGCATGAAATGTCCAGTTTGAGACATAGCTATCAAATCTTTCAATAGGCATACGAGCCAAAGACGTGTCGGAAGTTGGGAAATTTCTCCACATTAAGTAGCAATGTCCAAGGCATAAGCCGATCGGGAGGTTCGCTCACGATATGACTCATGCCTGTGACCATGACCATGTCTATTTGACCAAATGATCAAATAACTTATTTGAATGTCGCAGCCCTTCATGGTCAAATCACAAGGTTCCTCCTCTTCAATGTGACCTTGGGAGCCATGCCTAAAACCTCATGGATGGGGTCTTACCCATGTGGATAACAAACTTAATTTGTGTGCATTCATGGAGATTAATCTAAGTCAAAAATTTATATATATATTATTATAAAATATTGTTTGCATTCATGGAGATTAATCTAAGTCAAATTATATATATGTATAGTATTAATTATCGAGTATGGTGAGAGTACGTTAGGACGATTTTATTATTCTTTTAAAAGAACAGATTTTTTTTCCCGTGTTTGAGATTTTTAAAAGAATTGGTAAGTGTCGAGGAGTTGTTTGAAAAAATTACCAAACGGTTGATGTCCCCATGACTTGTAACTAACTCACTGAAATGTTTATGAAGTTACCAACTTTTTGTTACCATTTGCATATTACTGGCTTTTCTTGTCTTTTACTAATTTTTACTTTTTTCCTTGATTAATAACACCTTAAACTTACCAATTTTTCATTTGTTTATTAAATTCCCAATTAATTTACAACTAACAACTCTCATTTGAGTTACTGACCAATGTATATTTATTTATTTCATTTATCGACTTTTCTTATTGTTTAACAACTTTTATTTGTTTTTTCTTATAAACACATTAACTGTGTCAACTTTATATGAAATTTACCTATCTTTATATCATATAAGTTACTAGCTTTTCTCTCATTATGCCCCGAATTAGTTGGGTTTAAAAATTCTCATGTGAGTTACTTAACAATGTTTACTTATTTGATTAACTTTGGCAATTTTTTTGGTCGAGTTACTAAATTTTATTTGTCTTAGTTGCCTATTGATAAATTTACCAGCCCTTTTTATAGAAAATTACCAATCTTAATTAGAGCGATTAAGAAATTTTCTTTGACTAAGTTACCAACCAGTTTGCATTACCTACTCTTTAATTTAGTTACCTTAGTTTTTTTTATTACAAACTTATCGTTTCTCTGAAAAGGAAATTCTCTCCTTTTACATTATGGCTACTTCTCTTGTCAACGCCTTAAGTTTACCAACTATCACATGAAATTACCACCCTTTACTCAAGCAACTACCAACTTTTCTCCGGTTAAATTCCGGACTGTTTTTGTGTTACAAACTCCTAATTGAGTTACTTACTAATATTTTATTTGTTTATTTTTTTAATTGATCAACTTTTTTATTTCTGCTCTTATTAGATAGATGTGGTTATGTTCACGAGTGCCTTGAGAATATCTCAATATCTATATTTAGGTTGCAAGTTCGTGCGAGGGGGCAAATGTATCTTGTTAACAATAAATACTTAACAAAGAGATTTTTCAATTACCCTATGTATATTCATGATGAGAAAAAATAATAATGCATCGAAAGCTAGAACTTTCCTTATTTGCTCATCTAATTAACAGTTATCATCTGGGGGAATTTGTTTGTTTTCAAGTATCCTAAAATCTTTATCCTTTGATATTTTTCGCCTGCAATGTGGTTCGCATTTTACTTTGTGAACTATATGTGTAAGATTTTTATGGACTAGTCGAACATATGTCGTAAATCTCGTGTTCTTCCGATGATTATAATAAAGAGAAAGTGAACCAGAGTTTCAAAAAAAAGGAAAAAAAAAAAAAAATTCCGTTGCCGGGACTTGAACCCGGGTCTTTCGGGTGAGAGCCGAATATCCTAACCAACTAGACTACAACGGAACAGGTAGGAGTAGTACCTACAAATAAAATTTTAATCCTTGATAATTGTTTCTTTTGACATTTCCTAGACATCAGCCTGAAAAAACTGTATGAAAGTCGAATTCCCACGTCATTTGTGGGAATGGACAATAAAAGTCGTTTGTCCACGGTCGTCGTCGTCTCAAGAGCTCGTGAAAAGAGAATGTGGAAACGGCGAACCTGGTGACCTTATTATGTTTTCTTGTTTTTTTTTTTTTTTGGCCAAATGAGTCAATGAAGTTTTCCAATGTATAGCATGATTTCTCGTGAATTGATGACTTCTTGTCTGGATTTTCTTTGTTCACCCACGCAAATGACTTCCCTTCTATCTGCTATCGCGATCCTTGAAACATCGGAAAACGCTCGACACACAAACCTTAGTTTGCATCGCATACAACCGCCAAAGATCCATTTCAGCTTGTATCAGCAAGACCATAAAGATCCATTTCAGCTTGTATCGGCAAGACAATAACTCGGATCGTACTATGTTCTTGCCTCCATGATGTTAATTTATTGTTTGAGAGCTGTAGCCCCACCCGCGCGCGCAAAGAGAGAGAGAGAGAGAGAGAGTTCTTATTTAAACACCAGCTAGATATCACAAAATTGGATGTCAATTAAACGAAAAGGCTCATCAAGTTAACTGTCTGAACCATGGCAAAAACCAGGTGTTGCAACTCTCCAATCTAACCGTAAAGAGGCTCATCATATTTCCTTAACTAACGAGATGGAGCGACCTGGAATATCTCCCCATCCAACAAGCCTAACAAATTACCGTCGAGGCTATTCAGCAGAAGATCCAGGAGGAAACCTGATTTAAAAAGAAGAAGAAGATTTAACCGTAGTAACAAGAGGTTTGTTCGCTGACGGCGCCAGGAGGGAGACCATTTCCTTCAATGATGGAGAAACAGGAGCACGAAGAAATACGCTGTAGACACCTGGATCGGATTGTTACATCAGATAACTAGCATTCCTCCTGCCATTAAGAACTGCATAATCTCGACTTGTCGTATAACGTATAGACCATCTCTATGCAGTCACAGGCTTTCCAGTCAATTTGGGGAAAGGATCTTGCTTGCTCAAGACCACCACTTTGCTTTTGTGGGCAAAGTAACCTTTCACGAGGTTCTTGTGTATCAATATGGCAACTATGCACTCCACCTGCCAATTCCAAACACCACTTGATCAAGCTAGCTGTTTGATGAACACGATGAGAGAGAGAGAGAGAGAGAGAGAGAGAATATGCATTAATAAGGCAGATTAAAATGTACCTCATCCAAATCCATGTCTATCTCAAGCCATTTCAATGCTTTGATAATAACTTCCAACTTCATCTGGTGAGCTTTGCTCGGGTCCTTCTGCTTTTGAATGATGTAACTACCCAAGAGAAACAACAATGAAAGAATTATCAGAGATTATTTATTCTTGTTCCTAATAGTACCATAAGTTCACTGGGAAAAATGAGATCACAAGAGCTTACATTTTCTTCAGCAGTCTTTGATAAACTTGGAGCTCCAACTTCTCTAGAACAAGATATACACCAGATCTAAGGAACCTGACAAAAAAAAAAAAAAAATTGGTTAGCTTCAGTATTCGAGTTGTCCCCACCATCTATATCAGGTGATATCGCAGGAAGGTCGCATAAAATAGTGACTTTCTTTCTATTGCAGAAAACCAAAGCGAAGTACCTGTCTTCATGGTCTTCTAAAGCACTTCGAAGAAGTCGAAGGTCACCCCTCTTTAGAGCTTGCACAATATTCCTATACTGTAAAAGTAAATATATCTTGTCACTTGGGAATGGACGACCGGCTATTAACGTCTCCCATACAACCAAAGACAACTTATGGATCGAATAAACTGAAAACTGATCGTCACGCAGTAAGAATAACAGAACTACTTAGTTGTGCTGGCTCTTTCATTTCCATCCGTCAGGACTTTTAACATCCATCGATGATAAGTTAAGCCACCAGCAGACATAAACACCACTCACTGGCATCCAACCTAATGGAGCACATAGCGCAGGAATACTAAAAAAATAGAACTCATCAGGAAAAGCAGACAGGCAGATCATACCTCAACCAAGTTATATTTCTCCAGGAGCCAATCTTTCGGTAAAATTCCAATTGAAAGCTTCACTGGTATCAAGTACTTTAATATCATCCTATGAAACAGATGAAAATTGGTTTCTCACCATAATGTAGCTACAGAGATCATCTTGTACATAAAGCTTAACCATATGATGCAAACAACACTGTAAACAGAGAATCAAGAGGCAAGAAGTGCACCGGGTATTGCTGCCAAAAGCCAAGGGAAGAGAGAAAAAGTAGACAACTCAAAATGAACCCAAAAGCAATAGCTAACCGAAGGGTATATGCTTTTCTAAAAGTCATTTTAGTACCAAACAAAAACAATAGGGAACTAGTTCCTCCTCGACATGTCAAAGAAGTAATGCCCATTAAGCCAATTGACTTCAATAAAATATTTTCATCCCAACATTATAGACACCCAATTTCTCTGGTTCTGCCAACCAAAAAAGTAATTTCCCTGGAATAAGTTGGAATCCAGTAAGCAGTGCTCAAACTCAAAGTCCATTGACTGGAAGTTGGACAAAATGATCCGATCCAACAGGAAAGCCAGGCATGCATATGCACAGCATCAATCAGCACATGTGACTTTAGGCGGGTGTCATACAGTTTAGTTGACAAATAGCAGTATTGCTTATATCAACATCAGCTTGGAAACAGAACTCTTGACGATATTAAGTGTGGAAAAAACCACTTTTGTCAGGAGAATCCCTCTCAATTACCAAGAAAATGCAAATATAAATTCAGCAAGACATCTGAACAAACCTTATATTTGCTTCACTATGAGGATTGCAATGTGCCAAGGCATAAGACAATTTTTGGTCAGCCTGCCAGGAAAGAGGAATACACCCCGTAAGTCCAAGACAAGAACAGTAAATTACAACTCAGCATCAAATCAGTATGCCAAATAAGAGTGGAATGTAATCACATAAAAATCATCATGCCAAAGCAGGAGCAATCAAACAAAAAGAAGATGCCAGTAAATCTTGTTTAAAAGAGCGAGTCACTTTTTTATCGTACAAGTAAGCCATGTGTAGAGTGCTTAACGGGTATGTCCATGCCCCATCCTCAAGAAATAAGGGGTTAAAGCACAGCGTATTGCCTCGCATTGTGCAAGGGGCCATTGTAAAGTGGTTAACTAGTAGATGCTGGTAGATTCATCCAACATTCACAAGAAATCAAGGCTTAGATCCTCAGATAGCCCCATATCGTCAAAGCAAAATATTTAACTTTCATCTCAATAAAAAATGAAATGTCACATAAACTACAAGGCAACGAGACTACTTACAGCTGTAAAATTTTCATTGTAAACTTCCAGACGACCTGTGTAGTACATGTATGTCACCTGGCAATGCATATCATGATAGTCAAATGCTATTTATCTAGCTGCAAACAAAGTTACAAAAGAGGCTGAAGGAATAGCATCAGCAACACAATCAGCATAAGTTTTGACCTTATCTCTTTGAGGAAATTCTTCGAAATCAAATATCCTCGCAGTATCAATGCTTCTTATGACGCTGCGACAAAGGTGAACTGTACCAAGCTGTAAATAAAAAATGCTAGCACCTCTTAGATTTCATGCAAAACAAACATCAATTACCTGTAGAAGAAACATTTCAGACAAGGTTTGGATATAAGACATTTTACACAGAGGACTACTATTTGCCGGACTAGCTTTTGAGTTGCATATTCCACGTCATCGGAAAAAGAGACAGGAATGGAGACACAAGGACGATAAACATATAAGCAACAGACAATTTGACAAAGTATTTTACCTTAAAGTAAATTTTGAACAGCTGACAAGTCACATATAATGCTCCTACGCGTTTGGGGCCCTTCCCCTGGACATAAAGAGATCTCCAATATTATTTAATGCAAAAGCAAGTAACGATTCTACTCGGAATCTGAGTAGCAGGAAAACCCAAGAATGGAGCAAACCGATTCATTAAGAAAATAAAGCAACGAGTTCAATTGTGAACATAGAGACTCACAGCTAGGACCCCAAACACTTTCATCAAAAAGGAACCGGCCGCCTTTAATTTCTCCGGCGACTTCCCATTGGCAGACAGTTCTCTATCCGCCTAGCAAAATCAACACGCAAGAACACTGTCAGAGTACCAAAAATTGCATGATAGTGAAATGGAGATATGAGCAACAAATTACCCTCTCAGCAAGGACCCTAATTTCATAAGCAATCACATACAATGCCTCCAGTGCCCAAGCAGAGTCCCAGTTCCTAAACTCCTGAATAAACGCACTGCAATTTCCACCAATTCGCACGATCTCATTCCCAACACAGCCATTTCTACACCAACTCCTCAAATTCAAAGCGCAAAAACTTCAGAAAAAGACTCAGCATGAGGGAAAATTCAAAAATTTACTTGGCAGCTTTCTCATAGGCGTGATACGCATCGGCCAAAGTGTTGAGCTTGTAATTCTGAAGGCAACGGAAGAGAGGCACGACGATCTCCGCGAACTGCGAGTACTTATCCGACTGCTTTATCAGCCTGTTCGCATCCTGGAAGTACACAAACACGAGTCAATCCGACGAATCGATCGGTCGAAATGGTCCGCCACAGAACAGACAGAGGGAGAGGGGGACCTGAAAGAGGTTGAGGGCATCGGCGAGGGAGAGGAGAGAGGGGGAGTTGGAGGAGAGAGAGAGGAGGTGCTTGAGAGAAGCGACGTCCTGGGAGGAGACGGCGTCGGCGAAGCGGCCGAGGTAGTCGGTGATCCTCCGGTGCGCTTCGCCCATGCTCAGGTACGCCATTTTCGTCACACTCTCTCTGTCCTCTTCCCGCTCGCTATATCTCTGATGGATCGACCTATGCGCCTGCGTCGCATCAACTGCCAGAAGCTCTGTTCAGTTTCTGAAGCTCGACGCTCGACAGCCGTAGCTGTACCTCTTATCTCCTTTCCGTTGGCTCCAATACTGAGTCGAGTTCGAAACCGGTCGACTCGATACCGTCACGATTGTCCATAATTTTCTCTCTTTACGGCTTATATCGGGGCATTTGTTTTAGATGAAGTTTTCGGACTCTCGTCCGTTGGATTTGTAAAAATTGACTAGTCAATCGGAACCCGGCTCGATTTCAGGTTTCATGATATATATGGTAGATTTCAAATTTAAAAAATTGAGTAATCGGTTTCAAGAAGTAGTTTAGGTTTCAAGTAAGAGGAACTTGAAATCAATCTTTGCATTTTTTTTTATATATGCCTTCACGATGCAAGATTCTACATGGCGATTCGATAATGAATGTATAATCTGGAATCACTAATTTGAGTTTTAATTTCCGACGATATTCATAATTAAAACTTTGACTTTGTTAATATTTTATATTTTTTCGAGTGTCTAAATATATGTTGCGGCTAGTTAATTGTACCGGTAAATAGTGATTATTGAAGTTGGTGATTTATTATAATCGTTCAATTGAGTATGTAAGCAAAACATGGGTAGACCATATAATTTGTGACGGGGTAGGTTTGAGGTTTCATAATATTCATGGTAAGTTTCGGGTTAAAAAAAATAAAAAACTTATTCCGACAAATAGATTTCGGATTCTAAGTAAAACTTTTACGAAACCTAAACCGTTCGCCTTTAAAAATTATTTCAAGTCGCAAAGAACCCAACACTAGCATAACCATGCCACATTCACCCTATGATACTAGTCTAGACTAGTAAAGTCTAGGATAGGAAGGTCAACGAGGCTAGCGACCGTCGATTGGATGGTTCAAATTTAAGGTTACGATTGGTGTATGGAAAAGAACTTTCAGACGAGAAGCCAGAACTACTCGGCTTGATAATTGGTTTCATTAAACTTTCCGTGTTCACGCTTTGGCACTCTCTCTTCCTTTCAATCACAGCCTCCCAACTATGTTTCAATTACTCCCCATTTGAAAAGTCCATGAAAAACTAGAGATATATTCGACAAACAAGCTATTGGGGATTTTTTAAGTTCGAGAAGCGAGACAAAAATTAATTATAATAATAACAGAGTCTCGTGGATTTCTGTTTGGGATATTTCAAAACAAGTCGAACATGTTCGACAAACAAACCTGGAATAAAAAAAAAACCCAAGACGAGAAGATCATCGGAGATAAAAGTGCGTTTTCCACGAAGAAAAGTGTTCTGCAACGAGTCACGAAGACGAAGCGGAGTGCTTGACGAAGGCGAACACAAACAGGCAATTGCTTGGGAACTTTCCGACTAAGCCGAATGAGTTCGACAAGACAAATTAGGAAAAACCATTACTAGACATGAAATTACGCAATTCTTAATTATATTTCCCCAGTCGGCCGCTACATTGAGGTCGTTTGTAGTTGGTATTTCGTAGTGTTTTCCACGTGAACGCAATTGAGAGTTCTCTTTTGTTTTCGCATGAGTGAAAGACGCAAGAACAACACGTCTCCAACGAGAGACAGATAGAGAGGGATGGCATTGGCTGTCCTAATTTCGGTAATGAACGTTGGAATTGACGTTTTCGATTTTGCACTTGTTGTTTCACATAACAGGAATCTGGTTTCTGTTTTATGCAGAGTAGAATCGTGGAAGGAAAACGCGATTCGACTCAAGGACGAATAAGAACCGCCCGAACGCCAGACCTTACTTTTCTTTCGTTTTCCCGGGGAGAAGTTGTCCCGATGCGGATGAGATTCTTTCCCAGGCCCCACTCGGACAACGAATTTGACCCCAAAAATCGGAGAACGGCGAGAGAAGCTCCTTGGCAATCCGAATGGCCGTGACCCACGACCTCGTAACCTCAAGCAAGCTCAGGCACGGCCGCGCAGGCGGCGGCAGGCCACTCGGGGTGATTTTTCCTGGTGCAGAATCTCAAGAGCTTGCATCCTCCCTTTCATTTTCTAGGAAAAAATGTCTTTTTCCCTCCCCAGTCCAAAGTAAGATATATTGAAGCAGATATGAGATAATAATCTAAATGATCACTAAATTTTAACTCAATGCGCAATTTTATTCGTGAACCTTAAGTCGAAACTTTGGTCCAAAAACAACAGTAAAAAATGAAAATCTAGATTGGCGCAGTGCTCTCCTATAGCAACATTCCCATTACCACTCTCGTTTCACAGCCACAGCGGATTTATACTTCAGAAATCGTGACCATTTCTTTTCGATCCATAAAGTGGGGACACATTCGGGATTTTCGACACTTTTTTTTTTTTTTGGTTTTATGTGCGACCGAGTAGGAAAGAGAGAAAGTTGTCTTTTCAAACTAAAGTGCCAATGGAAAAGGGGGCCGTCCGTTATTTTCGATGTCCATGAATTCTTGGGTTATCGAATCAAGTCTGTCAAGTTTGAGGCATCTTGGAACGACATCAAGCTCGACACTTCAAAAGTTAATTGGGTCATGTTGATCGAGTGGAAGAGGTTTTTCGGGGTCGTCTTTGGAACTTTGGCCGGGTTTGTAATATCGGGCGAGTCGCGGTTTTGAGGGTTGAGTTTTCGTGTCAGAACTAACGTAAAAAACGACCGAGGGGAAGCTCGTGTCGCGGACCGTTCCCTGTGGTTCGCATGTGACGCGGTTTTAGCGCACGAGGAAATCAACAATCCAGATACTCGACGTCCCTCAGCTTCGCATTACCCACAAACGCAAACGCTAGAGGAAGAGAAGAGAAGAGAAGATAAACCCCAGAAACCCCTTCAGGCTTCAACGCTCCGGTTCCCATGTCTCTCCGGTCTCTTTCTTTGACATTCGTTCCGAAGCTCTCGTAAAGCTGCGTTTTTGCCCCATCTTTCGCGGTGCCCAAGAAGCTCCGAGGGGAAGAAAGGATTGATACTCGGTGCATTCGATTCCTCTCTTCTTCTTGGCTTTTGGTTTTTGGTTGGGTCTTGGCTTAGATGGCAGATGTGGTTCGATTGTCGTCATTGCGCTTCTCTTCTTCTTCTCTGACGCCGTCCTCTTCGAGCCGGCATGCCTTCTGTCCTCCTCAGAAGCTCCACAAGAGGTCTGATTCTTCCGCGAATCGTTCAGGTGGTGGTGGTGCTGGTGGTATTGCGGGTCTTGGCTTCGGACCCCGAAAGCGATTTGCCTCTTTAAAGGTACAATTTTTTCCCTTTTCTTTTTCTGGGGAAATTCTTGCTTTTGCGGGATGTGTTCTTTGACTGTTGTGAACTTGTGAGGACTCACTTGAATGAGCGGCTTGTTGTTGTGATTTCTGTTTTGCACTTTAACCCTGCAGGTTCATATTTTTCGGTTTCAATTGGATTGGTTTTTTTAGTGCTTTTGGGGGACTGTTGTATTGTGCATGATTATCGGAGTCTCTAGGATTACAAGGACTTAATGACCGACCAGCATTAATTTGGAGCGGAAGCGCTTGTTAGGAAATAAATGAGTGAGGGAAATCTCATCTTGGATAGGATTTTTGGTGTTTATATCCCATTTGTTTGGTCTTGCTCCATCTTACACTTTTGTAGTCAAAGGAAACCAAGAAATCCTGGTAATGTATTGTCCGCCAGTGCTCTGGTTTCCTTCGGTTCATACATTGATCCTTTGAGGTTGGACAATCAGTTGATTTCCAATGATGTGGTATCCTGAGCCAATAAGAGAACAGCAACAGCCTAGAGCTAAAAAAATGTTTTACAGGCTAAGATCAAGTATATTGCAGTGTACATACACAGAAGTTTGCACTTGCGAAGGTGCAAATTTAACAGACTATTGACTTCTATATGATCCTTTTGTTGGCCCTTGTTTGACTCAAGAATAGGGGATTTTGGCCAAACGAACATGGTACCGATTATGGAACTTAATATCATGGGTGGATACCAGTTGAAACCCCTACCCACTTTGTTACTTTTGATATCGACGCAGATATAAATTTCTGAAAGTTATTGATAGATCATCTGTGAATTTCTAACTGACTTGTACAGAAGTAGAAGCCACAGACACACACACCGAGGGAGCTTGATTAAGCTAGTGGGCATTCGCTTTGGGAATAGGTTGTTAAATCGATGCATCAGCGTTTGATAGTACAGGTCCACCATGAGGAGGAAAAAGGCGGAAAAAAGAAATCAAGTGTACTCTTTTAATATGTTCCCATATGTATACTTCATGCACAAAATTACCAACACATGCGCACGTAACCACATATGAATAAGATTTCTGTTTTATGACTCTGTTTTGTTTATGTTTTCTCCCTGTTGATTGCTCTCCTCCAGGTGCATGCAACTGTCACTGAAACAAACCAGCCAAAATGGTGGGAGAGGAATGCCGGACCCAATATGGTTGACATTCATTCTACACAAGAGTTTTTGAGTGCGTTAAGTCAAGCTGGAGACGGACTAGTAATTGTTGAATTTTATGGGACTTGGTGTGCTTCTTGCAAAGCATTATTTCCCAAGGTGAGTGTCCCATCTATTATTCTTTTCATGGTTCAGTCAACATAAAGGAATTGTCTTGACACATTGATTTTATGTGCATTTCCTGTTGGCCAGCCTGATCCCTTCCCCATCTATAATATATATATATATATATAGGCAGCTTTTCTACCGGACATTAAATACTTCAAAGTATTCTCCTGATGACATGCATTTGTCATTTCATATTGTGGTCGCTGATTGTATAAATGGCAGGAGAAAGAGACTACACGCAATTTATGCATGTGTCATTTTAGATTTTGAATTCTTCTCAATTTTATTCTGTCTTGTTTTCTGCCTAGGAATTAGGGTTGACCTTTATACACATTTTACTGAGAATTAATTGAATTGTGGCACGTTGAATGAGAATCTTGTCAATTCAGTGTTCCTGTTCTGGCAGGTATCTAGGTACTTGGTTGCTTGATTGACTGAAACAAATGAAGCATAAGTCATCTATATGTGAAGCAGTGTTAGTTTGTATATGGAATGCCTAGAATTGCATGTGGCAAAGAGTATTAAGTACTTTATGGACTGCAGCTTGAGAGGCAAAAATATTTAGGAATGACAGACATGAGATTCTCTTATTCTGAAGAATACAGAGTCCAAAAATCAGAACTACTAAACTATTTGTGGTCTTTTGAACCAATACTGGCATTTGCGAAAAAAAAAGAAAAAAAGATACGCAGAGAGAGTGTCCTAAATAAGTCGCTGATCATGGTAGCATGTGGTCTAGGATTCTTTCTCCAACAGGTGGTATTTTTGTCAAGAAAATGTGTCCCTAAGAAGGAAGGATTGACAATTTATAAAAAGATGCAATGCTGATTTAACTCAGTTTCATGTATCCTAGAGTAGAAACTCAAGTTGGCCATGGGCAAGATACATCAACTGAATTTTGGAACCTGTTTGCCATCACTTCCTTGCACTTTTATTGGAATTCTTCTTCTTGTGTTAAGCCAATATGGGTTTTGTGCTGATGTTTTCTTGTGGTAATCCATCAGCTCTGCAGGACAGCCCGGGAACACCCCGAAATCTTATTCCTAAAAGTCAATTTTGATGAGAATAAGCCAATGTGTAAGAATTTGAGTGTGAAAGTGCTTCCTTATTTTCACTTCTATCGTGGTGCTGATGGACAACTGGAGTCCTTTTCATGCTCACTTGCGAAGGTAAGTCTCTCAAATAATCTTTCATGTGTTTCTACAGCTGGTTCCAGTGAGATACTTGTTGCGCTATGTTGGTAGAACAATCAGGAATTTGGATCAATGAAGTTGAGATGGGATAGTTTGACCTGCTAAAGGGGGATGAGAAAATTGGGTTCCAAGATGGGACTGCAGGATTTTAAGGTGGTATTTGAGTCTGGATTAGTCTGGTAGATTTCCTTTTCTTTTCAAAGTTCGGACAACAAAAATAGTTGAGGAGTAGTCTATTCAGTGGCTGCTCAAGGTCTACTCTATTTATGCCTTCCAACTTTAAAACCTGGTAACTGAATAGCTTGCAGTCTGAAAGTAAGGATTGGTGATCTTCTAGGGTTCCTGAAATCATGGGTTGGGGCTGGGTAGTCTGAAGAAGTAATGGGTTTCATGTGAATCTGCTTAAACAACTTTAAATCTTCACATATATAGGTGGCGGTGGTGTCTATGCAGAAACCTTCATTGCTACATCTACAATTCTTTGATGATATTTATGAGGTAGAGTTGCTGTTTAGGCATGAGGCCATGGTTCAGGAATCTTCCGTTCGAATACTTGATCATATAGCATATAATTAGGCTTTGTTTTTTTATCATGCAAACTTAAACAAACAGCTGTGTCCGATCTTGTATTTGATCTCTCTTTGTTCTCTTGAATTATCTGTAGTTCCAAAAAATTAGGGATGCCATCCAAATGCATAACACTGAGCGTTGCAGCATCGGACCACCTAAAGGGGTCGGTGATCTTGTTCTAGAAACTGCTTCTCCCTGGAAGGATAAATCAGCAGGAGCAACTTCCACCTAAAAATCATACCATAAAATTCTCTCTAAATCAGCTGTAGTACAGCAAAGCAGTCTCAACATGTATATTTACGCCACCACGGTGAAGCGACGTTTGAAAATTGTTTTCTGATTGCGTATTTGCAATTCTTGAAGAATTTTTGGCTTTGGTTATTGATGGATTCCATTTGAAACATCAAATGGAAATGTAATTCTTGCTAATATATTTCCTCTGGTGATATGTAAGTAGATTGTTCCTGATCATTTTCTTGTCGCGATCTGGGAACTCCTGTGCATTTTCTTTTTGTCCAGATATAATTTCTTTAAACATAGAATAGTCGAAAAGGAACTGGATAAACAAATGTTCATGTATCTGGGGCGCGTTAGTACTTAGTAGATGTTCATCGAGCTTTTGTCTTTTTAAGGAAGACAAACGGATGACTCACCGTCTCTGTGTCTTCATCCATCAAACAAGAAGGTAACCTGGTCAACTCGAGTCTTTTAGTGATGGCAAATCCTACAAAGCATGAGGTCCTTGGTTGAAAGCACGACCCCTTTTGAAATTCTTTAAGCTCTGTCCGATCTTGTTTGCTATCTTGCGCTTTCAGTATTGGATCTGTTCACCATCTTCTGTTCACTGGCGAAAGCCCTTCATGTGGACGATAATTCCATGCTCTATTTCAAGAACGAAAATTAGGCATCCTGAGCAAAACACGTCATTTTGACGACAATTTCGTGTTCTAAGTGTCGGTGTCGGAGTCCCTCCCCGTTGAGAGATCACAACCCAGCAATATCCTAAATGTCCATGTCCCCAATCACACATCGAAGTTCCCATGACCGGTAAAGTTGTCCGTAAACCGCGGATTGATTCCATAAAAACCGTCCTGCGAATCAATATATTCCTACCTTGGTATACAAACCGAACCATCATCTGGATCTCCTGGCCAACATTTCGTGTGAGTGATTACCGCGGGCATCACTGAGTTTGTCATCGTGAGTTCCATGGACCCACTTGAAAATCGGATCATGAGTGGGTGGGCGGTTCTCGAGGGAATCCCCAACCCTGGAACCGGTCACCCGTGTCCAAAATGGGTGGGGGTTGTTCCCGACTCTGAAATCCCAATCAATCAAAAGGAGTTTTCCTGAAAAAGTTTGCAAACTTTGGAAGTCCCAAGCCCCACGCTCGCTAATCACACGCAGAAGCAAACAGAGAGTGAAAGAGAGAGAGGACCATATCAGGTTTATAATAATCCAAGAAATGCTGTTGATTACCGATCCTGGGCTCGGGGATAGCAGAATCATTGCTGCTCTTAGGACGTTCCTAGTCATACTGTTAGAGAAAGGAAAGGAAAGGAAAGCCGGGGAGCTTTCGCTTTCGCCCTCCTTTCCCGTATCTGTAAGATGACAAAGCGCAAGCGCACCAGCTCAGACATCCATAATCCGCCCAGGACAGCTAGGTCAACTTTGCTAACTTTGCTGTTGCCACCAAAAGAATATTCACACGTCATGGACTCAATTCAACGCATATCGTTCAGAATTTACAACGTGCAAAGTCTTTTTCGACCGGGGCTCGTTAAAAAATTTTAATGCCTATAATTGGATAATCAAACCGAACCGAATCAGCCAATTGGGTCTCGTTCTTGGGGGTTTTAGTGCGATTTCCGGTTCCATAAAATTACAACCTGGTTTTTGGTGGTCAGGACTGACTGAATAATGTTTTTTTTTATGAAATAATTTCTAAATATAAATCATCTGACCGGTTCAATGATTAGATCGCTCGGAAATTGGATCGATCATCTATGTCCCTAATGCCGGACAGCTATGATTAAAATATTGTAATCAAATCTGATTAGGTCACCTCACAATCATATCCAAATTTCATTTTCATTAATCTGATTTCAGATCAGCATGCTATTATAAATTCAGCCAAGAAGAAGATAAAAGGAAACAGAGTTGAGAACACTCGTTTTCTTTTCTTCGGGGGAGGCAAATAAACAACATGGGTCGCTCGAATTCAGAGTCACCAATTGCCCATCGATCTCAAGATTCAGAATCAGAAACCACCCACCTACCCATCAATCGCTTAGCCCGACCCGCAGTGGACCACCCGGAACTCGCTCTTGGGCGACACCAGCCCCATCAGGAGCCTCGCCGTGGGCTCCTGCCTCACCAACGCGCCCTCCTTCTCCACCAGCACGCCGCCCACGATCCCCTCGTATCCGCCGCCTCCTCCGGCTATGTACGCCACCAGCGCCGCCTGCACGGGGCCGAGGCTCGGGTTGTACGCCGCCGACTCCGCGTACGAACCCTTGTACACCTTCCCCTCGCGGTCAACGATCGCCACCCCGGACGGGCACTTGCTGTACGGCGCGTGCGACTCGTTCGCCGCCTCCAGCGCCGCCGCCGCGAGCTCGTCGGCCTCGGGCCCATCGCAGAAGCCGTTGCAGGAGGACTCGTTGGTTGGGTTCCGGGTCGAGAGGGTCAGCCCGTTGTGGTGGGGCTCCAGGAGAAGAGGCACCTCCTTGTCGAGGAGATCGCTCGGGCCGAACCGCCGGGGGAGGAGGCGGGACAATGGGCGGAACGCGGGGTCCGGTTCCTGGTCCGGGTCGTTGACGGGGAAGACCCGGATTTGGATCTCGGGGGCGTCGCGGATCTCTTGGAGGAATTGGCGGCAGTGGCCGCAGGGGGTGGAGGAGACGGCGAGGGAGAGGAGGCGGGGCTCGCAGTGGAGGGCGAGGTTGGTGGCGAGGAACTGCTCGGCGTGGACGGAATGGTGAAGGGGGAGGCCCAAGAACTCGAGGTTGACGCCGAAGAAGATCCGGCCGGAGGAGCCGAGGCCTACGGCGCCGACGTGGTAGCGGGAGATGGGGGTGCGGGCGAGGCACTTGGCGGCGCCGACGAGGGTGGGGAGGAGGTCCGTCAGGGCGAGACCGGCGTCCTTCGCCATGGACGCGGCCTCGGAAGCTTCGATCACGAATCTGGGCGGGTCCATGAAACGGGTCGGGGCTCTTGCTGGATTTTGTGGTGGGGAATTAGAGATAGGGAGAGAGGATTTCCCTGGGAACGGGGTAGGAGAAGAGGCGGAGGGGGAGGGAATACGGTGGAGAGGGTGATTATTTATATACGATGACAAGTCATATATCTCTTCTTTATTTAATTATTTAATTTGGTAATCAAGAACTTCTATGGCACACTCGATAATTAACATATTTTAAAAAAAAAAATTTGCTAAGCGCACAAAGGATATTGCTAGTGACAAATAGTAGGAGGAGATTCGCCGTCCCGCTCCTCGAATTTGGGAGGAGCAGAAACGGTGAGTTTTGACCGTTAGCTAGTCGACTTTCTTCCATTGCAATGGCAAACCCCCGATCACGAGACGAGCGACTCGATCCGAGGCTATCAACCCCAATCAATGCGAAGAGCAAGAGATCTCGGCAAGCGATTCCCCTCTTGAGCCCAAATTGATTACTTTGCCTCGCTCGGGGCACTTTCATGGACACGGATACGAGAAATCGAACAAATTCACAAGTCCATGGAGCGAAGAGCTCTCGTCCACCGCTGCTCTTGCTCGGGGCATGAGAGAAATCACTTTGGCGTATCCATCCAATTTGGTGCGCATGGTATATTTTCCAAACCCTAATAATCTCGAGCTTGTGAAGTTGAACGTCTAATTGGAACGAAAATGACAGCGTTTGTTTCTCTGAAAACTTCGTAGCGATCATTTTCAAGGAAAACGGTTAGTTTCATTAGTTTGGCAGTTTAGAAAAAGTTTTTTCCATCTTGCTAGAAGGGAAAGTCATTTGCCCTCAATCCAAACTTGTTGTTTTCAGCTCAAAGTAAACTTTTTCCGTAAATCGACCAGTTTTCCATCGTCCAAATACGGAAAAGTTGAACTCTACGTCCACATAAGAGGACATCTAAAACTTTACCAACAATAGAGCAAAAAAAAAAATAACCCTAAGTTTAAAAAGCAATACCACTTTTATTTTCGAAAAAAAAAAGATAATTATTTAATTATTTTAAAATAAATACATAAATTGTAATGCCAATGTCAATAGTACTAGGAAAGAGGTCAACATGCCATCCGTCGGATTCATCCCACTTCTCGAGCGAATGGTCTGACTAGATATCAATCATAAAGGGACATTATAGGATGTCTGAAAAGTCATTCGTCCCCGTAACTACTGCCTCAATTAGTCTAAAATTGATAGTAATCATCTTTACAAATTTTTCTGAGTTGATCCTAAAAACTTTGCGTGAAATTCGATATAACCGTTTTGGCCAATTTTTTTTTCGAAAATCCCCGACGTGACGACGTGCCACGTAGAATGGCCAGCGATCACGGATCGCCTCGGTAAGATCCATTAATCGGAGGGACTACACTGGACTTTCGTGTAAATGTTTGGGACTAAATGGGCATAACTGAAAAGTTTAAGAACGAATTGGCATCCGTACGATTGGTTCATGACTAATTGGGTATTTTTCCCCCGCCGACATATGCTTTACTGCCTCCAATCAAGTAGTTGAATCTCCTTTTGTGTTAGGACGGGGGCACCTTGTTCTTATGTCGCGCATTTCGCATCTCATGCCTGGATATTGCAACTGTCACGTGTTGCATCCGATGGTAAGAATACTTCGCACTCCTTAGAATATGCTTTGTGTCGAGTGTTTTCTTTTTTTCCTTTGTTTAACGATCTCGTGTTTGTGACGTGGATTTCACGTTACCTATATTTATTTATTTTATTTTATTTTTGGTCGTATACCTATATTTATTAGCTAATTGCAATGTTGAAGCGAAAGACATGACTAACATGTTGAAATTATGTGGTTACAAAGCAATAAGCATGCGTTGCTCGTGCAATGAAATTTTATTTTATCTAGTCGAATCGAGTCCCGCAATTAAAGTCCAAGCTACGCGACATCTTTTTCACAAGGTGACAAAAAGGAGTTTTGTTGAGTGAAAGCATGAACTTTGGCGAAAGAAGACATGTCACAAGTCGTGACGGCCTTAATCGTGGAGGTGATCGGAAAGAAGGATGGAATCAGACTTTGAGACTTGAAAATACAGCTTTTGAGGAACTATTTGTCACATTGCGTTGCTAATAATTACTGATAATTATGCAACAAAGTCTCGAACGTGAATATCGAGATAACAATTCCTGTATTTCTTCAATAACTCTCAAACGAGAAACGCCCTCCTTTTATGAGAAAGGAAAATCGAGAGCAAAAATATATTGAAAAGACATGTTGAATATAAAATAGCGGATACCTTTTGTGAATAGACGGTATAGAAAAGAACATGTCCGAAAATCTGTAAATTCAGACATAAAAAACATGCGATGTCAAAAAAGAACACAGCTTTTGATGTCTCGAAAACTATAAATTGAGATTAAAAATTAAAGAAAAGTTGACTTCGCAGTAACTCTTTATATAACCGGCCGTTGCAGAGTAGAATTACTAGGGATGTATTCTTTGTAAGAACCGATCAATCGGTCCGAGGACACGTGTTGCTCATGTTTATTCTGAGCGGGTTCTATATTTCTAGTACAATTGTTATCCGTGAATCAACATGACCCTTTCCAACCTTAGTCGATCAGACCATTTTGTTGCTTCGCAGGATCTTTCACTTTCCCCGGCGAAACCCGACTTCACACCTGCCGAGCGGCGAATCAAATAAGAGCGCATCACGACGGGTTCTCCGATGCGGCGCTGCGTGTCTGGGACAAACGCCCAAATTGAAAAACCTAAGAAGCACGATGGAAAAACTGACCGCAAAACGGACCGCGAGAGAGAGAGACAGAGAGACAGAGAGATTGAGGTCTTGTAAGTCTCTTTCGTTGGGAACCTTCGAAGATGGTCTGACGGTCGAGGGTTTCGCACTAGTCAAAGAAATTACGGATGAACATTGGCTTCGTACATGTGTAATTGCTTTGACGTGAAACTGCCGCCTGGTGAAAGCCGTCGCGATAATGCAGGCCCCAACATAAAACACTCTCCCGTTTGCTTTCCATGTGAAGGTCAAATCAACTTCATGCATGAGTTCAAAGATGCGTTTATTTGTCTGCTTATTGTCCCGCACGCTTGACAATTCACGGGTTCTCTCTTCACTGACAGCTTAAGTTTTTGAGTTAAACTTTTTAATATAGTATTGAAATCGGTGTTATCTCTTTTATAAATATGCATCCACTCCACATTAGCTAAATCCCACACGCCGTATTCTTAGTATGCTTTTGAATTGGATTTTCTAATGCGGTATTAGAGCAAGTATTATCCCTTTCGACGTGGCCCCATCGGTCAAATTCCATGACCTGGAATCCAAATTTTTGGGTTTGACTTACCGGTTAAATCTAGACATTTTTGGTAGTGGACCTGATATAAAACAGTTTCGGCACAATGGGTCGATTCGAACGAGTAAGCTTCGGTTCCCGAGCTGAAAATCCCTCGACGCCTCAACCAACCATGAAAATAAAAGAATCGCTATGGGTGGACTTGTTTTACAGAAAAACTTCATGACAACGGCTCATCACTTCAATTCAATTGATATAATTAAAAATCACTTCACTATCCAGAATGCCCATAGTCTTGATAGTTAGCTATTCGATTTTCCAGTCAAAAAACAACGTCGATGAAGACATGTATGCACACTATTACATGGTGAGGGAATGTAACTTTCCATTTTTTTCTCTACCTACCCACTTGCCTAGGTTTTGTGTACAAGTGACTTCCAACACTTCAAGGTGGCATTCTTCCACGGAGTTATATCCCTTTCCTTCTTCTATCAAGAAACAGAAATGACCAATCCTAACACAAAGGGTCAAGGAACTCGGCGCCACTATACCATTAAGGGAATTATTTTGCATGAAACTCATTTTTCGAGGAAAATTGTTAGTTTTCATTTGCTTGGTGGTTCAGGGGAAGTGATTTCCTTATTGCCAGATACGGAAGTTATTTTCTCCCAATCCAAGCTTATTGTTTTCACTCCATGAAAAACGTTTTCCG
Organism: Rhodamnia rubescens; assembly: GCA_021437795.1. Lineage (NCBI taxonomy): Eukaryota > Viridiplantae > Streptophyta > Magnoliopsida > Myrtales > Myrtaceae > Rhodamnia > Rhodamnia rubescens. The sequence continues at coordinate 2,451,526 of JAILYA010000039.1, forward strand.
TAAATCGATGAGCTTTTCATCATCAAAACACCGAAAAGTCGCAAAATAATTTCCTGAAAGCAGTTTTCCTTCGAACAAAGGGACCCAATCACATATTATTTTAGAAGAATTGCAGTTGTACCAAACAAACGTTGTCTTCTGGAGAGCACTAGCCCGTCGAAAAGAAAAAGGGAATCCATGTCACAATTTGATCAACTTCTCCAAATGCAGGGCATAAGGGACATGTGCTTTAGCCAATTGATGATGACATTGGATTCACATTAAAGAAAACAACAATCTGTACTTGTAGTTGCTGCTAGCTTGCAAGCATTTGTTTATTGTTCCTTTTCTCTATCTGTTATCTTATTCACAGTCACAGATATATATATGAGTACAACGTATGATTGCTTGAGTTTCTGTCTGGACGTTTCATGTTGAAATCGGGACTGAGTTTAGAACTTGCCACGCAATTGTCCATCTCTCTGGAGCTCTGCAATTGGCCCCACTCTCTCACATACACCTCCCTCTCTCTCTCTCTCTCTACGAGGACAACGTATGATTGCTTGAGTTTCTGTCTGGACGTTTCATGTTGGAATCAGAGAAGTTGTCTGTATGTGATGGGAGATGAAGGTGATGGAGAAACTACATGTGCAGGTGAAGCCTTGATTTCCATTTCACTTTCCATTGTCGCTTTGATCTGCATGTCCCTCTAAAATGCAAGCTACGATGCTTGGTTAGCAAATTAAGCGCTCTAATCGAAGGTTCAAGAGAGGATCGCCTCGCCTCGCCTAGCCTAGCCTAGCCTAGCCTGCCTTACAAAAAAATCTTCCATCTCGTGAACCAATACGTTTCATACCCAGCTACAAAGCATTGAATCCACATGTACCTAGTTTGCTTTCTTATAATTAGGGTTTGCATTGGCCGACGTAATAGCGTACTCGCACCTGCCTGTGTACTCGCATGTTTCGTACGTCCATGCACTCACATACAAATCCGGTGCTTAGTTTTATAATCACCGATGTCGTACCCGGCATCGGCTCTTTTTTAGACAATCATTGTATTATTATAATTGCTCTCAATAAGAGAGGCTACCTAAGTTAACAATCGTTGACCTTGGAACATTGCATGCATGTGTGCCAACGCATGATTCTCCAAAGTATGCAGAATTGAACTGTGGTTTACTTTGGCCGCTTGCTTTGATTAATCAAATCGTTAAGCAGGAAATATGAAAAGGGGAAGCTTCGTGAAGATGTTCGACTTTAGTTTTAACGCGCCTTTTTGTGTCGGAACGTGCGGTGGAGAGCATCGTTCAGCCACTTCTGTCTGTCTTGTCCTAATCTTTGTTGAACGGTTTGAGGGAAAGAAGTATTTTCTGTTGCGGAAAAAAAAAAAACATGCTCGTTCTCTTTCGTCTAGTGAAAATGATCAGGAGGGATTCAATGCACTATCGAAACTAACGTACTGGAAAAATGTAAACTTTTTGAAAAGTAGAAATTAACATTTATGAGAAGCCATATGCGAATTTGTTTTTGCCTCGAGCATTTCATATTAATAAAATCAAAAGGCATATGCCGTGAAATCCCGATAAAAAAGTGAAAAACGAGAAGTGAAAATCACTCCAAATAAGTAAACTGTTAAGTAGCTTGCATGTTTGAAAAAAAAAAATGCTTCCCTAACAATCGTCAAGGACAATACAATCTCAACCGTAGATCCACACACCATCACCGCATTTTTTGCATAAGGTAGTTATTCTTGAAGAGATCGTGTGTTCGAAATAATTAATAATAATATCGGGCTAGCGGCTTTCAAAAGTATTGGTGACTTTGGGCCTGTCTTCATTTGTGTTTCGACCTTTGCTTCTTTCAAATCATGGTAGCGCACTCATTTTAGCTTTTTTAAAAATATTAATCAAATTTTCAAATGTATGGATATCAACACGTAAATTACGAATAGTTTTTGAAATTCTTTCAAAACCCATATAACATTTAAACTACTAGAAGCAAAGCAAGGAGTAGCAAAGAAATGAATAAATAATTTAAAGAAAAATAATATGTTCACTAGAAGTCTTAAAACTCATTAAGAAAATGCAATTAAGTTCTAAAACTTGTTAAATTAGTGCAATCAAACTCCGTCCAATTTAGCTAACGAAAAATGTCGATATGGCTTTTTTAAATAGCTTCTCTCTCATACATGGTGATGACGGGGCTAAAACTACGCCATTTTGATCTACATATGATTTTTAATATAATTTTTATTTAAACTAATTTAAAAATAAGCTAAAAAATGGAAAAACCGGAACCGGTGGCTTTCTTTGCCGCCGCCGCCGCCGCCGCCCCACCGCCGTCGGGAAGGGTCGACAATGGCGAGGAAATGGTTGATAAGGCTCATCGGGCCTTGACCGGGGGCCGCCAACCCTCGCCCGTAACCGGGTGAGGATCGCGGCCCTCACCCGGGTTCGGGCGATGGTCACTACCGCCTAAGGGGGCTTGGGTGGCAATCCCGCTAGGCGGCCCTCAACTCGATTTGGGCGTGGGCCTCGCAAGCCATTGCCGACCCTCATCCGTCCAACGTCGGTCCTTCCGGCGATGGTGGGGCGACAACGAGAGCGAGGGCCCCGTCCATCCTAGCTGGTTCTCGCTATATTTTTTTTTTGTAATTTAATTTAATTAATCTTTATATTAAAAATCAAATTTGGATTAAAAAAATGATATCGTTTTGGACTTATTTTTCTTATTTTAGCCACGTCAACGCCGGATAGGAGGGAGAAAGTAATAGAAAAAGTCACGTCAATATTTTTTGTTAGACAAATTATACGGCATTAACGGAATGACTCGATTTTACAAATTTGATAAATTTTAGGATTCGATTGCACTTTTCGAGAGTTTAAAGACTCAATTGCACTTTTGTTACAAGTTTTAGAATTTCTAGTGAACATATCCCTATAGAAAAAAAAGACAAACTTAAATCTACTGTGAATCTCGAAATATGTCTACCGATTGCTTAACCGCGGCGACTGGAAACAAATATGGTGAGAGAGAGACGACTCATGAGCGAGGGCAAATGACGCGGCCACCACATTGCGATCGCGTTTGGTGCAGTGCGGCCATTATTGGGTGGTTGCCGAAGCAAGGCAGCCAACGAACCCGGCGGTTTGTCTAACGTGGCCAGATCTGCCCACATATGATCGCCACATGCAACTGGAGAGAGGAAAAAATTTCAGCCAACTATTTTCCGGTGGTCGCCGGAGAGTTGCATTCTTCGAGCAGTAGTCGATACCGGTGCCAAGGCGGCGACGCCGAGTGGCGGACTATCACTGTTGTTCACTTTTTTCTTTTTTTGCTCGTTTATCTAAATTTGATTTTTCACTAGCAATTAATCGCATCTCATATTAATTTTCTTCGCTGATTTTGATATCTCCAGGCTTGTCAAGTAATGATCAGGACTTCATTTTTTCAACCTCATCTCGATGCGAAAAGTTCATTTGTTTCCATGGACATGCTTCACATAAATTTCCACGAAGCAGCTACCGAAGGTCCGAGGTTAACATCTGGGGTTGACATGCTCTAAATCAGATTAATTTATACGATGATGTCGATTATCGAGGCCTACGTTCAAAGTCAAAAAAATCTAATAAACTTTCTTACCTCCGACAACAGCAGCTGCTAGGTGCTCGAGTTGGCGAACCTATTTCAGTATGACTTCCTTGTCAAAGTTTCACAGCCCATCTTTCTTTTATTTAAACTTTATTTGTTTCCAAAAAAAAAAAAAAATTTGAATTTTTTTTTTCTGAAAACGATTGTTTATATCGCATAAAATAATTAGCTAACTGAAAATGCTTTCAACATCCACAGCAATGTACATTTGAATATTTTCGTGAACGATGAAAAAAAATTACGTTCGCTTATTTTTTTCTTAAGCGATACGAGCGATCATTTGAAAAAAATAATAATCGTAGAACAAACGGAGCCTTATAGCGAAACGCGGCCCGGCCTGACCATTTTGGATTCTGTCATTATTGCTTCGGGTTACGTCAAGCACATCCCTTTATTGTTTCGGATTGGATATCATAGAAACACGACCCGACCCGACCCGACCCATTAAGCTTAATCCCAATTACTGTACTTTGTGGCCCAATCAATAATAAATGTACTCCCTTGGTTAGCAAAAATGTGAGAATGAGCAAATCCGTCTGTCTGTCTCGCTATCAGGGTGTCTATTTATTGAGTGTGTCCCAATTACTGTACTTTGTGGGCCAATCAATAATGGATGATTGCGTTTAAATGCTAATCATGCAAATAAAAAAAGGTGGTCTGACTATTTATGGAAACCAAATAATGATTGTTTATAGTGTCTTAATGAACATTGAAACAGTGAGCCTTATTGGAAGGTTTCGACAATATAGTTCGACAGTAATTTAATTGCCAATAACTATATTATCACTCAATTAGAAAAAGTTTTGAATATAATTGGAACATACGCTAAAGATGTGGATTCTTTTAAGTATTGATCAATCATTTTTTACTTTGAGCTGTTTTGTTGCTCATAGCATTTTGCCGTAAAAAATAAAATCAAAAAAGGGGAAAACAAAAAGAGGTTTTCGGGTAGACCCCGAAACCGGATTAGAAAAATAGGGTAAGTTCTAGAATTGATTCCTATTAAACAGATTAGGTTCCGGATTCCAAAATCGATAATCTGTTATGACATGGTAGATTCTAGGTTCTAGGTTTGGAACCAATCACCCATAAAATAAGGACCACTTCATGTTCTTATTTGAAAAAAATAAAGGCGTTTCGGGTCTTTATTTTAAATTGTTTGGTAAATAAACTATGACTTACTAATTTCAATGTTATTGAAACCTGCTGTTTTAGAATTTCGAAGATTCATGGGTAAGTTCGGTGAAAAAATTTAAGCCGCATAGGATTAATTAACTACGATTATGGATGACAAACTGACAATATAGAATTAGGATAAAAGTAAAGGTTCGAGTTCTATATGAGATCATTTTTTTTTAATGTAATTCAGATAAATGCTAAACTTGGAGATTTTTTGGGTATTACGTCGGTAAAATTAGGATAAAAGTAAAAGTTGGGGGCATTTTGACATGTCAAAAAAAAGTTTTGAATATAATTGGGACAGAGGCTAAAATTGATGGTATTGTATGAGACAATTTTTTATATAATTGAGACTAAAGCCAAACTTGAGAATTTTTTTTGGGTATTAGGTCAAAACATGATCAACACAAACCCCTCTCTGCCAAACATGTGGTCACGTATAACAATAAATGACAAAAAAAATTCAAACACATAGCCACGTATAGTTATAAATAATAAAAAATTCAAACACGTAACATAAAATACAAATTATATAACTCCAATCCCCTTTCAACAAAATAAAATTTTAAACTTCATTCTCCATTTATCCATTAAAAAAAATTGCTCCAAAGAATAGAGAGAGGCGACAAAAAATGGGGAAGGAACAAATGAGGTGAGGCAAAATTAGACTCAACTTAGAAAAATTATGTTATTTTTTCGGTAGCTAAGAACCGGGTTCCAAAACCGATCCGGTTCCTAGGTGGGTCTTCACTTAGAACAGAAAATCGGACATGTTCAAACCGATTCCAAAAATTTGAAATTAGGAACCGAGACCTATTCACATTGAAATCGGGAACCGGATTGATTTTTTGGGCGATTTGGCCTGGTTCCCGTTTCTACCCAATGCGATTACATACCTTTATCTTATTTCAAATAAGAGCATAAAATCCCCTCATTATCTCATATAAGAGCCTGAAGTGGTCATGAATATTTCAAATAAGGGCGTGACATCGCCAATGCCGGTCAAAGGTATTTTCACCGAATGATAAAAATTATTATTTTTTTTCAAAAATAGAAAAATAAAAAAATAAAATGAAAATGTAAATGAAGAAAATTCCCCTAACAATCGGCGAGTCGGGCCTTTTTTAAAGATTGATATGGCCATTTCAAACCCTTATTTGAAATAATATCAACTTCATATCTTTATTTGAGAAAATGAGGACATTTTAAACCCTGTATTTGAAATTTTTCTTTAGTTACCGCATTAAGTGATTTTTGACTTAAAATAATAAATAAAATTGTATGTCTTTCGAAGTCATTAGATGCATTTAATACCATTCGGTGATAAATTTAAACTCTCGAATATTTAATCGAACACACCCTAACTTTAATAGAATCTGTCAGTAGCTCATTGAAATAATTTCGGCGGTTTAATGCATCGAAATTAAATCTTTGCGACCGACTTCACTTAAAATCCGATCAAAGGGCACGCTAACGGGGTAGCCACATGGCATTTACTAGGGCCGGCATGATAATTAGTTAACATGAAATATTATCGTTACCGGCAATAATATATATCTAAATATTTTCATGGACGATCAAAATATGTTTTTATTAATTTATTTTTAAAAGCAATACAAAAAAATCATGGACACGTTAACGGGCCATCTTCGAATGGCCTTCTTCAACGTTCTGTAAGGCCGCGAATGTGCGCCCTCTCTATCCATCACAAACGACTAAACGAGGAAGGGATGGCCAATTATCTCCAGCTTAGACCACACCCAAGTGCTTGCATTTTGGCGGGTGTTCGTTTGCTTCCTCCTCCTTCACCTCCACTTCTTCCGACCTGTGCTCTTAATTCCACGAGTAGCGCATTCGCCGGACGCAAGACCACCTTCAGACCTGCTCGGCGCTTGGTTTTAGGCCTCGGAGCTTCGTTCTGGGCTCAGTCCATGACCACGTCCGGTGCATTTGGCGGGACGTCCTTCCTTGCCTCCGCCAGGCCTTCTTCGAACGTCGAACAGGTGACGGCCTTCTTCTTGCACCGGGGCTTCTGGGCATCGTCCGGGTTATTTCTTGATTTTTCTCTGTTGGGTATTCTGTTTCTTGGATTTTGATTATGACTGTTGCGAATTCTGGAGTTCGTGTCTTTCATTTCTTGATTGGGGTACGTTTTGACATTCTGGGTTTCTTTAGAATCTGATGGTTTTGGTGGTTACCTTGTGAATAAAGAGATTGCGTTATTGTAGAAGAGTCTATTGAGTAGTTCAATTTGGTGGTGCTCAACTGCTCATGAAGCTTGTTTGGGGAACTAGCCTTCTTCATCTGAAGTTGCAGAAATTTCTAAAGATTATTTGGAGGATGAGGCTGTAAGTAAACTGCGTTCATGTTGTTGAGGGGGAGGGGGAATTATCTTGCTTCTGCTTAACTTGCTATCCGAGATGGTGACCGCCCTGTGTCCTCATTTTTCTTACCGCACAAATGGATACACTCCATAACCTTGGTAATCCACAACATCCAGCAAAATCTTTTCTTAAATTAGGCTGCTTGTCAATGATTCACTGTCTTTTTCATCTTTTATCTCCTTTCTCCGATCAAGATTTAGTGTTTGTTAGAGTAATTAATATTACACCACACCTTCATCTAATAGGTTAAGCTTTTAGAACAGTTGGTAGTGGTTCCACAAAATTCTCTCTTGTCTTAAACGGTGATCCTATAGGTATTGAAGAATGTGGAATGGCCAGAACAATTTCCGCTCAAAGAGGAGGATTTTCAGCGCTTTGATGAGTAACTTCTTTAACTTGAACTTCTGTTGGAAGTGGATTCTGTTCTAAATTAGCAGACATTTTTTCCTTAATATCCTTATTTATTTGCATTCATTTCATATTTCAGTTTCACCAGATTCGTCATGTTCTGAAGCTGCTTTTTTATGCTTTCTGAGTGTGAGCAAGAATTCTCCCTAGGCGCGATGGAGATTCTTTTGTAGTTTGAGCACAAAAATTTCCCCACACAATGATTTCACTTTGAATGATAAGAGAAGGTTCAAAGCGACCGTCATGCAGCCACATCAGCTAAGAGACACAATAATGACAATATTATGATTATACCGTGGAGCTATTGGAAGCTTTCTAAATCAGACATCTCCTGCTCCCTACTACCATTCATGTGAAGCTTTTCTATCACAAGCGATTGACTTAAGATGATTCGTGCCGGGTCTTCTATCCTATTAGGTTGCCACACTACTAGGTCATAGTTGCACGTGCAATATGTGAACATGCAGAATCTTTCTATCAATATCCTAGTTGTGTAACTATGGTACTGGCCTTTATAACTTTTTATGCTAAGAAAGTTGCGTTTCTTTAGGGCAGATCTTCAGATTCTTTGTTCTATGAGTCACCTCGCTTTGTGACACATATAGACGATCCAGCCATTGCTGCACTTACTAAGTTTTACTCAAGGGTCTTACCTCCTAGCAACAGTCCTGGAGTTAGCATCCTCGATATGTGTAGCAGTTGGGTAAGTCATTCTATTTCAAAATCAGCCTCTTAAGCATTCTTATTTGTAACCTGACAATCCTTTATCTGCTAAACATCTAGATAAGCCATTACCCAGCAGGATACAAGCAAGAGAGGATAGTAGGAATGGGAATGAATGAGGAAGAACTCAAGCGGAATTCGGTGAGGCTTTATTGTCCAGGCTAATTGTTTTCCCTGGATAAGAGGGGTTGTTTTATGTTTTGGATACTATGTTCTAATTGTATATAAAGAGATCATCTTAAGTCCGGCCACTGGATCTGCAGGTCCTGACTGAGTACACTGTCCAAGACTTGAATGTGAATCCTAAACTTCCATTTGGAGATAATTCCTTCGATGTCATCACCAATGTGGTAAGAAAAGGTTCTCCTTCTCAAAGATAATTCAGAGAGCCATAGATTGCTATTTAATGTCTATAGAATTCTACTGTGACCTAAGTAAATAAGTGGACCAGCTTTTGTTAATTTTCTGCAGCATTGACCCACCATTTGTTAGTTATCCGACTTCAGGCACTATATTTGGGTTTATTCCTTCCTTTATTAGTCGACTTTTCTTGGTAATGGACTTAACTTAAATAACGGATTACCTCTTTCCAGTTCAAAATGACAAGTTACCTACTCTGGGATGTGCTCCTCTGTCATGGTATCCAAGCATAAGTTGCATTAAGATGGTGGATTTGGAATGGAGAAGCATCTATGAGAAACCTGCATCCCAATAACCTTTACCGTGTTGTTAACCTAACCTATCTTGGTCATTGCACAGGTCAGTGTTGACTATCTGAGTAAGCCTCTCGATGTTTTCAAGGAGATGTCTCGGATTCTTAAGCCAGGAGGCCAGGCGATAATGAGGTGATGTATATGTTCACAAAAAGTTAGTTATTCAGGAGCTTCTTCTAATGTTTTTCCAACTTCCAAGGACCCTTTATCATACTCCAGCATTTGCAGGATATGTTTTCCATGTTGATCACTATAAGTTCCACGACTACACGATTCCATGATGCTAGAAATCAGCACAATAATCTATTGTAGTTGTTATAGAATTTGCCAGCGCCAATGTTTTCCTCCTTTAACCAAAACGTGGAAAAAGGCCTCGATAACTTTGTGGTTTCAGAATGAGCCTGCACCAATATATTCTTCTTTTAAACTGAACTCGAAGGCCTTGTTAACCTCATTGTTCTATAAAGATATTCTAACCGTTTTTGTTAGTTCCTCGTTGCCTTTGATGAAGCACTTCTGACATCTTTCTCGGTGAAACAGTTTCTCCAACCGTTGCTTTTGGACCAAAGCAATCTCAATATGGACATCAACAGGTGATACAGATCATGTTTTGATTGTTGGGTCGTACTTCCATTATGCAGGAGGATTCGAGCCTCCTCAGGTAATAGTTATATAACCTATTAGTTTCACTTGCTATTATGTAGCGATACTTTTCTCTTGAAACGCTAAATACTTGTCGCATAAATATAAAGAGAGTATGTGATAATTAAAACTAGCTTCTGATGGCTCTGCCAACTAGCAATGCGTTTTTTGGTTTGGTTTCTTGGTGACCATCCTTGTCCTCATGTAGCGTACACTGCAGATGGAAGATAAATTTTGATGGGCGGTGTCATTGTGTCAATGCCGTCACATATTGTATACGTTTGAGCTTTAAAGAGAAACTGCTTAGAAACCGGCTTCAATGCTTGAATCGCAGAGATGGCATCACACATGGAAACTACCAATTCCGCCACTTTGCACCTGCACTTCTAGTGAAAATATCTGTAGAAATGCAGAATGATTTTTTTAAGCTGCACCTTTGATGCTTGTTAACTGTGGTTCTGTTGTGAGCTGTCTTCTGATGCAAAATCCACGTAGGTGGTCTCCTCCATTCTGCTGCAGTTCCCAAAATGTTTTCTTACTTCTTCGTGGAGCATTTTCTTTTGCGTACTTGTTGCATAGGTCTCACTCTTGAGATAGAATGAAGCGAGGGACAGAATGTACCGAGTCGTGTTTAGATATCACCCAGAAATAATAAAGGAATGTTAAGTTTGTGATGCGAAATGTCGAAACTGTTCTTAAATCACCGGGTTCTTATTTCTATATATGTCCTGTATTCTCGATTTCTGTCTCTGGGGGGTTTTGATGAGTCGAATTCATGCGACATTTTCCATCTGCAGGCTGTGGACATTTCTCCAAGCCCTGGGCGATCGGACCCGATGTACGTCGTGTACTCGAGAAAGGCCTTGACCGCTTGAGCTTTGATCGCAGGCGGAAGCGTCTCCCTTTCCAAGTAGGGAATGAAGTTAGATGGAATGCATCTTCAGATGCTCCACATTCTGTTAAGGTATGCTATGATAAATAGCCGCTCGTTGCACTTCAAAAATAAAGTTGTATGTATGTAGAAGTTGTCGAACGCACTTGATACAACATTTAAGTGCTGAAAATTGAACTTTCCGGCGTCTAACGGGGTTATCGAATGCACCCTATCTTCTCTTCTAGCTCATTGAAACAATTTCCGTGATCTAATGCGCTAAAATTGGATTTCTTTCCAACCGACGCACTTCGAGTGGAATCTTATTGAACTTCTCGGCCGATGCGCTAATGAGGGCCGGCAATTTTATGGCACGGACCGACACAATCACATGAAGAACCCAAAGGCAACATGAATTTAACGTGCATTGATTCTATAGCACGATGGACGGAAATAAAGCGATTTCTAATGATGCTCCTTAACATGGTTAGAGAACCCGACCATGACATGTGAATGTGGATGATCAGCCCTAGCACTTACCAAACAACCAACTCAGCTCTAACTAAATTTGTTTGAAGGAACATCAAGGACTTAACTAAAAGCGAAAGATTTTTTTTTTTTCGGGAGAATTATCAAAAAAATTCTAATCTTATTGCAATTGTGCCAATTTAATTTTAATTTTTTTTACAAATTTAATTCTAAACTTTTTGTAATTATGTCAATTCATTGCATTTAATCAATCGGTATTGACGTGAATTTTTATTTTTATTTTTATTCTTTTATTCTTTTATTTTTTTTCCTAAATACTTAGGACAGGCAAGGGTATCCGACCGACCGTCTTTAGCCACAGGCGAAGACATAGCGGCCCTTGCCAACTGTAAGAATTGGGGAAAAAATACATTATAGAAAAAATCGTATTAAAATATTATTAAAAAAAATTCACGTTAGCATTGCACGGCCAAATGAATTGAATTGGCATAATTGCAAAAATTTTAGTGACTGAATTGAGTAAAAAAATATATTTAGGACTGAGTTGGTATAGTATGTAATAGATTTAGGGTTTTTTTTTAAATATATTCCATTTGTTTTTCCCATCAAATCTCTAAACAGTATTTGAATTTCGATGTTCTGACGAATGGGCAACTCCTACCGCTCCCGAACAAAACGGGGTATCTCCAGCTTGGACTACCCTCAAAGTGCTCGCATCTTGGCGGGTGCTCGAGCGCTCCCTCCTTCTTCAGCTCCCCTCCTAACGACCTGTGCTCTGAATTCGACTCGTGACGCCTTCGCTGAGCGCAAGGCCACCTTCAGACCAGCTCGGCGCTCGGTTTTTAAGCCTAGGAGCTTCGTTCTGGGCTCCGTCCATGACCACGTTCGGTGCATTTGGCGGGAAATCCTTCCTTGCCGCCGCCAGGCCTTCTTCGAACGTCGACCAGGTGACGGCCCTTTTCTTGCACCCGGGCTCCCGGGCATCACCGGGGTTATTTCTTGATTTTTCTATGTTGGGCGTTCTGTTTCTTGGATTTTGATCATAATTGTTGTGGATTTTGGAGTTCCGTTCTTTCGTTTCTTGATTAGGGTACGTGCATTTGAGATTCCGGGTTTCTTTAGAATTTATGGTTTTGGTGGTTTCCTCGTGAATGAAGAGATTGCGTTGCCGTAGTCCATTGAGTAGTTCATTTTGGTGGACTTCATGAAGGTTGCTTGGACAACCAGCTTTCTGCTCATGGAGCTGTAAGTAATTTGCGGTCCATGTTGCTTCGGCTTACCTTGCTATTGGAGATTGTGACCGCCCGGTGTCTGAATTTTTCTTGCCACACAAGTTACTATACTCTGCAAAGTTGATTATCTGCAGAATACCATCAAAACCCTTTCTTAAACTAGGCTGCTTGTCAATGATACATTGTCTTTTTGCTTCTTTTATCTCCTTTCTCTGATTATGGTTTTATCTTGATTGAAACGAGGATCCTATAGGTATTGAAGAACGTGGAATGGCCAGAACAATTTCCGTTCGAAAGTGAGGATTTTCAGCGAGATGATGTGTAACATCTTTAACTTGAACTTCTATTGGCAGTGAACTCAGTTTTAGACGGAAGACATGTTTTTCAGGGAGATGAAGTGAACTCTGTTTTCAGCGAGACAATGCGCTTATTGATTTGTATTCATTTTATACTTCAACTTCACTGGATTCATGATGTTCTGAAACTATTTTTTTCATGCTCTCTGAGTGTGAGCGAGAATTTCAATATTCGTGATGGTGATTCTTTTTTTTTTTAAACACAAAAATATCCCCACATAATGATGTCAATTTTGAATGATAAGACAAGGTTCAAAGCGACTTTCTTGCCGCCACATCATCTAAGAGACATAATAATCCCAATGTTATGATTATGACATGGAGTTATTGCTGACTTGAGATGTTTTCCTGCCGGGTCTTCAATCTTATTGGATCAGCACCTACTAGGCCATAGTTGCATTTGCAATACGTGAAAATGCAAGAATTTTTCTATTAATATCCTACGTGTGGAACTAAGGATCTGGCTTTCGTAGCTTTTTTTATACTAAGAAGTTTGCATCTCGTTGGGGGTCAGATCTCCAGATTCTTTGTTCTACAAGGCTCCTCGTTTCGTGACACATATAGATGATCCAGCCATTGCTGCAATTGCTAAGTTCTTCTCAAGGGTCTTACCTCCTAGCAACAGTCCAGGAGTCAGCATCCTTGATATTTGTAGCAGTTGGGTAAGACATTCTATCTCAAAATCAGCCTCTTAATACATTCTTATTTTTTAAATGACAAATCCTTTATTTTCTAAACATCTAGATAAGCCATTATCCAGAAGGATATAAGCAAGAGAGGATAGTAGGAATGGGAATGAATGAGGAAGAGCTCAAGCGGAATTCGGTGAGGCATTAATGTCCATTCGAATTATTTTCCCTGGATAAAAAGAGGACTCATCTTATATTTTCGATACATCTAATTGTATATAAGGCAACTTCCTGCCACTGATGCTGTAGGTCCTGACTGTGTACATTGTGCAAGACTTGAATGTGAATCCTAAACTTTCATTTGAAGATGATTCCTTCGACGTTATCACCAACGTGGTAAGAAAAGTTTCTCTTCGAGCATAATTCAGAGAGATAGAGATTGCTTTTTATTGTCTTTAGAATTCTACTATGACCTAAGAATATATTTGGACCAGCTTTTGTTAATTTTCTTCAGCATGGACCCACCACTTGTTAGTCAGCCAACTTCAGGCACTGTATTTGGCCAGGCAATAATGAGGTGATGAATGCGTTCACAAAGAGTTATTCAGGATCTTCTTTTAATGTTTGAAGCTCCCACTTGCAAGAAGACTCCATTATACTTCAGCATTTGCAGATTTTTCTTTCCATATTCGTGGCAATAAGCTCGACAACTACATAATTCCATGGTATTAAAAATCAGCAGTCTTTTGCAGTGGTTGTGCTGGCACCAATATATTTGTCTTTTAACCAAAACTCGAAGGCCTTGTTAACCTCGATGTTCTATAAAGATATTCTAACTGTTTTTGTTAGTTCCCAAATTCTTGTGCCTTGCCTGTGAGAAAGCACTGCTGACATCTTTCTTGGCGTAACAGTTTGTCCGACCGCTGCTTTTGGACCAAAGCGATCTCAATATGGACATCGACGGGTGATACAGATCATGTTTTGATTGTTGGGTCGCACTTCCACTATGCAGGAGGATTCGAGCCTCCTCAGGTGATATTTATATTACCTATTAGTATCACTTGCTATTATGATAGCGATACTAATCTCTTGAAAGCAAAGATACTTATAGCTTTAATATGAAGAGAGTATGTCATACTTCCATTACGCAGAAGGATTCGAGCCTGCTCAGGTGATATTTATATTACCTATTAGTATCTCTTGCTATTATGACAGCGATAATAATCTCTTGAAAGCAAAGATACTTATAGCTTTAATATGAAGAGAGTATGTCATAAGCAAAACCCGCTTTCGATGGCTCTGGCCGCTAGCAATGTGGGTCTTTGGTAACTATCTGTGTCCTCATATACCATACACTGCGGATGGAAGATGAATTTCAGAGATGGTGTCGATGCCATCACGTGTTTGCATGTGAGCTTTAAAGAGCAACTGCTTATTCGATAAACTGGCTTCAATGCACTAGAATCATGTAGATGGCATCACACAGGGAAACTACTATATAGGCCAGCTTCCACTAGCACTTCTTTTAGTGAAAATATCGGTAGAAATGGAGAAGGACTTTATAAGTTGCACCATATGATGCTTGGGAACCACGGTTCCATGGCTAGCTAACTTCTGATGCAAAATGCACATGGGTAGTCTCCTCTTTTCTACCACAGTTCCCAAAAGGCCTTTCGCTTCTTCGTGGAGCGGTTACTTTTCCTTACTTGTCTCGTAGAACAAAATCTTGAAACGCCACTATTACATCTGGTGAGACATACTGGAGCGAGGGAAAGACACGACCGAGCATTTCGATTCTTGTGTTTTGAATGTCACCCAGAAATAATAGAGGAATGGAAGAGCTTGTGATTTGGAAATGTCAAAGCTGTTCCTAAATCATCGGGTCCTTATTTCTATTTATGTTGTATATTCACGATTGTCGGTCTGTGGGGGATTGATGAGTCGAATTCATGCAACATTTCCATCTACAGGCTGTGGATATTTCTCCAAACCCTGGGCGATCGGATCCGATGTGCGTCGTGTACTCGAGAAAGGCCTCAACAGCTTGAGATATGGGAGCGCGGTAGCGTGGCCTTTTCCAAGTAGGGAAAGGAGTTAGATGGTCTTCACCGTATGCGTCCTCGAATGTTCCCTTCAGCATCCTAGCTCTCTGTCGGCCGAACTCCATTCTATTTCCGATCTCAGCTCGGATATCGCCTTTGCTATGACGAGGAAGCCCCCTTAGATAGGTAAACTCGAGGCGGTGATAATTCACCGGGATTTGACCAGAAACAAAAAATTATCCCGGGTTCATTAGAATCACAGATCTTCCTAGGTTCTTTGAAACAGCTTGCCTTCCGTCTGCTAAGAGGCAGAGAAAAGCTTGCATAAACTTAGTAATGCATAGAGATTTCGAAAAAAAAAAAAAAAAACTTAGTAATGCATAGAGACAACATAATGGAGAATTCCAAGACATGAAAAAGCGCTCTTCTTTATGGTCGGTGCCTTGGATATGGCAAATACATAAAATATAATGTGATAAGTGCGGCATAAAATTTATCATTAAAGTGCAATTAAATTTTAACACTTTTAAAAGATACAATTAAATCATAAAACTTATAAGAAAATGTAAGTAAATTCTAAACTTTTTAAAATTTGTTAAATTAATAAAATCAAAATATTTTTTTAAAAAAAATTAAAATTCGATTAGACTTTCGTAATAAATTTACGAATTTAATTGTACATTTTGCAAATTCTAAAACTCGATTGTGTCAAAATTTTAAAATTTAATTACATTTTTTAAAAATTTTATAATTTAATTGCACAGAGATCACCTATCAAGCTGGTGATGGATTGTGATAATAATAAATGCATGTCCTGAAATATAAATTTTTGTTTTTTTTGGTCGGATCTGAAGGATAAATGTTGCACGACGGTCCAATTCATCTCTCTCTCTCTCTCTCTCTCTCTCTCTCGAGAAATGCAAAAGAGGTCAATAGTCAAACGACAAAGATAAGGCATCCTTCCTAAAGCCACGAAAGCCACATCGTACATATCCTAAAATGACACGAATATATACGCCAATGGTGACAGAGCGGCACGAAAGAACCACCCCCCACCAAGAAAAAAAACTTCAAGAAAAAAAAAGAAAGAACCTCTAAGGAAAAAGCTAAAGGCAAAAAGTCTCTTCTTTTCTCCTAAGCAGCAAAACATTTACAGAACCAATCGGCTACTTGGAGCGACCGAAAAGCTCTTGGGTGTGAGCGTTCCTGAAGGCGCTGCACGCGATGAGGTAGACCCAGATGAGGACCACCAGAGCCACGATCAGGATCACGTTGGCCTTCCTCCACTCCCTCCTCAGGTTCCCAAGCAGGCCGGCCTTGCAGGAGTCGCAGTTGTAGCAGAGCTGGCTCTGGTCGTTGCTCCACTGGTAGCAATCCGGGTCGGCCGTCGGGTTCGTCGGGTTCGTCCACAGGATCGGGTTCCCGTAGCTGTACCCGCAGATCGCCGGCGGCTTGCAGCATCCCGACTGCGATCGCAAATAGGCGCCCACCCAGAAAATTAAAAAATTAAAAAAAAACCAGTGAAATTGCGAATGAAAATAGGGATTCTTTCCCAATGTAAACAATCTCAACAGCAAAGGCCCCACCAAATTATATGCCGAGTACGTGTGCCAGAGCTGGCAACCACAACATTTTCTCTCAATCTTTTTCCCAGACAGAGAGACAAAAGACAAACTATAGAGCTTGATTTTTCCACCTTTCTGACCATAATTTGATCCTGAACTTCATGATTGCGAATTAGATGAGCTGGGGTGGGTGGATACATGCCCATTATAGCACAGGAGATGGGGGGGGACCCAAGATTTGACTTTGAGTCCTCTAAAAGCAAATTCCTCGCGCTGATACAAGATATGGAAGATCTTCAGCTGTGTCCAGGTGGTCGGACCAGATTGATTAGTGAATGGGACCGATGAACGTGGGATGTTTTAGGGTCCCGCATACAGGATAGATATACAAAACCTGATTAAAGACAGATCCTTCTTGATTTCGACTTAAGCTAGGACCAAAAGTGCTAACTTGTACTAAATTCCAGTAACTTCAATTGACCACCTTAGCTTCCCCAACAACACAAATCACCATCGGAAATCTGGAGCTCCCAAAGGAAAAGACAAACTACTGTCTCCGTCAAAATTATAACTTGTATTCCCCAATTTTCTAGTTAATTGCCCGTTGATGGAGTTAGTTGATTCTCAAGTGGAAAGGGTATCATTTTTATGGGCATTTTCTGTTCAAGTTCTCAAGAGATTAGAGAAGCAGAAGGCGTCAGTTCCTGTTACAGAAGGACTCTGTAAGTGGTAGTTCATGACTTTCCAGGGATTCCTCAGTGCTCTGCTTGTACAGAGGCAAAAGGCCAAGAAAGAAGTATCTTAACCTTAACCGATATCGATTCCAGTAAAAGCAATGAATAAAGACAGAAGAAACACACATCAAAACACTGTCTTTTTCCTGGACATGGAAACACAGGACAAAACAGGGGGAAAAAGAGAGGAAGAGAGAGAGAGAGAGAGAGTTGCCTGAAGAGGAGAGACGTGAGCAGCGAAGTACTGGTCGGCAGTGACATAGTCCTGGGCCAACTTGGTGCAGACGTCGGACTCGGCAAGACAAGCCCTGATCTTGACCCAGTTCTCGGGGTCGGTCACGTGGTCCCTCAACCAAGAACTGTACCCATCAAGCCTGTACTCCCGGTACTCCCTCCCGGGCACGGAGTGACTCCCGTCGTCCCTGGTGACCACGAACGCGAACACGAGGAAGATCAGGAGGAGGCCTATGAGCATGGCCATGCAGAAGAGGTAGAAGGCCAAGAGCCCTTGCTTGTTCCAGTAAGCCCCGACGAAGCCGGCGAGGGAGACGAGGAGGACCAGGGTGCCGAGGATGACGACGGGCCACCGGAAGTAGTGGGTGCACTCGTTGTCGGCCTTGGAGGCCAGCCAGATCCCGGTGGCGATGATGGGGATGGAGCAGAGGAAGGCTATGAAGTTGAGGACCGAGGTTATGTTGTTGCTCACTCCCATGGCGGATTCCAGAGAGAGAGAGAGAGTTTTTTAGAGGTTGGTCGGTCGGCGATGGAGGATTGAGGACTGCGAGGACCGAATGGGACACGGAGATGCGGGAAATTTTGGGAATTTTTAATCTTCTGGGAGTGTGGAGGAGCGAAAATTATTAGGCACTTTCGAGTTATTCTAATCAAGTAAAAAAAAAAAATATTTCGGCTTATCATCTTAAGAACCGTCGGATTATATCAGATTCACGTGGGATCCAGGTGATTCAACGGCTTAAGTCAATAAACTTACCTGGGTCGAGATTATCCAAGAATAGCTAATCAAGGGAGATATGGTAAAGTCATGTGGGGAGACCCTTTGCATGTGGATATGTTACCATATTCGGGGTATCTTGTGCTTTTGGAGACCCCCAATCATGCATCAAAGAATTCATATACTTTAGCATCTCATCACGCTTGAAAAGTGATTTTTCTTTCGGTATTGTGCAATTGATTCGACTAACAAGTCGAGGGACCATCCAATTTCTTTAACCGAACAAGCGATCGTCGGACGAAATACATTCTCATTTTTAAAAGCTTTCTTTTTCGGATAAAGTATGCATATATTCAGGCTCTGTATATATTCTAGCTTCATTAATTGTTGCCATGCATCGTGTATTGAGGGGGATAATATTTACTTTGATATAGAGGATATGTCGTTTTTTTTTTCGCGATGAGAAGATAATCCAAATTCAACAAAATTCGATGTAATTTAAATTGATTTCAAAAAAGAAGGAAATTTTTTGCTTCACTATTTATCTTTTTTTTTTTTTGGGAACTCTTTGCTTCATAATTTGATCATTATATGTGATATAAATAATTTCAATAAAAGGAAAACAATATTAAAACACTTTTTCAAAAAAAATGAAATTATGCATTTTTAAAAATAAGATTAATACCGCGAAAAACTCCAAACCCAGGTATACCTATGATAAATCTATCTTAAACTATTTTTTTTACCAAGAAAAACCTCAAACCGATACACCTGTGATAAATTTATCTCAAATTATTTTTTTGACCACCAAAAACTTTAATGTGGTACATCTTTGACGAATTTACTCTAACTTAATTATTTTGACCATGAAAAATCTCAAATCGGTATATCCGTCATAAATTTATCCTCCGTTAAATTGAATTAATACAACAACAAATTTCAAATTGATACACTCATGACAAACATAAGGTAAAAATCCCAAAATTGTACACTTGTTAGCTACCATGTGTCTTCCAACTCAATAATTTGATGATTAGATTTAACGAAAACTAACGGAGGGTAAATTTATCACGAATCTTCAGTTTAACGTAAATTCGTCACAAGTGTATTCGTTTTAATTTTTTTATGATTAAAAATATAATTTAGAATAAATTTATCATAAGTATATTAATTTAATCCTTAAAAATACTAGTTGCATAATATAGATAAATTTTAGTTAATGAGAAATCAGAAAGTTTCCTAAACGACACGAGTATACAATTGTGATAAAAAACACTTTCTATGTTCTATTACGTTTTGGACCACAAAAAAAAAAGTTCTATTACGTTGCTCCGACCAAAAAAAGTTCTATTTCCGACCCAAAAAAAAAAGGTTCTATTGCATTTCGTCGCTCCCACTCGCCGCCCCTTTCTCTCCGTTGTTGCCGCCGCAAACGTCTAGAAATCACTTCGATCGAGTTATTTTCTCCTTAAAGAGAAAGTTGATTTTTTTTAGTTGACTTCGATCAGAAATTCGTTTGGTAACGGTTGAAAATTTATATTTTTTAAAAATATTAAAAAAATTTAGTCGGGGGCGGCGTGTCCGCTGGCGGGCGGTTAGGCGGTGTTGGCCGGCGGTCGTCGGCCGGGCGGGATCGTGTGGCCGCCTAGCCGGACAACGAGCGGTCCCACGGCGCGCGATCCATGACTGGTCTGTCGCGGCGGCAAATGGTGTAGTTGAAGAATTGATTCTTAAGTGGAGAAGTAAAAATTTTTACTTTAAAGTTGGTAAAAATCTTGCCATAAGTTGAAAATCCTACGAAATTGAAAATCTTCAGGAAGTATTTTTTTACCAAACTGTTTCCACAAGTTTTTCCAAACGATTTCCGCTTAAGTCCGCAGAAAAATCACGGCAAAGTGCCCTTATCATCGCGGCCCTAGGCTTCCGCGTCGCTAAATCGAAATGCGGAAACCACACGCATTTCAGTCGGACGAGTTTCCCGCCTTTTCCCCATCGCAAGTCTCCCGGAAACGAAGCGACGAACGAGGATGGAGCCATGGACTCCACTGTTCGACATATTCCTCAACTCCCCGACGCCCGAAACCGACGCGTCTCGGTGGCTGCAAGAGTCTTTCTGTTCGTCCTCAACCTCGGCCACGCCCGTCACCACCGCCTCTTTCCTCTCTCTTCTCTCGAAACCTTTCGACGCCATTGCCCAAGGCTACCCTTTTCCTTCGTCTCCTCCACCTGCTCAGACGAAAAGGTATAACCCAGCCAATTGAAGAAAAGAACATTTTTTTTTTTTTGGTTGGGTAATGTTTGATTTGTTAGTAGACTTCGTTGATGTCGTTTGCTCGTTGCTCTGTAGGGTTATGTTTATACAGACTTTGCCCGCTATGGTGCAATCGCGGATTTTGTCGTTCCTCGCTTTCGAGCACCAGAGATTCTGCGCCAGGGACTTGTCGAGTCTTGCCCGTGGCATTTTGGGTGGTGGCGATGAGGTAGATTTTTGGGTGGCGAGGGCTGCCCGACACCTTCTCGATGTAATGCCTGAGTCGGATTACGAGTGGATCTCTCGATTGGGTTTGGATTCGGGGGAAGAAAGAACCAGAAATGAGTTTGAGTCCGTACCGGTTTGGTTGAAAAATGAGGTGGCTGCCACTCGCGTGCTTCTGCCTTGGCTTCCTGTGTCGCTGGATGAATTCAACTTGGCAGAGTCTTTTCCGGACGGCGTGAAGAATGAGGAGTTGTTGAGCGAGGCTCGAGAACTTGATGTGGAACCTATGGATGAAGATGCGGAGGACATTGAGATTTGTGATTCCCTGGGAGTTCCCCTTGAACCTGAAATTCAGGATAAGGCAAAGAGTTTGAGGGCTCAGATTGCATATTTCGAATCTACTAGCAGAACTGTTGCCTTGGCGAATGCAATCCGCGAAATCTGCTTGGGAAAAGGGTTAAATTCTGTTGCAGTTCTGGAGCTGATTGAACCTTGGAAAGCAGATGATGAGGCTGCTTCAGTTCTGATTTCCCACCTTACAGATGGAATTCAGGAAGTGTTTACTTGGCCAAGCCTTGTCCTCTGCTCCATTATCCTTCCCAGACTATTGGTTCTTGAAGTTCCAGTAACTCGTGTGCTATTAACTGCAACAATAGAATACTGCAAGCTTCATCAGAAAGCTACAGAATATGCACTGTTATTGCCACTTATTATGCGAAAGGACGGCATAAATAACCCTGTCTGTGAGGCTATTTCTAGGATCATCAAGGAATGCTTGCATCCAGCTCATGTCACGGCCTTCTGCCACAAGCTATTGTGTGATGGGAAAAATAACAAGAAACTAGTATGCTTACCCTGTCATCAAGGCCTAATATCCCCTGAACTGGTATGGACAGAATCCTTGTTTAATCTGTTTCAAAACTTATTGAATCATAATATTCATCTGACCCAGGAGTCAGTTGATTGTATTATTAACTCGGTACAGAAGTTGTCTTTAAGGTTCTCCAAATCTTTGAAGTTTGGAAATTTTTTACTATGTTTAGTCACCAAATGCTCTTCATCATTGAAGTCCCAGAAGCAGTCGCTGACTAAAGCAGTTGAATGTACCAATACTCTGGTGACAAAGTCCATTTTGTCAAAGTTATCAAACTTATAGGCCTTATTTGTATTTTCCTCTATGATTCTAAAATTCCTGCTGAATCTGAATAGCATGTAGCTCCGTAGCTGATTGGTCAATTGCTAGATATCATCGTGCATACATGCAGTCTTCTCTTTTGGAGCGGATTTGCACTTTAGGCCCACTATCCACCCTAAAATGAGAAACAATCATTTAACCCCCTAATAAGTTGACTAAGGTATGCCAGAATTAGGATGCTATTACTCGGAATTTCTATATTGGTTAATACTTAATAGTCAACTGCATGGCTATCTCTTTATCTGGATTTTGTCAAGAAAATTGTGGAAGTGAAAAATCGTATGCTTGAATGATTCTTACGACTATTTCCAATAAACCGTGACAAGTGACATTACCATCACATAATTTTCTTGGGGTCATTTTATATGGTCTAGATCAAAATGAAAAGTATGCAACTTCAAGTCTGCTAATCCAGAAATTTGACAGAATGTACACAGCTTGCGTTGCAGTATGCGTCTGATTTTCATTGTTGAAAGAAGTGAAAGGCGTAGTGCTCTAAGTGCACGGTCTCTAAAGAAGTTTATCAACCTTGTGGGATGACAGTAACGTAATAACCCTGATTGCTTTCTCGTTCACTTGCTACTTTCCAGCATGGTTATTTCTTTAGTTTTCCATGTTACTTTTTGCATGTGGGATAGCCGACTTTATGAATCTGCATATCATCAATAATAGATAGAAATAAGCCGACAAAAGGTGATTTTGTTTGCTATGTTTCATGGAATTACATCACACGTGGTTTGAGAACTGACAAGCAAACCCAAACTGGTGGGAAACACATTTTAGACAAGCAGACCACAAGGGCCATTGGTCATTTTCTTTAAGGACTCAAATCGGGTTTCCTTCTCTAGAAACTTTGTCGTGGAGTAAAGTTCTAGAGAATCTCCTAAACTAAAATGATTGGGGTATAGTAGTTTCGGAGCTGGAGATATGATGGCATCAGTAGCAGGATTATAGAAGGTTGCAATGGAGAATCTGCTTCCATTTTTCTGGGCCATGACCCTGTGCAATGCACTTTTATACCTTCCATTACTCAACACCTCCACTTGATCACCTGTTTTCACAAAGATGGCGTTGTTCTTAGATGGTGGAATCTGTATCCAGTTTCCTTCTTTGAGGAATTCAAGTCCTGGGACTTGGTCATCTTGGAGCAAGAGTATGATCCCACCGGCATCAGTGTGCTCTCTTGAGTCCCCTTACATGTTCAGGATGGGGGCATGGCGGGTATTTTGCCACCTTTGTCCCCACAGAAGGACCTTTTCCTCCAGAGAAAACTTTCTTTATGTGACCTTTATCCAAGCCAAGATTCTCACACATGAGCTCTGAGAGCTTTTCGGTTAGCACAACTAGTCGATCTATGTAGTCATCCATTGCCTTGCTGCAATTGTGCAGTGCTAATTACTCAATATATGCATATATATAAGTGATGAAACTTTCTGTTTGATAAATTGTGTGTGTTCATTTGTTATGAAGAAACCTGTGAACTTACCAGTGATTTTCAGAAAGTTGGAAGTACATTGATGTTGGATTTTGGATGATGTGAAATGAAGAAGCTGCTCTCCCAGTCTCTGTCTCCAGTATGTTCATTTTCCAAACTTTTAGCTACTTCTGAATCGTAGAATGCGTCCTTCAAAGTTGGCTCATAGTGGGAATTGACAAAATGCTTCACCTTCTGTGTCAACTCTTTGTCTACTCCATGGTTCTGAATCTGCAAACATAGCTAATACCATTAACTGAGGCATATGTAGTAAAGTACGCTTTTAGGTTCATCTGTAGTAGATTGACAATATGTACCTTAAAGAAACTAAATTTCTCGCAAGCATCGTGAAGTAGTGCCAGAGTCTTGCTCCTGTTCTCTCCATCGAGCTGGCTAAAGTTTATTACAGGGACCTCGATCTCCTTCCTTTCTGTGTTCTTATCTATACTTGTTTGTGTGGATAGGATGATTTTTGAGGAGTATTTATAGGCCTAGACTTTGGGATATGGATTATTTTCTTTTACTGTATTCTGGTTATTGTTATAGGGGCATGCATGAGGAAAGGGAGGGTCGGCTGAAACTTACTTGGGGAAGTAGTAAGACGGTTTGTTGGGTGGGATTGATTGGCGTTTTTTGTCTTGGACGAGTGGGAAGCGATTAACATTGTGGAGGGGCAAATTCCTGTTCTTGTTTTCCTGTTTTTTTTTTATATTTTGTATGTATTGTTTTTGTTTTTTTTATAGCTCTTTCGTCTTTTTTGTTCTCCCCCCAACTTTAATTTTGTTTTTACTGTATTCTGGTTATGGGTAGTTAGACTAGAAGAGAAGTTAGTTACAGATTAACTGCAACCTTGTTTGAAGGGAAACTGTGGTGCCTCGAATCTAGCATGTAAAGTCCAAGTTCAGTTAATCACCGCCATGTGATTGCATCCCATTTCTATGCGTGAATAATCTCTCTCTTGAAATGCAAGAAAGGTTTTATAATTCTTATCGAAAACTTTCCTGATTGGGTGATTTTCTCCTCGTAAGACTCATTCCTCTCTCCCCCCACATGTACACACACAAACACAAGCATAAGCAAGCATGGTAGTATTCTATGCCAACTAGGTTATGGTTTATTCACTTTGGGAGACATCCACATTGGTGGTATCTTTAGCAGCAACAATCAAGGTCAAACAAAACTAGGTGCTGTGTGGAGCCAAATTTAGCTGTTTCAAATAGCCTCTTGAAACAGGAAACCAGGTATATTAACTTGGAAACTACCTATGAGAGATTTGACCTAGAATCTTTTGCTTATCATCAACTGTTGGCAAGATTTGACAAGTCCTATTGCAGTCTCAATCAAATTTATCTAACACATTTAGCTTGAGATTAGACTCAGGTGTTTCCAATATGGTTGTTGATGATGTATATCTTGTCTCCTATCCTACAGAAATCTATTGACGCTTTGCCCAGATTGGCTCTATGTGAGAGCGTAGGTGAGGTTCCACGAGCTCTAAATATTTACATGCATTATGCAAAAGCAAGGTCGAGGTGCATTATCGGGACATGATGACGTTGGAATTGTTCTTTTTACTGAGAGATGTTAAACTAAGAACGGAATTAGCAGAGTCGAATCACGGCATATGTTGGTATCTGACATGATGCTGATTTTAACTGTTAGTGGCCTCTAGTACAGGCAGATTGTATTAAAGTATGAATCTTTGGCCTTTTGTTGTTGTGTTACTGCACTTTTGGCTGATTACATGCTGCACTAGGAGTGCCAAGTGATTCTTCCTAGTTCAATCAACTCTTTTCCGCGCTTAGAGAGAAGAAGATGCATGTCTGGCCTCTGAATGCCGTGCATAGCGTTAACGCTCCCTAGTTTGTTTCGGTAACACCTTGAGAGTTCAATCGTTCATCTCCTCGTACATCGTACAGATATTGATGTTGTTTGACATTTCTAAGGCTAGCGGGTAGAGTGGTCTGTCCTCTGTTATGCTAAATTTGAGTACATGATCTTGCTTGTTACTCGCGTCGAACGGGAATAGCCAGTGAGAGAGAATTTGATCGCCTGTTTTGGGCTTCTTTTTATTTCTTCTAAATACGCGATGGCGCGGTTAGTCTATTTTAACCGTTTTCTTAGAATTAAATTTCCAGTATTATTGCAATTCTCTCTTCACTGATTTGTGTAAAACCGAAATCGGGCTGGCGAAGTGTTGAAGTCATACGAATGCGATCCGGATGAGTCCTAACGAGGGACGGAGGAGCTGCGTCCGGCGCTTGATTCTGGCATGATAATCGCTAATCATCCTTAAGTAATCACGATTAGGTGATTTAAATGAGAACATGATTGGGGTTGGGTATCTTATGCTCTGCATTTCTTTTTGGTGGCTGCGTGGGAGGGCAATAATTAGAGTCACATGGAGATTTGGATTTTGTTTTGGACCTTTCGACCTTTGTACATCTATGTGAACATGCCAATGTAAAATTATCTCTGGAAGTCTGGCACTTTGGGATTGTAAATTACTAGAACTGGACTCTTATCATCACTATAATCTTACGTGACTTTTCAACATAATTAAAAAAAAAAAAATTGTGTACATTATTGGACGATTCAAATTTTTTTGCCACAAAGGATTCAAATTTTTTTTTGTTATATTTGTCGGGGGAGGGGCATAAAAGTATGGTCTCTTAACGTCAAAAGTTTTGCCGGATACTTTAGTGTCAAATCGGAGAAAAGCTATCATTTAATTACCTCTGGCTGGCCTTTTGAATTAAATATTAATACCCACATGACTTTTTAATAAAAAAAATTGAAAGTGCTCATGGATGATGATGTGACGCCTTGGATAATGTTAATACATTCGAGTCTCGTGATTTTATGCTTTGGCTTAAAGGTGGGCATCTTATCAAGAGGTCACCCATCTTCCGCCGAACATGGTTAATTTTGAAATTTCAAAACTTAGTGTCGCCATTACATCAAAAAGTATCTCTCGCTAGTTAATTCTAGTTTTCTCCTATTTAACGCATAATTCGATTCATTCATACTCCATTCGCCAATCTATAAGCTTGCCGAGGAGTCAATCTTGTCTAATTCCTCTAACCCCAACGACCACTCCCTACCCTTATCGGACTAGGTCATTATAGATGAGATGTCATTTAATCACAAGACGAGGCTTCACTAAAGCAATTTAATATATATATATATATATATCTCAAAGCCTCAATGTTTGTTATCCCTCGTGAAAAGGTATCTCCCTCTCGCTCGTCTACACGTCGCCTAAGGTCAGGAAGTTCCACATGATTGTCGATATTGCGAGGTCATGCGAGATTGCAGATCATTCTGCCGTACGGCTGCTTCTCCTTTATGGATGCTCTTTTGTTGTCATTGCATTTTGAGAATTAAGGTTTATATCTGGGGCAAACTTGTTGAACGATGTCGTTTAGGGGATTATGCTGACTCAGAGGGCCGGCAAGCCACCTCCGCTGAAAAAAATTATAGAATATTTGCATGTGGCATCCCCAATCACGAACGGTACTTAAAAAATCTTTTTGTTTTATATACAAAAATGTCATTTAAGGGATCCAATGAAAAGTAATGACATTAAAGCGAGCATTGTCGGTTCATATCTATTGATTCACATTTCAAAAGATATTTCGTCGGCTTTTCGGCGAAAACATTTTAGCATGACAAATAGTAACACCACCTATGCTAAACTGCTTCCTACTCGTTTTCAAATATGTTTTGGAAAGATAATTCACACAATGCGCGGGTGAACATTTTGTATAAATGCAAAGATTATCATTGCTAGTTTTCCATTTTTTTTTCCCGGATTGTAGATATCTATACCTCTTCGTTGTGTGGAGCCTTTAAATATCATTAGCTAATCCGTGGGGTGTGTTTGACATAACTTTACCAAAGGACTTTAGCCTCTAAAGGCGTCCAAGTGTTTGATAACACAATTGCAAGGGCCTTTACGTCGAAATCCAGCTTTGCAAATGCTAAAAGCCCGATGTAGCCTGAGACCAAATGGCTTTCGACATTCCAAAAATGCTGCCGTCGAGGTTTAATGAATTTCGTTCTTCCAATCTTCCCTTCATTAACATTTTCTTATTCCAATCTCGTCCTCACGAAACAATTGTCCATCTCCTTCGTCTCCGAAGCTGACGCTCCATGTCCAGGCTCGGGCAGCGGATCATAAACTTCGCTGAGGGCCATGTAAGGATCGCCAACAAGCGCCAATGGTCGTCGAGGGTGGCCAAGGAGGGTCGGCCAAGGTCGCAGAGGATGTCGAGAGTCGAGGCGAGATCCGGCTGTTTTCTCGAGGTCGTGCGACCCTCGACTTCACCTCGCTTGGGCAACAGACGGTTGTGGAGGGTGTCGAGGGTCGAGACGATCCGAAAACCGACGAAGAAAACCTGAATATTATTGCGGGTTAAACATGGTCTAATGCTAGTTGAATATTCTCTCTCTCTCTCTGTTGGGTAGGTAGAGACCCAACCCTCAGTCTCCAACATGGGCTGGTCAAGAAGGGAAATGGGCCTCGACAGGCCCATCTAAGCTGGGCCTCCTCTGCTCGTGCCACTGTGGCAGATCACGCGTGATGATGCATCGTAGAGTTGACCCTCTCTGTTCAATTTCACGTAAAAGGTCCCACGTTACATCGAAGAAAAAAGTGGGATCGGTCCTTCGCGGACGGTTGCCGCTCTGGAGTAGACCTGCGTCCGTGCCATCATTTTTGGAGCCAAAAACAAAAGAAAGGAAAAAAAAATCCCATCAATAAATAAAAATTTAATATCATCAAAAATTCAAAACTGGTATATCTAAAATAAATTTACCCCAAATTAATTTTTTGACCATCAAAAAGCCCTAAACTGACACTTTTGTGACAAATTTACTCTAAACTAATTTGTTTTCGAAAACTTTTTGACAAATTTATCATCCGTTAAATTGGATTAAGACCACGAAAAATTTCAAGTTAATAAACTTGTGGTGTCTTTGCCACGTGCCGTTCAACTTAACAATTTTTTCTTGTTAGATTGATCGAAAATTAACAGAGGATAAATTGGTCACGGTTGTACTAATTTATAGTAAATTTGTTACAAGTGTACCTGGTTTATGATTTTTTATGGTCAAAAAAATAATTTAGAATAAATTTATCATAAGTGTATCAGTTTGAAATTTTTCGTGATATTAATCTATTAAAGTAAATATTAAAAAAAAAAACTGCTCCTATCTTCCTTGAGTGCATAGCAAACAGCCCCAAAAGGCCAAAAGACATTTACATTCTTTTTCTCCATCGCGAAGGAACTTACGGCATCACCCAACCCCACAAAACAAAAAGTTAGGATAAAAAAATGTTTTCAAGATGCATGTTGAAAATCCAGTATTGATATTGACCACCTGAATTGCAACCACTATATTTGATTTGAATATTATCATTATCCATATCTCACTTTCCAAGTAAATATCGTCGAAATTTCAAACAGATACACCAATCGTTGTATTTTCCCCGAAATTAATTTTCGCGTCACCAAAAATCCCAAGCCACGCCCGCCCCATTTCTAAAATTTCAAATTATTTTTTGTGTCATATTTGCCCCGAAACTATTTTCTCGTGTAAAGAAAAATCCCTAACTTGTATAATCATGCCATATTTACCATGAACTATTTGTCGTGTCGAGATCTTAGGGGCGAAAATAGGGATTTTATTAGACTTTCGAAACATGAGCAAGCTCTTAGGGATAATTAATGGATTTTGCATATTTCCCGTCGAAGATTTTGGTCGCTTTGGAATTTTTTTGAGACGAGAAATTTAATTTCGGATAATTTGACATTTTTTATGGCGCGAAGATTAATTTTGAGGTAAATGTGGCACGGTTATACCGATTCGGGATTTTTTTGTTACATTGACCCTCCCCTTTTGTTGTCACCGTGAGATAGCCTAAAAGTGGCGTTTTGATATTCAATTGCATTTATTCGAATTCATTGAAAAAATACGAAGAAAATTTGATAGGAGTTCATACAAAACAAAGGAAACACGAAATCGATTA
Source organism: Rhodamnia rubescens (assembly GCA_021437795.1). Classification (NCBI taxonomy): domain Eukaryota; kingdom Viridiplantae; phylum Streptophyta; class Magnoliopsida; order Myrtales; family Myrtaceae; genus Rhodamnia; species Rhodamnia rubescens. The sequence goes on from JAILYA010000039.1 coordinate 2,481,256, forward strand.
CGAACCCTAGCTTTATATTTTTCTAACGTAAGATTTTGCATTTAATTGATACTTGCAAGATTGAGAGAACTTGCTAAGTACTGTGAGTAAGATATCCGTTTGATTGCCATCTTGTTGTTTCTCCGGCCTTCTCTTTCCGGTCGGCATTTCGACGTTCGAAAGGAAAATTAGAAGAATAATTTGGATTACTCAATACAACCTAAGTTTGAACGCTGGGTTTAATAAGGTGAGGTAATATGACATCTCGGTTATGCCGATTGAATCAACTGATTTTTATGAAGTAATGGTGGCGAGCAGGATATATTTGTGCTAACTTAGACGTCTTTGATACAACTCCTCCTTTTGATTTTGCGATGAAAAGGCTTCTTGCTTGTTAGAATGAACCTGTTAATCCCTCTGTCTAAGCACAACAACAAACCCTAACTAATTATAGAAAAGCTGAGCTAAAGCTTCTGCATGGACGTAACCTGTGATTCACCTACTGCTCACCAACTTTCAATGTGGAATTACTTTTCAATCTAACGGTACATGAATATTTCGAGCAACACAGGCGTGGATCTAGGAGAACCCCTTTTCTTGTCGGTTCGGATCTTATCGGGTTTCGGCTAACGTGGGCTTTCAGTAACAACGTTCAAAGCATGAAGAACGAGAGGAAAATAGAGAGTCAGACGCAAATTGATTAAGTACGGTGGATTAAGATTTCGCTTTGCGGTATTAGAGCAACTACTTAAGGTGACGGCCAAACAAGAATCTAGCAAAAATGGGTATTAGACGATTAACACGATCTTTAGCATCGGATGATTATTGCTCGTTAATTATCCGATAATCCCGACCAAAAAAAAATTTATCCGAAAATTAATTGTACTTAATGCACACTTTAATTCTCTTATCTCATCAGATATCGAGTTCAAATTTTTTAGTAATTATCTCTTGCCCTATACATGATACATCTGATCAAATTTCATAAATTACTGAATTTCTACGATAAGAGATGGAAAAGTGAGAAAAAGAAAGTTTAATGATCACGATGATGGAGTAGCAGCATATTCTCCACACGTACTTCGCGCGTGAGAGACGAGCGCGTGGGAATTGCAGTTTTTCAAGTGGCTACTCTCCCTCGGGGGCCCCAGCCATACCGGGACTCTTCTGTACTTTCACGTCGAACCTCCTTTTTCCCACAAAGCTTCAACTACGCAAACAAAAACAATTTCCCCCCCCTCTCTCTCTCTCTCTCTCTATCTACGCCTACACTGGACTGAAGAAGACGACGCGCAAGCGGAAGCGGAAGGCGTTGGTCCCTGCGCCACGTCCATCCGGTGTCGCTCCGGGCACCGCCATCCCTCTCTCTCCCGGCAATGAGGGTTCGATCCAATGTGCCTCTCTCGTTGCTCCTCGCATGCAGCCTCCTCCTCGTCCGGTTTCCCTCTTCGCTCGCCGTGGATGATTCGACCGGCCGGTCCAACGCCGCCTTCGCGGACGAAATCAACGCTACCGCGGCCGAGTTTAATGCCTCGCGGCCGAGATCCAAGGAGGACAGCTTCGCCGACATGATCGATCGCGCTCTCGAGAAGGAGTTCACCGAGAACGACCAGAACGAAGGTTTGTGCTAGATCTGAGCTCTTGGACTCGCTTCGGGATGGTCCTTGCATTTTTTTTTGTTTGGCGATGTAGTTGGGCTAGGGTTGCGGATTCGTGCCGGGACTAGGACATTAGTGTGGAGTCGGTGCTAGCGAGTGCTGTGAAGGAATCAATCGCTCTTTTTGTTGAACAATTAGGTTGGAGTTGAGAGTCGATTTCTCTTGCTGCATTTTAGATGATCTCCTAGTGGCTGCTGATTTTCAAATTTTTTGGTTTAACGCGTTCAGCTTGTCCGTACTGTGTGGTCTAGTTTGCAATCAGCAGAATTATGTTGGATTAGCTTTCAGCTCCAGATTCTTTTTTGTATTGCAGTAGGACGAAGGATGAAAATATGGAAGTGATTAAGGAACTTGCTTTTGCAATTCTTTGGTACTTTTCCTTTCTGAAATAGAAGAAAATGCTTCTGCAAGGGGTAGTCGTTAGATTAATGATGCATGTGGGCATCTTACCATCCCGTCTTTCTACTTGCAGCTACAGATCCTGGAAGCTTCAATAACAGTGTTGCAGGGCAGCAGGTTAGCATCATTTGAAAGTAATGTTGCCGTTGAGTCTGATCTTAATTGATGGGGCTTTTTTGTTTTAGTCATCTATTCTTTATATATCTTTTGCTTGCTAGGGAGCAAGTTGACTAAAATCTTCTACAATTTTGAACTTTTGCATCGTGAGAGAACCTAGAAGATAGATTAATATTGATTAGTCTGTTTGGGATTCTATTTTTATGATTAATTGACTCCCTGATTGCATCATAAAACCTGCATAAAGACTTTAGTTAGAAGAAGACATCTATCAGAGAGTTTGGCTAACTACCTGCAGTCTGGGCTGGAGCCATTGCAGTTTGTTCTGTTGATCAAGCCTGGAAGAGGGAAAAAATTAGTGATTTTTCTGTTACTGATCCAAAATTAGAATTGTTTTGTATGTTAGTTGTGTATTATAGAGATGGCCTCTTAAATGGGCTCTATTACTTGAACATTCATTGAATGTGGTATATTGTGTTTCATCAGGCAGTTTTGGAAACTGTTGCTAGAGTAAAGTCCAAGAAGAATGACACCAAGGAGGAAAAGTATGTCTTCTTCTTTATTATGTGGTTCTGCCAAAAATTCTTTTATTATGAGGCTCTTCGCCTTAGCAATAAATTAATGAGATCTCTGAGCCATTTATTGACCCTTGTGTCAGGTCATTCCAGCTACATACTGTTTTCAACCTGGATAATGAGAACCGACCGGAAGACACACCAATGCTTATTGATCGGAAGGTATGTAACACGGGAAATATATTGTGTATTAATCAGATGTATGGAGTTCAGATTACTCTTTTATTCGGTATTATTCTGCTTTTCTTGTCCCATTATGAGGAAACTGCCGTAATCCTTTCCACAAATGGAGGTCTGCTTCTCTGTATTGAAGCCTCTCCTCTAGTGAAAAAATAATTTCATAACTCAATCATGCAAACATTTATCTTCAGGACAATGTCTTCATCATATCGAATCCAAAGTCGAAGTACCCTGTGTTGCAGTTAGACTTGAGGTTAGCGTATGATTATATGCTCAAGCCATGTTTTCTAGTATCTGGACGAAAGTGATGTGTTGGCTAATTCAAACTTTTGGTATTTCTATACTTTCAGATTGATATCAGATCTTGTAGTTGTCATTGTGTCTGCAACTTGTGGTGGCATCGCTTTTGCTTGTGCTGGACAGCCGGTATGATTTTGCAAGCTTTTCTTCTTCTTCTAATTTATCTAGGTTTTAGAGAAACCCTATTGTTAAGTACCATATGTCTATGGGCCTTCTTTGGCTGCACATCTGGAAGTTGCACCTTGTCGTTAAGAATACCTGGTTTGTGGTCTTACTTAAGTCTTAATTGGGTTTCTCAAGTAATGTATAACTTTGCAGGTGATTACCGGGTATTTGCTTGCGGGATCTTTCATTGGACCTGGTGGCTTTAGCTTTGTTAGCGAATTGGTGCAAGTATGTTGTGTTGTCTCTACGCTGAGCGCTATACCAAGTGCAATCAAGCTTCAGATTTTAGTCGAGAACTTTTATGTGCTAAACATTGTTTTTCGTTGGTTCTGTTGAATCATTGAGCTTGATCATGTATACTTGCCTTCCACATTTATATATACGGGGTTAAGGTGCGGCATTTATAATAATTGAGAAAGGTCTGTAGAAGGTCATACGAAGTTTTGCAGTTTTAAAGGAGGAAATTTTAAACAGCTTTATCATGTTAGCTTAACTTTGCTCCCCCCTTTTTTTTTTTTTTAAATATTAAGTTTCAGCTGTACCTGTGGGAGGGAGGGCTTTGTTTAGAACGGTAGATGCATATTTGCCCCCGATAGAAAACTAGTCCATACATGTAGTTGAAGCAGTTATCTTGAAGTTGTTACTAAAAACAGTTGTTTTGCAAACGTGGTGGTTGCCCTACTTCCTTCTTAATATTGATTTTGTCATTAATACATGCACACAGGTTGAAACAGTTGCTCAGTTTGGTGTAATTTTTCTTCTTTTTTGCACTTGGACTCGAGTTCTCAGCGACTAAGGTTGGTTTGACTTACCTTCCTTGTTTCTTTGTGCTTACCCTTGCATATTCATCTTGTGTATTGTATGTTGTTAGCAATTGATGCCAAATCCTCTTGCACGGCATTTTACAGCTACGAGTTGTTAGAGCAGTTGCTGTACTGGGAGGTCTTCTCCAGATTTTCCTTTTCATATGCTTGTGCGGCATAACAGCCTCGGTATGCTAATCATTTTCTGCATGAGCTGATATATGTCATTACCAATTGAATCACATTAACTGTGGACTCATCCTTGGCTCAAGGACTTGACTTTCACTTGATATTATTAGGACATTTGCATCAATCATGCATAAAAATGTGTGCACTACATGCAAAATCATCCTGACCATTAAATGGATGAAAAAGATTACCTGAATTGTACTGAATATTTCATGTTGTACCATGAATTGTACTGAATCATGTCGTTTTAGATAAGATAATTCAGGATGACGCTAGCAATAGGAGGACTCTACTTCTGACATCCAAATCCTTTTTTTTACACTACGGGAAGAGGAGTTTTCTTTGAAATTTTCTTTTTTCCCCATTATGTGAATGTGGCTCTGATGTATTTAAGATGTGGGACCTCATGTGTATGGCTTCATGCTTTTTGCAGTTATGCGGTGGTAAACCTTCAGAGGGGGTATTTGTTGGTGCATTCCTCTCAATGTCTTCGACTGCTGTGGTAATTATTTTCAGAATCTTATTGCACACATCAGCGCTTTTGCACCTGGAAGCTGTAATGGCAAACTTGTATTGGCCGTCGCTTCTTTATAAGCAGCGTGCTGGTTATCGTTCTTTTCTTTCACTGAACTGGCTATAAAGCCAAAATATGAAGTTCTCTATCTGATCTTTCTTTGCTTCTTTCCGTATTTTATAAATGTTGGCTATTTTATGTTTTGTACTGTGAGAAGAGTAGACCTAATTGTTGTTGCATGCGGACAGCAGCATTTGATATTTTTCTGCTAAAAATCTCAAAAGCAAGATCCGAATATACTCTTTTGAAACCTAGAAGAAATGCAACCTCAATCTGCGGCCTTTCCTTTTCCTCCTTATGATGAAGGTTGGAACCTTCTTAAGATTCTCCACTACTGGCCTCCACAAAGCTAATACTTCTTTATACTTAATCTTCTTGTGATGCAACCTCCTGTTCCTCATTTATTCTTTATAGCCTTAAGGTTAGTAGCATGTCTTGGATATGGAAGCTTCATCACGAAACAGATTAACATCAATTGTTCAGAAAATTTTTTAGAAGCATTTTGGAGAGTGATGCATTGTCTCTCTAAATTCGCTTATCACTAATGTGAACTTCTGTTCTCTCTCTCTCTCTCTCTCATGCATGCGCCGAGGGAGGGAGGGATGAGTCCTTCTAGCCATTAACATCAAAAGGTTTTGGGTTGATCTTGTTTGTCTGAGTTTTGGGCTATTACTAATGTTTAATCGGACTGTCTACTGCTAATGCCGGGTGTTGTGCTGGACTCTTGCACCTGCTGAATATCTTGCATGCATTTTTTAGGTAATGTATGTAGCACTTTCTAGAGGCAAATATGGGATTACTGATTAGTATAACCTGTTTTATCTTGGGGCTTGCAGGTTTTAAAATTTTTGATGGAAAGAAATAGCATAAGTGCTCTTCATGGTCAGGTTACAATAGGAACCCTTATTTTGCAGGTATGCATATTTTTTGTTTGCTAATTGAAGTTTGCTGAGATTCTTTTGTTACTTGCGTCACATTTTGAGCCTTTTGGTATCCAGGATTGTGCTGTTGGTTTGCTGTTTGCTCTCCTTCCAGTCCTTGGTGGCACTTCTGGCGTCCTTCAAGGAGTGATATCCATGACTAAATCGTGAGCATTGGATCTGCTGATTTTCAACTGGTTATGCATGGCTAATACCAAAGATTTGCAAGCTTTATGTGATAGTGACAAGAATCTGTTTTGTTTGCTGGAGTATCTGTGTGTCTTAACGCTTGCTGGAGTATCTGTGTGTCTTAACTAGCGTTTTGCTAATGTTAGTATTGACTTTGCACTTATATTTGATCCCCTATTTGGAAAACATTTGGCGATATGTAAATTGACATCTTGAATGATCTCTGGCATATGTTCTTTTCATTTGTTAAATTTTCCCACTATGCTGATTACCGATGTTATAATCCTTTATAATTATGATTGTTATCTGTTCCAGGTTGGTTATTCTAATTGCATTTTTGGCGATTTTGTCGATATTATCACGTACATGTGTTCCGTGGTTCCTGAAGCTTATGATCAGTTTGTCATCACAAGTAAGCATAGAGTTTACATTCAAAATGAATATTCTGTTGTTAGATACTGTTTGACTGGAACTTACGCTGTGCAGACTAACGAACTTTATCAATTGGCATCGGTGGCTTTCTGCCTGCTTGTTGCTTGGGTTAGCTCTATTTCTCTTTCTTTCTGTTTTATTTCTGAATACTCATCTGGAGACACCTGCACAAGTACTGGTACATGTCACTTTGTGCAAATGCATTAAGTGAAGCCTTACGAGTGATGAATCAAGTCATCTGCAGCATATCCACACTCATATTTGAGCATACATGTCATTGGTATTTGATATGATATGTCGGCCTTGTTTCAGTGTAGTGACAAGTTGGGCCTGAGCCTTGAACTGGGCTCCTTTGCTGCTGGAGTGATGATATCAACGACTGATCTAGCTCAACACACGCTTGAACAAGTATGAATTTCCCTTCTAGAATAGTTTTATGAAACACAGCAGCTGATGAATATCACTTATTGCTTTTTTGGTTCCCTTTTTACATATCGAGAGATGATTCTGCAATTGGCATCTGTAGTGATTCTTTCCTTTTCCTTTCTTATTAGTCTCAAAACTCTTTTATTTTCTTTCGCTGCTTTGCAATATTTTTCATGTTTTTCTTCCTTTGTGGGTCTCTCTCTCTCTGTCTTTTTGTTTGGGGGGGGGTGGTGGGGCGGTGTTGTGGAATGTAGAATTTTGAGCAAAGCTGATGAATTTTTGACTCTAGGCTGCATTAAATGTCAATCAGAGAGTTGCTTCATGTCCCCCGACATTCAGAAAAACATTAGCGAATAGCTTGCTAAACCATGCGTGTTTTTGGTGGCAAGGATACGAGTTGTAACCGTTGACTTCGATCAGTGACCATGTTCTTCCGTATTTCTGTTGCAACCGTGTCTAGACGTTATTTTTCTTGCTATACTTAATCTGTTGTTATGCTCTTACATTGGTCCTTTTTTCTTAGGTTGAACCTATCCGAAACTTCTTTGCTGCTCTTTTTCTTGCCAGCATCGGGATGTTGATACATATTCATTTTCTCTGGAATCATGTTGATATTTTAGTAGCAGCTGTTATATTGGTGATCATCATAAAAACAGTAGTGGTGGCCACAGTTGTGAAAGGATTTGGATACAACAACAAGACTGCACTTCTTGTAAGATTTTACCTGATAGCGTTTCCTTGGCTTCCTTCTCTAAGTTGCTTCGCCTTAGGTATTTGACACATTCCTTACCCTGCCTTTATTAATTTTTATCTGTAGGTGGGAATGTCTCTGGCACAGATTGGGGAATTTGCTTTTGTCCTTCTCAGTCGCGCTTCTAATCTTCGAATAATTGAGGTCTGTGCTTCAATTTATTTTAGTTTGAAGTCTGTGTTTGCAGCGCATATAATATTATGCCTAACTTTAGAGGGGATGCCCACGCCTAGGCTGGCGAGGGCAGCCCTCACCTCTCGTTGCTAGTGTATTGGTCCCTAAAGTAAACATAGAAAAATATATTATATATTAAAAGAAACGGACAATTGGATAGCTGGGAATATATGCAGTATAGAGGCATCAATGTTGCCTATATTTTGTCTATTGAATCAGTCATTGGGGACATTCCCATCTGGGTACTGCCCCAATGTTGGGGTTGAAAAATTCCTTTAACGGGGGTGGGGGGTGAGGTTTGGAAACCTTGGACTGCAAAAGTTCTGCTTAGCCAAGGAAGAAAGAATGAGAAACTTTTTTTTTCTTGTGTAAATCAGAGAGTATTAACTCCCCAAAAAAGATGATTTTGCTTTATGTGTATTTTAAGCCGAGCAATTAAAGATGTTTACTGTTCTTCGTAGGGTAAACTGTACCTCTTGCTACTTGGTACCACAGCTCTCAGTTTGGTATGTATCAGCTTTACTGTCTGTCTTTCAATACCCTGCATAGCTGCATATTAATTTTTTCTGGTGTTGTTGAGCAATTGCTAGGTCAGACTTCAAGATGCTTGAATTCTGTCAATCATTTGTAGTATTAAGAATCCAGATATTGTTCTTACTTCTTATCAATGGTGAATGAGGATGTTGCAAAAAAGATGGAAAAGAAATGTCATTGATGATGAGTCTTCTTGAATGTTGTACGACTCCTGTCACAGTTATCATCCTAGAACTAGAAGAGATGGTGCATAGTTAGTAGTGAACCGTTCTGATGAAAATTCCATAATGTCTAAAAATTGTGAAGCACGTTGCTTAATCCTCTCTAGCAAACATTAGGCGCATGTTTATGACCATTTCAATGGGGCCTTTTCAGGTGACCACGCCATTGCTGTTCAAGCTGATTCCTGCTGTTGTACATCTTGGAGTGCTATTGGGCTGGTTCACCCCGGACAGTCCTAGTGAGGTAATCCCATGCACCCGATTATTCTCTCTTTTCCTTATACATTTATATTGGCCGGTGTGAACCGTGCAATTTAAAAGTAGTTTCGGCAAATTCTTGCTGGAGCAAGCACTTTGAGGTATATTGAATATGGTTTCTGCTCCCAGATTGGATATAAAGGAGATAGCCTACGTGCAGAAAGTGCTAAGCGTATTACCTTCATGGTCCAAGGCTCTCATGATTCATGATATTAAATAAATCACAAACCCACAGAAATGCAAATTTCCCGCCTTTCCTGATGGGCTTCTTATACTCTGGGGGGACAGGTGGCTAAGACTGCAAAGGAGGTCGACTGAGCATGCGGTTTCTTCCTTTTGTGAAAGCTCTTCTTGTGTTTGCCTACGTCCGGTACATATTTCTGATAAGATCAGAGTGAACAGCATGCCAACCGTAACCCAAGTAAAGAAAAAAAATGGGGGAGTGTATATGATTCACACGCGAAAATATACTGCTAATTTTGGATCTAGGTCGTCATTTTTAGTCTCTTTGGTGGCCTCTAGTGTAACATATCGTCCATGGAAATGTAGGTAGAATATTCATATTCTCTTTCCTGTCATTTAGCAAGTTGATTGATTCATTTTTTCCCTCTTTCACAATTTTGAACTTCTCGGTTGAGTTACTTCGGATATGAACTAACAAAGATCTGATGTAGTGTCCTAACTAGTGTATCATATCCACGCTTTCCCACATTATCATAAGTGCTTCCTCTAGTTTTGCTATGTACTTATTTACATTTTGGCATATATATATTGTTTCAACTGTATTGTAGCAGCCGTTGTTGTCGAAACGCTTGTTTCAAGGAAGAGAGGATGATTTCAGAGACTACAAATGAGCCGGAGACATATGCCCTGCGTGTACTGGAAACTTCTTAGGAATTACTAGCCCGCTAAGCGGTTCAAGTCTCTGACAAAAAAAAAAAAAAAACGGGTCAAGTCGTCGTGGGCCAGCTCATGGTCCTCCCCATTAAAGTTGCTCCGAACCCCATTTATTTCTAACGCGTGTTTTTGGTTTTTCTCGGGTTGGTCCAAGGCCTTAGAAAGCAAACGGGTGGTTCAGGTGTCGTTTTCTTCCAAAAGTGAGTATTAAATGCATCAAGATCTTTCCGATCCCAGCGAAATGAACCACAAGTCTGCACGTACGACAATTCGTTCGATTTGGAGGAGTGTCCTGTTCTGGGGACATACTCATCTACTGATCGTCCGTCCGCTCCAGAAAGAGCGTTAAGAAAGGTAAAAAGCACGAGTTCAAGGTGAATGATTAGACCTTCTCCCACAGTTCCGGAAGAAAGCACAGTCTCGGGTCCTCTCCACCATGTCCTTTCTGAACACCCAAATCAATTGCACGATCAGACATTTCTGGGGCGCCTGATAGCTCGTTGAAAGGTCGCCCTTTCATGGAAAGAGCGGTTCTTCATGAGCCAAAATCTCACTTGGACAGTCTCACCAAAAAGGTTTTTTATGGTACCTAAAGAAAAGAACCACTCGAAAACTTTGATTTGGCGTCTAATTGGGTGGCCATTCATGGCCAAGTCAATGTCACATTATTTCCTTTCCGAAAGATATTGGCACTCCATTTCGGATGAACTACCAAACATTAAACAACATGTGTGCATTTCACGATTTTGGCTAAATGGTTCGGATAACACCACTCTCAAGATTAACATTTTTCGTCGTTTTCCGTCTCGATTTATCCTAGTCAAAGCTCCATTATTCCGGATATTCACTCCACTAACCAGTCTCGTGATCGCGCAATTTGCCCATGTTGCTCATCTCTCTCCATCTCCCGATTAGAGATTAATGCTAAAACTCTCGCATGACGCATCGATATTTGTTTCCACCTACCTACTTACGATTCGGGAGAAATATATCAAAAAACAAGGACGACGAATTAGAGGTCCCCCAGTTCATATCCGCCTTAGAAATGTTCCCCGCAAAGATACAAAACAAGGTGGATTTACTCCATTATTGAACATCAAATGCCGGCAGGACACGACAAAGAGGTTTCTTCCAAGTTCTAACTCAGTTTTGTGGACAAGCTGCATTTCCTCCTTATCTTTATAGCGACAGTCGACGTTTCAAGGTGTGTCACTTTTCTAGTCACATAAATTCTTGTTGCCTTGTATACCAAAAATGAAATCGCAGTCCCATTTGTTAATTTGACGAATTTGCTTTCATGAGCAATTTCAACAAAATAAAATTGAAATGAAAAAAACATACGATAATGGGCTAAAACTCTTGCAAAATGTATAGGCAGAGTCTCGAACTTTTCTTTTTGCGCAATCAAGTCCTTTAATTTGTTGGATTCGTGCAATTCGATTTGCGGTTTTATGCCGGACGGCCTGTGTCCATAATCTCTTTTCATGTTTGCATCTCTATTTATTTTTTTTTTCACGGTGCTCGAGTTCCGATCCCCGTCCTTCTTCTTTTACTCAGTGTACTAATGGACTGTTTAGTTATCGACTCGAAAATCTCCCCATGCTCCAACAAATCGATTACCGTGTTCGCACGACTCATCATCGGTTTTCACCGTGTCGAAGAACGAAAAACATGACAAAAGAAGTCGGCGAAAAATTCAGATCAATCTGAGTATGTCAATGCGATTTCACATGAATGGCCGGTCATCAGAAACAGAAAAAGCTTCTTGATGAAGGGTTGTTCATGGATTTCATAGTTCTGGTTCCAGCGGAGGACACCGCTGCCGATTTTGCGAGGAGTAAAGGTCGAATTGGTCCAAGCTTTTACATCTCGACGACAACTATTTCTTCTTTTGTCCGTTCTGTTGGACGACGTATTAAATTGCGGAGTATGTAATTTACTTCGGTCGGGTCCTAGCGTACGTAGAAATATGCCTTTCATGAAAAAGTGCAAAGTGGTCCTTCCATTGATGCTTCTGATTGTTGGATTCACAGGAGGAAGCGAAAATGGCAACGGCGAGGTCCTAATAATTGCTCTCTCCTGGAAAAAGATGGATCTTCCAGTGACTTGTGTGAGTCAGAGATGAGAGAGCATGGATTGCTGTTTCTCTTCTTAGCACAACTCGGATTTTGGAAACCCTAATTTTCACTCGTTGACGGGGGGGACGATCACTCTACATGCACATGACTCGGGTGAAATCTTATCTGAAGAGACCGATCGGGATAAATGTTACGGAGTATTCGAATGGACACTCGTCGTTCCTACAAATTTGCCCGTGTTGAGCAAGATTTTTGATTCGGACTTGAGCCCACGGACAAGAAGAAAATGCGATTGGAAATTGCATCATGTAAACAGGCGGTGTAAACGAATTACATTTACCGATCTTCCGCGAGTTCTTGAAGTCATCTATTTATCATCTGAATCTTTGAGCATGCGTCTAATGAAGCTTGTATAATCTTCTTGTCGTGCGAGTGGTTAACTTAATAACTAACCATTAACGATTCCAGCAACAGATGTTGTTCTGTTCACGAGGAAGATCTAATTCTTTTATCATGGTCGCTACCGCCGTAAATTCCTAAAAATTATCAGTAGAAACCGATCGATACAGCTCAGATTAAGGGGTGAACTTCAAAACTCGCGTCTTGCAAAGTCGTGGATGCGAGATTTAATCAAACTTACACAGACAACGTGCTGATCACCCTCTAGATCTCTGCTCGTCCACTAATAACAATCCTCTATCGGTATGGAAAGAGTAAAAGAAGCATCTGTAACATGGGAAACATTTCCACATTTGATCTTCTTGATCCATTTAGACTTGAGACAGAGAGAGAGAGAGATAAGAGAATCCACATGCATTGTTTAGGAACAATATAGGCAAACGTCATCGTTTTAGGTCACCCTAATTGGTCGTCCAATGAAAAAGAGAGGAAGGTGAGGTTTCATTTTGGTCTAATGGCACTGGAACAGCCAGTGTGAGCTCTAGGTCTGGTGCTGATCGAGCCCTCGGTGGATTCATCATTGGGTTCAATGGTGATGGTTTCGGCTCCAAGGGATTGGCCGAATCATGGAATGAAACAGTTCTTGAAATCGAACCATGCGGGTCGCGATCCCTTTCTCCATCGCCGGGCTTGAAGGAGCTCATTGCAAGAAGAGGCGCCGCCTCGTGTCGGAGAGAGCTCTTTGTTCTGATCAACCGCGGTCGTCCATTCAGCTCGCACAAGGTAGAACCGCCTCCAATCTGCCACAACATCACAAGCGAATACTTTGTTCGTCATTCTTCGAATTGTGAGATCTTTTTGAAAAGAACCGAGTTTTCTTTCGGCGGGTCTGGTGCCCTATCTGTGCCGTGGTTACCGGAAAACTAACCATATCAAAGAGGCTGGACCGTCGCTTCTTCTTGTTAAGACTAGCCTGCCGGAGGAAGTATTTTTGGGCGTGGCTCGCGACTTGGGTCGTGGTTCTCGTGGTCACGTAGTTCCTAGAGATGCCTCTCCAATCGCCTTTCCCCATCTTCTCTAGCCCGATCAAGAATGTCCGATGCTCTTCCTCCGTCCACGGAACTCCTAACAGTTTCATCACCCCATAACACATAAATACAATTGGCAGGACATGAAAATTCATAAAGCATACAACAAGTTGAGATGCTAATAATGAGATTTAATACACTATTTTTGGTCAATACATACATTCTTTTTCTCCAAGAGGTAGCCAATATGAATCATGAGGACTTCCAAAAACAGCTGAGGTTCCAAACTCTCACCTTTCCTTTTCTCTTGGGATCCGGCGGCGAGGCCATCGGAGAGATACCCGAGGGAGGTCTTATTGCAGCGTTCGTCGGCAAGAACTCTCGGCGAGGGGAGAGATGAAGATGGAGACGAGGAGGAGGAGGAGGCCGAGGAAGAAGACAGACAGTCCATGCTGAGGCTCTTCCTTATGGCAAATGAATCAGGATGTGCACAACTACAAGATGCTGACGACGACAAACAAGAACAAGAAGAAGACGATGACGACTGCGGCGGCCACGATAGGTCAAGTTGAACGCCAAAGAGCTTGAGTCCACAAGCACTTGCTGCGCCCATGAAAGCTGTGCAAGTCCTTGAGTTATGGCCCATGTTCCCACAACGCGAGCACTTCCTTCCCATTTTTCGTCCAGACAAAAGAGAAGGCCTGAAATGTTACGGGGAGAGGGAGAGTGGGGAGTGATGGGGTTCGGTGGGTGGGTGGATGGTGGAGAGGTATATAAGATGAGGAGGGGTGGGGAGGGGAGGGTGGGGTTTGCAAGAAATGAGATGCACTCCAGGATGGGATGATTGGATGGACATTGTTTAATTTTGGTTGGATATTTCCCCCAACTTGTGTTAAAAAAGATTGGGAATAAATAGGGCACAATATTTAAGGGCCTATTTGATAAAGTTTCTATTTTGAAAAAGTGACTCTAATCGGAATCAATTTTTTTTTTATTCTATTCCTTGGATGAGTTTTTAGAGAATCGAATGCGTTTAGAATCTGCGTAAAATTTTAGTTCTCGTAATAGAAACCCGTTTGAGAATCGCATAAAATTTCTATCCTGGGAAATAATTTCTTTTTCCAATTTTTCATTTAAATCAAATAATTACATAAACACTTTTGATGATTTTCCTTAGACCCCACAATTGCGATTTTCTTGCACCATGACATTTTTTTGGCCAAAATAAGGATGCTTCGATTTGTTCTTGAAAGGATAATACGCTAAAATTGTTGTTTTCCCATACTTTTCTTGAGGCTATGCATATGCCAAGAATGAATTAGGTGGCTCGATTTATTTTTATTATTCGGAATGAATAAAATATATTTCGCCATATAGGTGGCTCGGTTTTACCTTTGAATAATACACGTGGATGGTCACCGATGCAAGCATTCTTCTTCGACAACAAATCGGGCACGGTTTAGAAAAAATCGAAAGGTAAAATCATCCAAAAAAGGATTGGCTAGTTGAATGAACCCATTTCCTACTTTTTGAGTTTTTTTTTGAAATTTTTGAGATTTTTCGAACGATTTGCCCATGAGAAGCAAAATCTTCATTTGGGAGAGATCGAAAGAAAAAATCATCAAAAATATGATCGGCCAGTTGAAATGCCTAAACTCCTAATTTTTGTGATTTATTTTTGAAATTTTTTCCGATTTTTTTCCAATTTTTTAGAATTTTTATGAATTTTCCATTTTTTTGGATTTTTTTAATCTTTTTTATTTTTGATTTTATTTTTTTATATTAATTTTCAGAAATTTATATTTAAAAAATTTATTTGGACCATGTCGGGTTGACTTGGCCCACGCCTCGCAAGCATCGGATAAAAGTGAAAGGAGACTGTCGTTACCTTTTTTATTCTCAAAAGTGTTTTTTTTTGAGAGGACCAACTTTTTTTTATTCTTATTTTTTATCCAAAAGTGTTCGGGAACGAGATCGAAACAAAATTATTTGCGTTGCCAAACTTGTTTCGATTCTTTTTGTTTCGTGGAAAGTAATCGGAGAAACAAAATCGTTACCAAATAGGCCCTAAGCGTCAATATTTGTGTACGGACTTACTTTGGTGTCAATATTTTTTTGGATCATTTAAGTGCCAAAATTGGAGGAAAAAACGGATCACTTTAGTGCCAACGACGAGAAATTCCGCGACCTTACTTGGAATTAGCACTTAAATAATTTTTTTCAAAAAAATTGATACTTAAGTGATCTAGAAAAAATTACTTTAACGCCAAATCGGAGAAAAAATGATTACTTTAATGCTAAAGGCAAGAAATTCCAGCGTTCATTGGAATTGGCACTTAAATAATCGTTTTTTAAAAAAATGGCACTTGAGTGATTAAAAAGAAATATTTGCACCAAAGTGAGCACCACACATCAAATATTGATGCTTGAGGTATCTTTTGTCTAATAAGTACACATCTTACTCATCTCGCTAGCTTCCCGTCTTATCATAGTCTTTTCCTTTACGGGGGTATCTTTCTAATGATAGCATCTTCCTAAAAAGAAAACATCAAAAGTGCCATAATTTATGTACGATACTTACTTGAGTATTATTTTGTTTTTGTTCACTTAAGTATCACAAATTTGAAAAATCGATCATCTAAGTGTCATCAATGATTTGTCTCACCCAAAAGGCTAACGTGAATGTCAAAAATCTGGCGTGAACGACTTTTTTTTGTTTCTTTTTTATTTTTTGACGGCGAGGTTGCGAAGCCCTTGCCCAAGGCCTTCGCAGCCTTGCTAATTGACCATCACGATTACAGGAAAAATAATAATAAAATAACAAAGAAAAAATCCACGTGGAACTTTGGTTTTTGTTTTTAAGAACTCCACGTCCGATTAAAAATTAAGTAAAAATTCGCGTAGGTCGATTTGCCGAAATGACACTCAAATGATGAATTTTACTCCAATGTGGTAGTAAAGTAAGTAAGTGTCATACGAAAGTCATAGCACTTTTATTGTTCTTGTCCCCATCTTCCTCTTGCTCTTATTTTGATGGAAGTAGTAGTTTTAAAAAATGAGCCACACCGGCTGGGTTGATCGGGTACTAATCCGATTTCCGATCCGGTCTTTCTCGGCTAATTCAAACTTGATTAGAGTCCGCGACATTTGAGGATTTGGTCCGATCTTCGATATGATTTTGAAAAATCTATTTAGCTTGTCTCAAAAGTATTTTGCATATCAAACACCAATGAGAGCTTGGAATTAGATAAATTTCAAAAACGGGTTTTCCCTCGTATTTCTTGCAATCGGGTTGCCGGAAAAGCGACCGATTTGTTCAACACAAAGAATCGTGTTCATAACAACACTCCAATAATTTTTTGGCTTAGTATAAAGCTGTTGAAATTGTTATCCCACATCGATTGTGAATGGATCCCGTATGCTTTTTATATTCATGTGGCTCCCTCCATCTATTAGCTCAAGCTTTTGAGTTGGATTTTCTAACATGATATTGAGAGGGGAATTGAAGTTATTTCCCACATCGATGGTGAATGAGGTTGGACTTTCTAACATAGGCCACCGTGTCGATTCCGGGAATGGCTTCATGTCCGCCGTAGGATGGTCGACGTCCGCCGTCAAGTTCCAGCCAAATTAGCTAATGGATTACATTAGAAAACCGTCAAAATAATCTTCCAACCATTTGGGATAAGTTGTTGGCCTTAAATGACTTGCAAAAAAGGGAAATGAGAAGACAGTCAACAAAATGGAGGTTTCGAAGTCTAACGTTGGTCAACCAATTCTCACCTTTTCCTCGGAATTAGAATCATCGTACAATGATATGTTACTATATATATTGTCACTATATTCGATCAACCCAGTACTACAGGTAAGAAAATAAAAGAAGTTAGTTGAGTACTCGGGGAGACTTCACCACATATTTTTTTTTTTTGTTCGTTAAAAGAAGTTAGTTGGGCCTGTATTTTTAATGTTTTATTTTTGGGAGAAAGCCCTAGTTAATTATAAGTGGGTCCGATGAGATTGAATAAATCTTGCCAAAGAAGCGTTTCTCAAAATCAAAATTGACCTAAAGATTAGATATTAAGTAGCTATAGTCACAAGTGTATCCTAGAAAACAAAAGAGACATTAATTAAAGGAATATCAAACGATCCATATGATTTCGTAAATTAATCATACTTCAAATTAGGGATGGTGAGCTCCAGAGTAGGTAGGCTGTAAACCAAGAACCGGGAACAATGGTCAAGGATTCGGGTGATCTTCAATTTTTTCTAAGTTCCAAACCCATCTCCAACGCATCTATCTTTTTCTTAAACAACCCACAATGGAAAAGAAGAAGAAGAAGAAGCTAAGATTTGATTACTGGTCACCACCGAGAATGAAATCAATTAAGGCCGGTTTGGTTCGGTTCTCGGATGGAACCGGCCCCGTTGTTGACCCCTACTTCGTATCGGACTTTGGGGATTTGTACATTGATTTAGGATCGGAACCGAACCGGCGTTGCATAATGTACCGTGAGCGATAAATTATTATTTCCTGTCATTCACCTTTTATGTTCTCCTCTTTCTCCCTATTCAAATTCGAAATTTGCTTCCGGGCCTTTTTTTTTTTTTTGGATAATTGTTTCTTGGTTTGCTCATTTTTTTTCATGGCAATTCATATCTCACGGTTCGAAGATAATTGTTCAAAAAGCCCCAAACTTATTATATGGCGGTCGGTTTAGTCTTAAACTTTTCAATTGTGTCAATTTATCCATAAACATTTTGACAATTTGCCAATTTATTACTAAACCTTTCAACTGTGTCAATTTAATTCTAAATATTTTGAAATTTCGCCAATTTAGACTTAAACATTTTGAAATTTTGCCGTTTAGTCCGAACCTATTATTTTGAAAGCATCAACAAATTATCAAAATGCTTTAAAACTAAATTGACAAATCATCAAAATATTTAGAATCAAAATGACAAAATCGAAAGGTTTAGGACTAAATTGATAATGCTGCGCATAATAACTACTTTGTTTCGGAAAACGATTATGATTTAAAATGACTTTTTCGATTCTGTTCTGAATGAGTTTTAGAGAATCGAACGCATTTGTTAATTACTCAAAATTTCTGTTCCTGGAATAGAAACGCGTTTGATAATTGTACAAAATTTCTATTTTGAAAATTTGTTTCCCTTTAATTTTTTTCATTTAAGTCAAATAACTATGTGGTTTCTTTGTAAAATTTCATCCTAAATTGAAGATTAATTTTCAATGCACACTAAAATAATTTAAAAAATATATTTTTTTTAGTATGTCATAAATGAATCACAAATTTTAATACATGACTTTGAAGTTCGATTAAAGCATAAGACAGTTCCCATATTGAGAACTCATTTTTTTCTTTAAATATCGCGTTGTCTAAAATACATACAAACATAGCAATCGAATAACCAAATTATCTACTAAAAAAAAATCAAATTATCCTCCTTGATACGAAGTACAAGTCATTCACTGTCATTTTGCAGCTTGTCTTAAATCCAAGTGGGTGTTTGGCTCCATCTCCACATGCATATAGTCACATTTTGTGACGCACGGCCACGAGTATATATGTTATCATCGGCGTGTTGGATGCCTTCATCTTCTACAACATTTTTTCCGGAAAAGTGAAATCTTTGAAATCTAGGAAATTTAGGCCCAAATTTATGAAAATGAGATCAAACTAGCCTAATATAAGCTTCTTCTATTTTTAGTCGTTTTCTAAATTTTTTGTGATTTTTTTAAAAATCTCCAATTTTTTTTAAATTTTTTTATTAGGTTAAGGGAAATGTGACGAGAGAACTAAAAGGGAAAAGTGAGAAATGTGAGACTTCGTTCTGTTTTGTGATTCTCAAAAGTGATTCTTTTTACAAAATCAACTTTTTTTTTTCTGGATTTTGCTTTAAAAGCGATTTTGGGAACAAATTTAGAATCATTTACATTACCAAACAAGATTCTAATCTTTTTTGAACGGGAATAGTTCTCATGCAGGTCCTAAGTCTTCAAAAAATTTAAGACTACATTGACACAATCGAAAGCTTTTAAGACTGAATGGACTGCCATATAATAAGTTTATGACTTTTTAGATATCTTGTCTCCTCTAAGCATTACGCATGTCACATCAACCATTCTCTCTTTTGATTTTCTTTTATCACTAGAGGCATTCCACACATTGTTCAAAATCCATAATTAGTGTCACCTAATCAGTGACAATAGCAAAAGATACTCCGTCATGTCAATCCAAATTGGATATTTATTGTGAAAAAAAAATTAAGATTAATTAACGTGTCGTGCATAAATGAGGCAATTGGGTATATTCTTTTCCCCATAGAAAGCAAGCAAAGAGGATAAGACAAAGTGGCCCTTGAAACATATGTAGATGGAGACAGTGACATAATTTGGTGGAACATGTGATTATCTTTTACACAACTACCCATTTTAAATTTGTCTTGGTGCTTTTATTTTTATATATAAACGGCCAACTTGAAAAAAAAAAAATTCTACGATCGCGGATGCCAAGTGGGAGGATATTTTCATGCCCCAACTGTTTTTTTGAACTACAAATGATTTGAGACTTGCTTTTCACGTTGAAAATATTTGGCACCCATGGAATCCACTCCGCACCTGCCATCTAGAAAACTTAGGAAGCACGGACACTCTCCGGAAGCCACCCAGTCAATGTCGGATGCGTGTCAATATCCAATAGGTGCCGAAACGTGATCAACGACTCCCGGCACCCGAGTTCTGGCATCCTAACACGCCATTCCGACACGCACGAGATCAATTGTATAAATTTTCAATATTTTTAGGGGTCAAAACGTAAATCTATTAAAGCTTAATATTCTAAAATCCTCCACCCTAGTCGGCTTGCCCTGATTTTCAATGTTTTTAGTGTAAGTTCATTCCAAGCTCTTTTTATTATTATTGTTTATTTATTTATGGATTTGAATCAAATTAATTTGATTGAAATAATCATAAAAATTATAACTCCACATGTATATATAAAAATATGCATCATGTATAGATAAAAATATACATTTAATATATAATTTGTCCCAACGTGTCAAAATTTTTTATTTTTTGAATTAACGTGTCTACCTATCATGTCGTATGTCGGTATTAGTTAGTGGAAAACACAATCAACACAATAAACTAAAGAATTGAAGAAAGTGGAAATTCTATTTTCATCAAGAGCTATATCTCACCAATAAATACATAATTTATATGATTAAATAACTGGTAAATACGTTAGAAAGACATAAGACATTACTATTCCTAATTCATTTTTTTTTCCTTACTTTATGTGAACTTATATTTTTGAAAAGCAAAAGAATTTGATGGGAGCACCATGTCAGAACTATGCAAGCATATTTTAGCGAACGCATCTGTCCCTCAAAACTGTATGCCGTGCATTGCATCTCGACTTTCCTCCTCAACATCAGATAAAAGGAACAAAGGGGAAATAAAGGACAAGCGAGAAGAAACAGAGGAGATGTAAAGAACGAGAAAAAGGGTGGGTGTAAAGATTGTTCAAGGACTTTAAAAATTCGTTCTTCTCGCTCCCGTCTGACCATATCGTCGGCTACACTCTGCAATCAAGCCGGCACAACCCTTGTTGACAAGCTACAGTTGGGGCGACAACGTAAGAACCGAGCAGCAAGTCGTCAACAATAGATGTTCCACATTCGGTTCGGAGCATTTGGCGCTTTTGTTTCCGCTTGTGAAGGAAAACCAAATGGGAGAGAAAAAAAACAGAACTTGCCTATTCAAGGGATGTCATAGCTGAGGTCGACACATAAACAATAACTACGCCAACAGCAAAGCATCTGGATGCGGCAGTAAAATATTAACTGGTATCGTATCATGAGAATAGGTCAAGTTCAGGACAGTTTCTAGCATCATAAGCTCGCGCCTCAAATGTTAAAAAGAACAGAGAGTAAACTGTGTAATGATAGGGCGACAATTTTTAAGAGACTATGAGTACAGAAAAAGAAGTTGTCGTACGAGTTCAGGTCCATTTGCCCGTGATAATTCCAGCTAATTCCTCTTTGGCAGGAACTCCATCTCCTGCTTCGCGGACTGACTGCATGTTAGGGTTGATTACATGAGAGGAAGAATGTAACACTCGCGGTCGAACATACAGGAGGGATGCAAATACAAGCAAGCAATCACCATTCTACCATAGGAAGGCAGAGACGCATGGCTTATGGACATCCACATTTCAAAGCAATGACTAGCCATAGGCTAATAATAGATTTCTCAATGATACAAATTGTGTGGTGATACATAATTTGGTGACAGACCCTAGTTGATTATAGCGCAGACAACAAAAGATATGAAAAGAGACTAGCAGGCGTTCAACTTTTATGTTTGAAGTGGGGATGAAGTTCCTAGCAATACTCCTTAAAAAGCAGTTACTGCAAACACAGAGACATCATTAACCAGATTATGTCCTGGAGTTAGAAGTTCTCTATTAATATCAGAACCGACCCGCAACGATAGAGAGGGAGATGTCAACAGTATATTTGACTCAAACCATAGAAGATAAATGATTCAAGCGCTTTCTTCAATAACCAATAAACAAACCACATGAGTAGTAGCTGTTATTGTCATCAAACCTCATTAAAAAAGTAGACTTTTCTCATTCTTTTCGTCTACTTAACAAAGGCCAAACATGATTAGAAAGGTTTATCCTTAAAGACAGACAGATACCCAAAATGTGACGATGACAACAAGAAAAGCAGAGGTTTTGCTCTCCAATAAGGTGACAATTCCATAACATTCATAAACATAAGCTTATTCCATGAAGTAGTGAAGGAAAGAGCGGCTTCTGGCAGCGCATTCAGAATAAACAGTACAACCAATGATCAAGAACCATACAAATTAATTAAACTAATCCCAAAAATTTTTCTTTTTCAACTATGGTAAACTGATACTACAGATGAACAACACTGAAATATAGTAATATTGCAATCCAACATCACGATATGGAAAAGGAAAAACAAGAACTCTTAGAACTTGAATCCCCTACAAAGTTAAAGAAACTTACTCTCGAGTCCTATTACATGATTCACCCAATTCTGTGGATTCAGTTCAAGCCAAGATCGAGGGTTCTCTTGCCCTTCATGGTGACTGGTACGCAACAATGGTTCATGAATAATCTCTATGAAGCTGCACAAATTGGTCTCAAACAAGTTTAATGAGCTTCATGCAAGAGTCAAGCGAGTGCATACAATCCAATTGCCTCAGTCCACAAGATAAGCTGCGTGTAGGAAACAAGCATTTGATAGAAACAAGGCAAAAAAATTGGGTAACATCTGCTACTTGGTTGCATTGAATCTCCACTGATGACTCCAAAATTTCGGAAGCTAGACAAAGATACAAATAACAATACAGTAGCATGACTCTATAACTAAATCAGCAAAAAGAAATTAACAAAGAATATCAAAATGTACAGTGAATAATGTACTAGATTGAAGACATTTACCCAAAGGAATTACTGTAGCATAGCTAATCAGCCATTCCAGTGCCTGAACTTGCATATTCCACGGCGATTTTCAGCAAAACAATCACGAATGGACTGCACCATAGACCTTACAGAAGAAACTTGTGCCAGTACTTCATGTTGTTCCTGCAGAGTAGATTTAAACCCACTATGAGCATTTCAAGTTCACTTTGATATAAGCCAATATACTTCACAGTGTTGAGTACCACTTCAGCAAGACGTTCCTCGAAACCCCTAGAACTGGCATCTGATGGCATGAATATCCTCTGGTAAGCTGTCCTTAGGCTCCTCATCTAGATCAATCAATCATGAACCACAAATCCACATCGAAGTGTTTACAGATGTTGCATTGCAGTAGATAGACCACATAGACAGATTGGAATGTCATTCAGGCAACAAGAATTACACAGTATTCACTTCAATCAGGTATCTCAACTTTTACCAATTTTTGTACTCCAAAAGATGCATTTGAGCTAATCATAGTCTCACTCTCCATTTAAAATGAGTTTGCATGACACCATCCTCTTTATTCGTGACTTTTCCTAAGTTCATTTTACATGGCCTCTTTCCACCCCTACAGTTTCATATGGTTCCTTTTACTAGAGTAACATCACATGCCACTGAGTGCCTCTTTCTTACATGGTCTCTTCTGACACAAAAAATTCTAGGGTACAAACAGAATAAGTCGGAATCGAATGAACGATATCATCGCTAGACCATAAATCAATCTTTCACCCACTAAATCTAGGACCTTTAGAAGACGAGAATAAAACCGAGTTTCATGCCAACCTCTCTGGTCGTGAATCCATGTCGCCGAAGACCCTCGAGATTTAAACCTCGAAGTTCAGCTCTTTCTCCAGTCACCATCATGTATTTGGGTACATCTTGTGAAATCTATGGGCACAGAAGCAATTTTGACAAGAGGTTTATACAGCACAATTTACAAGTGTATTTACATGAGCGACATATAAAAAATAGGAAACAGTTCATAGCTCTGTTCTCGTGCTTTGAGGGCAATGCCATATAAAGCATTTTATGACTAAACAAAAGCAAAAACAAACTGCTCGAGAACTTAATGATTTCGGGAAAATGACATACCGCAGAACCACCACCGATGAAAGCAAACGAGCCAACAAGGCAGAACTGATGAATTACTATGGCGCCTGCAGTATGAACATAGTCCTACATTGGCAATGCTTCATTAAATTCAGGATGGACATTGCAGTCAAGAGATAATATAGATGATGATGAAAACTTACTCAAAGTTTGTGAAAAGAAAAGCCTGTAACTTACTTCTATTACTACATGGCCTGCCAGAAGAGTGTTATTTGCGAAGATGTTATTGTTCCCAATCTTGCAGTCATGTGCAATGTGACAAGACCCCATGATGAGATTGTTATCGCCAATTACCTAGTAAAATGCAAAGGGCACGGGGTAAGCATCTAAGGTTCCATATGATGCAATGCAAGTTTTTAGCAAGAGTACTACAGTTCTATCACTTGATTTTGAAGATCGGTGGATGGAGGCATATTCTCTGATCTCATTGTTGTCCCCGATTTGAAGGAAACATTCATCCCCTGTCTAAAGCCATACCAAAAGAAGGATAATGTCGAACAATTAGAAAAATGATATTAGCAATCCCAGAATTAATCTTCACATTTGGACCATGGCAGCAAAACATTGGCTTCCACTACTAACAACTAACAAGATGTTGATGAAGCCAAAAAAGAAACAAAGAAAAAACTCCATTAAGTCAAACTGGTCTAGCTAGTGTTTCAAGCTTGGATGCCAACAAGTCAATCTTATGATAATTACTTCAATCAGATGCCAAATGTGAAACCTAAGGCACGCAAAACAATAAGCATTCTTCACCCTGACAAGAAACAATAACATGGAATTAGTATGTCCCGATCAAATGTTTATTCCCGTGCAATTTTCAGTTGAGTGCTCCATTTCATTTACTCTTGTGAAGATAAACTTATCCCAAACCAAATTCTTCAATAAACTGGGTCTCTATTTTTTTCCTGCCACAGAACATAGATCAAAGGAAATGAAAACCTGGAAACAGCTGGCTTGCTCAAAGTTTGAACCTAAAAGTGGCACTTTGATGTAAAAGAAACTGAGACAATCGTCAACAGCTAATTATACATGTACTGCAAAAGTAACCGAACTGGATACTTCTATGGAAGATTATTAGTAGAACTACCAGGTCACAACCTTGATATACTACCTAATACATGCCGTGAGACACACAAGAACTATGACTATGTCATGATATGCCCAATATGCTATCTGTCACATGAGAAACTGCAATTACCTCATACTTCAAGTCTTGGCATTTCACACCAACCACAGCATGATAACCAATTGTGTTATTGCACCCAATCACTGTTTGCCCCGGAAGATCATCACCAACCACAGCACCACTGCCTGACACAAATTCAGAATGTTTATGTAACTAGGAGAGTGCATTTTGCATAACTCAGACATAAGCTACTGCCCTATGGTAGTTACAACTCACGTTAAGAGTGCACAATGCTCGCCCAAGACTGTGTCTCCGAAAACATGGCTTCCCGGGTACAACCGACACTGATTGCCGAGCTTAGCAGAAGCCCCAACGGTGCAAAATGGACCAATCGAAACACCCTGAAATATCATGACATGGCTATGATCAAAACGAGAACTGCCCTATCCAGGAACAGGGGTTTCACAAAGACGACTTGCTCAAACAAATTGGCATCACAAAATGACTTGTGCCTGACAAAATGGTTCCACACAATCTCAACCCAGAAGCCAACTTCTATACGAGAAATATCCTTTTCCTATTGTTTTCATCCCAAGCTAATACCCCACAAGATGATCACACAATACGAGCCAAAAGGGCATGTTCTTTAGAAGCATTAAGCACCTGACCAATAACGGCGTTTGGGTGGACGACCGCAGCTGGGTGAATGGAGCATGGATCTGTCTCTAGTGTAGGTTCTGCGAATTTGTGCTCTGAAGCTGAAACACCTGCATAATATAACCAAAGCTTCCGCAAGTATGAGGAGCTATTCAAATTAACGAGCTCGCAAGTACAAAGCAGGAGAGAGGAACGAGAGAGATACGCGAGAGGGTTCTGGAGAAGCGATGAAGGGACGAAACAGCCCTGCGCACCCTGAGGAGTGGATTCATGGCTCTGGAGTTCGGTGTCAGCGACAGAGAGATTCTTGAGTTGAATCGAGTTGAAATTTCAACTCCGTTTCGGACCAATGCTCGGACACTCGACGTTTCAGTGGGTTGCGCTCGTAACAGGGTGAAATTAGACCTATGGACCCAATGGCCCGCCGTAATGGGAGCGGGTTCGGGTAACTTCCCTGAACCCCATCGCTCTACTGTGGACGGGGCCAATCGCGGCTGGTGATGATGTTGAAAGACCAAATTAACGGTGGCCAGATCGGGTGATAGAGGCAACCTATGAGGGGTTCTTCGATCGACAAACGGAAAGAACTACTTCTTTTGTCTTTCGAGTTGCCAAGGTTAGGCCTGATCATTGTACCCTTATCTCAGGATACGGACATAACGCACTTTGTCAACTTTTGTTGTGGATTGATTCTCGGCAAAAGTTATTGAAAGGATTCATTTTGCTGCTGAGCTCAAAATCTTTTCTTCGAGTGGAAGCGGAACCTCGGATGTTGTACTTTCAACAGCAATTTACGTGCCCTCGTTTAAGCTCCGTATCTTTTTTACTACATCAATTCAAGCTCTCAAAAATTCAGTCATTAGCTACCTCAATTCAGTGAACCATTGTGAAAATGTCATTCCGGTGAAAAATTAACAAATGAAACGATATAAGATACCCATTCTACTCTAATGTACACAGCTTCAAGAAAATGACAAAGCCTCCTGCTCAGCAAGAAGCTTCCTGAATTTTGCTTGGATTGTCACAGGGTACGTTACGCACAACCCAGTCATAGTCATGTGAGCCTCTCCTTCCAGTCACTGCACATGCAATGCAAGAAAAGATCCCGGCAGATCACGGAAGTCTCGAAAAGAAGTTCTTGAGCTGATTCCGCAGTAGTCTGTCACCGACATTGTTCCTGCCAAGTGACTACCTTGTAAGTCATCGTACGCTGCTGCTGTCTGACAAAGATCATGTTGGAGCGTGTCAAGAAGTAGGCATCAAGTTTGAGTGGCCTATTTCCTCAGAATATACACCAGATAAAGCTCCTACAGTAGAGCTAGAAATGCAATCGCAATCCAGTTTAGACAGTGAAGAAAGAACTCGAGCCGCAAGTACTTGGAGCGTCACGGCATAGGCATCTGCTCACCCATTCTGCAGCTTATTGAATTAACGCTGATAAGTAGTGCTTCTTACAAGAGTTTCCACCTCAAAAATGCCTTGCCAGTTTGCATTCCAGTCGCAAAGGTAGTCGAAGAAAAGTTCCCTGTACTCCATCTGCCTCTTGGTCTGCCAGACCCCAGATATGACATTCTACAATTGCTTCTGAAAATGAGGACTTTCGCTTCCATTTATCAGATTGAATGCTTAGTACCTCGGTTCCAACACCCATATCTGAAGCACTGTTATATTAGTGTTGCCATCAGTTGCCATCCACATGCTGATGTGCATACTCCGCTCATATTTTTGATATAATGAGCGAGAATCGTTGCTTCTCGGTTTAGTTCAAGGCAGTATCGCTCTCTAACATACGTAGTACCTAAATCAAAGGCAAAGAGGCAATGAGCAGGTGAATATTTCGAAAGCGGAAAGAGAGCTATATGCCTAGCAAGTCCTAAGGAAAAATGTGCAGAAACTTGCAAAAAAAGTTCATTCGAACGTGCATGTGTCAAGAAATATGCATCATGCAATTAGGCACAGGTGCATGTTCTTTTACAGCAAACAGTGGACATCCCATTAGTGCTTTGCTATTGCTTCCAAAGAGATTGGAGAAATCTCAGTTCTAGCAGTAAATTCACAAACAGTTTTGGAAACAAGTTGAGATGTACACAACCTGAGACATGCGAGGCCTCAATTGAGGATCCCGCCGGATGCACAATGAAGCACACCACAGCATTCGAAGAACCTCCTGCTCTGAGTAGCAATTTTTCAAACTCGGGTCAATCAATTCACCAATTGAACGTCTTTCTAGTAATGGCCGTGCCTGCACCAAAACTGAACAATGAGTAAAATCGCCCACACATATTTGATGATGAAATCATTTCTTTGGAAGAACATTTCCAAACCATACCCATTCAGTGAGGCATTGCTGACCCTTGGGACGTTTTATATCCATTGCCTTTCGTCCCGTAACAAGCTCTACGAGTACCACACCGAATGAATATACATCAGCTTTTTCAGTGATTTGACCACTTTGAGCGTATTCTGGAGCCAAGTACCTGAATAATGGCAGCTCATCCATGTTAGATTTTGATTATTGTGAGTAAAGTTAAACAAAGCTCAAGAGAGAACATGAAAGTACCCGAATGTTCCTATCACTCTTGTTTCTACTCCCATGTCTCCATCCGGTTGCCATCTCGCAAGTCCAAAATCTCCAACCTAACATCCAGCGATAAAAATCACCTCTAAGATATGCGGTCAAAGCAGTTGGAGATAATATGGAATGAATGACATTAAGCAGATGAAGCCAGAAATGTTAATTGACTGAATTGGGTAGAGACAAACAAGATTAATAACCATACGAAGGACTATCAACTATACACAGTTCAGCATGTCATACCAATGGTTCAAAATCATGCGTGAGAAGAATATTGTTAGGCCGCATATCACGGTGTACAATGCAACCCACTCGACATTCTTCATGAAGGTATCTCAATCCTCGAGCTGCTCCAACAGCAATTTTTTGCCGTGCGCACCATGATAAAGGGTCCCGATCATGTCCTGGAAAAAAAAAGGAAAAAGAAAAACTACTAAGTTAAGGACATGACAGTGGATCCAACATCAACTTTCACATTTCATATTTTACAGATGTTTTGTATTTGGTGAGTAGCCACCATTATCTCTCTATTCTTCATCCTATTGCAAATTTCAAATGACATCTCAGTGATGGAAGAACACCTTTAAGATGTGAATCCAGAGAGCCATTGCAAATATATTCATAAACCAGCAGTCTTCTTCCATCCTCAACACAGAACCCAATCAACGTGACAAGATTGCGATGCTGGGCACAGCTCAAAACCTCGACTTCTGCACAAAATTCTACATCACCCTGTGAACTTGCTGACTTGTGCTGTTTCACGGCAACAACCTGGCCATCGGGCAAAACCCCTCGATGGACAGAACCATATCCACCTTCAGCCAAAAAATTTGCTTGAGAAAATGCACCAGTAGCAAGTTCCAGCTCAGCATAAGAGAACCACCTTGGGGGATTCCCAAAAACAGGTGCTTTGTGTCGACACACTGAGCATAGCGGAGGAGGACTAGGAGGTGCATTTCTGGACAATGAAATTGCTTCCCTAACGCTTCTGCTTAAGTCCATGTCAAGCTTAAAATTGATTCCACTATCAGGGTCTCTATCCAAATTAGAAATTTGATCCATCAAAGATCCATAGTTGCAAAAGAAAGCTTTGTTGTCAGGCTTTGGTGATTCATCCTCCAAAGTCTCGAAAGTATCTTCTGCCCATGATATGGCAGGTGGACCCAGCTTTTCACTGTCTACATCGGAGTCAGAATATTCAAAATTCAGTTTCACTTCAGTTTTACCTATATACTCATTCTGTAGTTTTCTGTGAACTTCAGAGAGGAGAAATGGAGAGTTCCCTTGATCTGAACTCGATATAGATGAAGTGCCAATGTCGGTTGTGGTCGACGGTGACTCGTGGTCTGGACTACTTGCAGGAGTCACAAGAGGCCCTCTGATCATACTTTCATATTCAAGACTAGCACCCATATGAGATACATCAATGTCAACCATTGATGAAGTTGATATTTCTGGGTCAAGTGCTGGTGATCCAATCAAATTCAGACGCAAGACCTTTGCTTTAGATCGGTCCATGACCACAAAATTGCACTGCAGTTCGTCCATGCAGACCCGTTTCTCATGTTTCAGCTGCCTGTCATACAATTGCAACAGACCACTTCATCAAACAAGTCGATGGAAAATGGGTTTTAGAAGAGTGATTAGGGAAAAAAAACACAGTTTTGCCATCAACAGCTATGCATCAGTTCCTTAATTGACCGCATGACACAATATGTAACCATTACTTATCCAATATAACCCAGTTTGAATGTACTCTTTTGGCTTCAGCGGCAACCACTCCACTTGGCGTGCTGGAAACAATTTTCAGCCGAACCTTGACCTGTCAAGAAGAGCAACAAGATTGAATAAATGGAATCCAAAGGTTGAATAGACAGATGCAAAGAGCGGGAGATAAATGTACCAACCTTATCTGGGTCATAGACATTGTGGAGTCCATACATCATTTGAGAGCATGAATTTGCAATGTCGTCCTTCTCATCCAAACCGATCTCTGAGATAGAACGGTGATGACCGGTGGTGCAGTCACTGGCAAACTTCGAAAACATCCACATCTTTTTGCCTGGCAAAGGAAGTTAACACCGGTACGTCAGTCATTTCCAATCATTGCAGTGCTACAGAACTGAAACATCAGGCCAAAAGAGTGAACAAAAACTAGAGATCAATCGAAGAGGAGTCCCCAACTGCAAATTGAGTTTATTTAAAAAGTTCGGCCTTCGCAAGACAATGATTTGATTGTGCTCTTCCTCAAACACCTCTTGTGGAAGAGAAACTTAAAAGAGACTGCATCGTTGTGTAAAACCGAGAGATCTCTACAGACAATCGAACTTGGAATGACGCTTCATGGTAGGTAAAGATCGTTTCTTTTTGACGAAGATCGGATTCTTACACTAGTTGCCCAACTCAGCAGCAAAGAAAACAGGGGAACACACAGCAAGCATACATGGGAACAGGAATCATGTGAAATCCCATGAACCAAATCACAGGTCCACATCTCTTCCACGAACTTTATGAGTAGAAAAAATCCCTTCTTACTTCAACATAGGAGGAAACGAATTGAAAAAACATTTAAGGAAGAACGAAAGAGAAGAAAAAGGAATCTGAGTTTACTTGAGGAGTGAGGAATAACCACAAGCAGCTTGATGCAATCCCCAGGTTGAGCAACATGAGTCAAAGTCCACGCCAATGCAGTTCTTGGTATTTCCCTTGAGGCTTTCACAGCAACAACCACCACCTTCCCATTCCCAACTCCATCTGAAGAGCCCTTCTCTTTCATGCTCAACTCTCCAAAAGGATCTCAATTATTACTGCGCACGGCGATTATTATTGCTCACCAGCACCTATACCGAAAACCCATCTCAAGTCTTCTTTGGCCCAGCTTTTAAGCGACACCAAAAAGATCGAATCATCACTGTAACAACACAGTGATGGACCCCAAGACGATGGCTTTTCTCGGCTAAACCCAAATGGAAAGCTGAAAGAGAGAAAAAAGCTTGAAGAGGACGTGCACTTGAAGACACCTCCCTTTTCATCTATATTAATCTGATCACCCGTTCCTCTCTTTTATTTTCCCATCTCTCCTTTCACAAAGTACATGTGAAACAACATGCTGTTTCTCTCTCTCTCTCTCTCTCTCTCTCTCAAACCGGGTCCAACATTTTTCTCATGTAAGATCACGCTTACGGTCTCAGGCAAAGCAAAGCAAAGCGAAAGAAGCCAAAGCTAAGGGCAAAACCTTCGTTTTGAAGCTGTTCACTTTGACACAGTCCTGCGCATTAGATTGGATCCTGATAGAGTAAGGCCAAAATAGAAAGGACCCAAATGAACAAATCAAGAAAAAGAAAACAACCCCCTCCGTTCCAATCACGAATAACGACACCCGCCGATCCCCAAAAAGCAAATGCGGAAAGACAAAAAGGGCAGAAGAAAGGAGAAAGTAGAAAAGGCAGATGAACAATTGGAGCCAGATGGGGAAACGCCCATTTAATTAATCAGATAAAAATATGAACTTTAATTCGTCTGCAAATGTCTAGAAATCGGTCTTCGTCGTTTGAGGAACACGCTCAATAATTTTCGATCATGTCAAGCGGGGACAATCGAATTCTGGGTGTGAGAAACCGCTTGCCGTACTTCAATATCTTATCCGACATTCTACTATCATCATCATCGTGGAGGACCTTAAGCAGTGTCCATTGGCCAATGAAACTTTGCCTGCCATGTGCCTTTTTTCTTGTGCCTGTTTGATGTCCACTGTTTTGTAAGGATAAAGTTAGTGTTTTTAACCCTCTATGCCGATCATAAAACTTTCACGATATGTATTTGTAACCAACCTTTATCTTTGCGTATAACAATAATTTATCATTGACGATAACTTTATTTCGTTTTCCATTACTGTCACATGATATATTCGATACTTAGAAAAGTGAAATCAAATATAAGCAGCTTGATTTAGTATTGTAAATTGCAATATCAAATCATTGGAAAATGCAAAAAGTAAGCACAAAATCAGTTAAGACGCTCACCGTCTATTCCCAAGTCAATCGCAAAGTTGGTTTAAAAAATGAAATCAAGAATTTGAACCAAGCTGATACATCTTCAATCAATTGCTGTTGGCAATGATTGATTTTCTTCTTCTTTTTTTTTCCCTATGTCTGGCCACCCGAGAACGTTGCAGAAAACTATTCACCAAATTACCCTCTCTTAATAGGAGAGTTCACCTTTCTTACCGTATTGAATTTGCCCCGAAAATGAACAATTTTCGCTACTCATCATCGTCCCATCGATAGCACACATATATAAGCACAACCCTTTTCGAGTTTCGGATTTTGACCGCCTATTCTCTCGTTGCGTTCTGATCTAACCAGCATGGCCGATCCAGTATTCACTATCTCATGAACAGATTTCCGTTGCTTTAATAGTTGTCATCACGTGTCGGAACAACTTTTTCTCGACCACGATGGACAGTCATATTCTTTTGATATTCAAGGAGCATACATAGGGTGCCTTCGACCAACCCGCTTCCTCGAATTTAAGAAGCAATGGGGGTCCTTGACGCAGAACACTTAACAGCCTGATTGAATCAATCAATGATGCGGCAGAGAAACATATCGTTGTCGTTTTCAAAGGGATGCAACAGAGTGGGCCTCGGGAACATTATTCTGAGTTCGCCTGTGATTTCAATCTTATAGCTGGAAAGTAGGAAAGCTACAAAAACCCTAGTATCCTATATATTCATAGGAATATATATATATATATATATATATATGTCTATACATTAATATAATAATTTCTTACTAAAGTCTGAATATCTGTTGATCGGAATAGTAAACGCTTTGACTTCGGCACGTCACGATAGTGAATTAAAAGGGTTTTTAGGAGGGGTCTTATATATTGGAGCCTATCTCTCATCTTTACAGATCTCATCTTTTAGCTTAGAGGGAGACGAATAGAAAAAATTATAAACCTATGACATTTGTGTCAATTCAATCCTAAACATTTCAATTGAAATTAATTTAATCTTAAATCTCTTTTACATTTTATCAATTGTATTCATTTAGTCAATTTTGATATGAAATTAGCGACGTGGACGCCGGAGTCTTCTACGTAAGACGACCGATATCAACGTCGACATTTTTTTCATAATTTTTCAACTACTTTTTATTTTTTCATAATTTTATTTTTACTTTTTCTTCCTTTTCCTTTGCTTTTTGCTAGTGGACGGATGCCCACTATTGGCCACATGCCATGAATGACCAGTGCTGGCCTCACTTGCGCAAGGGTGAGGGCTTCCATCGCCAAATTTGGCAAGGCGAACCATCACCTTGACTAGGCCTACCTAGCTACGTGTCGTCATGGGTGAGGATTGGCCTTGCCTCGGGCGAGGGACGACCCAGCTAGATCCGGCAAGGGGAGCCCTCGTCGATCGTGGCCTTTGGCCGATGGTTGATGACTAGTCATTAGCAAAAAGAGAAGGGAGAAAAAATAAATGAAAAAAAAAAGAAAATAAAATAAAAATATTATCAACAAATTATGAAAAATTTGCACGTCGGTGTTGATCGTATCACCCAAGACCGCCGACTTTCATGTCAATTATTTCTAGCTTAAATTGTCTAGATAGACTCGATTGGTAAAATGTAAAAATATTTATGATTAAATTAGTCCATTTAAAAGATCTAAGACTAAAGTAATATCAATAAATTAGGTTTAGAACCCTTTTTTTTTTCCGGCTCAACGTAACTAGATCATTTCAAATCTCTATCCGAATTCGTCGCCTATCTTTCTTTACAATCGATGGTCCTATTTTTTTTGTGATGAAAAAAAAAAAGGAAGTGCAATTCCTAAAAATTTTCATTAGAAGAGTTGAATTTCCCGGTCGGACAAGTCCCATCACCTCCCTCACGCTTTGGCTGTAAGATATTAGGAACAACATGGCATTAATTAGTTAGAAGCCTATCCATTAAGAAATGAAGCGACCAAAACATTGATTTGACTGCACAATCTTGATGGCCAGCCCACCTCCGCCTAATTTATGATCGTCCGTTCCTTTGGCCTCCATCATCATTGTCATATAAGGTTGCCACTGTTCCTTTCTTTTCTTCTCTATTTGATTCCATCAAGTGTTGTTCGTTTGACAATTTCAAGCACCATCTTAATTAACCGGCTATCCGGAAGAATATCCGTGGCCCTTCGCTTAGATTCGATTTCTTTATGATAAGAATCGAATCCGCGATCACCGATTTATGGACCGAAAGAACGGAGACGACCCTGTTACCGGGTCACTCCCGATTAGGTCGTACAGTGGTTTTTTAAGATATAGAATATCAGCTGGGAAGCAACTAACAGCAACTGCATCATGAAAAGGAAACCCTAGTTTTTTTTTTTGTTTGTATGATTCCTTTCGGCTGGGCCATGTACAAGACTAATTGAGAGCTGGCTTTTCCTTCTTTCTATAATTTCCGGGTGGCCCGAAGCTGAAAGTTTCAAAGCATTAGGCAAAGTATTAGGTGAGTGATGGACGGAAGCAGAATAGACATGTAGTCCAAGAAAGTCTTCTTTCATCCAAATGTCCGAGAAGAGGGACGGGTAGATGCTCTTGTGCTCCTTCAGAGATTCCAATTTTTCTTGCATGAGCACCCCCGAGTTGACTCACCTGGTTATGAATTAGCTATCATTGTTTCTCTTATTTTATCTAATGCAGAGCAATCGCAACTTGATATTACCGTTCGAGAGCAAGACTCGTGTTCTCACGCTTAATGTGAGATATCGTGCGCACGGTCATATATTACATCAGATGCGATACATCATCCTTTCGTGATGGCCGGCCTATGATGGAAACAACGATGTCAACTGGCGATCTCGCGTTTTTCTTTCCAGTTGGTTGGTTAAAGCTTGGCCGAAGGAAATTGAAGAAAGCAGCACACTGCGCCTCATTCAAGTGACAAATCGAATGTGGCCATTTCTAGCGTCGATCATTACCTTTTGCTCATGGGTCTCTCTTTCAACTTTAGTTATTTAGCACGGCGCACAAACTTGTTCTTCCTTTCCCTTTATTATGATTATATCGAATTCGTTTAAAGTGATGTTCGCTATGTTGCATCTTTTCTAATATCTTTCTATGGCGTTCGAAGTTCGGCACGGATATAACGTCACACGTAAGAAACCACTACGCTCAAAACAATAAACACGTCGAAACACGGGGCTCTTGCCGGACGGAAACATTCATTTATCGTCCCAACAAAATTTTTTTTATTTTTAAAGAATGATTTTTTTTTAAAAGCGTTGAAGGGAAAATTGGAATAAAAAAAAAAATGAGCTCCTTTAAGCTGAAAACGCACAGACCCTTTTGTGCATACTTGCGCGGTGAAAAGGAAAAGGAGAAGTTTGGTGCACACCTTCGCAATCATGCATGGAAAACGGATGAGGATAGAAAGTTGACAAAGCACGAACGAAACGGAGGCAAATGCGGTCACGGTTTGAAGGCCGCAGGCACGTGCACGCAATGCAAGAAAAAGGGGACTTTGCCTAAAGCAACAACAAGACGATGATGATGATAATTGACCTTCTTCGACCTCATTTGCGCAATTTTGATGGAAGTATAGAGAGATTGCTTGACCCATGTTGCGATTATCCGCCTAAAGTCGGCGTGAATTCCGTCGTCAGCGAACCTCTTGAACAGTAAGATGGGTTCGCTTTTTCTACGGCCGGGCTGAGAAAAGAGAACAAGAATCATAGGATTCCGTTTTGTGAAAAAGCAAGATTTGTAGAGAGAGAGAGAGAGAGAGAGAGAGAGAGAGAGAGAGAGAGATAAGCCCACTGGACTCTTCATGGCCGAAAATGGCGAACTGGGCTTGAGCCCACATCGAGGACCCTACCGGTAATTGTGCCCGCTCCTTGAGGTCAAAGTGGTCACTGGATTAATTTGTCCGAAGCGATCTTACTTTTGAGTCTTTCGGAAGCTGTTTGATCATCAACATTCGACTCTGCCGATCTGAATGGGAGGCAGCGAATCCAACGTTGTCCTCCCGAGGTTGAAGAGGGAAGACTTCGAACCAACCAAACGCCACTCTGCGTTCTCCACTTGGAAGGTATTGTTCTTCTCCATGTCCCCGAAACAAAATTTATCTCCATAAATCATCAATTCCTGAACAGGGGTTTTGCTTTATGATCGTTTTTGTTTCCGAGCATTTCGATTCCAAGCTGTAGAATTTTTATGACGGAAGAGGGTTTGGATCGAAGCACTGTTGGTGAGGCTAATGTTTACTTTGGAAATGCGACTCTTCAGCATTTTATGGAGGTTGAATTGGGAGGAGGAGATTCGTAAGGGTCCGCTTCTTGTGTTGTGATGAGTGGATCTTGAATTCTTGATATTGTGGTGCGACTTTTTGTCCTTAGGTGCTCGTAGGACCTAATGATTGGGAAGATTATTCATCGGGGAAGGAAGGTGCCACCAGGTACTGTGTCCATAATCTCCCGGAAAGTCCGGGGCCGGGGATATATGAGCTTGGCGTAGCTGCTTCTCACGCCAAGTCGGGGCGTGAGGTCGCCAAGCTCGATCCGCGACTCATAGTTGTGGTTTACGTTGGGAAGGCGGACTGTGTCAGGACTAGACTCCAGCAGTACGGCCGGTCTGGTGCTCACTTGGGCAGGTGCTCGCCAGCTGCTTGTGAAATTGACTGCAAGACATGCTCTCCCACCAGACAGCTTGGATTGTTTGAGGAAGTGTTGTCAAGAGGATACCCCATTGTATTCCGATGGGCTTCCGTAAGTTTCTTAATCAATTGCGGCAGTTGCATTGTTCTGATCGCCCTAGTAGAGGCAAACTCTTGCCTCATAATTTGATATTCTAAAATTATCCATCGCATTTTATTTTATTTCCGCGTTGATATCCGCAGCTGAATAACAAGGGTGATGCTCAAAAGGCGGAACTTTCGCGTCTAGACACCTTTGATTATGCATGGAACAAAGGCAGTAACGGTTCACGGCGGCCCAGTGATATTTTCCGGAAACTTGATGAAATCGCTTCGAGCACATACCACATTTCCAGCATGGCAAGGAAGCTTCTCCCTTTCCGTCCCAGGCAAGTGGGCATCAGAATCAAAGGCAAGCTGCTTTCAGAGAAGAAAGAATCCTCTCCCCAAACTGGAGGAGAAAGCAGCAATTTCTCAAACGGGATTTCCATGTTCAGCAAATCGCGGCCTAGACTGGTCATAAGTGAATCCTGTGCTAATGACGCTGCGATTTCGGGTACCTCCCGAACTAACGAGAGCTTCTCTCCTTTATGCGGGGTCATCTTGGAAGATGGCTCTCCCTGTACAAAACCACCAGTACAAGGAAGGAAAAGATGTAGTGGGCATGAGGGGATGAGGATTCAGGCGTCGAATTCTGTAACCTATGCTAATGACACTGCGATTTCGGTTAGTTACGCAGCTAACGAGAGCTTCTCTCCTTCATGCGGGGTCATCTTGGAAGATGGCTCTCCCTGTACAAGACCACCAGTACAAGGAAGGAAAAGATGTAGCGGGCATGAGGGGATGAGGATTCGGGCGTCGAATTCTTTAACCTATGCTAATGACACTGCCATTTCGGTTAGTTACCCAGCTAACGAGAGCTTCTCTCCTTCATGCGGGGTCATCTTGGAAGATGGCTCTCCCTGTACAAGACCACCAGTACAAGGAAGGAAAAGATGTAGCGGGCATGAGGGGATGAGGATTCGGGCGTCGAATTCTTTAACCTATGCTAATGACACTGCGATTTCGGTTAGTTACCCAGCTAACGAGAGCTTCTCTCCTTCATGCGGGGTCATCTTGGAAGATGGCTCTCCCTGTACAAAACCACCAGTGCAAGGGAGGAAAAGATGTAGCGAGCATGAGGGGATGAGGATTGGAGCATCAAATTCTGTACTGAGCAGAAAAGGAGCATCCAGTGAGATACATAAGCTGGGAAACATGGTAGAAGATTTCTCACAGCAGGGGAACGTCAAAAACGACTTTGGTACTGAATGTGGAGTGGATTTCGGTAATGGCACGTTCTGCACGAGGAGAGCTGCTCAAGGAAGAGTTCGGTGCGAGCATCACAAAGGGATGAGGATTGGAGCATCAAATTCTGTACTGAGCAGAAAAGAAGCATCCAGTGAGATACATAAGCTGGGAAACATGGTAGAAGCTTTCTCACATCAGGGGAACCTCAAAAACGACTTTGGTACTGTATGTGGAGTGGATTTCGGTAATGGCACGTTCTGCACGAGGAGAGCTGCTCAAGGAAGAGTTCGGTGCGAGCATCACAAAGGGATGAGGATTGGAGCATCAAATTCTGTACTGAGCAGAAAAGGAGCATCCAGTGAGATACATAAGCTGGGAAACATGGTAGAAGCTTTCTCACATCAGGGGAACCTCAAAAACGACTTTGGTACTGTATGTGGAGTGGATTTCGGTAATGGCACGTTCTGCACGAGAAGCGCTGCTCGAGGAAGAGTTCGGTGTGAGCATCACAAAGGAATGAGGGTAAACCGATGAAAAAGAAACATGCTGGCAGTTGAAGACAATACAAAATTCTGCGAGCCATTAAATTATCAGGAGCAGATGTTGATTTCAAAGAAGAAAAGTAGTCTCTTCTATTTCTTGTATTTTCAATGTTACAGAGAACATTACACATAAATAGTCTAAGACAATTATGTTATAGAAAGGAAATAAAAGCAGAAAAGGAAAAGATTTTCTACTTCCTAATCTTGAGGATTCAGAGATAAAGGAAATACAATAAATAAAAACAAAAAAAATCATATCTCAAGATTTTTTTTCTGATTTTTCGAGATTTTCTCCTGATTCTTCCACACCCCTCCCTCAAGTTGGTGCGTAAATATTTATCGTACCCAACTTGTTGATGAGAGACTCGAAGTTAAGTCTAAACAGTCCATTCGTAAGAATGTCAGCTATTTGTTGCGTTGTTGGCACAAATGACATACAAATAGCTCCTACATCAATCTTTTCTTTGATAAAGTATCTATCGATCTCAACATGCTTAGTCCTGTCATGTTGCACCGGATTATGTGCAATGTTGATTGCAGCCTTGTTGTCACGGTACAGCTTCATAGGCATTTTTACAGCTTCATAAGGAACAGAATTATTGCCAGCACAGGTTGCCTTTTGTTTTATTCGGAGAGCTTAGTGATGTGGTGATTCCAAATGCAAGGAATCCAGTTTAAGGAAGTTGCGCATTTTCTGTCGACTCTTTCTATCATTCTGGAGAATGTAAAGTGTATAGCTATTGGCACTCATCATAGCTCTTCTAGATAATCTGCACAGGTCGGGGATCGGAAATGTCCCTTAGTTATTCCTCAGAACAGATGGCTGTATGATTTATATGCTATGTTGTTGTAGCAACCTTGGTCGAGGTGAACCACCAAGGAGAATTTAACATATTGCTAAGCGGGAACGAAGGTTAGAAGCGCTTTCGCTTACCGCAGGTTCTCCCAAGCTGTTCCTATTGCAAATTGGTTTTCTCAATTCAATCGTGCAATAAAACTAAGCTGTTACTGATCATTTATGGGTTAATTAGAAACCCAAATAAGGCGGGAGTCCTGTCTTACTTCTACAACCAGATATTCTGAATATGGGTAATTAGTAGTACCTCTTTTGTGGAAACCTTTTGCATGCGATCTCTTCATAGCGTCTAACATGTGAAAGTGATCGTGCATAGTGCGCAACCAAAAGAGATAACCGGCAATCAATGCAGTAAATAAATTGTGAATGAAGTTAAAAGAACCTGAAATGTGCCAAGCAAGCTCAAGCGAAGCTCGTCATCGAGCTTTGTGACAAGGTCCTGCGCACCAAAAATCAAAAGGTGAAGATGCAATGACATGATCTATACATGGCCTAGATGAGATGCCTAACACGTGAATGACAGCGCACAAACCATCTAATTAACGCATTGTTATTGCTATGATGCAAAACTATCTAATATGCAACCTAATCTACATCATTGTTGGATTCTCTTCGTTTAACTCCGCTAACAATTTCAAAGTTACCTCCGTAAAACGACTATATGGCGCGCTAATCACAAAATCGAATTAGATTTAAAGGACATAGCACTCCCTAAATGACATCAACACTTTTTATCAAATAGAAATAAACACAAGTTAATCCCATAGTTAAATGCATTCTATATGAGATGCTACTTTTCTTTTTGAAAGTCCTTCTTCATTTTATCAACATGCATGAATGGAACGTGTCTGTCATTGGGCGACTAAACGTTGGTCAAAAGTTCTTTCACCAGATAGAATTCTTGCTCTTATCTAGCAGCTGTCAGTCCATGCCTCGACTTCCCATCTGTTGTAACTCGAGAGACTGTTCATCTCTTTCTCTTCCCGCACTTTAATCTAACTTTGTTCTCTGTCATCACTAAAGTTGTCAAAACGAATGAGTCCAACTACAAATAATTCGACCCATATTAATCTATTTATATATGGTACAAATCTAACGACTCATGCATTGCCTATACCCGACCCTATCCGTATTTCTTAAACATTTTCATATTTAACCGGATCATGAGACACTTGTTCCTTATAATTTGTTAAAGAATGATTTTCTAAAGCATTTTCATGCAATACCAATTTAGTGAAAAATTTTACTATAATTTTTTAATTTTTTTTTTAACTTGTGGTGTCCCATTTTTTTCACAGGTTAACCAAAAGCCAAACTATATATATTTTTATTTTTATTTTCTATTTTCTTTTCCTTTTTTCCCTTCGAAACCTAGCGGCAGCGACATTACACCTCTTGAACAGTTTTTATATATTTTTTAAATTTTACTTTTCTCTCCTTTTTTTTACTTATAAAAGTAAACAAAAAAAAATATGAACTAATATAGTTGAGGTCGCCAAGCCAAGCCCAACCAAACTGATGACTTAATGGGTCGAAAATGGGTTCAACTATATGACCTATTTTTGATTCATCTGATTCAACTTTAACTTTTTAGACCCATTTTCGTCGAGATCATTAAGAACTTATGATCCGTGTGTAATTCATTTGCATAAATATATGAGTAGGAGAACGATCAACTCGTATCGACGGCTCTAATCATCACAAACTCCATCCCCGGCTATTTATCTGGTGATATGTTTAGTCAAAGCTTTCTGCTTTCTTTTCCCCATTAGAGCCCTTGCTTTCTTGTCACCTACTTGCTCCATCAAAGAGTAACTACAGTAACTCATTTTCTCCATGCAAGTAATAACAGAGGTTCTATTACTGGGCGACTCTAATCGATTATTGACTTTCTTTTTACAAATTTATTCGACTTCGTTCACAACGTGGGGAGCGTGCTCGACTCTAATCTTCCGTATATTTAAGATAAGAGCATCTTTTGTGCTTACAGATTATCTTAGTAGAGCTATGTACAAGAACCAATGTCTAAGACACACTTTAATCGTGCTTCAGGAGGGAACCGGATGGTGTAATTACTCGTTCGAGCACACTGGACTCAGTTTTGTGAAAAAGTAAGATTTGTAGAGAGAGAGAGAAAGAGCTAAGCCCACTGGACTCTTCATGGCCGGAAATGGAGAACTGGGCTTGAGCCCACATCGAGGACCCTACCGGTAATTGTGCCCGCTCCATGAGGTCAGAGTGGTCACTGGATTAATTTGTCTGAAGTGATCTTACTTTTAAGTCTTTAGGAAGCTGTTTGGTCATCAACGTTCGACTCTGCCGATCTGAATGGGAGGCAGCGATTCGAACGTTGTCCTCCCGAGGTTGAAGAGGGAAGACTGCAGACGAACCAAACACGACTCTGCGTTCTCCACTTGGAAGGTATCGATTTTTCTACATTCCCCCAAAACAAAATGTATCTTCATAAATCGTCAATTCCTGAAAATGGGTTTTGCTTCATGATTGTTTTTGTTTCCGAGCATTTCGATTCCAAGCTGTTGAATTTTTATGATGGAGGAGGGGTTTGATCGAAGCACTCTTGGTGAGGCTAATGTTTACTTTGAAATGCGACTCTTTAGCATTTTAGGGAGGTCGAATTGGGAGGAGGAGATTCGTAAGGGTCGGCTTCTTGTGTTGTGATGAATGGATCTTGAGTTCTTGATATCGTGGTGCAACTTTTCGTCCTTTAGGTGCTCGTTGGACCTACTGATTGGGAAGATTACTCACTGGGGAAGGAAGGTGCCACCAGGTACAGGGTCCATAATCTCCCGAGAAGTCCGGGGCCGGGGATATATGAGCTCGGCGTGGCTGCTTCTCACGCCAAGTCGGGGCGTGAGATCGCGAAGCTCGATCCACGACTCATAGTTGTGGTTTACCTTGGGAAGGCGGACTGTGTCAGGACCAGACTCCAGCAGTACGGTCGGTCCGGTGCTCACTTGGGCAGGCGCTCGCCAGCTGCTTGTGAAATTGACTGCAAGACATGCTCTCCCACCAGACAGCTTGGATTGTTTGAGGATGTGTTGTCAAGAGGCAACCCCATTGTGTTCCGATGGGATTCCGTAAGTTTCTTAATCAACTGTGGCGGTTGCATTGTGCTGATCGCCCTAGTAGAGGCAAACTCTTGCCTCATAATTTGATATTCTAAAATTATCCATCGCATTTTATTTTAATTCCGAGTTGATATCCGCAGCTGAATAACAAGGGAGATGCTCAAAGAGCGGAAATTTTGCTTCTAGACACCTTTGATTATGCATGGAACAAAGGCAGTAACGGTTCACGGCGGCCCAGTGATATTTTCCGGAAACTTGATGAAATCGCTTCAA
Organism: Rhodamnia rubescens; assembly: GCA_021437795.1. Taxonomy (NCBI): domain Eukaryota; kingdom Viridiplantae; phylum Streptophyta; class Magnoliopsida; order Myrtales; family Myrtaceae; genus Rhodamnia; species Rhodamnia rubescens. The sequence goes on from JAILYA010000039.1 coordinate 2,524,237, forward strand.
GCACATACCACATTTCCAGCATGGCAAGGAAGCTTCTCCCTTTCCGTCCCAGGCAAGAGGGCATCAGAATCAAAGGCAAGCTGCTTTCAGAGAAGAAAGAATCCTCTCCCCAAACTGGAGGAGAAAGCAACAATTTCTTAAACGGGATTTTCATGTTCAGCAAATCGCGGCCTAGACTGGTCATAAGTGAATCCTGTGCTAATGACACTGTGATTTCGGGTACCTCCCCAGCTAACGAGAGCTTCTCTCCTTTATGTGGGGTCATCTTGGAAGATGGCTCTCCCTGTACAAAACCACCAGTACAAGGGAGGAGAAGATGTAGCGGACATAAGGGGATGAGGATTTGGGCGTCGAATTCTGTATCCTATGCTAATGACACTGCGATTTCGGTTAGCTACCCGGCTAACGAGAGCTTCTCTCCTTCATGTGGTGTCATCTTGGAAGATGGCTCTCTCTGTACAAAACCACCAGTACAAGGGAGGAAAAGATGTATCGAGCATAAGGGGATGAGGATTCGAGCATCAAATTCTGCACTGAACAGAAAAGGAGCATCCAGCGAGATCCGTGAACTGGGAAACATGGTAGAAGGTTTCTCACAGCAGGGGAACGTCAAAAAAGACTTTGGTACTGTATGTGGAGTGGATTTCGGTGATGGCACATTCTGCACGAGGAGAGTTGCTCGAGGAAGAGTTAGGTGCGAGCATCACAAAGGGATGAGGATAAACCAGATGAAAGAGAAACATGTTGGCAGCTGAAGACAATGCAAATTTCTTTGAGCCATTAAATTATAACGTACGGAGCAGACTTCGGCACCAGGGATATTAAAACCGACAGCTTGCTTCTGTTGATGGATTGAAACTAATTTAATGGTGCTATGGTATCTCGAACCAGCATAAGGAACAGAATTATTGCCAGCACAGGCTGCCTTCTGTTTTATTCGGAGAGCTTAGGGATGTGGTAGTTCCAAATGCAAGGAATCTGGTTTCAGGAAGTTGCGCATTTTCTGTTGACTGTTTCTATCATTCTGGAGAATGATTAAAGTGTATAGATATTGGCTCTCATCATAGCTCTTCTAGATAATTTGCACAGGTTGGGGATCGGAAATGTCCCTTAGCTACTCCTCACAACAGATGGTCAACTTCTGTATGATTTATGCTATGTTGTTGTAGCAACCTTGGTGTCGAGGTGAACTACTAAGGGAAATTTAACATGTTGCTAAGTGAGAACAAGGGTTAGAAACGCTTACGCTTAGCGCGGGTTCTCCCAAGCTATTCCTTTAGCAAATTGGCTTTCTCAATTCAATCATGCAATAAAACTAAGCCGCCACTAATCATTTAGAGATCAACTAGAAACCCAAATACACGCGGGAGTCTGTCTTACTTCTACAACCGGATATTCTGAATACGGGTAATTACTAGTACCCCTTCTGTGAAGACCTTTTGCCATGCGATCTGTTCATCGCCACTAACATGTGAAGGTGATCATGCATGGTGCGCAAACAAAAAAGATAACCAGCGATCAATGCAGTAAATAAATTGTGAATAAAGTGAAAAGAACCTGAAATGCGCCAAGCGAAGCTTAAGCGAAGCTCGTCACCGAGCTTTGGGACAAGGTCCTGCGCACCAAAAATCAAAAGGTGAAGATGCAATGACATAATCTATACATGGCCTAGATGAGATGCCTAACACGTGAATGACTGGTGCATAAATCATCTAATTAACGCGCTCTTTTTGCTACGACGCAAAACTATCTAATAGGCAACCTAATCTACATCATTGTCAGATTTTCTTCATTTAGTTCCGATGACGATTTCAAAGTTACCTGCGTGAAACGACTATATGGCGCGCTAATCACAAAAATCGAATTAGATTCAAAGGACATATCACTACCTAAATGGCATCAACACTTTTTATCAAATAGAAATAAACACAAGTTAATCCCATAGTTAAATGCAACCTATACGAGACGCTACTTTTATTTTTGAGAGTCCTCCTTCATCTTATCAACATGCACGAATGGAACGAACCCACCCTAGAAACATGCCATGTATTGAATCCTAGACGTAAAAAGACATAATCCATTATGTATAGACTAAAGTGTCACACGACGAATACCAATAGTTTTTTAAATTAAAGGGCGCAATCTTGATCATAATTAATAACCTAGATGCAGTTAAAAGAGATTATATTCAACGTTTCCTACCAGGAACAGCTATAGAGACGTGCAATAATATGCGAGAAACATCAGGAATCAGGGAAAAGGGCAATCGGCAAAAGACGAGTCAGTGTCAAGGACGAGCAGTGAGGGAGGCTGGCAAAACCACACGACGCGATTGGGTTCGACTGGAACGGCGCCCGCTCTGCAGGCACGAGAATCCACAGCGGCGGCGAATGGCCGTCGGGAAGCGCCTCGTGATGGCAACGCCGTTGCAGGCGGTGGCGACTCGGATAGCGGCTGCGGCGGGGTTTTACAACAGCGGCCTCGGCGGACGATGATGGGCTGGACCGCCCAAGTCAGCGGTGGATTCCGGTGATGTCTCGGAGGTTCGCCGGTGAGATGCATTCGTGCGGCGGGGAGCGAAATTGGCTGAGAGAGAGAGAGAGAGAGAGCGGGGGCTGATGGTGGCGTTTCTCCTTCGGCGACGGTGAAAATCCCGAAGATGGAGCTCCCGCGTAGCCATTTTGTATCAGAAAGAAACCACCGAGAGAATCTCTTCTTCATCCGTGACTGCCGCTCTCATCATCGGAATGTTCCCCATCATCCCTTTCTGTTTCCTTTTCGAAACTCCACAAAATTGCTCCCAAAACCACCCGACGAGATTCGATCAGTTCCGGCCGGTCACTCAGACCGAATCGAGTCATCATCTCCAAATTTCATCCGACCTCCATCCGAACTCCGACCAATTCCCGGATTCTCTCGAGTCGCAGCCGGAACTAGACCAAAAGATTGAAATAAATTTGCAAAATTTTCCTCGCCTTTGCATGCCAATGCGAGCACAATGAAGGAGAGTTGCCGAACTTATATGGGGGGTCAGGCTCGTGTGGGCTTGATCTTAAAAATAAAGTTTCTTGGAGCTCTTGGAATTCGTCTCGCACGTCGGACCATCCATTGGACTTAATTCAAATGAAATTCGCTGCGAAATGCTGTTCCTAAACCTAAATGTCCCTCTGACCAAAATATAAATAAATGTCCCTAATATTTAATGCAATAACACCGGGAATTAATATTTTTGCTTAGGGGTCTAATTCTGTCGATATTGACGAGTCCGATCTCGATTGTTTAATGTGGAATGAGTGAGAAAAAATTTTAGGCGATAATTTTATGTGTCAACACCAATCCGACAGTTTTACATATTTTATGAACTTTCAGTCTAGGGTTGTTACCGAAATATGGGCTTCGGTCGAATGCGGTCGTGAGTTCAATGGGCGACTAAACGTTTGGTCAAAGTTCTTTCGCCAGATAGAATTCTTGCTCTTGTCTGGCAGCAGTCAGTCCATGTCTCGACTTCCCATCCTTTGTAACTCGGAAACTGTTCATCTCTTTCTCTTCCCGCGCTTTAATCTAACTTTGTTCTCTGTCATCACTAAAGATGTCAAACGAATGAGTCAAATTACAAATAGTCCGACTCATATTGACCCATTTATATACGGTATAACTCTAGCGACTCATACTTTACCCATACCCGACCTAGGTCGACCCGTATTTCTTAAACATTTTCATATTTGACCGGATCATGAGACACTTGTTCCTTATAATTTGTTAAAGAATGATTTTTATTTTCGTGATACCAATCTAGTGAAAAATTTAATATATTTTTTAATTTTTTTTAAACTTGTGGTGTCCCATTTTTTTCACAGGTTAACCAAAAGCCAAAAAAAATATTTTTTTATTTTTATTTTCTATTTTCTTTTCCTCTTTTCCCTTTGAAACTTGGCGGCGGCGACATTACACCTCTTGAACAGTTTTTATATATTTTTTAAATTTTACTTGTCTCTCTTTCTTTTACTTATAAAAGTAAACAAAAAAAAATATGAACTAATATAGTTCGGGTCGCCAAGCCAAGCCCAACCTAATTGATGACTTAATGGATCGAAAATGAGTTCAATTGTGTGACCTATTTTTGATTCATCCGATTCAACTTTAACTTTTTGGATCCATTTTCATTGGGACCTTTAAGAACTTACGATCCGTGTATAACTCATTTGCATAAAATATGAGTTGGAAAACCATCGACTCGTATCGACGGCTCTAATCATCACTAACTCCATCCCCGGCTATTTATCTGGTGATACGTTTGGTCAAAGCTTTCTGCTTTCTTTTCCCCATTAGAACCCTTGCTTTCTTGTCACCTACTTGCTCCATCAAAGAGTAACTACAGTAACTCATTTTCTCCATGCAAGTAATAACAGAGGTTCTATTACTGGGCGACTCTAATCGATTATTGACTTTCTTTTTACAAATTTATTCGACTTCGTTCACAACGTGGGGAGCGTGCTCGACTCTAGTCTTCCGTATATTTAAGATAAGAGCATCTTTTGTGCTTACAGATTATCTTAGTAGAGCTATGTACAAGAACCATTGTCTAGGACACACTTTAATCGTGCTTCAGGAGGGAACCAGATGGTGTAATTAGATTACTCGTTCGAATCCCACAAATTGAATGAAATTGCTCCAAGCTACGTGAGAACTGCTTTCGGTCAAGGACCATCGGCGCGTGCCAGAGGTTTAGACATGACTAATTCATAAGCTCGCATGATGTTTCGTGGGTGCCAAGATAGTTGGGTTCCTTCGTGAAGCAAAAGCAAACGACAAATCTCCAACTATTGGTGTCGGTTAAATGCTTGGATAAACTTTTGAAATAATGACGTAAATGACACTTAAACTTTGACCCAATCTGCAATGTCGTCCATGAACTTTTGATTTGTTTGATGTGGTTATTAAACTTTAGCACATTATTCAATGTGGTCCATGAACTTTTAGTTTATTCAATGTAATCCTTATTTTATATGAAAACGTTTAATGTAATTCTTCCATAAATTTGAGATGAGGGACAATATCAAACATGTACAAATAATTTAGGGACTATATTGAAGAAATTAAAAGTTCATAACTACATTGAATGTTGAGCTAAAGTTCGGGGATCACGTTCGACAAATTAAAAGGCGAGGGATCACATCGTACACTTGATCAAAATTTAGGATCATTTGTGTCGTTTTCCCCTTAGTTTTGCCATGTAAAAACTTAATCGATGCACGTGGTAAATGCGACCATTCACATGCATATATAAAGAAGAATTTTCATTTCTAAGTAAGTCCTTAAAATGTTTCGTCCGTGATCTCGTCTAGACCTTCGATCTCTCGGACATAAAATAAATACAGGGTATTCCCGTTATCAAGAAAAATAAAATATGATTGACAATTGAGGATGCAATGTATTAGAGTATTGGTGCTTTAAAATAATGATCATGTTCGTGGAGTCTGTCGTACCTGTATATCAAACGGGCAAGTGACAAGACAAAGGCTCTGCTCTGGTGGAGAGAAATCTCCCCTCACGTGCGGATATAAATAAGAATATTCATTTCTGAGTAATGCGAAAAACGGTAAGAGATTGCTCGGGCCTCCACGTCATCACCACGCCAATCCATTAATTAGCGGCCTAGACCGCACGCCTCTCCTCAATTCTCTCCGGAAAATCTCAAGACGCTCGACTCTCTCGAGCTCTACGGTTCAGCTCGCGCCGCGCCATGCCGGCCAGCGAGCTCCGTCAGCAGCCGCCGCCGGCTCAGCCGCATCTGCAGCCTTACCAGCAGTCGGACTACGAGAGGGAGGAGGAGGAGTTCGTGTGGACGCAGATAAAGGCGGAGGCCCGGCGCGACGCCGAGTCGGAGCCGGCCCTCGCGAGCTTCCTCTACTCGACGGTCCTCTCCCACTCCTCGCTGGCGCGGTCGATCTCGTTCCACCTCGGCAACAAGCTCTGCTCCTCCACGATGCTGTCGACGCTGCTGTACGACCTCTTCCTCAACGCCTTCTCCTCGGATCACGAGCTGCGCGCCGCCACCGTCGCCGATCTGCGCGCCGCCAGGGCTCGCGACCCGGCCTGCGTGTCGTTCTCGCACTGCCTTCTCAATTACAAGGGGTTTCTGGCTTGTCAGGTTAGGGATTGTGTCGTACCGTTCGTTTGATTGTGATTTCTTGTCTGCGAGAGAAACAGGGACTAGGGGAACATACTGCTTATTCGTGTGTCGTTTGATCGAGGCCGATGATTGTGTTACACTGCTTCTTTTCTTGTTCTATCTCTTGAGTTTACTTTATGAGATTAATCTGATGCTATTTTTCGGATCTTTAATAATGTAAGAATGTCATTTGACCTAAATCTCCTGTTTAAAATAGTGAAGAGAGGGAATGACCTGGATTTTGTTGGCTTATAATAGTGAAAATTCAATGCTAAATGTGGAAATTAAGAGACTACTGCTTCTCGACTGGAATATAATTGGTCTTCTAGATTGAGACGACTGGATTCAAATTACAAAATTTCAAATGAGGTTCTGCATTTGAAGATTGAAGAGTGTGTTGGGTATTATGGGCTGTACCAACATCCTATCTTCTATGATCATATCCATTGTTTGTTGTGTGTAGGAAGGCGATAAGAATAATTCTGCTATTCTTTTGCCCGTGGCTTGGCTTCTGGGCTTCTCCTGATAGTTAATTCGGAGGTTAAACAGTAAGGATACTGACATTGTTGTCTTCTGCTCCTATTAGGCACAACGAGTGGCTCATAAACTGTGGAATCAGTCACGTCGGCCACTAGCACTTGCACTTCAGTCTCGTATATCTGATGTCTTCGCTGTCGACATACATCCAGCCGCTAAAATTGGTAAAGGGGTCTTGTTTGATCACGCGACAGGAGTGGTGGTCGGGGAAACGGCTGTGATTGGGAACAACGTGTCCATTCTACATCATGTTACTCTCGGCGGAACGGGTAAGGCGGGTGGTGATAGGCATCCTAAGATCAGGGATGGGGTCCTGATTGGAGCAGGTGCGACAATACTAGGGAACGTAAACATTGGAGAGGGAGCAAAGATTGGGGCTGGATCAGTTGTGCTGATCGATGTGCCGCCTAGGACAACTGCAGTGGGGAACCCAGCGAGGCTGGTGGGAGGAAAGGAGAAGCCAAAGGAGCATGAGGAAGTTCCCGGAGAGTCCATGGATCATACTTCATTCATTTCCGAGTGGTCAGGTTATATAATTTGACATGTTGGTTTCTTTTTGTATGCATGATGGTTAAGTACGGATGATGGCATGAATTTTACTCACTATGACGCTTTAGTTCTTATGCCTGTTTATGTTGGCTAAGGAACAGTGCAGATCGTGTCGTGAGCCTTGGAATTGCTTCTGTACGTATGTATACCATCAACTCCTTGTATCAATCCCCTGGCTTTAACTGACTATTTTCCTGCTGTTTAGTTGCTGATAAGTGATGGATAGAATCAACTGCAAGAACCAGGTCCTATTCTTTCGTGATATGGGATTATTAGGCGGTCTTAACTCACCGATTATGTCTTATATTTTAAGTATCGCGTTGCTTTGTAGTATTAAGTTGCCGAAATAGAGATTGGGTTGCTTTTGTATGCGTTTTTAACGCAAATTAGCAGATGACTCTAGCTTTGATAGATTGTGCAGAGAACACCATTAGCTCACCCTGCATCACAACACACCCCATCTTGCTCGAATTCATCTAGAGCTGGTCGAAGGCTCTGAGCGAATCTTCTCCTAATTACACCTGAAATCCTGAACTACCGAGGGTTCTGTCTTAATTTCAGCGTGGATATTTGCGATTTTGACCAAGAGTTGATAGAACCGACACTTCGATGTTGGCATGTAGCTTTGGTGGGTAGCTTTTGCGTTCATCGGTAGGCTGGATTTAAGCTGTCATTTTGCTTCTTGAATTTGTCAGTCTTAGGGCCAAATGCCAAGAAAAGCCGAACCTTTTCGCTGAACCTGATTAATCATTAAAAAAATTAATGTTTCATCCCGTGTGGTTCACTTTACTAACATGCACACTAAACCTGACTAATCACGAAAAAGAAATAATAATGTTTCATCCCGCGTGGCTCACTTTACTGACATGCACATTGAACCTGACTAATCACGAAAAAAAGTAATGTTTTTTTGTACATAATACAAGATTTGGCACCGTAAGACATGTGTTTCTGTTGCAAGGGAGCTTTTCCTTTTAGAATGCTCGAGAGATTGTGATAATTATTTTCTCCGCGAGCAATGGTTAAAGCCTTTTATGGGATTTGCCCACTTTCTTTTTGGCCGTCCGACAGAAAATTCTGAAGTGGGCCTTAGAGCTTACAAGTGCGTCGAATCCAGCATGAGAAAATACTCAGTTTTAAAAATGAAAATGGAAATGAAAAAAATGTTTTTTTTTTTTTTGTGGAATGAAATCGATGAAAAAGCCTACATTGATTTAAAACCGTTTCAGGAGAAAAATGTACACGTGGCAAAAAACAAAAGGTAGAAGCTACTTCCTCCAAATTTTCTCAAATATCACCTCTTCACCATTTGACTTTTTATATAATGCAAAACATCATATTCTTTTTTTGCGATTATGCTTATATTCCCATGTCGTGTCGAAGATACTTATTCGTAATTCTTTCGAGCTTAAGGATTTTTCTTCTGTTCTTTTCGAAAATATGGAAGGATAAGTTGCAAGAAACCGATGTGTTAACTCGTCAAGTCAAATCAAGTTAAGAAAAGATGAATGGGGATAAGAAACTCGAGATAATTTTTAGGTTCCGTTTGTTTTGCGAAGGATGAATGATTTGACAAATAATTTGCATTGATTACTTATTTTAAGTATTTCAAAGACATAAAAATTCGTTTTTAGAAAAATATCTTGCAAACCCATTCATCTTACACAAAATATATGGAGCCTTAAATTAAAATTCGATGACCTGATTTCTGAATAGCAAAACTTTAGCATGGAGTGGTTAACTAGTGCGTTGCACTTGTCTTAGACTTTCATTTTTACTCAAAAGAAATAGCATGTTGATTATATAAATCACGGGAGACAGCAAAATTATCAATTCATTTTGGATGGGGACACTATTGCTGACATAATAATCGCAATATGTTATGCTTTCACAAATCATATATTTAGAATCATTTATCGTGAAAAATTGAGAAGCTTAACATAAATGGCGAAACAGAAAGATCCGAGCTTGGTTGCCGGAGCTTGCTGAGGCGTTCGCCATGGAGGAAGCTTTGAAGTGGCTCGTGTCGAAGAGAGAGGTAGCAATTGAGATGGAAATTGACTATGCAGATAATGTTCAAGTGGAGAAGAGACTTTTTCATGGGAGATCGAGACTTGCTTGGTGAACATTCGGGCCCTTATGGCCCAATTCAAAAACATTACTTTGGCCCATTGCAACAATTCAACAAATTCTGTCGCCGACTAGGTTGCCAAAGTATATCGGTTCGATTCTATCCCTAGTAATTGGTTTGTTAATCCCCCAAAACTCTTTGCTTCTTTTTTTCTTTGGACGCTTATTGTAAGAAATATCTTAATTAGTATATGAAATTATTATTTCAACAAAAAAAAAAATAATGGCAGAAAAAATAAATTATTATGTCTAAAGTCTTTCCGTGCGCTAAGGTTCACGAGAAAAATTGACTGGAGGCAAGTGAAACTCTCGACTTAACCATTCTCGGATTAAGATTTAACTGGTTTGAATTTCGTGAGTGTTAAAGCCTTTGCCCGAACTTTGAAAATGTGCTTTCAGCCTTCCCTTCAATAAAAGTAATTGTACCTCTTTGAACATAAGGATATTAAATGTGTCAAAAGTTTCGTACCATGCTCATTTTTACGTCAAAAGTTTTTTTTTTCATATCACTTAAATGCCCCTAAAAAAAAAAGATCATTTTAAGTGTCAACTTTGATTTGGGTTGCCGGAAATTTGACATGGCCATATTTAATTGATTTCTCTGACCGATGTGGCTGGCTGGTGTACCTAGTCTGCATATATACCTTGAACAACATGTTCTACATATTTTACCCCAAATATAAACTCTAAACTGACCATTCATCCAATTTCCCAAATATAAACTCTAATTTGATTTTCCCCCAAAATAAACATCTCCATCTTGCAAATGAAAAGCAGAAACATGACAAGCAGCTCAAATTCGTTTCTACGAAGCGAAGAAGAAGTTGAATATTACTGTGATCGGGAGCTCAACAGCCAAAAGAACGCGTTTGTGAAGGAGATTCTCAAGCTCGAGGAGCTTTTGAACGATGCATGGAGGACTAGAGCTCGGGAGAGCATTGGTACCCCGCAGGTCGTGGTTCCCACGGTTGTTCCGCTGCCTCCGCCTCTGCCTCAACCCGTGACTATGGTCAATGTGCTCGAGAGCAGCACTGACGGCGCGGGTGCTGAGGGAGCGGATCATGCGTTGGGCGCTCTGTCGACACAGGCAAACTGTGCTGCACTGCAGAAGAAAGCTGCCGTCACTGTGGTCGTGGCCGAGGACTATACTCAGCGATTTGAGTCCCGTGACCTTGCGGTAAGGCCACCTCTCAATTTACAAGAATTGCTCTGTGCGACGTGGTTTCAGAAGTCTATTTGGAGTCATTTTTAACATGAAAATGCCAAGTTGGACTAAACTTCTTCCTATAAAAGCCACGTAATATTTTTGACTGGAATTTCTCGCCGGGAGGCATTTAAATGATGGTTCTTTTCTTCGATGTAACACTTAAGTAAGCCGACGAAAACTTTTGGCAATAAAATGGGCAGCGCACGAAATTTTTAGTACATCTATTGTTTCTTTCTACTGTTTATTGTTTCTCGTCGTAAATGAATATGAAAGTTTTGGCTCATTTGGACAGCTCTTGTTCCTGTTATGATCGACTCTACAAAAGAATGAATGTGTTTTGTCCTAGACTTACTTCAACCTCCACCTCCACCTCCACCTCCTATCTACATTCTCCCAACAGCCCTTGTACCCTTTCCCCATCCCGAACCAATCAAGAATCAAAGAAACACAACGAAAAATATTGATCAAGCAAGCGTTAACCGGAAAAGAAGAAGAAGAAGAAAAGATCTGATCCTAACACTCGATTCAATCGGAGTCATCAAGAGCGACGCGAGTCTTTATCGGTTTGAGCTTCAAACCCATGCTCTCGGGAGAGAGAAGCTCAGGAGAGATGCAAGACGGGCTGAGAGGGCTCCTCGGGCTGTCGCTGAACTTGCCTGGCCTGTACAATCCGTACCCCATGAGGAAGTACTCCATGGGGATCAGCATTGCATGTGGCTGCTCTTCTGTCACCATTGATCCACAAGCCTGGACCTGCCCACCGGTTTTGAAAACAGCACCCATTGATAAGGGCATTTCCATCCACAATATCCTCGGAACGTTCATCAACCATAAATCAGAAACGACTAAAAAAAGAAGAGTAAGGGCCTTCATGATGACTCTTATGCAGCAGAACGGAGAAGAGAAGTACCTCAACTAGGGCGCTGTATCTCCTATCCAGCTTCGACATCATATGGATAGCCTCGGAGTGAAAAGTAGAATGCTCACCAACAAATATTAGCGTTCGGCATCTCAGTCTCTTCAATCCACCAGTAATATCGCGTCTTCTGAAAGTAGTTGAAAGGGATACTTGGAATCACTCGAGGAAATAACTTAAAAGGGAAATGGCAGACATGCCAAAGCCTTCCGACATAATCAACAATTTATTTTTTCTGCTTTTACCCGTTAATTGCCTCCAGAAACCTTGAAACGTTTGTACTTTGCCTCTCATCAAGCAACTGAAGACATCAACATGGAAATTATGACAAAGAATACATCATGTGTGCTTGTGTGCGGGAGAGAGAGAGAGATGGGAAACGGTTAAAGAATGGTACTTTTCTACAAGCTCTAACTATGTCTGATTCTGGAACTTCACTGCTTCCTCGAACTTCCTGTTATGATGTAGAAAATTTCACTTTCAGTAGACCAGTAAAAAGGCTATTTTATGACTCAACACGAAATAATACTAGAAAACAAGATGAAAGATCATAACACCTTGCTGAAATACCGCTGGAGCAGGTACTCCTTCACCAATCCACACATGCCGTAGTAATATAGTAGGTTTGCCATAACCTAAAATGTCATAAGTAGCTTTTTATTTACAGGAATTAGCCAACATCCTTAGACTACAATAAGCAGAGGGTTTCAATGGGACCTTATTGTAAAACCATTCACTCCAAGAAGGAGATCTGCATAAAGGTGATACTAATATTAGCCCAAGAACACGCTCCCTATATTTCATCTGCAATAGAAAAGCAAGTCCATGAGCACCATATGTTAAAGTTCCTTATAATTACTTTCATGTGAATACATACAGCAAATAAGGTGAGGATGTAAGCACCGGCAGCGAACCCCATGCACATTACTGCACCGAGCCTAATAAGGAGATAAGCTTTGATCAGCAACAAAATCATAAATATGGAAGGAAGAAGATGCCAAATAGTATAACAGGTCATAGCCCAGAAATACCCTTCTATGTCTCTGGCTATAACTAGCAATAACTAATCAGGCTAACAAATGTTGACCAACCCCAAACACTGAAAGATTATTCAGTGTTCCGCTATTAAGATAGAATGAAAGCAGCAAAGAGCGTCACCCTTAATTACCTAAAATAATTTAGGATCTCGATAATCTGATCAGCTAAACCATCTAGAGAAGGTACAGGATCATCTGGACAAAGTGTAGCAGCTCCCAACTGCAAGAACACTTGTGGCAGTCCAAATTAAGGGAATCAAGTTAATAATGGCACTAAGAAATTCAGCAAAATCCGTATATTAGATAGAGCAAATGAAGTTAAATAATGAACATTTCATCTTCCAAATCAATAAATTGACAGACCTCGTGTCCAGGAGGGCTTATATGATAGACACAAAAGTTGTGGAGAAGCAAAGAAGCTGCTTCAGGACAAAAGAACAATCCCTGGAAACAGGACATATCTGAAACAGAAAATCCACGAAAACAAAAGCTTATTAAGGAAAGAGAAATTTCAATGATTGCATATAAACACCTTCTGAAGCATAACTGCAAAAGAAGAAAATAAATGCTACAAGCATAACATGGACTCAGGAAAACTTCTGCAACAAAATGTATCCTGGATGTTGCACTAAAAATGGTGATATCTTAAAACTTACAAGGTACCAAACAAATTCACTAGAATTAATAGATAAGAAAACGAGGGATCCACTCAGGAAAACAGGGAAAGCGACTCATTAGCACAATATCAAGACACGAACGTCTACGTGCTGCACCAGTATCATGGGTGCATCCCAGACCAAAATGTTACGTAAATAACAAGCATTGGGAAACCAAAGCGGCACCTCATCTTTACTCTTGACACTTGACGAACGGGGCTAATTTTCTAAAAAGAGGTAAGATAATGTCTAGATTAAAACAAATGAAACAAGGAAAAAACACATTGATTAAATGACACTTACAATTAAGAGCTAAATCGGGATAGGTGATTAATGCTGGCTTATCTGGATCTCCATATACTATAACAGAGACTGAACCGGAACCAGTTCGGATAAGATGTTCCTGGTAAAAGACAAATAAAATTGCCTGTTAAGAGCCGAACATAGAAAAACCATTACAAGTTATAGAACCAAACAAAAGTTTGTAGAGGAATTGCTCAACAGATAAAATGTCACTTCCGTTTAGCATGACAACAAGAAAATTTTCAACCACCACCATTTCATGTTCTCTAATCTGTAAATTAACTTCAGTAAACTTCAAGTCAGTGCACCACACTGATCTGAACTCCTCACGTAAGAAAGAATTCTCTTTTGTCCATTTTGCCGGCCCTGTATACAAGGGCTCCCTACATAGTACATGCAATTATATGGTATAGCATCCATGTATTAACTTAGAAGAAACAGCTGGCACAAATTGTAGGTGTAAATTTCAATCATCGTTAGTGAGAAAGACGATAAAAAACAGACATGAATTAGAAAAAACAAAGACAATGCAAGACAAGGAAAGCATCACTTCGGGCTTCAACTCACAATGACTGAACTAGAAAAACGAACGCATAAAAAAATCCACATGGAAATCATCAAACATTAAGCCAGGTATCCCATAGATCAAAGCACAACAGCTAGGCCTGATAGATTAATAAAGCAAGTCATCACACCAGTGGATCAAGGAACATAAAATCCAAACATGAATAAGGCATCTAAAGTAGACCACTTTAGCATAAAAAGAGAATGTTCAATGGTACAAATGCAAAAAAAAAAAACACCAATGAAAAGAGGTAAAAATAAGTCCAGACTCAGATCAGAAGCAAGCTCCGAAATGGCTATGGCAGATATCAACATCGATAAAAGCATGAGAAAAATACCAACACAGTGGAAAGAGTAGAATCCAAATGTACATCTACGAACGAAGAAATCCTCCATTCTAGTCAATGAAAAGGAAGAAACACAAAGCATTGCTTCAATCTCACGACTTGAGGTAGGGAAGAAGAACAAAAGGATAACAAGCTTACTAAGCGTGGACTTTTCCTCTCATTCGGTTAACAAAGCGTTAAAAGGACAAAAATTCCAGGCTTTGTACATCTCTTTCCTACCATATTCAGCAATCAAACATGGCAAAGACCAGCAATTCCAGATGCAGCCCCAAAGTCTCGCTTTTCGACAAAGCTCGCGTCACCCAAGAAGGGAAAGAACAGAAACATTCGAAGCGACCCACTAGGAATCAAGATTTCAGACGAAGGAAATGCAGGATCGCCACGACACTCGATTCGACAACAGACTGAAAATCGAAAACCCATTTCCGAAAACATTCGCGAGTTCGGGACAAAGATGATACCTTTCCACCGAGATAGATCTTCTCCACATCAACGGAAACGGATTCGTTTGACTCTCCCATGACCCTGGGAGGCCCTCTCCCCCTCTCTGTTCGACCCCAAGAACCCAACAACGAATCTCTCTCCCCTCTCTCTCCCCCGGCGTATGAAGTTTCTCCTTCAAGAAATATTTTCGCCTTCTCTTCAGCGACTTTATACACCCACTCTCTCTCTCTCTCTCTCTCTCTCTCTCTAGAAATGCTGCAGAGAATTAACCGGCGATTTTATGCGTCCCTCCCTCCACCGACGATCGAAATGACCTCGATGCAGACCGAAATTACGGCATCCGCCCCCACCTCGTCATTTTTTTCAACTGTCGTTTTATTTTTTCCTCGTTTCCTGAATAATATGGATATCCAGTTGTTTGGGAAGACGAAGGCGACCAATCAAGGGGAAACATTTGCGGTTGACCACGGGTCAGAATCTTTTCTTGCTCTGTTGCTCACGTCCAAACAAGGCAGGAAAGTCACTCCTTCCTCCTTCGAATTCAATTACCATAAGTATTGCCTTTAGTAACTCCATTTAAATTCTTGCTAAAGATTGGTTTTTTGTCACCTTTACTTGCTTTCCAATTCGCAAAAAATTCGGACAACGCGATCAATCTGGCCCCTACATTTTCTTTTCATCCGCAAATTATACCCCGAGAATGAAATCGAGTGCCTTGTACAATTAAAAAGAAAGCATAATCATTTACATGCCTAATAAAAGGTACGAGACTTGTCGAGTGGGTATTTTATAATCTCGCAATGACTTCTTAAACAAGAAATCTTAAAAATTTCTCGAGAATTTATCAAATTTGACATGGTAGTGGGAAGAGCATTAACGCTTTAACCGATGATTTCCCAAGTTGATTATAGAAAGGTGGGCAGGTGTTCGGTTTATCAAATCTAATGAAGGAACAAGGATCTCTCAACAAACAGTAGTTACAAGAATTCTCTATTTTATGGGTCATTTTAGCTGGTGGGTGTTTTTTTTTTTTTTTTTGAGACATATGGAGGGTCCTCACGTTTTCCTTACAACTTTTGACTGGAGCAAATGATGGAGTTGGGCATGCCCTATCATTAGGTTTGACGTAATGCGGTTGTCTTTTTCCTTTTATTCTCTATTTTATTTGTTCTAGATTGGTAAAATTATAGCCATTGGAATTTTATTTTTTTTTTGCCTTGGTTTGTACATCTGTCATTGGATGCCCCTTTGAGGTGGGGCCCAGTGTGTGGCCCACTTCCCCTTATTCTCATGACACTTGCACAAGTCTTGGTTGGGCCTGAAGCAATAGTCCCCAAAATTGGAGAGTTTTGCTGGACTCAGAGCAGGGCAAAACAAGCCGACAGGGTCGAGAGCGGTCCGGATCGAACTGCACTGAATCGATGGCGCCGGTCCAGTTTTCAATTTCATAAAATTGTGATCCTTTACTGTCGGTTTGATTCTCGAATCCGGAGATGGAACCTCCCACCCAGTTTAACTATTTTTTTTCACTTTAATTTTATGATTAATATCACGAAAAATCTCTAAATGATAAATATATCATAAATTTATTAAATTTTTTTATAACCAAAAATTTCAAACCGATATACTTATGATAAATTTACTCCAAACCGGTAACACGTGATAACTTTACAAGTATATCAATTTTAAATTTTTTATGGTATTAATCCAATTTAACGGAGGATAAATGTGTCACGGGTATATCGTTTATGATTTTTCATGGTAAAAAAATTTAGTTTAGGAAAAATTTATCACATATGTGCTTGGTTTAAGATTTTAGATAGTCAAAAAAATAGTTTTGAGTAAATGTGTCATAAGTGCACCAATTTGGATTTTTTGGGGTAAAAAAATAGTTTGAGGTAAATTTATCACGGGTGTATCGGTTTGATATTTTTCATGGTATTAACCCATAATTTTATTTCTTAAAACATTTAAAGAAACCCATTTTAACTCTTAATTATTAGGAAATAGGTGAATACATGTTTCAAGCATAGGTAACATGTTATACTAACGCGTCCATGAACTAGACCCGATCAATTTCAAGCACCTCCGATCCGTTCCAATCCCTTGTTTAGGGATGGGACCGGACCAAATTGGGAACCGATCATTCCTAATTTTGCTTGCCTTTCGTATAAATCCCATAGAAATGTAGCACGAAGGAATTAATCATATGCTTAGATAGGAATTGGAGGGATGATTGTGTTGCTAAGATTTGCCAAATGTGATCTCCATTGTTTTTTTTTAGGGTTAATATCACGAAAAACCTCAAATTGGTACACTTATGATAAATTTACCTCAAATTATTTTTTTTACCACGAAAAACTTAAACTGGTACACTTATGACAAATTTATCCCAAACTATTTTTTTTACCATAAAAAATCTTAAACTAGTATATCCGTGATAAATTTACCCTAAACCAATTTTTTTTACCACAAAAAATCCCAAATTGATACACCTATGACAAATTGATCCTTCATTAAGTTTGGTTAATATCACAAAAAATTTCAAATTGATACATCCGTGCCAAACATAGGGTAAAAATCCTAAACTTGTATAAATACGAACACGGACACGTGTCATCTAACTCAGTAATTTGACGGTTAACTTTAACGAAAACTAACGAAGGATATATTTATTACGGGTGTACCGATTTAGGGTAAATTTGTCATAAGTGTACGAGTTTGAAATTTTTTATGGTCAAAAAAATGGTTTAGAATAAATTTGTCATAGATGTATCAATTTATAGTTTTATGTGGTACTAATCCTTTTTTCTGTTGCTTCAGTGCTCTAGGTGCTCCTGAGTTCGGAGACCCTATCCAGTGGATCGCATTCGTCTCGAGCGAGATTCATGTGAACAAGTACGATCAATTGGGTTTATGTGTATTGTTTAATGTAACAAATGTTCATTCTAAAAATGGTGAGCCATTATCTCAAAGAGAGAGCAAATTAATCATTTCGTCTTTCGAAGCTAAGTTCATTAAAATGGTTTGCTTAAAAATGGGAATTGGGATTAAACGAACATATGGATAAGGCTCCGGAGGGTACAAGAGAATATGCCTCTTTTTCGTTTTGTGCTTTGTCTTCGAAATAATCGGGTCCCATCAACTCCGTTTGTTTTGTAAAAAAATAAATGATTTGAAAAATATCTTCTCGAGAACATAACTCGAGTCTTGACTATTTTCTTGTACCTTCCTCTACGTACTTTACTATAAGTACAAATTGTAACTCGCTAGTAATAAATATGGCAAAAGAAACTTCTGTGATTATTGTGATAACGGATTGCAAATATAATATCGATGATGCAAACTAATGCGTGCTAAATCTTGAATTTATCAGCTAAGCATATAAGTATTCTTGAAATTTAAAGAAGAGGGCTCCGTTTATTTCACATAAATTAAAACTAATTCAGATAATATTTTCTCAAAAATAATCGCTCGTGTCACTTACGTCAATGAAAAACGTCTTCATTATGGACAATAACTTATGTCTAAAATATTTTTACGAATGGTGAAACTTTTGTTTTCCATTCATTCACTTTAATAAGCTACACAAGCAATCAATTTTTAGAGAAATGTTGTTCAAATTATTCATCCATCGCGAAACGGATGGAGCCTAGTGTTGTTGCGCGAACGATTATTCGTTATGCTTTAGTTAGTGCAAAGACAAATGTCTAACTTCCCACCAAGAAGTATGAGCTGACCACATAATCAATTCAAAACCAACCCTCAATAATTTATTAAAGGATAATTGAGAAGACGAACTCTCGGAGCAGATAATATTCTCTTTGCCACATAATTAATTAAGCTTACCGTCCGACCGAAAAGAAATAGCTCAGCAAGAAAGTTGCCGGTGAAAGTGGATGAACCGATCAATGTCCGGATGCGCCCAGGTGGATATCCTGACCAGAATCTTTTGTACCGTCTAAAGCATCGATCCAATCATGTACCATCGTGTCACTATTAGCTTAGGACTCTCGTTATCTTGATCGCACAGTGTCTTGAATTAGAAATACTTCGCCGACAAGTCGGTTAAAAAATACTGTGCAAAGCACGTATTGACGATATAAGAGCCAAAACGATAATTGATAATTCATTCTATACAACCTATCCGACGGTAGCAATCCAAAAAATGACGTAAAATCTACCTTCCCATCATCATTCTCTAAATTGAGAGAAAATTTTTTTTTCCATTTATCCTAAAAAATACCCTCAAATTTTACGTTTCATAATTCGGACGTTGAGGTCTTTACTCAGGTCCAAATTCATTATCATTACATTTTTTTGAGATCAAGTAAATTGACAATCAACATCGCGACTTGAACTATAAGTTAAAAGGATAAGCATAGCAAAAAATTGGAAAAAAAAAATCCATGTTGGTAAAATTTCGATCGTGTGCTGATACGAAAACATGACCAGTAACTTGCTTGTCAAGTAAACTCGTACCAACACTATTAGAAACTTACCAACAGTCCAGTAAAATTATTGACACAAAAAAAAAAGACCACCTTTTATTTATAATCGACAAGTGGCAGACTATATTAGATAATAGACGAGTTTGGTGAACATAAGTCATCGATGAGCATAACATCGATAACTTGAAGAGAATCAATAACTCTTTTTGATAGCGTTACCAACAACAACCATTAGTCATTGACGAAAACCCTCCCTGGGTTGAAGCCAACGACATCGACATGCAACTGTCTAATAGCGGTATTTTTGGAACTTTTGGTTTATACGTGTTGCTAGATAATATAAGATCGTGTAACTTCTTGTAACCGCATATAGGATTAGGAAGTTATTTTTTCTTTCAAATTCAGTAACATGTAACCGCCATATGTCAAGATCGGTAGAGGGTTATAAATACATAGGGTCTCTTGTAAATCTCTCAATCTGTAAATCTCTCAATCAATAATAAAACTCAACGTTTTTAGTAAATTTATCTTTCTCTTTACTTTTTCACAGTTCCATCATTTACTTTCCCATCCAAAATCCACAGAGGGCCATTCGCAACCTTTATCAATTCTCACTGATCGACATCTATGTATTCAACTTCGGTAGAACATCTTTTTGGATATATTGAAATGTATTCAATTCCAGTGAAATAGAAATAAATCAATAATCGATGATTTATTTTTGGAACAAGTACATTATAAGTCCTAAAACTTATCATGAAAGTACAATTGAATTATAGAACTTTTAAAAAGCACAATCAATCCATAACACTTATTGAATTGGTGCAATTAATTTCTTCAATTAACTCCGTCCAATTTTTCTACGAAAAATTGTCATGGTTTTTTTTATTTTTTATTTTCTCCCTCTTACGTGGCGATGATGTGGCTAAAACATAAAATATAATATTAACATAACATCGTTTTGATCAAAATTTGATAGCCCTCGCAGTTGCACTTGTGTTGTCTTTTTTTTTTTTTAGCTTATTTTTTAATCTTTGAATATTACGTGAAATTTTTAATTAATTTTTGTCTCTTTTATTACTAAATTGGATCCTTCGGCGAGTCACGTAAACGCCATGTAAGAGTTCAAGTGACGCTCACCATAGTTGGCACTCAAATAATCATTTTTCAAAAAAATTGACACTTAACTAATTAAAAAAAATATTGACACCAAAGTGAGCCCGCACACAAATATTATGTCTTTTTTCCTAATAAATAACCAATGTAAAATATTTTCATTATTAACAAAAACTTATGCCTTAATATTTTCGTAGACGGTGAAAATATTTCTCCTCCATTCTTTTTTATATGCCATATAAGCGATCGTTTTCGGAAAAATATTTTCCAAAATTTTCATTTTTCGCTAAACAAATGGAGCCCAATGCTTCAACACGCGAGGGTGGGGAGGGGCCGGCAAAGGTCGCCGAGCCCCGGCCAGTGGTCGGCGGCCCCCGCCAATGGCTGGCGAGGTCAAGCCTGGGCTAGCAGCTGTTCTGGCTTGGGATGGGTCGGTGAAAAGCTGGCTTCTTGGGACACATACTGGTAGAGATTAAACGACTTGAGCGTGTCCAACATCGAAGGAGATCTGGTCAAGAAAGGCATCTCGTTATCGCTTTCCCCGCTCTTGTTCTTGCCCAAGCTCGGGGTTTTGCTGCAAGAACCCATAATGGGTCTCCGTTTCAGCGGTTTTGCCAAAAGGGTCGTTGGGTTCTTGGGATCTGTAGCTGTACAAGCTAACGGACTTGAGCCTCCGCCGCATTGATGGAGATCTGGCGAACATTTGGGGTTTTGGGCTCTCCTCGTGCTGCTGCTGCTGATGTTGTTGTTGGTGTGGCTCCTGTTCTTCTTCCTTGGGCTTGTGGGTGCTCAGGCTCGCGGTGATGAAAACGCTGGGTGGGAACCACCTCGTAATGGTCGCCCAGATTGACGGCGGCTCGGCGAACCCCTCGACCATCCCCCATCTTCACCGGCACTAAAGTCATCATTTTTTATCCGATTTGATATTTAAGTAATAAAAAAAATATTAAAATCGAAGTAGCGCTAGTATATAAATATTAACAAATGAAATGTCTTTTTGCGCTATTTATTCTAAGCAAAACATGCTAGCGTTTCTAGGAAAATACTTTCCAAATTATTCGTTTTTCGCTAAATAAAAGGGCCTTAGACTTTGATTTAGAGGGAGGTTCTATCTCAGAGTTATGCATTGCTCGATGCATATGCAAATGAAACGCAGCGACAGTTGATACTCTCAATACTCTCATAGCAATTCTAATTGCTCTGTTAGCAGAAAAGCAAAACCTATTCTGCTCTAAATTAGTGCAGCCTTAAGGATACAGAGTAAAACGCCGAATCAAGAATTGCAAAGGAAAATGCAGAGAGAGAGAGAGAGTAAAACGTGAATCTTACTGGCCACAAATGTATGCGAAGGTGTTGTAATAGTTTTCTTAATGTGGGCTTATATTAATTAAAATTGATATTTATTGTTTAACGGGATTAGTCTAATAAGGTAAGATGTAAAAATTCTTAATCGAGTTGAATATGGGGATGACTAGTATGAGCTAAGTTAGGCCCACTGTATGATAAAAGGGCCTTCGGCAAAAGTTTTATAAATGGAGCTCATGACCCAGCCTCTAACCCTCGAACGCGCAACTCATCTCACATAAAGAAGAAACACCTGTTTGGTGAGGGGCACTCCCATTCGGCCAGTGTCCCAAAGAAGGGATAGAGGGGAGTTGAATTCGAGTCGCCGCCATTCCGTCTCAAGCTCGATCGGTTACAAATTAGGTGCGCTAATCTTTATGATTCTGGTTATACACACCTTGGGAAGTGTCATTTTTATGGCTTACAGGTCGAACTCACCTAATGGCTTAAAGACTCAGCTGACCGCGCAAACTTCACGAAACCCCTGAGCCGGCACGGCGATTGGACCGCCTTGGAACAACTTTCATTAACAGAACAACTCAAACAGGAGGGCAGATAATCGGGTCATTAAGTTTCGAACGAGAAGCCCCGCGAAAGTTGCTGAAAGAGGTAGCACCTTTAACA
Source organism: Rhodamnia rubescens (assembly GCA_021437795.1). Taxonomy (NCBI): domain Eukaryota; kingdom Viridiplantae; phylum Streptophyta; class Magnoliopsida; order Myrtales; family Myrtaceae; genus Rhodamnia; species Rhodamnia rubescens. Next base: position 2,546,634 of record JAILYA010000039.1, read on the forward strand.
ACATGTAGCATCGGCATGCTTCTCGCTTCAACGGGAAATTTTGTCCAACAGATCATGCACAAGCGCAACAACTAACAAGAAGTGCCTGCGGAAGAAGACGGAAGGAAATACAAATGACAAGTAATGATTTTTCTTGTGCCAAGTGGACTTGAAGTGGGTGCCGTCCCTGCGACAAGTAGACTTGAAGTGGCCAATCAGAATCAGCGGAACACGTAACCCCAATTTCTCCGAATCTACTACTACAGTCAGTCGCGCTCTCTCGTTCCCCGTCCCTGGCACGACTCACTCGAGTGTCGAGCACCATCAAGCTCCCCTCTTTCTCTCGACCAAAGGCTTCCTCGAATCGGGAAAATCCCAGAGCTACTGCCTTCATACTTCCTAAGAGACATGGCGAAGATCGACGCTGCATCTATAGCGGTACTATGCCTGATTCTCGTATCGACATGGGTGCCCACCGCGGTGGGCGTCAAGAAACCGGCTTCGGCCGCCCGGAAGGAAGACGTCCCGTTCATAAAGTGCCAAGTATGCGAGAAGCTCGCGTCCCAGCTGTATCGCCTGGTGCAGAAGAAGCAAGCTCAGATCTCTCCCAAAAAGGTACCGACTTTGTTCTTTCTGGTTGCTGGGGTTGCTGCCTCGCGGAATGCGGAGATGGGACTGATTGTTGTTCGGATTGGCACTTGATTGACTTTTTGGGATTTTTGTTGGTGATTGGTAGATCTCGGAGTATGAAGTGATTGAGATCGCCGAGAACATTTGTAATTTGAAGAAGGAGGAAGCTGATTGGATTCTCAAGATTGATATTGTCGAGCAAGGGGATAAATTGGAGGTATGGTCGTTAATGCAGATACTTGGTTGGCGTTCCTCTCTCTGCTGTTTATGCAAGTTTCAGTTTTTCTAATATCTGTATATACATGTGGACAATAGACTAGCACTAGGACTGACGGAAGAAGATTGGCAAGATTATTTGTCGTCATTCCCGAGAAATTTCCTTGAAGTTAGAACAAAGGCCGCTGCGAAATAGACTCCATTCTGCTATGGGGCTGGTTGGCACTCGAGGGAAAAGCACAAATGCCCGAGTCATTTGGTGGTCTGTGGTACATGTATAGGCGCAACGCGGGATTAACTGTAATTTGAACAATTTATGAGTGGGTGGATGTTGCATGTTAGAACTAGAAGTCATCCTGTCATTCGCGTAGAGGAAAATTGATATAACAATCAACCCGTTTTATTCTGTGCTTTTCTGTGTTCTTGCCAGTTTGTTTTAGTCGCGAGCTTCATCATAAATGCGGGTAGTTCAACGAACTAATATAGTGCAAACAATGTCGATTTGCTTCTTTCTTTGCATGCCAATATAGTAGACAGAGAGAGTGTTGTGAATAACAACAACATTGTCATCTCTGTTTCATCTATTTCAGCTTGTAGACCAAGATACTGAAGGGATATGCAATTCCGAGTGCAAGACTATCGAAAGAGCTTGTCAAGAGGTTAGACCTTGGCGCTCTATGTACTCATTACTCAAGTCATTGTTTCATACGGATTATTGCTTTGGTGGCATCTTGTCAATCAAATTTAATCTACCTATTTGGCATATGTGATCTTGCACAAAAATAGTTTCCCTGTCCCTTGCCTTTTATATTAATGTGGAAGATAGCTGGATGAACTTCCTTTGTTCTTTTCAGTTATTGGATTACTGTGCGGAAAATCATGCTATTGAAGCATTTTTGGGGCTTTCACTTCTGAATCACACTAGACCCTATACCAACATTAAAATTGTTCCCTCAACTGGAAAATGCAGGTCATGGGTTACTCTGATACTGATGTTGCTGAGTATTTATATAACTCCAAGCCCCAAATTGATTCACTAGTTGATTTTCTCTGTAAAGACCTCAGTAGAGCATGCAGTTCCAAGCCCCCTCCACTCCCTAAGGTACTTTTTCTTTTATCTTAGCTATTTGAACAAACAATGTTCGATGTTTTACTCTTTTTTTTTTGGGTAAGGTTTTTTTTTTTTGGTAAGGATGTTTTACTCTTTTGTCTCTTGCTTTCTGTGTTAATCTTCTGGCTTAGCAAATGAAACAATATCTGTTGACATCCTGTTCTTCCTTTATTTGATAAATCACATAGATAACCCAGACCTTTAGATATGAATGTCAATCACCTGAACAATTAGACTGAAGTTTCCGAGGGTCCAGTCTCACATATGCTAGTTTAGTGTAGAAGACCACTGGGCCTACATAACTGAAGAACCACATTCTCATATATTCCGTAACTATTCGCAAAACATGGTGCGGTGATTTCAATAGAGTGGATGGTCATCATTCTTGTGCAATTTTACTGCTCCCCAAGGACGATGCTGTCATGAGATCGTTCTTAAGTTATAGCCCCATCATGTGGAGACTAATAAGTTGAGAATTAAGGTGGGATGGGGATCTATGGGGAATTGACCAAGCCAGTATGCCCTTGATTGAAGACTAGCCTGATTATGATAATTTCCTATTCTTTCCACTACTCATGTTCACTTAGTAAAGTCATAACTAGGCCAAACCTGTATATATCTGATGACATTAGACTTTCCTCCATACAAAACCTGATTCTATCATTAGTTATCAATGGCCGTATATGGTTGAGATTGAGAACATAGTGGTGAGAAAAAAATGGAGTGAGCAATATTTGAATAACCTTTTCTGAAAATGCAGAACTTCAGTGGTTAGGCCTATGAAGATAGATGAACTCCAACAAAATGAATGGATTTGTCCATACCTTCCCCTACTTGTTTTGTCTTGCTCCTTGCAAGAAGCACTCTGCTTTTCAATTGCCTTGTCAACATCATTGCACATTATAAGATCACGAGGACATTGATAAACATATGTACTAGAGTGCACATTGACTCATGCTCCTCTCAAACAGTCATGATTGATTGGTACTACTATCTTGGAGCTTATCCCAAAATATAGGACCTCTAGTTTGGTTGCAAACTGATCCTTGGCTAGGATTTCACATATTCATCCCCAATTTCATGCAATAGGGTAGGACTCCCGGAGAAGCTTTTATGCCCAAACCGGCTAAGGATGCTGAAATGGAGAAGATCTTGAGATCGATGGAGGTAATATTTTCCACTTCCTGAAGTCATTGGCAATGTTTCCCTTATACCATATTCAGAAATATCTTCTCTACAGGGAATGCCGGGAGCACCCAGCATGAAGATGTACTCAAGGGACGAATTGATGAACAAAAACTTCGGTGAGGAAGACGACGACGAAGAAGATGAAGATGAGGATGCACACTTCCCCTCAAAATTGGTATGCAGATCTTCAAAAAAGTCCTCTTCCTTTTGCATCCCAAGAAAGACAATGTTTATGCTTATATCTTGAACCATCTCTTTTCCAGGGAAAAGTTTTGAGAGAGAAGGAGAGCAGAAAGGGCGATTGGAAGCAGAAACTAACAGAAGGCATCAAAACTACCGGGGAAGTGCTAAAGGGACATGCAGACAAAGTCTCACTGCAATTACGAAAGTGGTGGAGAGGAGTCAGAAGCCCAGACTCGAAGAAAAATTCAAAGACCGGCAAGTCAGAACTTTAATGCCCAAATATCAGACCTTTGAAGAAACCAATACTTGAGCCTTGAGGGTATAATCTTCATGGTCCGGCTGCTGTATCGGTATATAGTTTGCAAGGCCCTTGAGGGCGGAAGATTCGAGCTGTTCCAAGAGGCTGAGAGTTCAGTAACACCCTTAAACTGGTTCGGTTTCCTTCAGTACTAACATGGAACAAAAGTGGGGAATTTTGATCTTGTTGCGACAGCCTCTTGAATTTTGGACATCTTTATAGAACTCCTCAAAGAATTGTTCAGTCACTAAAACATGCGGTCACTCTGTTCTGTGTTTTCCATAAGAGCTCTTTGCAACTTAGGACAGCTTCATGTCAAGAGTTCTTATACCGTCGACCGGCGGTCATGCATTTCTGTGTTTTTTTTTTTTTAAATGGGGGGATTAAGATTTACATGACAGTGGGAAAAAAACGAATAACATCTACACATGCAAAAGACGAATTTTAAAGTTTTCAACTTCATTTTGAAAAATAGGAAATTGGTTACTGTTAAAATACAAAAGTACACCTCGGATGTATCTAAAGAAATTTCTCATGGGAACATTTTAATGTATATAGCTTATGAGCTCAAGACAATATGAATGTGATGCTATCCCTTTATATATATTCTGTTTTCCAGTGGACCCATTAACAAGGAACTTTGGTCTCTGTCCCTGCAACAGGGGGTCTGCTGCGAGAGTTGCTGGGCTGTTGTTTAGATCTTTTAAAATATTATTGAAAATTGACTCCGCCGGCGCCGGTTGTACTAGGTAAGACTGCCGGCGTCCACGTCAGCTTTTTCCGGCCAAATTTGGCGGATGGACCTAATTGACAAGATTAAAAGGTTTAGGAATGAATTGATAAAAGTGCAATGGGTTTTAGATTCTTTAGACAATCTTTCCAAGACTTCCATGTGACTTATCATGTTTCACGTTTATGATCACGTGACCATGACCCCCATCTTGAGGTTAGATTAGGAGGGAGGTGACTCCTCCCAAAGTTTTCTAGTCTTCACGTCTGATGGCTGGTCTATTGATTGGAGATCCCAGCTTCATCTCCCTCGTACACAAAATTTGGTGCGGCCCGTGAAATGACTCGCTTCATCCCGCCGAAACCAACCATATAATTTCGTATGAGCGATACGAAACGGGGATCAGTCAAGTCATCGTCTTCTTTTAGGGAAGCGAATTCGAGTTGGAGAAAGTTGTCAAGCATGGATGGCGAAACACTTGTTCGATGGTTAAGACCAGAAGAACTGTAACATGGCAGTGTGAAAAGGGTCAGGGGTCACTGGCGTCGGTGAATAACCTGGAGAGTAGTTATGTGGCTCTGAGTTAAGATCTCCCAAAATTCTTCTTTTTGATCGTTTCTGTGAGCACAAATTCAAGAATGGACCGGCAGGCAGCCTAGCTACCAATTAAGTCATTATCTACTGCAGGAGCGGCAAAAGAAGGCAATAATAAATTCGAAAGTTGTGGGTCAATAGCGTCGTGAATCACATGCAGGAGGATCAAGATAAAATGGCGGGGACATCTGGAGCGATCGCATTGGATTACCTGGAGAAATATCCACGTGAGAGCAGCATCGAGCTCTGCTCTGTTCTCTCGACTGGAGCTTCTTTGAATCACGAAAATCTCACAAGCTCTTCGGAGACATGGCGAAGAACAACAGCGCCGCATCTACCGTGGTATTATTATGCCTGTTCCTCGTGTCAGCTTCGGTGCCCACCTCGGAGTGCTTCGAGAGACCAGCTCCGGTCCCCGCCCCGGAGGAAGACGTCCGGCTCATAAAGTGCGGAGCCTGCAAGGAGGTTGCGAAGCAGCTGTATAGCCAGGCGCAGGACAAGCCAGCTCAGATCCCTCCCCAAGAGGTGCGGACTTGGTTTTTTTTTCTTCCTGGTGCAGGAGTTGCTGCTTAAGCGAATTGCGGAGCGGCGCTTTGGTTCTTGTTTGGATTAGCATTTGATTGATTTTCGGGGCTTTTGCTGGTGATCGGGCAGATCACGGAGGAAGAAGTAGTTCAGATCACCAAGAAGACCTGTCATTTGGAGGAGGAAGCTGATTCGACTTGCCAGATTGATACTGTTGAACAAGGGGATAAATTGAAGGTATAGCCGGTTAATGCCGATACTTGGTGTTCTTTATTTAGCTAAGATATCAGCATGTACATGTGGACTGGCTCTAGGACTAGCCCAAGGAGATTGGCAAGATTACTTGTTGTCCTTGCCATAGAAATTTCCTTGAAGTGAAAACTATGGCTGCTGCGAAATAGACTCCGTTGATTTACAGGGCTTGTTGGCACCTCGATGAAAAAACGCGTACCCGATCACCCGAGCTATGAGATGGTCGTTGCTACATGTGTATGAGCGAAGCGGGACTAGCCGTTACCTGAAGAGGGTACTAGGCTGTGGATGTTGCATGTTAGAACTAGTAGTCATTCTGTCGTTCACATTAGAGAGAAACTGATGTACCGGTCCACACATTATGTTTTATTTATGCTTTTATATGTTCTTCTCGGTTTGTTTTGGTCGCGAGATTTGCTCGACGAACAAATATAGTTCAAACAATGTCGATGCACTGCTTTCTTTTGCATGCCGATATGTTGACACGGAGAGTTTTGTGCATAAACAACAATGTTTTCTCAGCTCTGTTTCTTCTATTTCAGTTTGCAGACCAAGATACAGAAGGGATATGCGATGCCGAGTGCAAGACTGTGCAGGAAGCTTGTAATGAGGTGAGATTTTGGTGCTCTCTACCTACTACTTAATCAAGTCATTCTCGCTTCGGCGGCATCTTGTCAATCAAACTGAATCAACCCATTTGGCCTATGTGATCTTGAACACAAATAGTTTCGCTGCCCTTGCCTTAATATCGACGGAAGTACCGCTGGACGGAACTTCCTCTGCTCTTTTCAGTAATTGGATCACTCTGTGTGGAAACTCATGCTGTCGATGCATTTTCGGTGCTTCCACTTCTGATCGCGCTAGACACTCAGATCCACACTAAAAACTGTTCCTTCGAACTGGAAAGTGCAGGTCATGGAGGATGCTGATCTTGTTTCTGACTTTCTAAATGAACCCGACCCCTACCTTGATGGAATCGTGCATTATGTCTGTAAAAACGTCACTACGCCATGCAAGTCCAAGCACTCTCCAGCTGCTGAGGTACATTTCTATCGTGCTTTCTGGGACTCAATTTCATGGTATCGGCTACACGAACAAACTTGTGTTGGACGTTTTACTTTCTTAGTCTCTCGCTCTCCCTGCTAATTGTCCGGCTTAGCTTATGAAACAACCATTACGATGACATCCGGTTCTACCATTATTCGACAGATCACGTAGATTACCCAGAGCTTTGACAGAAGTATCTGAGAGTCCAGTCTCATATGTATGCTAGCTTAGTACAGAGAAGTAGTAGAGCTACATCTATGGTGAATAACTGAAGAACCACATTCAATAACTGATCTAGGGGAATCGACTAAGTAACAATGCTGACGATGGGAGATTAGCCCTGCCCTGTTATGATATATTCCTACACTTTATTCGACAGATGACGTAGATAACCCATAGCTTTCGAGCGAATGTCGATCGCCTTAAAAATTAGACAAAGTATCTGGGTCCAGTCTCATATGTATGCTAGTTTAGTGCAGAGAAGTAGTAGAGCTACATCTATGGTAAATAACTGAAGAACCACATTCAATAACTGATCTACGGAAATCGACCAAGCAACAATGCCGACGACAGGAGATTAGCCCTGCCCTGTTATGATATATTCCTACACTTTTCCGTGACTTCTGCCTGCACAGGGCGAAACCTGCATATATGTGGCGGGATTAGGCTTCCATTCTATACAATTGTTTTCCCACAACCCTGAAGCCGCCGGCGACGATATGCTTTTCACTCTATTCAGACTTCACGCCGGTTACGTTTTCTGCAGGGTACGCTGGAAGCACTCCGGTTAGGTGAAGCAGACGAAGACGATGACGAAGACGAGGAAGCAGTAGAGAGATTTGCAGCAAAAGTCAAAGGGTGTTTCGAAAGATTCGGAATCAGAAAACCAGGCTCGAAGAAAAATTCAGAGACCGACAAGTCAGAACTTTAATGGCCCAAAAATCAGACCTTTGGAGAAAACAATGCTCTAAGCCTCGAGGTTATAATTTATTAACGTGTAGTTTATATGTATCGACATATAATGATCGAGAGTTTTTTCGCCGTAGTTTCTACTAATAGAAAGTTATTATACCGTCCACCGAGGATGGAGCTCAAAATTTTACGCCGGTAGAACTAAATTTGTAAAATTCCAACTTATTTGATTAAGTCGCGAACCGGGTCGCACCTCGTTATGATCAAAATGTTCATCTATGTAAGTGTTACTTCCGTTTAGTATGATCGCTTCCTGAAGACCTTTTTTCATTCTTCACATTCGACAGCCACCTTCTTGAATTTCCATTTTTTCCTTTTCCATACAGAGAATTCTTCTGAGAAGCATTTTCCTGAATATGTCAGTAGAAGGTCTTGCTTACGTTTTTCACCGGAAAAACCTCGAGGATCATTTTATTTGTTTTAGGATGCGTTTGATTGAATGAAAGTATTTTTTCGAAATTAGTTTTTCGGACTTTCATCCATTTGGCTCGGCAAAAATAATTTATTCAACGGTAAATTTATGCACAAAATTAGGAAATTGAATTCCTAGATCTAAAGCGGTGAAAACACCACCCAAAATTGCTCCTTTCAAACTTTTAATTTTTTCAAATTTAGTAATTGATTTTTTTTATATTTGTGTTATATTTATTTTTTAGTTTATGTCATTTTTCTTTTTTTTATTTTTTCTTCTATCTCGGGTGGTTGGCCGGCAAACTTGAGTTTCACCTGTGGCCACCATCGGCTAGTTGCGGTGGAGGACGTTGCGAATGGAGGATGAAGGAAGAAGAAGGAACAAAAGTATAAAATAAAACAAAATAAAATAAAATAATAACAATATAAAAAAAACAAATGGAATTAAAATTAAAAAATATAAAATATAAAACAAATGGAAAATTTGATTTTTTTGTCTCAAATAAATTCATAAAATTGAAATCATTTTTCAAATGAGCCCAAACACTACAAAATATTTTCAGTCACACATAATCAAATAAAGGAAAACTAATCATCGTCGTGAAAAATGATTTTCTTGAAAGTATTTTCCCTCAACATGAAATTTTTTTGAAACAAACGTATCCTTAATTTCAAAGAAATTACACACAAAATCCTGTTGAACTTTTGGAATGGTGCACGTTTGCTCCCTAACTTGTACCTATTACATAAATCCCCCGCAAATTAGATTTGTTGCGGCCGCCGATATGGGTGAGCATGATCCGATTGGGCGGTTCCCACCCTGAAATCGGGAACCACCTACTAAGGACCGATTCCACAAAATGGGAATTGGAAATCGCCCAATAATTTCATGAACTCACCTAGGAACTCCGCCGTGTGGGTCCATGAAACCGGTCCTAATAAAATAAAACGATTTTGAACGACTTGTAATTGTATAAGGGTGAATAAGATAGACTCTTCAACTAGAAAACACCACAAGCTGACAAGATGAAAACGATTCTGGATGAGCAAAGGAGTTTTCAGTCCACTCACGAGTGCATTGCTCCATGTTCTGAACAATAACAACTTTTTTTGGCATGGTCTAAGTAAGAAACCATGACCGTCCCTAGCAAATCTGGCTTTTGTCTCCATTCTCACCGAGGCGTAAACAATTTTTTTTTTTTTTTGGTAATTGAAGTTTTTCATATGCGATGGACTATTTCTCGGGGTGTTGGGGTATGAGGCTAATGCCAACGGTTAAGTCCTCCAAGACGCGGCGGGGAGATTCAAACCTGGGATCTCATCGGTTTAACTATCTAAGATCTAAGGATATCATCAACTCACCCAACGCCTCATTGGCAAGTTTTTTATTTTTTTCTACTTCAAAGAAGGCTAAAATTCATTTTTTAAAATTATTTTTCCTAGTATTTTAAGGCTGTCTTTTTGGTTAGTCTTGTTTCATAGTTTTTTCATTTGCATAAATTATGTTGCTTGTGCCAAAATTTAAGACTGCATAATTCTGCCATACCAACGACCATGGTCGTTATGCACTGTTAACTAATGAAGGATACAAGGAAAATATTAGACTTACCCATTTTTTTTAAAAATGATATGAAATGTTTCGAGGCAAAATTAAAAACTCATTAAAATTGTGGTAATATTTATGTATGATCGTTACGTGTTTTTCTTATTTTCTGTAATTATTGTGTAGTTATAGTTTTTTTTTTTTTTGGATTACTCGGAGGGAAAAGATTGATGTAATTATCAAGAATAATTAAAATTTTACCGTTGAAAAATTACATGTTAAAGCACATGCAAACGGAAAATAGATGGAGGGTTGATGGCCGTAACAAAATAAAAGTCGAGAGAGTTTTGTGTAATTTTTGAATTAAGTATTGAGTTTGAGTTTCGTATATATTTTCCCCCAAGTTTTTAAATAGCGGTCGGAAAAATGAATAATACCTACATATGTAAAGACACCATTTCAACTTCTTATTTCTATCCCGATTTAAAAACAAATTTGGGATTCACAAGGTCTTCTTTGTGCTCTTTCAACGTATTTGTGTTGTTATCTCTCTATGCGATGGTGCGGAAAACGCCAAACCTAAGCGCACACCGCTTTTGACAAAGCCGTAGCTATTAGATAGCGAAATCTCGAGTTTCGGTGATCGGCCGCCGATTGTGCTTTATGATGCTATGACAAATCCGTTCTTGTAGAAGGAAAGAGTCTTTGTAGGCCGTCTTGAGTTGATTTACTTTTTAGATTTGCCTTTGATCGTAATTCTTTGGGATTAGTTTTGTCTTGAAGCTTTATATCTCATTGTCATGCGAAATGAACAATTCCTTTCTAAGCAAAAAGAAAAACTTCATCTTGAAAATTAGGAAATAATCAAGAGGGAAAGTGAGTTTGGAAGGCAACCAAATTACTTTTTCAACTTAATCAATAAGTTGGAGGTTCTAAATTAATTATACGGATAGTGAAACTAGGACTTTACCTGCGGCGGACGGTATAATAATAATACGTTAATAACCCAATGTTGAAGCCGAGCCATACGCTAATGGCTTACGTGCACCGGTTTGTCTGCTTATGTGGAGCTAACGTGCCATCCAATCAGCGCCACGTCAGCCCAAGAACTAAAAGAAATATGAAATAAACAGAAATGTCAACAAGAAAACCCCGCAGAAGAGAGAGAGAGAGAGAGAGAGAGTGAATTCATTTAATGGGCTTTATATTCATGGTTCATGGGCCCCTTGGGAAGGCCCAATGTCAAAAATGGCAATGCCACCTTTCATAGCCCAAATTCTGACTTGTGGCCCAAAAAAATCGAACAGGTCAAAGTCAAAACTCGCGATGGTTGATCCTCTTGGTCTAGTTACTTCCTTCCAATTTTAGAGGTAGAAGAATCGGCATAATTTACCTTTGTCGATGGAGATTACCGTAGTTCGAATATGCTTCTTGTAGCTACATGTGGAATGCGAGGTTAGGTCTAATTTCCGCTTCAAACTTTTTGGAACTCCTCTTCCGATGGAAACCGGTGAGGCACCGTGATTTGAACTAGTCAAAGAAAAAGCTCGGTGAATAAGAAAATCGAGATGCGATGTTGTGGATTATGTCGTTGAGAATTAAATGGCACATAAACTCCAATGGATATCTCATCAGAAGAGTGCAATTTTTTTCTTTTTTTGTAATCTAGCGGTGATTATTCTTTAGAGCTGTCCACAGACTTGTGGAAGGGACTTTACGCAATTGATGACCACAGCGACAAGTGCATCGAGTGGTTAGACAAGTATGTCATCCTTTTGGATCGAGAGTTGACCAAAAGGAGATCAAGCTCGGTCTTTGAACACTACTTATGTCTTAGATTAGTGTCGTTTTATTTTTTTTTTCCCTCTTTGATGTAGGGGTGAGCATGGCCGGGTGGGTAGGTTCCGAACCTAGATCCCGAAACCGACCTTGTTATAACCGGTTCCAAATTTTGAAACCTGGAGCCTACCGTATTTGTCCTTGAACCTGTTTTGGAACCCACCCCGTTTTCTTCGGTTCGATTCCAAGAGTATCCGAAAACCTATTTTTATTTTTCTTTTTAATATTTATTTTTTCAGCAAAATAATATGAGTAACAATGAAACGATTCAAAGTAAAAGATGAATAATAAAACTCACTATCTACCAAAAGCAACAATCCCTAATATGAGCAATAGAAATCACAATCCACAAAAAATGAAGGAAAGTGAGGCAAGCGAGACTAGTTTTTTTTTTAATAGTTCTTTGAAAGCCGGTTCCAAAACCAGCCCAATTCCTAGGTACTTGGAATCGAGAGCCGGCTCGGTTCCCAAAATTTAGAATCGGTTCCCAAACCGGTTTGAATAGGAACCGATTTCCGAACCTGTTTTTCGGGTGGTCCGATCCGAGTTTCGGGTAAACCCGATCTTGTTGCACACCCATACTTTGATGAGTTTAATGAATGCCCATTTATTTAATTTTAATTATTATTTTTAAAGATGGGCTTTTCAAGTGTGTGCTGCCTCTTAAGAGGGTCACAGCTAGCATGCAAAGATTTTAGATGATGAAATCTGAGGAGGTGAGGATATTTATGTGTACTTGTAGTGTGTGCTTTTCATAACAACTCACTTGTTCCCACCTACTACCAAAACACATCCGCACGCGGAATCTCGTGATGTTTCATGATTGGTTTGGGAGGATAAGCAGCGAGGGAAGTTTCGTGGAATTTGGAAGTGACCTTTGAATTCTTCTTTCTTCCCTCGAAAATGATGTTTTTGAGGAGGATGATCCGCACCGCCGGGTTGAGTTTCAATTCGAAAGATGATTTTTAGGGAAAGAATTTATCGGGTGCTTTTTAAGCTAGGGTTTATATGATTTGAAACTGTATCAAAAAATAAAATGATTGTTTTATGGTTAGTTGTCTCATAAGTTATGATTTGTTTGCCTGAACTTACTTGAAAATGCAATTTTCTCGAATTTCCAAGAGACATTAGTTCGCCGCGGTAACCACGTCTATCTATCTATCTTTTTAGTACTAAATCCCAAGACAACTTTCCATTTCTTCCACGCAGTTGGTGATGCGGCTTTGATTAGCTTCGAGGGTAAGACTATACCTGAGACGTAATGTATATCGAATAATAATGAAATCACATGATAAGTTTAAAATCGTAATTCCCGAGCATGTACCAAATATCCAGGGACAATATTGAACTTTTCATTTGTTTAATATGATCCCTTGACATTTGGTACACGTTTAATGTAAATCCTCGAGTTATATGAAAATGTTGAATATTGTCTTTACATCAATTCAAGTTAAAGGACATCATTAAACATTTTCATATAGTCCTAAGACTAAATTGAAACGGCACCAAAAGTCCATGGATCATATTTGATAAATTAAAAGTTCAATAACACTATGGCACATTGGGCTACGGTTTAGAATTCATATCGCACAATAAACCAAAGTTCGGAGATCATTTATACCATTTTTTTCATTCTAATATTGCAATGACATGGCTGGCGATTTCTCGTAACATCAGACACCACATCACACTTCAACTTCATAGCTCCCTTTCAAAAATATATGTGCTTTTCTTCCAAATGTCAAAGCATGCGTTTGAAAATCGTGAGATCTTCTACTCTTGACTTCCGAACTACAACATTAAATATTTTCCGCTTTTTTCCTGAGTTCCATTGTCAGCTGGCAAGTGTAGACTGAGAGAGAGCGTGTGGAAAGTTTTGCATGGTTGGGAAAAGCTGGATTTCAGCACTTATTCTATAGGGAGAAGAATAAGAGCAAATATATCCACCTGGGAAAAATAAACACACAAAATACACAAGTACCAATTAAGTAGCAAAGCACTAAAGAAATTGGGAATTAGGTCTGATGAAGTAATCTTATCCCAAGGCCTCTGTGGATGTCCTTGGACCACAATTTTAAGAAACATGCAACTCTATTGTAGATTATTTTCGAAATAGAAAAATGGGTGTTCGAAATGCGAATGACGCGGTGTCGTAGCTTGACGCGTATAGTGTATGTACACTTATTTCAGGTAGGTGTATGATAGCTTATTTCTCATGCATACACGTACTAGAACACGTAATATATCATATACATAAAATTGTGTAAGAAATAAGCATATTTTTAGGTCTAGGTGAAAGACGGGAGTGACAACCGTTACAATGCACGTATGAGTTGTGTTAGAGAAATCTTACATTGAAGAATTGATATGGTGTGGAGCAGTTAATATATCCAAGTTGGCTCATAACTCATTGGCTTAAGATTTTAAGTAAAAATGGGTCCAAGTGGATATGTTGATGGGCTCGAACTTGGGCTCTCTCTTAGCGATCTCCTCGAATGAAGGTATCGGACTTCTTATGCCCTCTTGCAACAAATTATATCGAGTCGATGGTTGATTGGTGGACGATTTTTGGGCCGGTGTGCATGGTAGTGTAGCAACGCAGCTCCGATGAATGTTGGTGGAGATTCAAGTTGAGATAAGTTGATGCGGAAAAATACTTAGATTAAGGGAGAGTAAACCTAGTAATGGAGCTCATACTTGAGGGGAAGATAATTAGAGTGCACATGTGAGTTGTGTTAGAGAAGTCTCATATTGAAAATTAATATGGTATGGAGCTTTTGAGTAAATGTGGATCTAATTGGATATGTTGACGTGCTCGGACTTGAGCTCCTTCTTAGCAAGATCTCTAGATGAAGATATTGGACTTCGCTGCGCACTTCCAACAAATTGATGTGTAAGATTCTTCTCAAGAAAAGGCCATTCTTGGCGCATATGTAAGATTTGCCCTTTTGGGTCCTTCAATCATGAGGGAGAGAGAAAACAAAGCAAAAAAAAAAAAAAAACAAGTTGAGAGAGAGAGGGAGAGAATATTTCTTTTTGAATTGCGAAAGAAAATTATTTAAAGAAAAAGGAGTTTAATAAGAACATTCATTTCCAAGAGGGTGATTGCGAAACGATTGTGAATGGGGTCGAAATATGATTGGTAGTCAAAGGCTTTTTGGTGGAGGTCCAAGAACCATGCTCTGATGATTTTTATATGAACCATGTTACAAATATTAAAGAATCTCGAAACAAAGAACACCCATTTGTGGTTTTTGAGAAAGATTAGGTCAAGAATCTTCGCCATCAACCAGTAGGAAATTTCCTAGACAAGGAGGACATTATTGGTTCTATTGTTTGTTTAAATGGCTCGGGCTTTTGCACCGCCTTTGCCCTAGCAAGAACCCTTCGAAGCGTGTTCGTACCAAGGACATACACGTCATGATGTTAACCCTAGAAATCCTCTGTCTCAATACCAAAATATACCACCATCTTGAATGAATTGTCATTCTTTCTTTTTTCCTTTTAATAAAACAGAGTATCAACTTATCGACCCGGTTAAATTTTATGAAAGCGGGCGAGATGCAGTGCCCACTCAAGTAAGACTCCACCCATAAAATAACAACTTGGCCCCTACAATGAATACAAGTTGTTTCATCCTTTATGTTTCGTTTTCAAACTGGATAGGATAATCCTATTGGGATGAAATCATCTTTTAGCACGGTAACCCTCATTTCCTTATATAGATTTGTATGATAACCCCAAAACTTGGCTCGACAACCCCAAACCTTAATTGTTGGGTCCAGACTATTTGTTAATCCGGCTAAGTCGCAACAACTCGTATCTCTCCTGTGTGTTTGTTTGGGTCCAAACTTGTTAGTAACATTGAGCTTTGATACTAATCTTAAACAGTCTTTGGCCTCTCTCATCCTAAAAGTTACCTCAAAGGATGAGGCTTTCTTCTCACACTTATAAACCACCCACCAACTCCTTCCACAATCGATGTGGGACAACTCCAATAAATCCAACTTCGATTGCCTCGCGAATCATTTTGGAAATTATGTATCGACAGGTGACAATATGAATCATAATTATGAAAACCATAATATCAAAATCCTCTTCAAAAGTAGTTAAATGATTATGCACTCCCATGCTATCTCTTCTTCGTCTAGATTTGTTTAAACTTAGAGGAGAGCAAATGCAATATCTAATGTGCAGAGAAAATAGTAATTGCTGAAAAAAGCTCCAACAAAAGTTTAAGAATTTATTGTGGCGTTCAAAATGTTTATTCGTATCTAAGTCAAGGGTTTTGTTCAAATCTTTCGTCCACGTCCTGTTAGTCGATGATGTCGCGTTGATATGACAATGGTATTATGGCTTAATTAAAGCTCTAAGTTGGCATAGTCTATGTAGCACGGACACTCCTTCGGGAGTTTTTGCGTGTCGGACACGGCGGAGTGTCCGCACACTCCTTTCGGACACGCGTCACTTCGCATATTTCAAAGAGTCGCGGGAGTAAGATGGGAACATTTTTAGTGATGTCAAAAAAACCCCAAATTTCAGTTGATGACAATCCTCCACCCTTGCGATGCTTTCTTCTTTTTTTTTTTTTTCCTAGTTTTTGACTAACATTTTATCAACATTTTTTGGAATATCTGTGATCTTATAAGTTTGAAGCTACTATCGGGGTCCGGTTTACGAAAGTAATTATATCCGAATGTCAAATATGAAATAGTTATGACATTTAGACATATTGTGATGTTTGGAGTTGATAAAAATAATAATTTATGATGTATATATAAAAATATCATTTAATATATAACGTGTTGAATTTTTATTTTTGAGAAATACGTTTGTTGTGTGTTTGTTCGTGTCTAGGGCATAGTTGGTTGCGCCATCAGGGACTTTATTCTAAATCGGCAACTCAGAAGTCACGTATTCATATCATAACAATTGAGTACAAATCACATTGGGTTAAGGCCATCCGAATTGGTCAGGCCTGAATTGAATGTGTCTATGGGGGTTGCGGAGTATTGTATGCACCGCCAGGGGAGTTGATTGGGATTCTTCGTTCTTGCCTCTCGATTATCAAACAAAAGAAAATTACACGAAGAACAATGCAAAAATAAGAAGAAGAAGAAGAAAAAAAAGGAATGCGAAAGAACAGTAGACGGAATGATTGTTCACTTTACCAAGTTTACAGTTTCACTGGCTTCTATAGAGAGTGCCAAGATTCAAAAGACGGATCAGGAAGGCAAAAAATTAGTATCTTTAATTCACTCTCTTAAAAAGATTTCTATTAACTGTGTTGTGAATGGCTCGGAGTCATAACTTCATCATCTGCATAGGGTAAATGTCCAAACTTAGTCGGTCCATGTGACTAGAAAGGCGTCCCGTTGCTCATACACTTGAATTATAAGAAGAAGAGAGTACGAACATAATAAATAATTGGCCAATGGGGCGCTGGACGAGTTGGTTGAGTTTCTGGGCGCCTAGACAGTTAAAGCGATTGAGTCCTCGGGTTTGACTCTCTAGCGACCTCGTTTTGGGGACTTACACGGTGGCATTGGCATACCTTCATCACGACTTATCGATGGCATTGGTATCCCATCGAGAAATAGTTCATTACACGTGGAAAACTTCGGTTATAAAAAATAATTACATCTTCTAGATTTTTATCATCCCTGTTTTCCGTTTTATTTTTTTTTCAATTTGTCTTCTTACTTTTCCCTTTTTCCCCCTCTCCTCTTCTTCTTCCATTTCACCATTGCTGTCGACATTCTGAAAATATGGGAGCTAACAATCCCTTTGAGTTAGCAGCCCATTTTGGTCGTTTGAGGTGCGAGACTATATCACAGAGAGAGGAGCTCACGACGGGCAGCAACGACGGGGCTGGGACGACAAGTTGACGGTAACGAGGAGAGAGCAACAATAAGTGCGAGTCGGGACGGAGGCCCGGAGAGAGATTTAGGGTTTTAGGGTTTTGTGGTGAGTCTACAAAAACTAAGTCATTCTAGTGTAGTTACTCTCCATAGTAATTTGATCACATGCCAATCCTAAAGAGAGAATAAGGTTCTCTCAGAATTTACAATTGTAAAATATGATTAAAATTATAAAATAGGAAACCTTATGATTACGTGAACCAAAAAATCATTTTGTGTTCTCAAATGTAAAGATTAGGGTTTTGCCATGTATTTTCCGAGATAAGATTAGATACCATGAAGAGAGAGTTAGTACATGTTGATTGATATCTGACCTACTCCATAGTCCAGAGAATCCAAACCACCATTCTTAAATTTATCTTAAGTATTTCTAGGGGGCGATAGAATGATTGCTCTAAAGATTTCCAACGTGGCAATTTTTGAATTGGTCATAAATCTTCCAAGTGGATTCCTGGCCAGTGAGGGGCCACAAACATTGCAAATCACCCTATTTTCGACTCCTTCACATCACTGATATCACATAAAGAATCATGTAATGCTTGATCACACGGTCTAAACGCAATGGCTCTTTCCACACATGTTCATGTATTTCATGTGACGATTCGAATTAACGTAAGTGAATTAGGTTAAGAAGGTTCTCTATTTGTGTAATGTAAAAAAGCCCATAAAATGAGCAGCAAAAAAAAGAAAGAAAAAAAAATTCAGTCTTTGATGTTTAATCTCGCGTTTCATTGAATTCCCATGTACATTAGGCAAAGAGTGCAAGCTAAGATAGCTTAGTGAGACGACCCAGATGCCAAAAAATCAAATTGCCGATTCTGTAGTGCGCATGCTAGATAGGCGAGTGAAAAGGATGGCCCTTCTACTAGAGCTCGATGTGGACACACTGAGCTATTTCATAACTATTTCGAACTTCGGACCACCTTAATATAAACAAATTTATTAAATTTGGTCAAGTGTGTCACTTGAAAGGGAAACTAAAAAGGCTAGCTCCAGTTGTACTTTTCGTTTATTATAGGCAAAAGAACATAAAATTAAATTTGGATTAGGAGTTTTTCATTAGTTTCTAGGGTACTTCCTCCGCATGCTGCAATTAAACAGTTGGCAGCAGTCCAATCCACGTAGGAAAATGATCAAAGTTTGACCGGCGTTTCTTCGTCCGAGTGATTAAGGCACTATGATTTGTGTGGGCACCTAATCACATGACTTAGTTTGTGCACATGCTTGTTCTAATGTTTTGATGTTGTGAGTTGATAATCCTCCGATTCGGCGGACAATGGATCTGGTTTCTGCGATCCCCACATACCCGAGTAAACAAAATCGAGGTAGGTTAGAGACTAATCCGAGCGACTAATAACGGCTTGATCTGGTTTTCTTGTCATAATCAAATGGATTAGAGAATCTTCCCTCTTGCTTTCTTGAAGTGATCACAGCATTGGACCATCATATGAGGCCCTCATAGTCTTCTCGCTGGTAATAGAAAATTAGCGATTATTAACCTTAATCCTGGAGCTCGAGGAGCATGAGGTTAATATTTTATTAATATTCGTAATAACCTATGCATTGACCAACCGGTGAGGATTTGTGGTCCATTGTTGTCAGTTGGAGAGCAATCCTCCATTAGAAAATTGTACCTTTTAACCGCATCAACATTGTTTATTTTCGGACAAAACATTATCTTTTCAAAATAAGGAAGATAATAAAGGGAGGTTCGACCTTTGTTGGATGAAGACCATGACTTAGTCATTTGGTTCTCTTCCAAGGAACAACATTTGTCTCGAGAGTGCATAACAATTATTCTAATTCTCTGTTTCTATTCCAAACCTACTTCTAGAACAGGTTTGAAATAGAAACTCATTTGGTAATGTGATTCTATTTTTCTATTTTTGAAATAAAAATTTGTTCCAAAAATAGATTTGGAGGGGAAATCGAAACAAAAAAATTTATCTTTTCAAAAAAAGAAATCGAAATAATAATCCTTCACTTTTTTCTCAAGTACTCATTGTCGCCCCTCGCCTCACCGGCGGCCGCCGCCACCCACCACCGGCTGCCGTTGACCATAGCTTGCTTGCCCACCACCGCTCACCACCACCCTCCTTCGGCCGCCACCAACCGTCACCCATCGCCGACCTTCGCCGCCGTCGACCACCGCCTTATGTCGCCCACCTCCAGACCGTTGCCAACCACCACCCGCCGCGCCCACCGTCATCACCCTCCTCACCGCCGGCCATCGCCGCCAACCACCGCCCCTGTCCTCGGTTGCTCACCACCGCCCGCCGTCGCCCCCCGCCTCTCCACCGCCCACCGCCAACCTTTGTTGAGCACCGCCACCCCTCTGCCCGTTGCCGCAACCATCGTCGGCCACCGTCGCGACCACCGGCCACCGCCGCAGGAGTAAAAAATAAATAATAAATTTTTTTATTTTTAAATAGTAATTAATAATTTCTTGAAGTAGAAATTTTCAACTATTGTCAAACGACTTTGTTCCAAAATCAGAAATTTTATGTCATTATTAAATGCATTTTTTTATTCAAAATCTCATCCAAAAAAAGAAATAGAAAAATCTATTTTTAGCCGGAAATATATTTCTAGAAAAGAATGGTTGTCATGCACCCCCTAGGCGACGTTATTGAATTAAAGTTAGGGTGTGTTTGTTTCTCGAAAAATGAATAATTTAGAAAACACGTTCCTAAAAATGATTGCTTTTATCATTCGCAAAAATGAATGAACGAAAAAAACTTTTATCATCCACGAAAATGTTTAAACATAAAGCGTAGTTGATAACAAAAACATTTTCTGTTGACTAGTTATTTCAAGTGCTATAAGCAATCATTTTTTGAAAAATATTTTTCAAATCATTTATATTTCGCGAAACAAACAGAGTCTTACTATGGAGTATGGATATTGTTAGTAGGATCATGACAGAATTTTCTTATGAATAGACCCTAAAATATCTCAATCCCTCTCTATCTCTCTCTCAGCTTCTTTGGTTTAGCCCAAACTATTTTGCACCATGTATACTTAACACAAGGCCTCAGATTTGGTGAGAATGAAATCATTTTCTTCCTTCTAGCTCTCGTTAAAGAATGCAATCTATTCATCACAAAATCTTTCTGTTGAAATTCTGGCACATGGAACTTTTCTTGATCTTGAGCAGCACGTCCCAAGATTCGAACAAGCATCTTAATTTCTTATCCCCTCTCTGTCTCTCGATTATCTAATTCAAGCTTCACCCTTTTGTTGCTCTGAAATCATGTTGTTTATTTGCCGCCGGTCAGCAAATCGAATCCACGCTAACTACACAATCTGAGACAAATATTCTTGACTCATAATGCAACAAAGCCCTCTTTTCCATCATCTTCTGCTGCACATTGGCATGGGAGTTAACCCATTTATGGACATGTGTAAAGCATATGGGGTCTGTAGGATATTCAAGATTAAAGAACATATCTTTTCTAATGTTCTTGATAATACTAACCACACAAAACCCTAAAATGCCATAAATCTTTTTAAAGAACCAAGAGGAGGTAATTAATGTGCATGGAAGTGGGGTAGTGATATCTTTCTAGAGCTTTTAGCTTGTCTCCACATTGTTAGAATGAGAATCTTGATGATATTGTGCAATTACTTGTG
The DNA here is from genome assembly GCA_021437795.1 of Rhodamnia rubescens. Lineage (NCBI taxonomy): Eukaryota > Viridiplantae > Streptophyta > Magnoliopsida > Myrtales > Myrtaceae > Rhodamnia > Rhodamnia rubescens. The sequence goes on from JAILYA010000039.1 coordinate 2,567,706, forward strand.
TCTTTGTCAGTCTATTAGAACTAAACCACTCGTTATATATTGGAAAATACTTCCTGACGGTCGACAAAGATCGAGTTATTTACCTAGTAGATCTACACAACATCATCGCATATTTTACAAAAAGCATTAATTGAAACATCGAGGGGCGAAATAATAATGGCGTAGATAGGTGTCGGGTAGCGGCTTCCTTATATATTTACACATCTATTAAGCATGTGGAATGTTACACCTTCATGCAGGGTTTGGACTTTCGAGGAATTTTAACTTTTATTTTATTCTATTTTTCAAGCAATGGCTTCGCAAATTAAAGATTGAGAACACCAGCATGCCTTTTATAAAGTTACACTGAAGCACCAATCAATCTTTCTAGAAAAAATTTATTATGCAGTTTCCCCCTAATTGTAAGGTGCCCCGAGAGTGAATTCAGAGAACGATTAACTGGGAAGGCATTTCGATATTTTGACAAAAAATGAAACCGATGACATCATAGATAATAATGGTAATTAGACTAACACCTGCCACACCACACCCTCATCAACCACCAAACTGATTCTGGAAATTTGGATCTTAGGGAGATTTTGAGAGAGGAATTAAAAACTCAAGAAGAAAAGATGACAGGAGCCAAACAGTTGTCACTTGAGATTAAAACTAATAGTCTGTGAAAAGGGTGGGAGAGGAAAGAGCTTTGATCATGCTTCCACACAGAATCAATCATTGATTTTTCATTATTTTCTTTTCATTTTCTCTTCCTTTTGCTCCAATTTTCTGATGTGAAGCAAATGGAGAATATCCCCTTCTTCTGTGTCAAACCTTCTCCCTATATAAGGGATGTCTGACATAGCTCCTCTTCATTCAAACACAGTTTTCTCTTTTCTTCCTTTCCAATCTCTCTCTCACACACAGTTGCATCCTGCTCTCAGGACACAACAAGTTGATAAATTTACATCTTCACCATCGTCTTAAGAGCTTGTCAGGAATGACTATAGAGATCGAGGCTGCGCCTTCCGTCCAGCTGTCGAGAGTCGCAGATTCCGAGACGCACGGCGAGAACTCGCCGTACTTCGCCGGGTGGAAAGCGTACGACGAAAACCCTTACAACGAGGCGAGCAATCCTTCCGGGGTCATCCAAATGGGATTAGCAGAGAACCAAGTGAGTGTGCACATCAGCACTAGAGAGACCATTCATGGTTTTCGAAGTTTTGAGTTGTTTGATGATGGTAGTATAAGTCTCATGTGATTCATATGGCTAATGATTCTTTTCAAACAGGTCTCGTTTGACTTGCTTGAAGAGTACTTGGAGAAGCATTCGGAGGCATCTACTTGGGGCAAAGGAGCTCCTGGGTTTAGAGAGAATGCCTTGTTTCAGGATTACCATGGCCTGATCACTTTCCGAAAGGTACATACGAATCCATTTCAAGTCCTAGGAAAGCGGCGAAAAGCGAGGTTCGCTGAGCAGTGAGAATTGGAATTGATCAGCTAAGCGATTCCGCATTTTTTTTTCTGCAGGCGATGGCGAGTTTCATGGAGGAAATCCGAGGCGGGAGGGCAAAATTCGACCCCGAACGTGTAGTCTTAACCGCTGGCGCGACTGCGGCTAATGAGCTATTGACCTTCATAATCGCTGACCCCGGCGACGCTTTGTTGGTCCCCACTCCTTATTATCCTGGGTAAGAATGGGCTCGTCCCAACTCACCAAACCATTCTATTGCCAAAGTGGCTTAAGTCAATGGCTTACATTAGTGTTCACTCCAACCTTCTGCTAACGAGGACCTTCTATTTGGGAATTCTTCTTCCCAGATTTGACAGAGACTTAAGGTGGAGGACCGGTGTGAAGATTGTGCCCATAGTCTGTGATAGTTCGAACAATTTCCAGATCACTACTCAAGCTCTAGAAGCAGCCTACGAGCTTGCTGAATCAATGAACATCAGAGTGAGAGGAGTCTTGATCACCAACCCGTCCAACCCATTGGGCGCGACCATCAGCCGGTCGGTCCTGGAGGACATCCTCGACTTCGCAGCGAGGAAAAACATCCACCTCGTCTCCGACGAAATCTACTCGGGCTCCGTCTTCTCGCCGTCCGAGTTCGTGAGCGTCGCTGAGGTCCTCGAGGCGCGCGAGTACAAGGGCTCCGAGCGGGTCCACATCGTGTACAGTCTCTCCAAGGACCTTGGCCTCCCGGGTTTTCGGGTCGGCACGATTTACTCGTACAATGATAAGGTCGTAACCACAGCGAGACGGATGTCCAGCTTCACACTGATCTCTTCTCAAACGCAACACCTCCTTGCCTGCATGCTGTCCGACAAGAAGTTCGCGGAGAAGTACATTGAGATCAACCGCGCCAGACTGAGGGATCGGTACGAGAGGATCATCGCGGGCTTGAGGAGCGCCGGGATCGAGTGCCTAAAGGGCAATGCCGGGCTGTTTTGCTGGATGAACTTGAGCCCTCTTCTTGAGAAGCCCACAAGAGAAGGTGAACTGGATCTTTGGAGGACCATGCTTCATGAATTGAAGCTCAACATATCTCCAGGATCATCATGCCACTGCTCAGAGCCAGGTTGGTTTAGGGTGTGCTTTGCTAATATGAGTGAACACACACTGGAAGTTGCCCTTGACAGGATACACAAGTACATGGATCAAAGAAGAACTTGACACACAAGGTGTCACACACACAAAACGAGAAAAAAAATTGATTTATTCTCTTCAAAATTAGTGATCATTCTTTTATTCAAGTGAAGAAAAATAAAGGGTTCGAAGCATAAATACCGGACCGTGTCCAATTTTTTGTCTGGGAAACAAACCCGCATCACTTGTAACTCCGATTGTCGTTGTTCTTCACACACCGTGTGCACATCCGTTGCCCGTCTCAAAGATTGTGCAACAATTCTTTTGTTTTCTTGCTTTGTATCAAAAGCAAGTTATTGTACAATAATACCTGTAACCCAAATCTGGAATAAAATGAGTGCTGTTTGTAAGTCCTCTTCATGGTGTTGTCACCTAACCTTGCAGTTCTCAGATTTGTCACGCATTTGACCGGATTAATTATCACGTCCTCCCTCTGATCCAAACTTTCCACTTTGTGGTTTCACATCTCATGAAGCAGAAGGCCATAACCAGCTAAAAAAAAAAAAAAAAAAAAAGAGCTAAAGATGCTAATTTGCATTTTGCAAATATTCTATTTATGGAAGGACATGGGTCTCTCATAGGGCAAGCTAGAACAATTAAGTAATGTTCAGACAACATTGTGCGTCTTTCCAAAGTGTAAATAGGACAGTGATTGCATTGACTTTCAAGAGCAACGGCATCTTTTTAAATGAACTTTTTTCCTTGTTTTGTTCCGTTTTTGTATGCCGAATAACTCGAAGTATCTTCTTAGAATGGAGTGACATAATACACTAATGCAAGGGCTCTGGTTTTACTCGGGGGTTTAATGGAGAAAAGGTGCCGGACGGCGATAATCTTCCTATATTTTTTTTCGTGTCGCTAAAATATTAGGACGATAAAGTGCTGGCCGCGAAAATGTCGACTAAACTGCAGGAAAAACTATGCATAACATGGAACACAGCCATATATACAGATGAGCTCTTGATTTCTTCCTTTTCGGAACCTGTTTACTTCTTCCTTTATCTATTTACTTACCAATTTCTTAAGTTGTCCATATGATGCGACCGTTCTTTTGTCTTTTCTTACGATGTTGTCGTGTCTCTAGGCCTCTCTGAGCACCAACTCATTTCATCGGGTCACACGCAACACTGATGTTGGTGTTTAAGTTCTTGAAAGGGAGAGGATCGACAGCAATGGATGGACCCTCTTGACAACAGGGAGACATGAGAAAGCACTACAAAGGACCAGTGTAGGGTTGATTGTTACAGGATCGAATTATGTCGGAAACAGCTAAGGACGAAGACCGAAAACGTATGCTCCTATCCTGGTTAGGTTTGCTAAACGAAGAATCTCTGAAACCCTTTTTGACATTTGAGCAACAAGTCCGCATCGGCGTCTTGGTTATGTTCAAGAATACACCCAGGCCTTGACAGGAACAAGTTTCTATCAAACAAATTTGTATGTTGCTTTCTTGGGGTCTGGCATCACTGTAACATAACCCTTTGGCTCCAAATGGGGGCATGACTTTGGACAAAACGCTTCATTGGGATGGGACGTGCTTGAATCAGATTAAACACTTCTCCGAGATTAAACTAGGATCACTCCCAGTTGACTTGGCGATTGTTTATCTTACGAACAGATAATGATATGAGTGTGAACTATAGCTAAAGAATACCGTTTGATCATACACATACAAGAAAATACATTCATTTCTTTGATAAATCTCATACTAAATAACTTATATGGAGGATGAAGAACTTGCCATACGTGCAAGGTGGAACCCCTTCAAGACCCCTTTGTCCCATGATAAGAATTAAGCGGTTCGGGTTAAGTTGATACTTGTTTGTCTAAAAATAGTTTATTATGTCAAAACGTCACCACTGATCACTTGAGGAGGAGTAGAATTATACGGTCATTGACTTTCGAGCAGTTTAGTTAGTGATAAGTATCGTTTGACTTTTGGCTAAAACGACCCTTCTCTCTAAAATTGCCAACCAAATCACAAACTAACAAAGCATCTATTGAAGTTTTTATTGCAAAACAAGATCTTCAACTTCTCTCGTTAGGCATGCCTGAGTTTGCAGGGACACAGTGGTCCACCCCTCGTGGCTTTTGACTTTTTGTTTGGTTCTTCATGAGTAAACTCCGAAATGGCAAAGTTCTGTTAGGGTTGAATATCTTGAGAAGGTCAAACTCAACCTCTTCCTCTCCACAACCGCCCAGTCTTACAATTTTACTGTCTGAAAATTTGAGAATTTTAACCCAGTGAGGCCATCTTACTTCTGTATGCAAACAAGCTTTACATCAGCTCAGTGAGACGTTAAAGAATATAACCATATCATAGTCCATTGCCACAAGAGTTAACCCTAAACACATTTCATACAAAGGGGTTGACTCAAGTGCCAGAGAACGCAACCAAGTTACCTTACAGCATCTTCTGGGTTGGGGTTGTGGATGAATTGTATGCTTTTGACTTGTCCAAGCAGGTGGATCAGCAAAAAACGTGTGTAGGCTGATTCGAGCAAAACACGGCCCAAACGGACAAAAGGAATCACATAAATTTGCTGAGCGAGTACCAATCGTAGAAGAAACGACTTCTCTGATTGTTCATTCAGTTGATATCCCTTTAGTGTGGTCCAATCCGTGTATGATCTCAATCGGCACTTAGTCATCTTCATCATGCCTTCTTTAATCTTCGCAAAGTCCATGGCACGCGTCATCATCCTAAGCATGTATGAGTGATGTGGATTGAGATACACTTAAGGGGCAGGAGATCTCGACCCAATTCGATCGAGGGTCTCCCGAAGCTCTCTTAATCAACATTATTCCTCACGCCTGTGCAACTTTTTCGCATGGAAAACACAACACGACCGCACATTAGTATCTATGAATTCGAACTCTGACAATACAACATCTCGATGCCTCGTTGGGCGACAGTTTGCGACTGTCCTAATGTTGTGAGCTAATTGAAGAAAACAGAAACGTCAAGCCGTGATCGTTTTGTGTTCTTTGCAAGACATATCAAGCCACATGTTTGACTTAACATGAAGAAACAAAAACGAAAGAGAGAGAAAGGGCACCCCGTCTGTCTCCTCTAGTGTGTGAACGTAGCTGTTGAGATCCTGACAAAGTTGTTCCCGTATAAGAGCTTCCCATTGACGTTTTCCAACGCCACCCGAATTAGAGAGTATTTAATGTTGTAAGCTCACACCAAACCGTCAGGTTATGTCCGAAGTCAAAAAAGTCAACCTGTCTCTCAAATCGAAGCCAGTCGAGTCGGTCCACGTGGCTGTTGACGACAAGTCCTAGCCGCCACGTAAGCAATCGCACGAGTTCTTTGAAATAAGGGCCATTACCCGAGAAGGCCAACCACTTGATTTGGAATCTAGTCATCGAGCACTTATGAGTAATGAGCAGGTGTGCATGCGCATCATATGAGATCTAATAATGTCACTCTTCCTTTCAGGATGGTACGAATGAGGCGATGACTTTAGAGGAAGTGAAAGAGGCCGTTTTCCAGATGGGAGCATTGAAAGCTCTAGGACCATATAGGCTTAATGGTCGATTTTGGAGGATGTTCAGCTAAGTCCCAAATCCAAAGAGTATGGATCAATTTAGACCCATCTACCGGGGTAATTTCGGCTACAAAATAATATTTAAGAGTATGGCAAATCGCATAAGACCTTAGCTTTCTGAATTGATTACTACCGAGCAAAGCGTCTATGTTAGTGGAAGGCAAATTCAACACGATAGTTCGATTGTCCAGGAAGTCTGCATCAATTGATGACGAGGATTAAGGAAAAAGAGAATTATGGCGGCATTAAAACTGGATATATGCAGAAAGCTTGTGATATGATGGAATGGGACTCCTTGAGGATGAGATTCTGTAATAAAATAGGTTTCTCTGGTTATGCAATACATCTTCACTGCCGCTTTTAGCGTGGAAGGTAATAGCGAACTTCTACACTACTTTCAGCCTTCTCGTGGAACTAGGCAGGGAGATCCATTGTCTCCTTGCCTAGCCGTTGAATTTATTTTTTTCCTTCTTTCTTTTTCCTTTTAAGTCGGGCGAGGGCCACGAGAAAAATAAAAAGTAAAAAAAAATTCAGATTTATTTAAAAAAATTTATACAAATCTCCACTAGATATGTATTAGGTTGAAAGTGTTTTAGCAATATAATTTTAAAAATATATATAAAATAAGTTTTCTTAGATTTGGTGAAATATGGAATTGTTTCAAAAATATGTGTTGGATATGTATCGCTAGATTTGTATAGCATAAAATTAAATGGATCAAAACAAGTTAAACATGTCAATTTGTATCGAACTGTTTTTAACCTGATTCAGCTTTTTGGCGGGTCTTATTGAGATTAATTAGCTTTTTACAGTTGCTCTTGTATGGGCTTTGCTGATCTTGAACTCTTCACAAGAAAAGAGGGCCAAGGCCCACAGTTCAATCCCAATCCCCATGGGCAATTCCCACCTTTTTTCACGCCCAAAGACCAATTTCCTGCCCCTCTTTTCTCCGCCCATTGACATAATTTTGGAAACAACTTCAAATCTAGAGCGGGAATGACAATTAGTCTTTTCCCGAGCTTTTCTATTCCCCGAATAAATTTTTTAGCAGAGACACGCATTTGATAACGACATAAAATTTCTATTCTCAAAACAAAAATTTGTTTGATAATATTTTTACGGTTATTGGCCAATGGGCCTAAATCGATAGAAGACGGACGAGAATCGACAGGACGGTGAATAGCAAACGGTGAAGGGCGGCCGAGAGTTGGGATTGGAGACTAGAGGCGAGGGCCCGGCAAACGGCAGCCGGTAGATGAAAATTAGAGAATGGTGGCAAGGATGCTAGAGAAGCGATCGAGGTAGGCGACCGGGAGAACGGCGGGCAATGGATAGACCCCTGAGGCTAAGATGAGAGAGAGAGAGAGAGAGAGAGAGAGAGAGAGAGAGAGAGAGAGATATAGCAATGAGAAGAGTTTTTATTTCTATTTATGTTCATAGAAATAGAAAAGTAAAAAATTTCTGTTTTTGACTTCCGTTGCAAACCTAAATTTTCCTAAGGTAAAAAATTTATCCTGAACATAGACTTGCACCCTACCTTGCCTTATAACAGTGGAATCGGCTGTTTGAAGTTGATTTCAAAATCAGTTCTACCAAAAAACTGACAAAATCAAGAAAGAAATTTAGTCAAGGTCACTTTCCAAATTTTTGTATCCAAAATTTAATTCTTGATGGAACTGGCCACCGATTCCTCGCCCGAATAAAAAAAAAAGACGCAACTTAAATTTTTGTATCAAAAATTTAATTCCCGATAATCATTTTGTTTCTCTATTTTTGTTCCAATCTATTAACGTAATTTCATTTTTCTATTTGTGGAAAAAAAATTTGTTCTAAAAACAGGTTTGGAACAGAAATGAGAAGTTAAAATTTTTAGCTTTTCCGTTTTTGAATAAAAATGAGAAATAATAATTCTTCTCATTGCTCACTTTCTCTTTCTCGCATTCTGGTGGCCGGTTTGCCGTTCGCTCACCACCGGTCGCCGAGCACTATCTGTCGATTTATTAATTGTTGGTTCGTCGCCTACCGGCCCCCGGTGGTTAATATGAAATGAATTTTTGTTTTGAAAACAGAAATATGTGTCGTTATCAAACACATTTATTTGCTCAAAATCTTGTCCAAAAATTAGAAAGAGAAAAATCTATTTTTTGCCGGAAATTGATTCCATAAATATAATGATTATCATTCGCACCTTTCATATGATCTTGAAGTTCAATAAAAATGCATTTTTTAAATGACATGGTTAGATAATTTGTATGAATTCACATTTAAAAAAGTGTGCCTATATTTTGGGAAAATTTTAATAATGATTTGAAATGTCATCGATTTTTTAAAAAGTGAGTTCAAAGTTAACTTTATTTCAAATAAAGACTTAAATGAACAATATAACTAACCTGAATGATTAGCCAAATCTTCTAGTTGGTCAAATGACATTTTCGTCTTTTTATAATTTTTTTTTTTTTTTCTTTTATCTTTTTTTTTTTTCCGTCGGTGGCCGATCTCAAGTGATTGCGGCCACCAGAAATTCCTAAAGAGGGCTAGACGAGGGAAACCCTTGTTGGATTTGCCACAATACAAAACAAAATATAAAAAAGAAAAAATAATTTGAAATTACAAGTATCGTTGGATGAAAATGCATTTGATTGGCGAAACATTTGGCTAGCCGATGAGGTCAAGCTTTTATTTGAAATTATCAAGGTCACTTCAGTTTTTATTTAAAATAAAAATCATTTTGAGCCTTTATTTTGAGAAAACGAGAATACTTCAAGTCATTATTTGATATTTTTCCCATATCTATATATTTTTAATTGGAAGAACTAGTCGAGAAAAAAAAATCAATAAACAAAAGGAAAATAAAATAGCGAGAACGATCCTTCCTAATACCCTCACTTCCTCTCCCTCCGTCTCTTTCTTACAGCTTTTTCATTGTAGCCTGCAGCAGCTTTGACGACCCAGTAGCGGCGAGAGAGTCGAAGCCTCTTCGCCAATCTCAAAACTCGGATTCGCGAAGGTGATTGATCTCATGCCCTTCTCTCTGCCTTCGTCTATCGATTTTCGCTCCTCCGATTTTGCGTAGCTCCAGTTCGCTTATCTGCATCCATTTTTGTGTTCGCGCTTTCGCCCCTCTCTCGCTAGATCTGGCAAGTCTCCGGCCGATCTATCTCGTCGGCGTCGCTGTGTCCGTTTACATATCTAGTCGGTAGTCGGGTCTGTGATTTCGAAATGCCGCAATGAGGCCCCCTTTTTGGCTGTTTAGGGTTTTAGTCCGATGGGTTGTTGACTGAGGTCTTGCTACTTAGTTGGTGTTGGGATTTCGTCGGCGATAAACGTGGATTGATTGTCGGAAGTCGTCTCTGTTTTGTGGCATTTCTGGGTTCTTTAGGAGTCGAATCGTGAGAGAATTGAGTAATAGAGATGGTTTCTGTCTTGATGGCCTAGACTGGTCTGCATTTCGAGGAGGTGCTCTGTAATGCTTGGACCCTTTGCCGATGCTGAAGTATGTCTCAGCTGCGTTTGTATACGCTGCAAAATTCAATCAAGGAAAGCTTCTAACCCTCTGAAATCTGAACCGCAACAAACTTAGCCTTACTCCTAATCCCATCTCATCGCTGGAGCACCTGAAGGACTTTGTTTCATGTGTCCAAACCAACTTGAAGGAGGTTCTCTCATCTCATCTTTGATTGGGCATACACTACTTTTCTTCACATAAGATCTTCCAGACTTTTCCAAAATACCCACACATTGGACGAATCATTTTGATCTCTGCTATTTGAATCATTCTCATCTCCGTTATACTCATTAGGTGCATATGTTGATGCTTGATAGCCCAAATTCCATGTCGTGCTGTAAAGAATCGCTCACCTCTTTTCTATCCTATGGAATTTTCCCTAAGCTTTGGTGGTCTTGGGCTTATTTCATTAGTGTTATCAATAGATGGTTTTTATTTTTTGCTGCTAATTTTGCAAAGTATTTCCCTCAGAACAATGTCATTGTCTGTTTTTTTCCCAAATTTACTAGTCAGTTTGGCTTCTTTGAGGTTGGTAAGGTCGATCACTGTTATATGAGCTTGTTAGAGACAATACCACAATAGATTGGATTAACAAATAATTATCTTCATGCTTTCTCGTCCTTGATATGCTCATTGGATGATAGGCCTAGTTTGGGGGAGCTTATGGCGTCGAAGTTGAATCAGTTGACATCAAAGGCCTGTCAAGCATCACAGTTTGTTGCGAAGCATGGAACTGTCTACTACAAGCAGTTGTTGGAGCAGAACAAACAATTTATTCAGGAGCCACCAACTGTTGAGAAATGCAATTTATTGGCTAAGCAATTATTCTACACTCGCCTTGCAAGGTGAGGTTTTGTGCATTCTCCTTATGGGAACACTTAGCACAGAACTTCATTTAGTTTATTTTGCTCTTATCTTTTCTTTCACTGTCAGCTTTTGAAGTTCTTTGTGGATATGAAAATATAATCATTCTTAACAGAGAATGTAGTGAAAGCTTGATAAATTATTTGGTCAGAAAGAAGAGAAAGGGGCGAAAAGTTTCTTCTCAATGAGTACTGCAGGCTAAATGGATAGTTTCATGTGCAAAAGGGAAGGTTCTTTTCCAAGGGTGTTTTAGGACCATTTTTTTCCAGAGGATACGGACATCTAAATTCCTTCTTCTGATTCCTATCCAGTTGTTCATTAAACCCTTCATCTGAATCGTCAAATCACCAGTTGAAAATTAAAATTGCTTCAGTATGAATTATAAGTGTTACCTCAGAAAAAGAAGGTGAGATACTTGGTTGATTATTGACTATAATATGACTAGTGAAATTCATTTGGCTTATAGGATAAAGTGATTTCATCTCTCTTAAGTCTTTGTGCTTTTCTATGCTTTTGAGTTCAAGCGAGTATGGTGGAACCGTGGAAGGGTTGTCTTGTTAGTGTTTGCTTCTACCTTGGTGTTTAGTGCACAAAATGTGTAACTTGGGATTTTTCATGGGTGTTTTAGGACCATTTTTTCCAGAAGATATGAACATCTAAATTCCTTGTTCAGATTTTTATCTAGTTGGTCATATTCACCTAAGATTCAACATCAACATCAACATCAACAACAACACTTTTATCCCAAACTAGTTGAGGTCGACGATCGATGAACCCAAAAATAAATAAAATAAAAGCAAGATCCATTGAGGGAAATAAATAATTATCTAAAAATAAATATATAAAATAAAAAAAATAAAAATATATAGGAAAAGAAAAAAAGACTAGAAAGGGCGAGTCGGGAACATAGGAATTTTTGCCCTCCACAATGTTAATCGCTTTCCTCCACTGTCCTAAGACAAATAGTGCCAATCTATGTCCCACCCAACAAATCTTGTCTTCTAGTTTACCTCTCCTTTCCTTTCTGCTCCCTATACACCTGGACATTTACGGGTCTTCAAGAATATGTCAAACATCTCAAACGATGTTTTTTCCACCGATACTACTCACTTTTCGTAATATCTTTCTTATTTTTCCTTTTCCATCCTTGTCTTAAACAAATAATTATCTAAAAATAAATATATAAAAATAAAAATATATAGGGAAAAAATTTATGTTCGTTCACTCCACAATTCTAATTACTTTTCTCCACTCCGTCTTAAGGTAAATCGTACGCCAATCTATTTCCCACTCCATTAAATCTTATTTTACTACTTTCCCCTAGGTAAGTTTAACCGACTTTTTCCTTTCTTCATGTCATGCTCTCGGTACATCTTTTTACCGAAGCATCTAGGGTCTTCGAAGAATATGCCCAAACCATCTCAATTTATGTTCTCTCATTTTTATCTCCGTATTACTCTAACTTTTTTTCAAATATCTTCATTTTTTATTTTATCCATCATTGTATGACCACACATCCACTTTAACATCCTCATTTTCCGCTTACTCCCATTTTATGCTCGTGTTGCTTATGTGCTTGGCCAACATTCACTCTATATAGCATTGTAGGTCTTCTTCTTTGTTTTATAAAATTTTCCTTTTAACCTAAGAGGGATTTTGCGATCACACAAGAACCCCTGATACCTTTGTGCCATTTCATCCAATCTGCTATGATTCTATGGTTTACATCCTCATCAATCTCTCCCTCCTTTTGCAATATTGATCCCGGATATCTAAAAGCATCTTTTTTGGGTATCTTATGTCCGAGCATACTCACGGATTTGTGATCTTCTCTTCGTGCCGTGTTGAACTCACACTTCCTAAATTTGGTCTTACTTCGACTTAACATAAATCCTTTGGACTCCAACGTGCTTCTCTATAGTTCTAATTTAGTGCCGACCCTAGCCTTGGTCTCATCAATAAGCACAATATCATCTCGCAAATAGTATACACCATGGCACCTCCTCTTGGATTCCAGTTAAAATTGCTTTTAGATGAGCACTTGCGCCATATTAACCTAAGATTACCAGTTAAAATTGCTTGAGTATGAATTATAAGTGTAACCATGGAAAAGAAGGTGAGATACTTGTTAAATTATCGATTATAATTCAACTAGTGAAAATTCACATGGCTTATAGGATATAGTGATTTCATCTCTATAAGTTTTTTTGTGCTTTCTATGCTTTTGAGTTCTGTGGGAACTGTGGAAGGGTTGTCTTGTTAGTTTTTACTTCTACCTTGGTGTTTAACGCACAAGAAGTGTGACTGCGGATTTTTGGATGAAATGTGCGAACTCAAATATTGGGATGGAAAAAAATAACCAACACCACCACCACCACCACCACCAATCTCTTCCCTATCAAGTGGCTCAACTATCTAATATGCATCATAGCACTCTATCATCAACACATCCTCTATAACATCCAAATGCTTGAGATCATTCTTCAAAGACTTTTTTTCGGTCGAATTCTGGAAAGACTTCACTCGTGTCTTTTAGGCCTTCCTTACCTGGCATCTGTCACAACACCACATCTTCTTGTTGGAACATTGAAAGATTGTTGTTTTATGTATTCAAACCATCTAAATTTGTTTCTCTCCTCTTATCATCTGTCGAAAGTTAACTTTTGTTTGATTTTAATCTTTTTGAATTAGTTCACCAGTTATAACTTGTACTTTTTGCTTTTTACTTTTCCAGATTTTGTAGCAATCACTATTTGACTTTTATTTGATATCGGACGCATGAAATCTGTGGAAATGTATGTAAAATGGCATGTAAAATTACACTTCTCCAATCTAGTAGTTGTTCCTAGGGAGTGAAAGGTTGTGGTTGGTTGCTTATTAATGGGAAACTATGCTATGGTTCCTATCAAAGATTGCTCAGATTTTGCGCTTCATTTTTACGTGTTATGAATTTGTAGTTGCACAGTATTATTCTAGGCTTCTTTTACGTGGAATTTCTGATACTCCAGTTTTAAGTACTAAGAAAAGTCACTTCTTTGCATTGCCTGGTACTTTGTTGGTTGCACTGGTTGAATATTTATCTGTAAAGCTTGGTCTTTTCTGGACATTGGCCTTGGTTTGAGCCTCTATAACCATCTTCCTTTCCCTTGTGTATTTGCCTTCATACCATTCATTTTTGTCAATTTTATCTCTCTAAAGTGTTTGCTAACTGTGTTATCTTGTGCATCTTGCCTTGGTTTCTGACTTCTGCGCTGGTTTGCAGTATTCCTGGCCGCTACGAGGCATTCTGGAAGGAACTCGACTACGTCAAACATTTGTGGAAAAACAGGCAGGAACTAAAGGTCGAGGATGCTGGAATTGCTGCTTTGTTCGGTCTTGAATGCTTCGCATGGTTCTGTGCTGGTGAAATTGTGGGAAGGGGATACACTTTCACTGGCTATTATGTCTGAGAAGCAGCACTTGAGGTGTGTTCCAAAGGGTGGAGTTTATATAAGCTTTGTCCTGATTGGCTTGGCTCGGATGTTTGGCACTCTCCCTGCAATTTTTGCTCTTTTTCTGCAAGATTTTTGTAGCTGAGATATCAGTGTTACCTGTGATAACCACAATAATTCATGTATTTGAAGAGGCCTACATGATGTGCTGAGCCATTCTTTTTGTTAGAACGCACGGGTCCCCCTTGAAAGATGATGCAAGCAACTTTCTGCATTTCTGCTTGTTGCTCTCTTCTGATGTTGCTTGGTATATGCATCTGAAAGGCAGATGATGGATGCTTTGGTTCAGGAAATCAATTCTACTTGCAGTTTGCAGTTTTCAGGTTAGCCCCCGAAGGTTGAAAAACCTGTGACATCATGGCATTTCGGCTGCTGGTAAAGAAAAAAGGAAAAAAAGCTTTGCAGTCTCACCGATGGTCAAGTTGGAACCTATGGCTATGGTTGTCTTGAGCACAATTGCTCCTAGTGATATGGCAGTTCGACCTGGTATCATTTTTGGTGCCTGGACCATACAATTGCAGGTTTATCTAGGCGAAGCAGTCCACACCACTCTCTTGAAGTGTGATGCTGCTGGTATAGTTGCCTCTTATGTTTGCTTGTCCGTGGTCGCTTTTCATGAGACTGCCCATCTTTTCTTGATTGATGTCTTTCCGACCTTCCATTCCTATCTACACAACATATCCTTTTGAGCTCAAAGGAGAGAGAAGAAATACTGTCTTAACTGGGAGGAATGAAAATTTGACTGGAAAATCTCTGAAAAACTTAAAATATTTGTGAGAAGAAAGACGAAAAATCCTATAATTTTGGGGCATTTTTTCCGCTCTTTCTTCCCTTACCTCTCCTCTAAATATAGACTAGGGATGCGTTTGTTCTGTAGAAAATAAATAGTTAGAAACATATATTGCTAAAAATGATGATGTATTACTTCTAAAAATAAATAAACGAGAAATATTTATATTGTCCATGAAAATATTTATTCACATATTATTATCGATAATGAAAATATTTTTCATTAATTGACTGGAAGAGTACATGACATAAAAATGCTTATTAATTAATAGCACAAAAAAATATCTCAAACTGTCGTTAGTGATTGTACTTATTATTTCACATAAATATCCCAACTTTCGAACCTTTCCGTGAAAAAAAACTGAGTTTATCTTAAATCATTTTCTCTTATTTTTTTTAGCAACGTAACTCCATGATCGTAATAGCCCTTCACAGTTCGTAAAACTTAAAAATCCATATCAGAGAGTAGTATTCTTGTATGTCCTAATTTTTGTTGATCAGTAGTAACGTTGGCGATTCCATAATCAATAGTTTTTCTTAAATGTTCGTAATTCTAACAATCGGTTGAAACAGAGTATGTCCAACTATTTGTGGATCGATCTTGTAAATTGCTGGATCAAACTGAGTCCCTAAAATTATTTTGCTAGTAATTTTAACAATTGGTTAAAAAGTTACATCTTGATTAAACTTTTCTCCATAAAAGGAAGAGATATATTCACTAGAAGTTTTAAATATGTGTTGCGGAGGTTGCCGACTCCTCCAGCAATGTGCGGCAGCCCCCTACGAACGAGCCCAGCCTCCCCCCACTTCTTTTTAAGTTTTGTTTTTTAAGATAAAATTATATGTTTTCTTATACAAATAAAATCTGAATAAAAAATAATAAAAATGCTGCATAGGATTAAAAAGTTAATTTAAAAATCTCACGTCAATATTTTTTATTAATAAATTGACGGTGTTAATGAATGATTTGATTTTATTAATTTATCAAATATTAAAATTTAATTGTATTTTTTTTATAAATTTTAGGATTTAATTAAACTTTTACGGAAGTTTTTGGTACTACGAAATAATGATCATCTACCATCTGCCACGTCCTTCCTTAGGCCAATCAGAGAGCAGAGACTTTTGGGCTTTCCGCTGATTGGCCCGCGTCGGAAGATCAGGCCCCACGAGAAGAAGAGAGAGAGAGAAAGCCCGCGTCGGAAGATCAGGACATACTTGTAATTTCAGTCTCTTCTCCTCCCTCTAGGAAACGAAGGCTCGCGCTTAGGCGGGCGAAAAGGACGAGGAAGAGGAGGAGCACGAGAAGAAGAGAGAGCGAGAATGCTGCGTCCGGCCGCAGCATTTGCCATCATCATTGCCGCCTCCGTCACCGTTCTCGCCGCTTGCTCCGGCGACGGCTCACAGGTCAAAAGCAGAACACACTCTGTTTGATCAAGCTGAACGCGGGCGATTCTGTCTAATCACGTTTCCTCTTTCGTCGTTCTAATGCATCGCAGGTCAGGTGCAGCCGCACTTGCGTTGCCGAGAATTGCGATAGTAAGCCCTATGCCGCGCGCTTCATCCTTGTCCATGATCTTCGATTCCGGTGAAGCGTTTTCCGTGCTTCGCCCTTGGTTTATCGTGGTCTGACGGATTTGATTTGGTTCTGTCAAAAACTGCAGCTATTGGGGTTAGGTACGGCAAGTACTGTGGCGTGGGATGGACGGGTTGTCCGGGAGAGAAGCCTTGCGACGACCTCGACGCCTGTTGCCAGATTCATGATGAATGCGTCGAAAAGAAAGGTTTATCTGCTTTTCACACATTTATATGTTGTTTAGGTAGATCTACGTTGATTTGCAAATTTGGTTTGTGGCTTTTTATGCATTTGTTATTGGCACATTTTTTTTAATTAAATTTTTGTTAACTGAATTAAGCTTCCGACTTGGCTTAAGATAAGATAAATCTAGGTGATGAGGATACTGATATCATCTAGTTCTGCTCCTAATACCACCATTGTCGTCTGGAGAATATCGGATGAGATTCTTATTTTATGACCAATTGAGTAAAGGATGCAGAGTATTTAGTGTTTTTTCAGGTGTAAAAAGCAAAATTATCCTTCTCAAAGCTATGCACCCGCAAAAAGTTATCTGGATATAAAACATCGTGGATAACCGATCTTAACTTTGCATCTATATACTAAAAGTTCACATTTTTTAGCAGTTAGACCAAAAATGTACGTTACTTTTACAGTTTATGATGTGTAGGAGATATTGCAAGCCATTTTGTATGAAATCATCTGCAGCGAGGTTTTGATCTTTCGAGACCTCTATCGTCTGCACTAAGGCAAGGAGAAATTTTCTACCAAGATGGCCTGCAAATGTGATTTTCGTATGGATGTGTAAGGTTGAAGTAGGTCACTAGCAACATCTTGAAGTGAGAGTGTAGAAATGGTTCTAGCTGCAAGAAGTTAATTTTGTTATTTTATTCATTGCACTTGTCCAGCTAGCGTGAGCTCGTATATGCACATGCAAGTGAGGTAGGCATAGAGATAGACCATTGCATTGCATGGAAACCTCACTTGATTGATCTTTCTTGTTTGAGGTCTATTACTGACTGTCATTGCTCTCCATTGGTTGCAAATGCGATGCAAACTAGAGCCACCAGCTATGTTAAATTGAAATTTCCTTTTCCAATTGCTTCGAAATTGAATCTTCCCTGGAAAGTTCATGTGAAAGCAGCAAAATCAACATGGGGATTGACTTGTGGAAGAAGAATTTGAGGATATGTTGTGCAGCAACGACCTGATTTCCATTTTCTGTCAATGTCAACATATGCTTAGAGGCAAATTTAGGATGTGGCATCTCAATAAAATAATTTGGCTTTGTTGTGATAATATCTTATAGGTCATGAAATTCAGGAAAAGGGTAGTTTATTGGAATGCGATTGTTTGTTGACTGCCAATCTATAACGGGTGAAGTGAGAAATGGCTTGAAGTTTGTTTGATGATGTAAGAGGGGTTTGAGTGTAGAAACCCTGCCTATTCTAGGTACCTGTTTTAGTTACATAGCACAAATGGGTTAACTTGCATGGACCGTTGCATGTTCAGTATCTCCACATGATAAATTCGCAGGGTGGATATGGTTTTTCCTTTCTATGTTGCTTTCTATGTTGTATTGTCGATGAGATCATTGAATTGTGAGACAACTGATGTTCCAGGTATGACTAACGTAAAATGCCACGAGAAGTTCAAGAGCTGCATAAAGAAAGTGCAAAAGTCTGGAAAGACGGGATTTTCTTGGGATTGTCCTTATGAGACTGCTGTACCGACTATGGTTCAGGGCATGGATATGGCCATCTTGTTCAGCCAGATAGGTAATTCAAAGCTTGAGCTCTGATTTGCTCAAGTTAAGATGTAGAGTAAAAGAATTCCATTCTTTCTTTAGCATCATGTAAACATACTTCAATATCAATTGCTTTGATGCATGGAAATATCAAATTGACCATCACATGACCCAATTTTTCTTGATTGGTCTAACTCTATATGAATGATTCGCTTGACGGATCCTTTTCGATCAAGTCACTTTTTGGTACCTTGCCCTCATAATGGAGAGGTTGTTTAATGATCATGCATTTTACTCAAAACTTGCCACAATGTTTATACCTTGTTTGCAAGGTCCTCTTAGTGGAATCTGATAAGAGTCAGATGCAGTGTTTTGCTTTGACTTCACTTCAGAGAGTAGAAGCAGTAATCTTCCTGAGTAGAAGCAGTAATCTTCCAGGAACAGCAGATCAGCTGTCGCTTTATTCTTAATTTTGTGTAGATTCTGAGACTGATTGGGGTTCACTTGGATCAAACACTCATTTGATATGTCTCCTACAATCAGTTCAGAGAAGCCACAAATTTGTTTTGCCGTGAGTTTCTCTAGCGATTCACTTGCATTTTGAGTTTTCATTCAAAATGCAATTCTTGCCTTTCTTCATGGGCATTCAGAACCTTTACTTTCTTCATTACCTTTAACAGAATTTTTTTTTCTTGAAAGGAAAACAGAGTTTTTTGTTTTGTTCGGAGAAGGAAAATTAGAGTTCACTAACCATTTTCATAGGGAACCTCATAGTGGCTCTATTTCATTATATTCCATTCTAAATACTCAGAATTATGTTCTATTTAATGGAAAGAACCAGCCCCCCTTTTTTTTTTGTGTCGGAGAACCAGCCCCTTGAACTGCTATGAAAGACACCACCGGATTTCAAAGTAGCACGATCTAGTTCAAAAATTTTGCCTAACTTCCAAACTAATAGGAAGGAAGCTCAATCGGAATGAATCATAAGTGAAAGAAACTACACGTAAAATGAGGAAATGCTTATTGTATTATTGTCGTTAGCCAAGAATCGCACGAGAGAGCCTACTAAGACAGTAAAGTTTCTTCTGACTCTCGGGGTAGTGTATGCAAGACAGGCCACAATTATGTTGATCACGCAGTCGTATGCAAATTACCAAGTTTCATCTGGGTTTTGTGTTTGAGGGATGATTTGGTCATTTGTTCCTGAATATTGATTAGTATCATGTCTTATCGTGCAGTGCACCCTTTTTTCTATGAATTGTCTGAGTACACATGCTTATCACGAGCTTCGCGGAAAGTGAATGATTTGTAACACATTTTCTTAAAAAGGATTACTTGTAGCGCTTAGATGTTATCTAATACATCACTCGATTTATATGAAAATCTATCTTTAAGGGATTGTAAGTGGACGCTGGACATGTTTCGTTTTTTTCTAGAAGACGACATTACTTTATTGATTGAAGGCAATTAAGATAGAATCTCAACATTACTTTTACGGATGTTGTCGGGTTTAAGACAAATCTTTTCGCGGTTTTCCCTGTCGTTACAAGCTCTATGCAATTGCCTCAACGCATAGCAAAGATTATAAATTCGGATTGAACATACTCAGTTCTCATGAGGAATTTTTACTGGAAAGAGTCCTCAATTGTTCTTTGATTAAGGAAACAAACAAGATCAATTTAATTACAAAATCCCAAACTTAAGTTAACAGAACTTTACTCTATAAACACTGCTTTGAATAATGACTTACTACAGTTCCTCGAAAGTGAAGTCTCTCGTATTAGTCAGGAGTAAAAAAGAACAGGAAGAGAAAACAGTTCTATACAACAGTCGCAGTCTCTCAATTTGCCAAAACAAGCACACCAAGCATCGTTTCTAAATTATCAAGCTTCAAGACAGAATGTTGAAGGCGAATTTTCTTCGTAGGAGCTTCAAACCTGCAAAGTGGTAATAATTCTCTCTCCTCCCCCCCCTCCCCTTCTCTCTCTCCCTCTGTGTGTGTGTAAAGAATATTTCTTTTGAAGATTCTTCGCTCTTTTACTTTTTGGGCACTAAAGCTTTGTGGTTTTTCAAATACTTCCGGAAAGGATTGAGCTTTGCACACAGATTAAGAGGAGTTTAAGTGAGTGTTTGGAGTAAATATGGCTGATGTTTCTCGTTGCAGCAAAACGTTGTTAAAGCTTGTAGTTCACAGATAAAGCTGTTGATGAACAAGAAAGAAATCCACACGATGCAGCTTTGGAGAGGTGGTGCTGTTGCTCGAGACCCTTCAGGACCAAACTGCTGGGATACAATGTGCATGTGATGTCGGGATAATTTCCCGAATGTCTTGAGTGTTTGCAGAAACTTGATGTTGAAGGTGCAATAGTTGATCGTAGATGATCTTTGCATCTCAAATTAGGCAGATTTTTCCATGAATCCGGGTTAAGTCACATACTGACTATACTTGCTGATGTTTCGCTTTCACAAATCCAACATTACATTGTGTCTTCGATGGTATAATACTCTCTTTGGTACTCTCCCTTGATGTCTGATGAGTCTTAAATTATGGTTGAGATGCATTTCATGGAGTAGTTCTTCAATTGTTTGCTCTTCCTCTCTCAGGTTGAACATGTGATCTGGGAAGAGAAGACATTGCATGCATATGATCTCATCGTATAGTACTGCCAAATTATCAAAGCGCACATGCCAATCATCGACTCACAAAAGTAGTCGATCTATTTTAGTCATCAACTGCCTTGTTTAACTTGTGTTGTGTGTCCATGATTTCTTCTGACGAAACTGACATCTCCTACATCTTCCAGGTTATATGCCCCATTAACTTTGCTAAGTTGTGTTCCAATTTGAGACGTCAAAGAATTTCAAATGCAAACAGGACTAATGGTTTGCCATCCGAAACAAGCAAGAAATTGTTGAAATACTTTCCATGTTGGAGTTGGATTCCTTGTTTTATTTGGTTTCCTAATTTCACTTGGGAAGTCAAATTAGAATGTATAAGTGCAGAATTTTCCTTGGTTGTATGGCGGAGCTCAAACAAGAGGATGCTAGAGTTTTCTCTTCGTGACTATTCTATGTGAATTCTCCGAGAGAAATTGGCATGTTTTGGGCGTAACATAGGGCAGGGAAACACTTGAGCGATTATATGACCAAACCACGTAAATCTCTGGCGTCCTTGTCATTTCTCGTTGAGTTTTCTGGTACTTTGTTCATCTCACGTGAACCTTAAATTGACTTCCACATTATTTCAGAATAAATATTTTTTTTCTCAATACATGTTGGCTTTACTGCAACAAGTAACAACATGATGACGTGCCCGCGTTTGCTTAGGACGCAGTCTCATAATGATTAACTGGATCTGGATCTCTGTGTTTCTTGAAAGTAGAAAACTCTTGACAGAAGATATCTCTGTCTCTCGTGCACTGTAACCGAGAGTTCACACTTGATTCGAAAGTCAACTATTCCATCTCTTTATTTTACTCCAAAGATTAGACTTTCTTTCTTACATCCGAAGCCAACAGTTTAGATGGAGGAGTGCTTAATATCGACTGTTGTATAAAAGAAGGATATACCGGAGAAATGGATAACTGATATCTACTTGTTGCAATACTGTATCATATGGAAAAATATTCTGGGATTTGTTAGGTAAATGTGTTCCTGTAAAGGGTTTTCCAAAGGGTCCCCTCTGCTCGTTATCTTCAGGTTGATGCACTGAGTTACTTTCATTTGGGTCTGCAGTGCAGTTGGCTTGCTTTATATCTTGTCTCTAAAGTTCTGAACTTAGATTACAGATTAATCATATCATTAAGAACATTATGGTCTATATGGCCCTGAAAAATTTCTTCGTCTGTGCTGATTTGCCAACCAAACATTCTCCATCAAGTTCATCCCAATATTCTGATTGGCAACTATATCTTGCTATCTGCTCTAATACACTGTTTTCGCTAAGGATTCAACGAAAACTTATTCTGCATGATATTTAGGCAACAGTACACAGGAATGCAACCGTTGATTTGTTTGATGATCTGTCTCAATCGCCAAAGCTGTAGGCCGATGAACTCTTCACTATCTAATAATGCATGGCAAGTTGCTCTTGTGGAACCGAAAACATGAATCGAATCGAATAAAATATCTTCAGAATGCTGTTCAAGAGTTGTCTTCACCTGATAAAGATAAGCTTGATTCTGTCGTACTTTAATTCATCATTTCCTATGACTATTGTTAACAGATAATTTCCTAGAAAAGCAGAAAAGAAGATAATTGAAAAAATATCCTGATGCTTTCAGAAAAATGAATGTGGTTAAAGAGGGGGAAAATAAGATTTTGAAAACAACCAGTGTGTGTGTGAACTCTAGGATGAGCTTAACAGATAATTACTTATCAGAGCACACGGGCGCCTGCATCGAACTATGTAGGAAAGAGATAGTCCTCACATTTTTTTCCCATTGATTGAACAAACTGGTTGACAAAATAGTACCAAGGAGATTACATATTATAGCATGCCAAAGTCAACTACCAGGAAGATGAATCAGACACTCCACGAAACCATATAGTCTATAATTTTTTTGAGTGAAGGAATAATCCTTGTCCATAAAACACCAATTTAGTCAGCGTCCCTAGAATCTAAGAGAACTTGACAGTTCCATCAACTCCAGGAGGGCATTTCGCCATCAATAGGCAGAGCTAGTTCTCATAGCTTCATTAAGGCAAGTTCCAACCTCCAATTTACAGCTTTCATAAACGAGGCATTTAATCAGTAGAGGAGACTCCTTGCAGTGAATCGCGGTCATGTTTCATGGCAAATATATCTGTGAAAACTATGTGCAGAGTCTGTAGTCTTGCTGATTATGTGCTGTAGCAACCTCAAACATGTTTGTCAACAGAGAACATGTGGTCATTTGCTTGATGGGACACGCATTTTGACAGGGTAAGAAGTTTTCATTTTCCTAGGGAAAGAGTGAAAATGGAAGAGAAATTGAAGGCAGCATCAAATTATGACAAGGCATTGTTGCAGAGTAAGGAGCTGTATCAGGTACTACATTTATTGTCATTCACATCCTCTATTTCTTTACCTCTTTTTGGTTAAATGGTAAGTTAGCTTGGTTTCATCCTTCCCACGCCAGAAGAAGTCCAAACCTTCGATCTCTGTCAAAAGCAGGCCTTTCAGGGTTTTGTCGAGCGCTTCCCCTAGGCCGATCCTAATAGGTTAAGCCGAATATGAGTCGAATCCAATACGGCTAATCTGTAGGGTTCTTTACCTTCTCTTGGACTGCCATTGTTTCTTAAAGTTTTGCTTCCATGCATTTGTTCAATTTGGCAGTACATTTTGGACACAAGTGTGTACCCAAATGAACCAGAGCCTCTTAAGGAGTTAAGAGAAGTTTCTGCAAGCCATCCAAGGTCTCTCTCTCTCTCTCCCCCCTTAGCTAAGCATCCGTATCATTATGATACAGTCACTGACTCTGACTTATAATGCTTTCATTCAATATAAGGAGTCATATAATTGAAACATCTTGTAATTAACACTGCTTCCAGGAGGATATTTCCCCCTGACAGTAAACAAGGGATATAAATTTTTCTCCTTTCATTTGTTGATATTCAGGTATTGGATGGGCACTGCACCAGATGCAGGTCAACTGATGGCAATACTACTGAAGCTTATCAATGCTACAAGGACCATTGAAATCGGAGTCTTCACCGGATACTCTCTTTTACTCACTGCCCTAACAATTCCTGAGGATGGCAAGGTCTCCAAGCAATCATCATGCTTTACAATAAAAGAATTTGATTGGTTAGCTCATTTAATCACAATTGCTGCAGATAATAGCCATAGATGTCGATCGCGAGGCTTATGAAATGGGATTTCCCGTTATCAAGAAGGCCGGCGTAGAGAACAAAGTCGACTTCATTAATTCCGAGGCTCTGCGAGCTCTAGACGATTTAATGGAAAATGTGAGTCATTTAGCAGCCTTTGCTAGTTTATGCAGTTTACTCTTACGGCATCATATATCCTAGAAGAAATGCTATATGCACATACTTTGATAGAGTGAGCTAATTTTGCTTCAGAATACGATATACCTGCGTACAAAACAAAATTTTATGTTGTCTACATTTGATGGAGTCTATTTACTACTTGTGTCGCATTCTGGGTAACGATCATCTGTTATTCTTTCCTCTGTTTTATCGAGTCTGATTGGGATTGACATGATGAAACATATTGCAGCCCGATAACGAGGGGAGCTTTGACTTTGCCTTTGTCGACGCAGACAAAGTCAACTACTTGAATTATCATGAGAGGTTGATGAAACTGGTCAAAGTGGGAGGACTAGCCATCTACGACAACACCCTCTGGAGAGGAACAGTTGCCATGCCCGAATCTGCAGTTGGAGAGAAATATAAGGAGGGTCGGAATCGGCTGATTGAGTTCAACAAATTGCTGGCCAACGATGCTCGCGTCCAAATTTGTCATGCTTCAATAGGTGATGGGATGACAATCTGCTGGAGACTTCACTAAGTTTTTATACTCTGACCCCCCACATATAACTCTACTTATATCTTTGGCATGTTGTTGTCTTGTATATTGTAATAACCAACCACATGTTGTCTTGTCTATTGTAATAACCCCAACATTCAGAAAGTTCCAGGAATGATGATTAATAAATATTTACTGCAGAAACATTCATACCTAATGAGCGTACTGGTTCATTTTGTCCGCTCTCTGTGCCCTGCACTTGTCGTCCAACATTATATTGGTCGACTTGATGTCTCGATGGTAAATCGGTATTGATGCAGAAGAACGCAAGTAAGAAAGAGCCCCGGCAAAATGTCTTGTTGGGGATCAATTCATGGACAAAAAGAGGTGGTTGCGTCTCCGGACAATATCCCAATAGCTTGACCACATTTCGATGTTTAACCAGCGACCGGATGACCAGTTCATCCATGAACTGCTCCACTCGCCCCACGTGGGCGACCTTTCCACATGATTTGTTGACAGCAACAATTCTTTCATCCTCCAGCATACCTTTGTAAACAGTTCCTTGACCACCTTGTCCGAATAGCAGGAAGAAAAGTTGCTGTTTCAGATAAAATACCACCATTTCACTTGAAGAATATTTCCTTGTGCTTTCTCCTCTTCATCCTCTTCATTACTCTTTGTTTTGGAAGAAAATTTTACCATCCACGAACATAACAAAATTGACCGAACAAACTATAAAATAATATTATATAGTTTACTTTGTTTCGTGTTCTACATCATAATTTATTCACGATTGCATGCCTTTCACTTTGCATTAAAGTCAAAAGAAGAAGACGATGAATCAGATTTCATGTACAACCGAAAACAAAGGAAAATTTTTCCCCAAATTCAGAGAAAAATGAACTATGTTTATATTTGATATTTGATGCAGGCAATTCATAATTCGAGGCCTGCTATAATACATTTATGTTGAATAAAAATATTTATGTTTTCACATTCCAAAGAAAGTAAGCCTAAAAATAAATTTACCGGATATATACCAATTGTGATACGGGTAACTTTGTTAGAAGAATAGTAGTAGCGGTCTGACTGTGACTTTGTTTATTGGAAAGACTAGATTGTATTATCTCATCAGGGCCTGATGCATCACGTTCTAGGTGGATCCGACCGAAACATACGAACAAAAAATCAGAAACGGCGTACAAATTCCGAATCATTTTGCGGGAAGCGTAAGCCTAAAAGGCTGCTAGTATTCACCATCTCAGCTCAATCTGTGTCGGTCTTAAGCTACATCTTTTTCTGGACAAGGCACGTTTCCTGTACCCAGAGGATCGAAACAGCTCCGAACACATTTTCTTTTTTGCCATTTCCGAGGCGTAATATACCCGGTTCGATCATCGATTCAAGAATTTCCTGAGCATGTTTCTCATATGTTCGAATATGGAATTTGTTTCCCGCACCTTGGGATTGCCAATATAAAATCCGAGGAGCGATCCCTTTCATGAATTTCATCCTGCCAAGTGAAAAGGAAACATTACCAGTTAGATGAATTTCATCTTGGCTCAATCTCCGTCAGTCTTAAGCTACTTCTTTTTCTAGACAAGGAACGTCTCTCGAAGGCGGAGATTGAAACGGCTCAACACACTGTCTTTTATTGTATCTAGCAATATCACCAAAAGGGAGGTGAATAGGTGATTTTGAACAAATTTGACTAGAAATCGCGGAATTAAAGAATCAATTCAAGTTAAACTTAGATTCAGCATTTGAATATATTCAGTATGTCATTCTGAATGCAAATATGCAATGCTCTGTCAAACACAAAGGGAAGAGTTTAGATATAGAGAAAATTGCACACGATGATTATAGTGGTTTTACTTAGATCAAGCCAATGTCTACTCTCTCACGTTAACAAGCGATAGGCTCAATTCCATTAGATGAATCAATAAGGGTTTACAAGTGATTACACTCTCACACTCTTACAAAGCTACTTAAATATTATAGTATGTAGCTTTCGAGAACAAGTATAGAATTTGAAGCACTCTAGCACTTTGAAATTGATGATTCGATCGCTCACCGTAGCGACACCATGGATCTCCTTTTATGGTACTTCACCCCCAAACAAGCCGTTGGATAGGTTTTCGAAGGATCGCTCTTAAATCGCTGATTCGACGCCATCAACCTTGATTGAACAAGACTGCAACTCAAGAAGATTTGATGACCATTGGCGTTGAATCTGAACCCCTCAAATTCAGTCACCCATACAACTAAATTTTCGATTTTCATAAGTGGAGTTCTTTAAATCTGGAAGTTGTCTTGTCTCTTGAAAGGTAATTTCCAATAAAAAAACATTCTACTAATCTGTTTTAGAATTATCTTATCAATCAAAGATTACAAACTTCCATAAATACCTTAGTCGTAATGGAAATTTGTCAGCCGTGAATCTTCGCAATCTGGAAATGATATATTGCATATTCTGAACAGTCTTTAGAAACAAAAATAGTCTCTAGAGCCCGAACAGATTAGAACACTGCTCGATAAAGTCCTCGTTGATGCTCACACATGAGTTTTCTTCAAAGGTGTGGTTGAATCTACATGAGTGAGATTCCGCTTAATCTAGATGACATAATTCAACTTCTTCACAAACAAATAACAAATATGCAACGATCTCGTCTTGAGTCCGAACACCAATTAAGATCAATATAAGTTTCTCCATTCATGTGTAATATGAGCTCGATAAAGTCTTCGTTGATGCTCGCACATAAGTTTTCTTCAAATGTGTGGTTGAATCTACATAAGTGAGATTCCACTTAATCTAGATGACATAATTCAACTCCTTCATAAACAAATAACAAATATGCAATGGCCTAAGTTTTGAGTCTAAACACTAATTAAGATCAATATAAGCTTCTCCATTTATGTGTAATACCTGAGATAAAACACTTAATAGTATTTATTAGATTGTATAATGTATGACAGTTTTGTCGGAATCAAAACATCTTGAGGGAGGTTTTCTCAACAATCTCCCCATTTTTTATGATGACAAAACTTTCTAAGCATATTTTAATTTGAAAAGATAAGAATAAGATATTAACCAGTATGAATCAAGATACTTTCAGAGATGTAAGTGTGAAGATAGATTCTGAGTATGATTCTGAATAACTAGAGTTTAGAAGAATATCACTGTTGTAGTTTTTCATCAACTATAACCCTTGCATCTGCACTTTGATACCTGCATATACAGATTAACAGAGGCATCTTCTCCCCCTTTGTGTCATCAACAAAAGAGATGCAGCAAGCCACAGGACTATTATTATTATAATACCAAGATAAGCTATCAAGCCATAGTAAGACTGTGATAGGAGCACACATAGATCCATCAAAAACAAAAAAACTAGTTTCCGAATCAAACAACAAAAGGTCAAACCAACACCAGAAAATAAAAACTGCTTGAACAAGCAGATTTAGGTTGAAGGGGGTTGGTTTGGATTGTTGGCAGGGGAAATGGAAGCACTATCCGGCTCTTGTCCATCCTCCCTAGGAAGTCATCTAAGCTGGTCTTGATTAGCATTGCTGGGTCCAGCACCTGCAATATTTGAGTTTCTTCCCCCAGAGAGTTCTGGAAAGTCAAGTACCACCCTTTGGTCACGCACAATTATGTAGTTGTCCAGACTTGATATGGCAGTGCGCATATACATGAGGTACAGACGAAATGCTCTTTCAAAGAATGTCAGCTGTCTCTGCACTTCTGAGTCAAGTAAATCCATCCATGCTCTTCTGCATAATGGATTGGGATACTTGCAATTTCAGTAATAAGAGCATTTACAATTTCTTGGGCCGTAGATTTTCTAGGAGGTTCTTCATCCTTTTTAGCATCTGTCATAGGTAGAATATCCCTGCATCCTAAAATCATTCGCGAAAGAGTGTTAATCAACCTGAATTTGTCGCAAACCTTTTTGATTACATATCCTTGGCAACCTACCTCCTTGAACTCCTTCATAGTTCGTAAACATAAAGACACAGTCGGCGAGTAATTGTATGCCTGTCATATGTTTGTAATTTCCATTAGTTGTTCGTAACTCAGTGTCCTTTTTAAAATCATCCGATGGCTGAATTTTTTTTTTCCAGTTGATCCAACTGTCTAGATTGCACACAGGACCAGTCCCATAAATTGCTAGACCGGACCATAGAGCTTCCCTCGGTCGTCCATGAGTACGATTATGTCGATCACACGGCCGTATGACAAGCATTTGATTTATTACCAAGTTTCATCTGGATTTTATGTTTGAGCAATGATTTGATATCGTTGTTCCTAAATGTTGATTCGTATTATGTCTTATCATGCAGTATATCATTGTCCTAGTACACATACTTGTAATTTTTGTTATGTTTATGCTCCGTTTGCTTCGCGGAAAATGAATGTTTTCCAAAACATTCGCTTGTATTGCTCTGATGTTATCTAATTGATCTCCCAATTTATATGTAAATCCGCCCTAAGAGATTGTATGTGGACGCTAGGCATGATTTCTGTCTTCTTTTCTGCAGAAGAGGACATTGCTCTGTGGGTTGAGCCTAATTAAGACAAAATCTCAACATTACTTTTTCGAACGTTGCGGGGTTTAAGACAAATCATTTTTCGCGGTTTTCCCTGTCGTTACTGGTTCTATGTAATTGCCTCAACGCATAGCAAAATTATAAATTCAGATGGAACGTACTCAGCTCTCTTGTGGAACTTTGACTGGAAAGAGGCCTCAATTGTTCTTTGATTAAAGGAACAAAACAAGATAAAATATCAATTATAAAATGCCAAATTTATTCTATAAACACTGTTTTGATCGGTGTATGAAAAATAAACAGATTATATGGTACATGATAATACCGTGTAGAGAAGAACCTTGGTCCTTTCAGTTAGTTCCGTTGCTGGACAAGGTCCTATTACTTACTGCAGTTCCTAGAAAGTTAAAAAAACCGATACAAATACCACTTCTTTCTTCTGAGTATAAGATAAGACTGAAGTCCCTCGTATTAATCACTGGTAATAAGAACAGGAAGAGAAAACAGTTCTGTACAACAGTTTCAGTCTCTTAATTTGCCAAAAGCAAGCACACCAAGCATGGTTGCCCTCCTTTTTAAATTATTAAGTTTCAAGAAAGAATGTTGAAAGTGAATTTTCTTCGGAGGAGCTCTAAACCTGCAAAGTGGTAATAATCTTCTCTCTCTCTCTCTCTCTCTCTCTCTCTCTCTCTCTCTGTGGTTAAAGAATGTTTCTGCTTGAGATTCTTTGCTTTTTCGCCTTTTGCGCGTGAAAGCTTTGTGGGTTTTCAAATACTTCAGGAAAGGATTGAGCTTTGCACACAGATCAAGCAGAGTTTTGAGTGTTTGGAGTAAATATGTTTAATGTTTCTCGTTGCAGCAAAACGTTGTTAAAGCTTGTGGTTTCACAGATAAAGCTGTTGAAGAACAAGAAAGAAATTGTGGCGCTGTTGCCCGAGACCCTTCAGGACCAAACTGCTGGAATACAGGTGCATGTGACGTGTCCGGATAATTTGAGTGTTTGCAGATACTTTAGGTTGAAGTTGCAATAGTTGACCGGAGATGATCTTTTCATCTCAAACTAGGCAGACTTTTTATGAATCTGGGGTAAGGCACGTATTGATTAAATACTTGCTGATATTTCGCTTTCACAAGTTCAACATTACATTGTTGCTTCGACAATATAGTACTCTCTCTGGTACTCTCCCTTGATGTCTGATGAGTATTAATCGTGGTTGAGATGCATGTAATGGAGTAGTAGCTCATCAATCGTTTGCTCTTCCTCTCTCAGGTTGAGCATGTGATCAAAGGAAGAGAAGACATTGCAGGCATATGATCTCATCGTGTAGTTCTGCGCAAAAAATTATCGAAGCGCACATGCCAATTGTCGAATCGAACATGCCAATCATCTAGTCACAAACGTAGGTGATTTATTTTACTTATCAACTGCTTTTAACTTGTGTTGTGCGTCCATGATTTCTTTTTGACAAAGCTGACATCTCCTACATCTTCCAGGATATGCCCCGTTGACTTTGCTAAGTTGTGTTCCAATTTGAGACGTCCAAGAATTTCAAATGCAAATAGGACTAAGGGTTTTCCATCCGAGCAAGCAAAAAATTATTGATATACTCTCCATGTTGGAGTTTGATTCCTAGTTTTATTTGGTTTCCTAATTTGAGTTGGAAAGTCAAATTACAACATAGAAGTGCAGAATTTTCCTTGGTTGTATCACAGAGCTCTAACAAGAGGATGTTTGAATTGTCTCATTCATCACGATTATTTGTCGGGTTGCTCTCCTTTGTAGTAGGTACCGAGATTGACCGAACCAAGTAAATCTCTCGCGTCCTTATCATTCCTCGTTGATTTTTCGGGTATTTCGTTCATCTCACGTTAGCCTTAAATTGACTTCCACATTATTTCACGATAAATATTTTCTTCTTTTTCCCAATACATAGATCGACTTAACTACAACAAGTAACAGCATGATGACGTGCCTGGCGATTGCTTAGGAAGCCGTCACAATGGTCTACTGGATATGGATCTCTGTGTTTCTTGAAAGTAGAACACTCTTTGACAGAAACTATCTCTGTCTCTAGTGCATTGTAACTGAGAGTTCACACTTGATTCAAAAGTCAGCTCTCCCATCTCTATATTTTCCTCCAAAAGATTAGACTATTTTAACTGAGATCCGAAGCCAACAGTTAAGATGAAGGATTGTTTAATACTAAATGTTGTATACGGACAAACCAGAGAAATGGATGGCTAAAATCTACTTGCTGCAACACGATGTCACAGGGTCGCGCGCTTGTCTGCGTGTTCCGTGTGTCTCCTATAACTTCAAGAACCAGGGAATTACATCTATTTGTGAATTCTGATGACTGGAATTTCAATAAGCTTTTCCTTTTTTTTTCCTAGTTCATCTAGACCATTTGCAGTACTTTCACAAAACGAGTTTTACTTTGCCCGGGCCAACAACAAATGCAAATGCTTGGAAAGCTAGAATTTAGCCTATTCATGCTGGAAAAGCCGGTTTTGCATGGTTATTATTGCTTGAAAGCTTGATAAGATCATTTTAGAATGATTGAATACTGTATCATATGCCAAAAAATTCTAGCATTTGTTAGGCAAACGGTTTTCCTGTAAAGGGTTATCCAAAGGGTCCCCTCTGCTCGTTATCTTCAGGATACACTGAGTGACTTTCATTTGGGTCTGCAGTGCAGTTGTCCTGCTTTATATCTCGTCTCTTAAAGTTCTGAACTTAGATTACAGAGCAATCGTACCATTAAAGACATTCTGGTCTATACGTCCCCCGAAAATTTATTCATTGGCAGTAATTTGCCAATCGAACTTTCTTCATCAAGCTCATCTGAATATTCTGATGAGCAACAATATCTTGGTATCTGCTTCAATGAATGGTTTTCACTTAGGATTCAACAAAAACTTATTCTGCATCGCAGTTGAAAAGCCAATAGTACACACGAACACAACCATTAGTTTGTTTGATGATTTGTCTAAATATAAGCCTTATTCTCACAATCTGTTTATGCATTTGTAGTTTCTTTTGGAAAACCAATAAGATGAATCGAATCAAATCAAATCCAATATCTTCAGAATGCAGTTCAAGAATTGTCTTCACCTGATAAAGATAAGATTGATTCTCTCGTGCTCTAATGCAGCATTCTAATTGCGTCCTATATCTGTTGTTCATGAATAATATCCCAGAACAACAGAAACTAATGGAAAGAAGATATCTAAACAAATTATCATGATGCTTTCAGGAAAGTGAATGTTGTTAAAAGGGGGAAAAGAATTTTTTGAAATCAATCATAGTGTGTGTGAACTCTAGAATGAGGTTAACAGATGGTTACTTCTCAAAGCACATGGCGCCTTCATTGAAATATGTAGGAAGGCGACGGTCCTTGCATCCTTTCTAATTGAACGAACTGGCGCAGTTATAATACAATGCCAAGGAGACGACGTAGTATAATATCCCAAAGCCAACTACTATGAACATGAATCAGACACTGCAGGAAAGCATAGATTATATCATTTTAAGGAATAATCCTTGTCTTGCACCAAATTATTCAGCCTTCATATGTTATAAAGAGAACTTGACATTTGGCCAGCAATATGCAGAGCTAGTTCTCCAAGCTTCAGTAAGTAATGCAAGTTCCAACCTCTAATTCACAGCCTTTCATAGATGAGGCATTTTAATCAGTAGAGGAGACCCCTTGCAGCGAAACATGGTCATATTTTCACAACAAATATCGCTAAAATCTATGCATGGCATAGTCTGTTGTCTTGTAATTATAGAAATCACAAACATGTTTGTCAACATTGAACATTTTGGTCATTTGGGGTCACTTCCTTGATGTGAAGGCAGTATTCTAAGGAAAGAGCAAGAATGGAAGAGAAAATGAAAGCAGCATTAAAGTACGACAAGGCGTTGTTGCAGAGTAAGGGGCTGTATCAGGTACTCCATTTGTTGTAAGTTCACATCTTCTATTTTTCTTCCCTCTTTTCGGTCAAATGGTAAGTTAGCTTGGCTTTCATTCTTCACATGCCAGAAAAAATCCAACCCTTTGATACTGTCTAAAGCAGGCCATTCGGGGGTTTGCCAATCTTTCTCCAGGCTGATCCTAACAGGTTAAGCTGAATATGAATGGAATCCAATACGGCTAATATGTAGGATTCTTTATCTTCTCTCATACTGTCGTTGCTTCTTAAAATCTTGCTTCCTTGCATATGTTCAATCTCGCAGTACCTTCTGGAAACAAGTGTGTACCCAAATGAACCAGAGCCTCTTAACGGAGCTGAGAGAAGTTTCTGCAAGCTATCCAAGGTCTCTCTCTCTCTCTCCCTAGCTTCGTGTCCACAAAATTATTATACAGTCACTGACCATGACTTATAATGCTTTCATTCAATTTAAGGACGTTTCCAGGAGGATATTTCCCCTAACAGTAAAAAAGTGATATTAATTTTCCTTCTTTTTATCTGTTGATATTCAGGTATTGGATGGGCACTGCACCAGATGCAGGTCAATTGATGGCAATCCGACTGAGGCTTATCAATGCCAAAAGGACCATTGAACTCGGAGTCTTCACCGGATACTCTCTTTTACTCACTGCCCTAACAATTCCTGAGGATGGAAAGGTCTCCAAGCACTCATCATGCTTTATTATGAAAGAATTTGATTAAATTGTTCATGTAATTACGATTGCTGCGGTTAATAGCCATAGATGTCGATCACAAAGCATATGAAATGGGACTTCCCACCATCAAGAAGGCCAGCGTAGAGCAGAAAGTCGACTTCATTAACTCTGGGGCTCTCCCAGTTCTAGAGGATTTAATGGAAAATGTGGGTCATTAGTAGGCCTTTCCTAGTTTATGCAGTTTCCTCCTAATGCATTATATATTTTGGAAGAAATGTTATATGGATATACTTAGATAGAGCGAGCTAATTACGGCATACCAGCAAGAACACAGCATGAGAATTTTCTTTCATAATTTGTGACGGACTGTATCTACTACTTGTGTCTGATGGGGACTTGACATAATGAAACAAATTGCAGCCTGGATAATGAGGGGAGCTTTGACTTTGCCTTTGTCAACGTGGACAAAGTCAACTACTTGAATTATCATGAGAGGCTGATGAAACTGGTAAAAGTGGGAGACTAGTCATCTATAACAACACCCTTTGGCGAGGAACCGTTGCAATTGCCTGAACATGCCGTTGGAGAGAAATATAAGGAGGGCCGAAGGCTGCTGATTGAGTTCAACCATTTACTCGCCGACCATGCTCGCTACCAAATTTTTCATGCTTCGATAGGTGATAGGATGACAATCTGCAGGCGACTTCACTAAGTTCTCATCTGTTGATCCCCTCGTAATCCTGTCTTTTATAAAGGAGATCGCTTTACCCATGACTTCTTATCTTTGGCATGTCGTTATCTGGTGTCTTGTAATAACCACGACATCTAAGGATATGTTAAAATTGATTTGGTCATCAGAAAGAGCTACCAATGATGATTAATAAATATTTTTGCACCAACTGTACTAGTCATTCTGTCTTGGCTGTGGCAAATTTTAGTTGAATGCTTTCTCTCGAGTTATTACTTTGAGCTTGTCACATGTTGCAATGAAGATCGAAGTTGTCTACAGATTCATTTTCTTCCAAATGGGAGCATTTATACCGAATAAATTTGATGACTCTCTACAAGGTCCTGTCAAGCAACAGATCGACAGAGAAACTATCAAAAAGCAACATTGCCTCGAGTTGGAACTTCAAAAAATGCATGGATTTCCAATGTCCGAGAGTTGCTCACGCCACATGATTTGGTCATGGCCAAGACAAGAGGCTTGGATATAGCCGTGCACTTTGCTTGAGGAATGACCAGTACTACTGTATTCTGAGCGAGTTGCTAAATCATGAACAGATCTGCAAGTAATCCCCGAGAGAGATAGAGAGAGAGAGAGAGAGGTAAATGATCACACCGCAAGTTGGCATCATATCCTGCCCCGCTCTTATTTCCAGGGCAAGCGAAACCATAAGTTACTCGCATTAAGTGCACTAGGCAAGAGAACTAACGATAACTAGGCAGAACATCACAGCAGAGTCCTGTCTGACCAGCACACAATGAAGGGTAAAAGAAGAGATTGAGATGAGCAGAATCTGATTACTCTAACTGAATCTACAACGAAATCATTGCCATACTCGTTTTTTTTTTTTTTTCGATCTGCAAACAAATTATATCTGACAAAGGCGACCTTCAGTTTGTCTGATCAACGGTCCAAATATAAACAGATGTTGGCAGAGAATTGTCTTGCAACCTATTAATGCATTTCAAATTATTTTCTTTAAGCAAATCTAGTTTCAAATGACTTCCAGGACAAAGTTCCTAGAGCAGATGATTGCGGTTCAAGAATTTTTCTCACCTGATAACACTAAGCTTAATACCACCAGCTTCTAATGTGGCACTGTCATTACATCCTATTACTGTTGTTAATAATTACCTCGAAACTCAGAAATTAAAAGAAAGATGATAATCAAAAACATCATTATGATGCTGTCAAAAAGACACTCACCCTGAAAGGGAGAAAAAAAAGGTACTAGAAATCTTTCTGAGTGTTCATGGCCTCTAGAACGGCACTGACAATTAATCACTTCTCAGAGCACATAGTGCCTATGTTGAAATACGTAGCGTATTTCCTCAGCATTGTGTTCTTCTATCGACTTAGTCTAGTTATGGTAATAAGGAGATTACATAGTTGTACAATTGCTCCTGGTGAACTACCAGGAACCTCAGTTAGATACTCCACCAAACCATGTTATGTTGAAGTGCAGGACTAACCCTTTTGTCTTTAATACACCAGATTAGTCAGCATTCACAGTATCCCAGAAAAACTTGACAGTCCTGCCAACCAAGTCCCCTTAATTCCGATGTATAAAATACAAATTCTAAGGCATTAACATGCAGCTAGTTCTCGAAGCTTCATTAAGTTAGGCAAGTTTCTGACCTCCGACTGATAGCTTTTACAGATGGGGCATTGTAATTAGTCGAGTAGACTCCTTAAGGTCACACTCCATGATAAATGTTTTTCTCATACCAATCTCAAATATCAAAGCCCGTCAATTGTGAGCCTGTGGTAACTCGGGGTCATCTATGGATATTGCAGGAAGTTTGATTCCGTAAAACTTTTGTATTTTGCTAAGGAGAGAGAAAAGTAATGGAAGAGAATGAAAGCAGCATCAAAGTATAACAAGGCACTATTGCATTTTTCTGAAAGCATCATATTGATGATATGAGAAAAATGCTCAAAGCACATGGTGCCTATGTTGAAATATGTAGCTTATGTCGTTGCATCTTGTTTTTCTTTCGACTGAGTCGAGTTACAATAACAGGGATGTTTCATAGTTGAAAAATTGCTACTGGTCAACTACCAGGGATCTGACAGATCAAAAAAAAAGAAAAAAACTACCTGGGATCTCAGTTAGGCACTCCACCAAACCATATTACTTTTGAGAACTACCCTTCTTTAAAACACCAGATTAGTCAGCATTAAGAGTATCTGAGAGTAACTTCACAGTTTTCTCAATCTTTGGGGGAAAATTTGCCATTAACACGCAGCTAGTCCTCGAAGCTTCAATAAGTTAGGCAAGTTTTTGAAATCTAAGTTTCAGCTTTTTTTAGAGGGGGCATTTTGATTGGTTGGGTAGACTCCTTGAAGCGCAGTGAAGGTCACTTTCAATGAGAAATATCTGTGTCTCCTAGAAATAACAAACATTGAAGTTTGTCGATCGTGTACCTGTGGACACTCGGGGTCATTTCTGGATATTGCAGGAAGTCCGTCGCAGTAAGAGTTTGCATTTTGCTATGTAGGGAACACAGAAATGGAAGAGAATGAATAGCTATAATGCTTTGACATTCAATCGACCGAGTCTAGTTTCAATAACAAGGATACTTCACAGTTCTGCAAATGCTAGCGGTCAACTGCCAGTAATCTCAGTTAGACAATCCGCCGGACCAATATCATTTTAGAGTGCACGACTAGCCCTTTTGCCTTTATTCTTGCATTATTCTCCTCGAACCCTGATAATAATAGGATGCATCTTCATGATTCTCTCGGAAAGACGTGCATTGGAGTGGGGAAAGGAGCTCTTTTGAAGTCTAATGGACGACCTGTGGCCTCGAAAACAATTCTGCGTTGGATGATGCAGAAGATAAAATGAGGAAGCCTATTCACAATATATAACCAGGGAGACTTGGAAGGTTGTGATATCATAACAATCAACTAACCGCTCCACCAAAGTGTAGCATCTTAAGAACTTGGTTGAGTGCAAGACTGGCCCTATGGTATTAATGAACCGAGCTGCATTCGAGGTTGTATTTCATCAAAGACATCCGTGGCATACCAGAAGGTTATTGCGAAGATGAAAGAGAAAGCGAAAGTACACTCGAGCTCCGACAAGGGGTTATTGCAAAGTAAGGAGTTGTGTCAGGTGCAATACCAATTGTCTTCAGATCCTCTTTCTTTCTTTTCCAGGGCCGCTGTTGTTGCTGAGCCTCAACGTTATTAAGCAAGTGCGCTCAGCTTCTGCGTGATACCTACGATTGTGTACCTTTTGTTCTATTGCCAATGCTTCCTTAATGTTTTGCTCTCATCCATATGCTCAAATTTGGCAGTACATTCTGGAGACAAGCGTGTCCCCGCGTGAACTAGAACCGCTTAAGGAGCTAAGAGAAGTCACCGCCATCCATCCGAGGTCTCTCTCTCCTCCTCTCCCTATTCTTGGCAAGAAAAAAATTCAAAAAAATGCGAAAGACGTGAATTTGTCATGTGATTAATGCCGCTTCCGGTAGTTTTTTCCACTTCCGCCATTCGAAGGATGTGATCTCCCAGTTGTGTTCACTGAACGCTAGCCATTGCTTGATGTTCATTACATGAGATCAAACCAAGAAGTGAATAATTTTCTGATGCTCAGGGCTGGGATGGGCACTGCATTGCACGAGATGCAGGCCAGTTGATGGCAATTCTACTGAAACTTCCGAATGCTAAACGGAACATTGAAATTGGAGTCTTCACTGGGTACTCTCTCCTACTCACTGCCCTTAATATTCCTGAGGATGGCAAGGTCCGTCAAGCATTCGCTATTCACTTCGATGATTTTTTCCTGCTTTGCTCACGTAATAATCATACTGCTGCAGATAAAAGCCATCGATGAGGATCGCACGGCATATGAAATGGGTTTACCCATTGTCAAGAAAGCCGGCGTAGAGCACAAGATCGACTTCATTGAATCCAAGGCTCTCCAAGGCCTTGATGAAATAGTGTAAAATGTAGGGACCTTTGCAGATTTCCCTTTTTTAACGAAGTTTCCTACCGACAACTGCTAATGTTCGACCCAAAAAAAAAAAAAGAACAAAAGAAGAAATAAAGCCACTCATCGCACGTCCAAATTACCTCTCCTACAATACTTATCTACTTTGAGTCTGACGGTGATGTATGAAACTAATTGCAGCTTAATAGCGAAGGGAGCTTTGACTTTGCCTTTGTCGACGCGGACAAGGTCTAACTTTTGGAATTACCAGGAGAGGTTGATGAAACCGGCGAAAGTGGGTTGATCGAGTTCAACTACTTGCTGGCCAAGGATGTCCGCGTCCAAATTTGTCATGCTCCCATAGGCCATGGAATTACAATCTGCAGGCGAATTTCCTGAAGCCATACCATTGTCGAACCTGCATAATTCTTGCTTTATCTGTGCGATCCCTGCCTTTCTCCATATCTTGTTTTGTAAAAAGTGATCTCTTGCATGTCCCATCCAAAATAAATGAATAAATTCAATGAGAAACAGAATCGCTAAACCTTGGCCATCTGTCGAGATAAGAGTTAGCATCACCATGCTTCCCAAGTTTCCTTGTTCACGGACAAGTGAAACGATAGTCTCTTACCAGTAATGCGACGAACGACGACAATACTGAAGACAGCTATTCAGTGGCAATCTATAGTGTCCTGTCCCACTTGAAGCTAGTGCAAGGGAAAACAAGAGAGAAAATGAGCGCGATATGATTACAGCTCTACAGAATCTATCACAAAATCCTCACCACTTGGTGGAGCTTTCCCAACAAATGAAGCTAGCTTGCTTCAGGGATTTTCTGTAACACCCGTCAGCAGATTACCCTCAAGAGATGTTAAATCTTTGGAGCTAGTCCTCCAAATATGATTTAAGCATATAATGTTGCAACCGAGTAACAACTATAATCAGTTGCCGGTACCTGACAGCCAAGTCAAGAATTAGCAACAAAAGATAAATGGGCAAGAGTTTTTACTCCCCAAAATTTGTATCAGATCCTCAGTCTTGTTGAATTAATTCTTTCCTTGAAGCAAATGTTTCGGCAACCAGCATAGGGAAAGCAATGGTAGCATCACAGTGTACCTGGTCCAATCCAAATAAAGCACCATTTTAAAACTCCTTTCGTATTATAAAGATTATGGGAAGTTTCAGTCTCAGGCTCAGCATATGAAGCAATTACCTTAACAATTTTGGCAGACCCACGTATTTTTCCCCAAGAAACAGCCTCATCCGGCTGAGCTCCAGAATCACTTCCATCAAATTCTTGGGCTGTATTGATGAAGACAGCAAAGTCCGCCCCATTTCGCATCATATTAGCATTGCATATGTGATGTTTAGGCATCCCTCCTCCTAGGATTATCATTCCAGTTTTTCTAGGCCCAGCATGCACTGCTTCACCATTCATGGCCCTAATATCTGCAAAGAAGTTGGGAGTAGAAATTATTCATAAAGGTTCTTCAAGCTTCGAGTGCAATGAGTATTTGAAACGAAGTGCCTAACCTTGGACTACGTCCAACGATTAGACCAGGACTACGGAAGGAGTGGAAGTATAACATGTCTCCCAGTGAGCCATCCGTTAACCCAGGACAGAAGACAGGAATATTATTCTGCAAAATGTCCACTTAAGTTACTGGACTATCTTTAGACAAAAGTGAGATACTGACAACTTTCTTGCACATGTATGGCAAATCTATGGGATTATACCGCAAAATGTTACTCATGAGCTAAAATTGCAGTTGTTAGGTCTAAACACTGAATGTCTAGAAAAAAGCCCGGTGACAAATAGACTTGAACCTTCTCTTAAATACTCCTAACAGGGAAACTGTGTTAAGAAAGAAGAAATTTTCCTTTTCCAACTACACATACCCATCCCAGAATCAAGCTTCTCCCAGTGTCCCAAGCCAATAAAGAAGCAATTACATCAGAGATGTACAGCAGCTAATTGTAACCTTGTGCAATAGGATTATCTTGATGGACTCACCTTGTGTGCCCAATAAAGGTATGAACTTTCATCATTAATCTCTTTCCCCAAGCGAGCAATCACCCTAGAAGGGGTCCATAAGACATTCTGCATTAGCCAAAAGGAAGTAATTAGAAATTGCACCTCTGGCCCTTCGCACAAGGATGTGGTTCACTGAGAGGAGAGCAGAACCTAGCATTGTATAATGGTTTTCACCATGGAATTCCATTATTAAAACACCCCAATCAAATGCCAATCAGATTATTTAGGGTGTCCTGTGCTTCCCAGGGGAAATGTCTTCATATTAAACAATGATCCAAAACCAATATTCTACTATGGGGACTCAAGAGGAAAAGAGTTGAAGAAAATAATGCATGCATCCGAACGTATCCAGCAGAAGCCCAATGGCCATGCCCACTACATCAAAGAAGAGAAAGTACCTCTTCTTTCTGCTCCCTCAGCATCTGGTCAAATATTGGAATTATCCAGTCCTCAAATTTACAGTAATTGTCATTAGGAACCAACAGGTTGCCAATGCGGTTCAATCCTTTCGAGCGCAAGAGAGCTCCAGGCAGGGAAAAATCACCTTTGTATGTAGGCGCAAGGCATTTTATAAGATCTTCCTCTATGCCACCAGCTGTTGTCGCCACTACATCGACCTGCACAAACGTAAAATCACACCTCCACATGAATTGGCAAAACATGAGGTAAGCGCACATAAAGAGAATAAACAGAACCTGGTTTCCAAAAGACCCTTCAGTTGGAGTAAATCAGGGGATGCAAGATATTTGACATCAGAACTCTTCCTATGCATTCTATAGTGAAATAACATGTACTTTGGTTCTTGCAACTTGAACTAGGTATATGGAAAACTCGAGCATAAGGAAAAGGATAGCCATGGTTAAAGAAATTCCTTCTATCATTTGAGTAAACTTTGTGGATGCCAAGCAAAAAAAAAAAAAAATTAGAAAGAGCAAACTCTATGGATAAAGAACAGGACAGCCCACAAAATGATCCAATCACATGTCATACTTCTCACCTCAGCAAATGTCACTTTCATCCACACAGCATATACCCAAGAATACAAAAAATCCTCGTCAAAATACTTACCATGTGATGCTGAACAAGATAACGGACTGTATCTCTGACACCAGACGAGATAAGGTTGGAAGTGAAACCCAGGAACACCTTGCATTTGACAGACTCTCTATATGCTTGGTCTCTCTCCTCCTCGTCGCAATCTTCAGGTATAGTCTCATCAGAGAGCCTCCAGTCTAGCTTCAAAAAATTCAAAAACCCGTCACTGGAATCACGATTATACGGAAATTACACATAGAGCCTCAACCTTGCAACTTAAAAAAAAAAAAAAAGGAAAGACCGCAGCAATAACAGTATAAGGCAGCCGAATTCCCCAATTAAGAAAAGTTTGCTAAACAAATTTACCATTTGATTAACCACATCGATGGCGTCCCCAAGGTTGGAGGCTTGAAAACCAGTGGAGACCATGGACCTCAAAAGCTGATGATAATCGACTCCTCGATTGAAGTCATAGCCCTCAATCTTGATGCACTTCCCTTCAAGCGTTTCTGATTCTTTGAACACGGTGGAGTGAACCGAAGCCAGAAGGCTCTCTTTCAATGCCTCGCCCATCATTACAGACTCCTACGGAAACAAATCCCAGTTGTCTGTCACCGCTTAACAGGATAAACAAGCGCATCGTTGGGACAGCGCGTTCGAAACACGAATTTACATCGATGGCCAAAAAGGATCCAACTTGCAGGAAATTTAGCAGAAACCCACAATGGAACTGGAGCTTAAAGAAAGAGAAGAGAGTGGGAAAACTTTGGGTGGGTGGGGGAGCAAGAACAAACCTGGGAAATGGTAATGCAAAGCAAACCCGTTGCTAGAGAGAAACCTGTTGCTGCTGCTTCCCAGAGATTTGAGGTTTTAGAAGCGTTAATGATCTTCTCCTCTTTTCTTTTTCTTTTGTCTATTGAATTTCATGTCTTCTTTTTGTTTTTTTTGTTTTTTAAAATTTTTTTTTTTTTGCATCGTTTGGTGGTTTGGGCTTTTGATTCGTGACTGTGACTTAGGATTACATGGTGAATATTTTCTGAAAATTTTTAAGTTATTGAATCTTTAAAAACGAAACGACAAAAAAAAAAAAAGAAAAGCATTGTTTCTAATGTTTCTGAACAGCTTTTGAAAATCTTTTGAAGCGTTTTTTAAACGATGTTAGAAACGATTTTGTTTTTTTTTGAATCGCTTCTCCTTTTTGTTTCTTGTGATGTTATTGTATTTTTAATTATTTTATTTTAAAAAATTAATTAAAAATACCAAAATAATTCATAAAATTGAACAATTAATCTCGAATCTTTGGCTTAGCCTTTGAAATCGATTTTGAA
Source organism: Rhodamnia rubescens (assembly GCA_021437795.1). Taxonomy (NCBI): domain Eukaryota; kingdom Viridiplantae; phylum Streptophyta; class Magnoliopsida; order Myrtales; family Myrtaceae; genus Rhodamnia; species Rhodamnia rubescens. The sequence continues at coordinate 2,610,574 of JAILYA010000039.1, forward strand.
CAAAAAATATTTTTCGTAATTTTTGACATTCTTGAATTTATTTAAATTATAAAATAGTGAAGGAAAAATAGTAGTATAAGGAAAAATGTGGCAAAAATAGTCAATATTTTTATTTTAATTCCCTTTTCATTTTGGCCTCTTAAAGTTTTAAAAATTCAGTTTGGGACCACATGCCTCTTCATTAAACATAATCCTAAATTGGCTAAAAATTTTCATTTTAAATCATTTTATCCAAATTTTTTACTTTTAGAGTAATGACATGAGACTTTGGTTCTACTTGCATCTCATTTCGGTCTCATGTTTGGAAAAAATTGCCACAATTGGACTAAAAGGACCTAAATGCACAAATATTTTTCGTTTTAATCTCGGTTTATCCAAAGTGGAATTAATATTTTTCTAGAGATCCCCATTTAAAGGTTATTATTTTTTTTATAGTTGATCTTGTCCATATTGTAATTTGATAAATCATGCATAAATTACTTATACATATATTGGTCTAATTTGATTTAGTAAATTGAATAATTGAGATTTAATTTGATTTAGTAAGTTAAAAAGATAAAGACATCTTAATTTTAATATATATATATAGTCCCCTTAATTAAATGAAAAAATTAGGAACAATTTTTTTGCAATTACACAAACGTATTTCTTTTTATTATTATTATTATTCAGGAACGAAACTTCATGTATTAACCAAACACGTTTGAATCTTTTTTGCAGACAAACCTGGATTTTCGATTCTAGAATGCGTTTTTGTTAAAAAATTAAAGAAACGTTATCATGTGGCATTATACGCGACCTTATGGGCTCACAAAGGCAAAAGGAAAGTCTTCTGCCCTGGATCAAAATCCACTTTTGTAACTGCAGAAACAGACACCTCAACCTACAAGCTACCGTTATCAACAGTTAAGTTCGGTTTAGTTTTTCGAAAAGCTGAACCGAACTGAACCATTATGTAATATACTTGAACCTAATCAAAACTCATCCTGAACTGAACCAAACTGAAAAACTCAGTTCAGTTTTCGGTTATCAGTTTCGGTTTTTTTTTTTTTTTTTTTTGGCTTCATAGCTCATAGCCTATTCGGATGGCAATTAAATGCTCCAACATGACTTCAACTCCTCTAAAATGCAAACCGACTCAAAAACTACACATCCTCAGAATTCGCCTTGTCGCATCTGATTCAACCAACAAGGCCCAACAGCGCATATCGATACTCCATTCGCGAATCGAGTATTAACGAAGCTGATGCATCGAAACCGCCTCAAACTTCACAGCAAAAGCAATCACATTTCAAAGACCTGAAAAAAAAAATAATAAGAATAACGATAACGTGAAGTCCTGATAAAGCGTGGATAAACAAAGCTTTATGATCAAATTATGCATATGACATGGATAGTTAGGTTTACTTATTGCCAGAAACTGTCTACAAGTATCAGTACCACAAGGATTACAGAATCTGCAGGGTAGGCAAGGGAAAACAGAGTCCCCAAGACCAGTAAATTTTGAGTTCTCTCGCAGGGTAGGTAAGGTAACAATGGCGCGCCTTCCACTCCACACCAACGTGAGGAAACTCTCAAAACCAGAGAGTAGATTCTCCTATCTGCCCAATCCCTAGAAAATTTGAAAAAGAAAAGAAACCCAGAAGGCCAAACCCATGCCCACCTATTTCCCTGTCTGAGACTCTGTTTCGGAGACTGGAACTCTTCTCTGTGGCCAAAGCAGAGGGACACCAACTCCCCCTCTCCGCAAGGTATCGTCAAGCCCGTCTCGTGGTGGAACCCGAATAGTTCCTCTGCTTGCTGAAACAGGCTCTGGAAGTCTGGTCTGGTCAAGAAATCGATGGGGACAACGTGCCTGCTCGATACGAGCCGGATCAAAGAGTAAATCAAACCACGGAGAGCGAATCCACAGCCACGAGGAAACCCCAAAGCTCACCTGATGGTGAAACCCCAGGAGATGGGCTGGAAGGCAACTAGCTAAAACCCTAGAAAATCGCCGAGATACGAGAGGCGCCGACGACGGTAGCTTCGAATTCCCGCAAAGATCGGACGAAGCTGGAGAATCGGACACCGGCGGGGTGTCAAAAAGGCCCGAGCAGGCCCGTAAATTCACCCAATTTTCGGGTCTTTTCGGCCGGGCTTTTGTACTATCTGTGTAAGACTCGAGTCGGGTCGGGCCAGCTCCGGACACCCATAATTTCTTTTTATTTAATTTTTGTATTTTTTCATTTGACGGGCTTGTCAAGTACTTTTAATTTAAAAATAATAATAATCCGACTAAACCCGACTCGGCCCGAAAAGTTGGGGCATATGTCATTCAAGCTTGGGCTGAGCCGAGCGAAATACTATTTAGTTTCAAGCGAGGCCGAGTCTCGTTGACACCCCTAGACACTTGGAGAGCCGAGAAACAAGAAGCGCCGAATGAGAGAGACAAAACAAGCAATGGTGTGGAGAGTCGGGAGACTAAAGAGCTGAAGCGTGTTTTATGGTTTTGCGGGGACCGAACCGTGAATAACTTTATATTTTTGAGCGGTTCGGTGCGGTTAACCGAACTAAAATGTAAAAAACGAGACAAGCATTGAATGTCATAACTTTTGTACGGCATTCACTTAAGAGTCATAATTTTTTTTTTTCGTTCGGTTGAGTATCATAACTTTGAAAAATCGACCACTGAAGTGCTATTATGCGATGTGGACGCCGAAAAGTTGACATGGATGTCGGAACAGCTAGCATGGCATCGGCGAAATGATTCTATTGAATATTTTAATGTGCACGTGGATTTTTTCCTAATTTTTTATTTATTTTGCAATTTTTCTTTTTATTTTTGTTTTTGGGTCCCTTGGTCGACGAGGGTCACTTGGCGACCCTCTTTGGCCATGACCGGCGACCCCAAGGGCAAGTGCCGCCTCGCCATGGGCCTGGCGAGGCCGCAACGACCCTCGCTTAGGGGCGTCACGACCTCAACGGCGGCGGCCGAGGGCGCAAAGGCCCTCGCCCATGGCCGGCGAGGCTGTGAGGGTCGTCGCGGCCTCGCCGGCCCAAGGTGAAGCCGCCCTTGCTCCTGGGCCAACCGGTCGTGGCCAACGAGGGTCGCTGGTAACCCTCGCCGGCCAAGGTTGAAAAAGCAACAAAAATAAGATAAAAGAAAAATATCAAAATAAACAAAAAATATTTAAAAATTTAAAAAAAATTCACGTGTCTTTGAAAAATTAATAAAAAGTCCACGTAGGATGATTTAGCGAAAGTATCACTCAAGTGAATGATTTTCACCGAAAGTGGTACTTAGGTGAATAATTTTCCTTTAATGTAGCACTCCAGTGAGCGTCGTACAAAAGTTATGGCATTCATAGTGTATTTACCCCATAAAAAACTAAACTTATAAAACATTGTGGTTCTTTCTATTATTCGAACTAAGAACCGAAGTGAACTGAAAATATACAATATTCCAATTTGGTTCGGTTCGGTTCGACACCCCTATCTCAAGTGATAATATTTATGTACGGTGTTTATTTTGATGTCAAAATTTTTCACTAACTCACTTAAGTATAAAATCAAAAGAAAAAAAGGTAACTTTAGTGCCAACAATGAGAGATTTTGGCCAACTAATTATGTGTCAATTATTTTTAATTTTTTAACATTACGTCGCAATTTTTTTATAAAAATCAGACCATGTGGTGCCCACATGGAGTCCATGTGGACTTTTAAACTTAAAAAATAAATTAATTTTTTTAAAAAAATTGGAATTAAACAGAAAAATAAGCTAAAAAAATGAAAAATGGATTGTTTGCAGTGGCGCTGTGCAAGCCCTCGCCAATGCAACTTTTATTTTTTTAGTTTTTAATATTATGTGAATTTTTTACTAATTTTTAGCTTTTTTTATTGCTGATCGGTATCCTTTGGCGAGCCATGTAGATACCACGTAAGATTTCCGGCGTTCAAATATTATTGTACGCACTTGTCGGATCGAGCCATATATCACTTAAAATAGATTAGTTCAAATATTTTAGAGTTCGAAGTTACGTGAACAAGAGAAGCCATTACTCATCATGGAAACTCCATCGATACACTCACACCCGTTCAACATCGGTCCCCTCTTTCTCTTGCTCCTCCTCCGGAGTTACGCAAATCCACTTTGCCTCCAAGTTAGACTATCTTTATGAGGTAGCCTTCTCGGGAAAGACAGCAAGATCTACGAAACCCATCTTCCACTTATCAATCCATATTACGCCTTCGCGCAAACCCACTTCGTTCTCTCCTATTCGCTCCATCAAACATCTCATTAGGCATACCCCTCGTTCGGTTAAGGAGTATGTCCAGTCTTCTAAGTTTGACCGGCATCATATTCTAGCCGCACAACAAGAACGGTTTGTAACGCTCCGATTCCACGGAATTTCCTCTCCGGTGGATCCAACAAGGATTCACCCATCTTCATTTTGGAGCCATCGACTAGCCCTTTCCTTTCATGGTCGAAAAGGCCTACTGTTGTAGCGAGAATAGCCCTTTTGGACACAAGGTTCTTAGACTACCGGCATGCACGCATCGGCACCATTCAAACCACCTTGAATCTTTGGGGCGAGTCTTTGTTACTTTATTTCCAAATTTTAATATGGCACTTGCGGACCCGGGACTACTATCGGCCTTGAAGGTTCAATTACGGATAAGCTGGAGCCCCTCGAGACTCCAAATTCTTTGGCTGCTACTCTCCATTACCAAATGGTCTACGGGGTTGAGAATCATGCCGTTGATCTAAATCTTCGAAGTATCGAGATGATGCTTTCTTATCATCTCGATAGATCATGACCGGGACTTCTTGTGTACATGTTCCCAGACGGATCCCCGGGGACCAACTTGTCAAACTCCTTCCCGACGGTTGGGTGACTAATTATGAGAAACTCCACCAAAACACAAGGCCAGTCGGTCCCTTTGAACCTCGGTTCACGAAGAAGAAAGATGAATGCTTGTTACCATCAAATTTGCAAAAAGAAAAGGAAGACTCTTCGTCTCTATTTCCTTCTCTCTCCACTATCCTTTGTTTCACCCCATGCCCATCTAAAGCGGTGAGTATTGAAGATCCAGGACACGAAGAAATTCGTCCGAGTCCTTTGATTCAAATGGACACCACCTGTCCATTACTTCAAAGACCCTTCGGGTCATTGTTTTTGGGATCGGGAGTGTTCATGCTTCTTCTGTACCTCTCCCTCTTGAAGAAGATGACGGACCCTCTTCAAGAAGAAAGAAAAAGAAAGACCCTCTGTACCAAAGATATCTTGATGGTGATCCTCTTGTAGGACCGCTTGGTGAAGATGGCGGAAGCGGCAATATCTTGTCCGGTATGGTGCTCCCCGACATTACAAATTCCTTCCCCATCTCCTTGCAAACTAGATCCACCAAACCCGCCCGCCGCCGTCTCCCGGGAAACACGTTACCGGTCCTTTCTACAAACCCGTTCGGAAATGGGTCAAGAAAAATCCTTCTTGTTCCATTGAACTCCCGAAAACCATATACATGCCTTCTGAACCACTTCCTAGCATATGCATGTTCCAACCCGAAGATTTTCCTCCTCTTGACCTAAGTCGGTTGAATCCCACTCATCCGCCTTACAATTCCCTCCTCTTGAAAAATTCTCGGACCCTCGGCGAGAGATATTATCATGCTCCGAAGATACTGCCCCAAGTGAAATTGATCCTCATGGCGGAAGGAAAGCACCGGCTCCTGTAGAGGCCATTACGAATTGGCAGCCGAAAATGCCTTAGCTCGGAACGTGGCCCTTGGCAAAGTTTCTACTCGGGTTGATAGAGTTGATCAAGCTTCCACCCGCATCCGAAAAATGTTGGAAGACTTCCGAGAAAAGATTGTACATGATGGAAAATCGGCAAATCCATCATCATTATTTGGAAGACCAAGCTCCTCAAATTGAGAAACTCAAAAGACAAATCCGAGATATTGGAGGGTCGAAAGGCTCGACTTGAGCACCGGCCGCCTGGCCTTCTTTCCCGCCGGTGATACCTCATGTCTCTTTATATCCTTCCTTCACCCGTTCTCGCTACTCACTCTTCTCAATCTTCTAGCAAATCCTCCTCATCCCCCTTTCGGCAAGTTCTTGAAACGGTTTCGCGAGCAAGAACCAGCGTGCTAGCTTTACGAGCGCGTCTCAAAGAAATCAAAAAGCGAAGCTGAAAAAGCAAAAGCCTCGGCAAGCGCATCGGTTTTCCTCTGTTCCTACTTTTCCTATTCCCCCCTACGGCTCCACCGGAACCACCGGATTCACCCCCTCCATCTCCGTCCCATATACTTCCTTCATACATGGTTTCTAATCCCATTGAAAGTTTTTGAGAAAACAAGTTCCTTGGGACTCTATAAATTCCATCAAAGATAAAGAAGACTCTTCGTTTTCTTCGTCGGCCCCCTCCTTACGAAACTCTTTCTTCCTCGGAATCGAGAAAATGACCCGGACCCGATTCCTGCTATCATGATGGCGGCAGCGGTCCCAAAGAAGAAGAACCGGGAAGAAGAAATGGAATTTGCTGATCTTAACCCGCCGAATCCAACACCCGGATCATCATCCCATCATTCCTCTTCGGAACTTTCTTCACTTTTGATGATGTTCCTTACCGGCGATGGTCCTTCGAACTTCAAGAGTTCCGTACATGGCTTGTTGCGGAAATGCGAGTGGGTGAGCAAAGCACTTATGAAGTTCTTTTGGAATTCACCGACAAATTCATTGGCACCCTCAAAAATTGGTGGACATCCGTTTTGAGCAAGATCAAATTGCTTTCCTCTTGATGAACTTCAATCCAAGCCATGCGGGTCATTCACCTGTATTTCATTGGTCGACCAACCGGTGAGCGAGAACTCCAAAGAAAGGAATTCTTCGAAAGAAAATGTTGCTCCGCCTCGAGAAAAAGACCTTGATAGGCATTTCAAAGAGATGATTCGACTTTTCTATCATCTTGGAAGCGGACATCAATCTCAAACCAATCTTTTTAGCCTCCATTCCTAAAGAGATTGCGAGATGAAGTAAACAAAAATCTTAAAAAGCCTCTCCTAGAATCTACTCTTGGAGAAATCCAAAAGCTGTCCATATTGCCATTGAAGAACGATACGAGAAGGCGACAGCGGTTTGACCGGTTAAATCGAAGACAGCCGGCGATATGACAAAAATTGTGAAAGGCGAGAATGGAAGATCAAATGTCCCAGAGGCTGCTATGACCCCTCTGTTCGGGTCATAAGAAGAAAGTCCACTTCAAAAAATTCTCCTTTGCCCAAAGGCCGAAGCCGAAGCAAATGGAAATTCCTAAGAAAGAAGTCTCGTGATCATTCAACAAAGAAGCAAAGAAGACCCAGTCGACGGGTGTTACATACGTAACAAGAAGGGTCATTTTGCGAAGAAGCGCCCTCGAGGCCAAGAAACAAGGCGATTACATGATCCGGAAGATCTCTCGGAACGCGGGATCTCTCTCGGTGGCGAAGATGTGGAGTCCGTCTTCTCCATTGAAGAAGAACCATCACCGGGATACTCTGTGTGCCATACGAGACATATTCTTGGGACTCGACTCTTCCCCGGGAGACATCTCTCCTTCTTCTCTTTTCGACTCATTGAGAATCCACTCATCCACATTTCACCCTCCATATTTCCCGGTCCAAATCCACCTCCCCGAAAGTACCAAATCTATCCAAGTCGTAGCCCTCATTGATGCTTGGCGCGGCCGCATCTCTCCTTGATACTAAGATTCTCCCCGGAAGAATCTTTGGACACCGTACGCCGGGTATTTTCGGTCGGCCTCTGGAGAAACTTTTACCACCGAAGTGCGCGATAAAACCATTTCCATCCATATTTTTCCTGGATGCGAAATCACCACGAGAATCCTTGGATGCCCGTCTCATGACAAAGATCTCATCATTGGTTGGGACTTATTGTCCAAACTTCCCAAACTCGAGAATTAACCCTAAGGGGTTACAATTTCAAGACAGTTTTCAAGAGTTTGTGGAAATCCAAAGACTCTTCGTCATTCAACCGGAAATTCTTGATCCAATCACCCGATCCCTTCTCTCCCCTTTGTTCGGAATCTCATCGCCGGTTTATCCGAACTTGTTCCAATCCTCTTTGGAAGAATTCGACTTTTTGTCAAAATTCCTTTCAAGAAAAATGGAGAAATCAATCCCACCAAAGCTTGTCGTTCGGGCATGAATCCCGGACCACCTTGCGCTCGCACAAGCGGGAATGTGCTCAACTCCTTTCCCGAGGACTCATTGAGCCTTGATTCTTCATGGGCTTGCGAAGCCTTTTATGTGAATAAAAGAGCGGGAACAAAGTCGAGGAAAGTGAGATTAGTCATAAACTACCGGCCCCTCAATCTGTTTATCCAAGATGATAAATTCCCTTTGCCTCACAAAAACTCTTTATTTTCCGGCCTTGCTCAAGCAAAGATCTATTCGAAGTTTGATCTTAAAGCGGGTTTTGGCAAATTGGAATCCATCCTTGACAGATTCAAAGCTGGATTTTGCATTCCCGATCGGCATTTCCGGTGGAAAGTCCTCCCTTTTGGACTTAAAGGCTGCCCCATCTTTGTTTGGAAAGCAATGTGCAAAATCTTTCGCCTATTCTTCCCCACGCACAAATTTACATCGATGATATTCTTCTATTTTCTCCGATGAAGAATCCCATGCAAAACTCCTTCAGCAATTTCTTTGAAATTGTGCGCATTCATGGTATCATGCTTTCTCAAAAGAAGATGATTCTCGCTCAAGGAGAAATCGAGTTCCTCGGCGTGCGTTTGAAAAATGGAAATTATTGCCCCGGACCTCGCATTGCGGAAGATCTCCAGAAATTTCCCGATGAACATCTCTCTGTTCATCGGATACGATCCTTCTTAGGAATTGTAAATTACCTCGGAGATTTCGTCCCAAAAATTTCTCAAACACTCCACCCTCTGCGAAAGATGTTGAAGAAAAAACCCCCTCCTTGGTCGATCAAACGGACCGATGCCGTCAAGACACTCAAGACCCGGCTGCAAAATTTGCCACCTCTTGAATCCCTTCGAATGGAAAAGGATTCTTGGGACGGATGCCGGTGACAAATCTTGGGCGGCCGTCCTCCTGGAAGAAGACAAAGGTAAGCGCCGAATCCGTGCTTACAAAAGTGGAAAATTCTCCGATGCGGAAATGCATTACCATTCCACCTTCAAAGAAATTCTTGCGATCGAAAATGGTATCAAAAAATTTGAATTTCATCTCATTGGCCATCACTTCCTTGTCGAAATGGATATGTCATCCTTTCCTCAAATGCTCAAGTTCAAACAAAAGCAAGTTCCTCATCCCCGGCTTTTACGTTGGGCGGAATAGTTTTCTAAATACTCTTTTGAAGCTAAACATATTTACGGAAAGAAAGAAAAACATTTTGGCTGATTTTCTATCACGACCAAAGGAACCTTTTCAATCCATCAACATGTTCATTCGTAAAGAGTTTTGGGGAACCTTCAAAGTTCGAACATGAGAGAACACCAATGGCCGTCCCACGATATCCGCTTTGATATTTCCCGATATCTCGGGCGAGAATTCTCTTTCGATCATTTCCAAAGATTATTCGGAATTATCATTACATAGTTTTCAAAGGCTATGGCGGACTCATGCTAAAACCAGGACTCAACTATGAATATCCATTCATACATCCATTAAGATGGTCTTCTACCATCCCATTCCCTTCGATCTCAAATGGATGTTACGGTATATGCTTCGCCTCTATCAGGTTGCTATTGAATTTCCCTTGGGCCGAAATCATTAAGGTTTTGTGCGAATCTCTTTTGGAAATTATAGAAACCATGATCGAGAGATCCTTCCTTGATATTCTCACTTGGTTCCAACCCCTCCAAGCATGGAAACACATGTTCGTACTCCAAAGACAAGTTGGCGGACCCGAACCTTGCGGGCGCGCCATTGTCATCTTTCATCACCCTTGGTCATTCATTGGACCGACGGGAGACAAAAGATCGATGCGGCGAAAGTGGCACCGGCTCTTTCAAACCGAACCTCCGAGACCGGGTGTACAAGATTCATAAGGCGTGCTCCCGGAACCATATTTGACATCCCGTATGAATACGAGAGAACTCCAGCGTATTCTTTGTCAAGAAAATAAGGTAATACCAGGCGAGGTATGGCGCTTATTCCCGACAAGCTACTCATGGGACACTCCCGGAACCCATCCTCATGTCTTGAAGCCCTTCGGGGAGTTCGGCGGCGGTCAAGCTAGTTCCGCTATGGATCCGAGACACTCGGCCCATTACACCGTTTGATCCGTGGGGAGGTCGACTCTCACAAGACCCATACGGCTATCCATGACCCGTCATCACGGCGTTCCATCTTACATCACGAGGCGCACCATCCGGCTCGCATGGAATCCACGATGACCCGGGCCTTGACCAGCTCATCTCGGACTACGAGAGAGAACAATTGTGCGTGCATACGAAGTCAAAAAGGCGGATATGATGGACCAGGCAGCTCGGCTTCGAGGCGACCCCAATTATCACCACGATCCGGCAGACGGAGATAAAACCACAACAACTCCATCTGCTCGCGCTGCCGTGTCCGCTGCTTTACGACAACTCTATCTGCTCCCTTTTGTGACAAATCAACAAAGCGGCGGTAGAAATGTGTTGTGTCGTTTTGTAAAATGTGATGTGTTGTCGGCAATAATGACTTCTCTTAAAGTCGATGTTAGTTGTATTATTATGCGCGCTTGTCGGATCTCTATTATAGAGATTCCTTTGTTTCCTTCTGCACCACCTTGCCTATATAAGGCGAGGCTTTCGCATTGTAAGAGCCAGTCTTGGCTTCCTTTATGAAATCAGCGAGTGTTTCCAATATGAGCTTCTAAACTCCTCTCTTCTCTTGACGGACTCTTACGCACTAAAATGTTTCTACTTCTCTATTAGTGATTGGTTTAAGTATGCTCTCCACTTGCCACAAATCTATGATCATTCGAAGTTTATCGAGTCTGTTTTATTGGGTGAAAGTGCGTGTAGAGTCCGCGGGGCCTCTCTCCGCTTGTTGATTAACCCGCAAGTGAGCCTTTGGATCTACCCAATACTTGATCGGGATAAACCTATGGTGGTAATGGATAGTGGATCCTGTGGATCGGAAATTTGTTATCTCTCAAAGGATTAGTTCAGAGCGAGATCGAGAAACTAACGGGCGGTCCCTTGAGTGGCCGGAGGCCGTGTGGGATAGCATATCTGTTTTCGAGATTAAGTTCTTGCTTCCGCTCCTTCGAAATGGTACCATTTCGATGAGCATAAGTGGGTTTAAAAAGAGAATGAAATTTTAGAGTCTTCTTTTATCGAAAGCTGCCTCATAAATTTCTTACTTGATTTGTTAGGGAAAGAAATTTAATTTTATATTTTATATGGAAAACTTTATTCTTAAATATTTGTAATCTTTTGAATCGATACATTTGGGATATGCTATCCCCACGGGCTCTGGCCACTCAAGGGTGCTGTTAGTTTCTCGGATCTCGCTCTTGGAACTAATCCTTTGAGAGATAACAAATTTCGATCCACGGGATCCACTATCCATTACCACCATAGGTTTATCCCGATCAAGTATTGGGTAGTATCCAGTCTTCACTTGCGAAGTTAATCAACAAGTGGAGAGAGGCCCCGCCGGACTCTACCACTTTCACCCAATAAAACAGATCGATAAACTTACGAATGATCATAGATTTGTGGCAAGTGGAGAGCATACTTAAACCAATCACTAATAGAGAAGTAGAAACATTTTAGTGCGAAAGAGTTGCTCGAGAGAAGAGAGGAGTTTAGAAGCTCATATTGGAAACACTCTGCTTGGATTTCATAAAGGAAGCCAAGACTTGGCTCTTACAATGCGAAGCTTTGCCTTATATAGGCAAGGTGGTGCGAAGGAAACAAAGGAATCTCTATAATAGAGATCCGACAAGTGCGTACAATAATACAACTAACATTGACTTTAAGAGAAGTCATTATTGTTGACAACACATCACATTTTACAAAACGACACAACACATTTCTCTGCTTTGCCTTTGTTGATTTGTCAGTGGGTGGAGCGAGATAGAGTTGTCGTAAGCGGGTGGACACGGGCGGGTGCGGAGAGATGGAGTTGTTGTGGTTTTATCTCCGTCTGTCGGGATCGGGGTGATAATTGGGGTAAATCGAGTCGGAGCATGCAGTCCATCATATCCGTCTTTTTGACTTACGTATGCACGCAATAATTGTTCTCTCTCGTAGTACGAGATGAGCTGGTCGAGGCCTGGGTCATCGGGGATTCCATGTGATTTGGATGGTGCGTCTCGTGATGAAGATGGAGCGTCGGGGATGACGGGTTGTGGATAGTTGTATGGGTCTTGTGAGAGTTGACCTCCCCATGGATCAAACGGTGTAATGGGCTGAGTGTACGTATCCATAGTGGAACTAGCTTGGCTCTTTGTTGAACTCTGAAGGGCTTCGAAGACATGAGGATGGGTTACGGGAGTGTCCCATGAGTAACTTCTTTGTGGAATAAGGCCATACCTCGGTTGGTATTACCTTATTTTCTTGACAAAGAATACGTTGGAGTTCTCTGTATTCATACGGGATGTCAAATATGGTTTGGAGTACGTCTTATGAATCTTGTACACCTGGTCTTGGAGGTTTGGTTTGAAAGAGGCTGGTGCCATTTCTCTTGCATTGGATCTTTTTGTCTCTGTTGGTCCGATGAATGACCAAGGGTGATGAAAGATGACAATGGTGTGTCTGCGAGGTTCGGGTCCGCCAACTTGTCTTTGGAGTACGAACATGTGTTTCCATGCTTGGAGGGGTTGGAACCAAGTGAGAATATCAAGGAAGGATCTACGATCATGGTTTCTATAATTTCCAAAAGAGATTCGAACAAAACCTTAATGATTTCGTCAAGGGAAATTCAATAGCAACTTGATAGAGGTGAAGCATATACCGAACATCCATTTGAGATCGAAGGGAATGGGATGGTAGAAGACCATCTTAATGGATGTATGAATGGATATTCATAGTTGAGTCCTGGTTTTAGCATGAGTCCGCCGTAGTCTTTGAAAACTATGTAATGATAATTCGAGAATAATCTTTGGAAATGATCGGAAAGAGAATTGCATGCGAGATATTGGGAAATATCGGGCGGATATTGGTGGGATGGCCATTGGTGTTCTCTCATGTTACGAACTTTGAAGGTTCCCGAAAACTCTTTACGAATGAACATGTTGATGGATTGAAAAGGTTCCTTTGGTCGTGATAGAAAATCGGCCAAAATGTTTTTCTTTCGAGAAATATGTTTAGCTTCAAAAGAGTATTTAGAAAACCATTACGCCCAACGTAAAAGGCCGGGGATGAGGAACTTGCTTTTGTTTGAACTTGAGCATTTGAGGAAAGGATGACATATCCATTTCGACAAGGAAGTGATGGCCAATGAGATGAAATTCAAATTTTTGATACCATTTTTGGCTGCAAGAATTTCTTTGAAGGTGGAATGGTAATGCATTTCGCATTGGAGAATTTTCCACTTTTGTAAGCACGATTCGGCGCTTACCTTTGTCTTCTTCCGGGAGGATGGCTGCCCAGTATTTGTCGTTTGGCATCTGTCGAAGAATCCTTTTTCCATTCGAAGGGATTCGAAGAGGTGGCAAATTTTGCATTTGGTCTTTGAGTGTCTTGATGGCATTGGTCCGTTTGATTGACCCGAGGAGGGGTTTTTCTTCAACATCTTTTGCGAGAGGGTGGAGTGTTTGAGAAATTTTGGGACGAAATCTACGAGGTAATTTACAATTCCTAAGAAGGATTGTATCGATGAGCAGAGAGATGTTCATCGGGAAATTTCTGGAGATCTTACGCAATGTGAGGTCCGGGGCAATAATTTCCATTTTTCAAACGCATGCCGAGGAACTCGATTTCTCTTTGAGCGAGAATCATCTTCTTTTGAGAAAGCATGATACCATGAATGTGCACAATTTCAGCAAATTCTTTGAAGGAGTTTTGCATGGGATTCTTCATCGGGAGAAAATAGAAGAATATCATCGATGTAAATTTGTGCGTGGGGAAGAATAAGTTGAAAGATTTTGCACATTGCTTTCGAAACAAAGATGGGGCGATCTTAAGTCCAAAGGGGAGGACTTTCCATTTGGAAATGCTGATTGGGAATGCAAAATCCAGTTTTGAATGCATGTCGAAGGATGGATTCCAATTTGCCAAAAAAACTGCTTTAAGATCAAACTTCGAATAGATCTTTGCTTGAGCAAATTTGGAAAATAAAGAGTTTTTGTGAGGCAAAGGGAATTTATCATCTTGGATAAACAGATTGAGGGGCTGGTAGTTTATGACTAATCTCGGCTTTCCTCGACTTTGTTACGCTCTTTTATTCACATAAAAGGCTTCGCAAGCCCATGAAGAATACGAAGGCTCAATGAGTCCTTGGGAAAGGAGTTGAGCACATTACGCTTGTGCGAGTGCAAGGTGGTGCGGATTCATGCACGAATGACAAGCTTTGGTGGGATTGATTTCTCCATTTTTCTTGAAAGGAATTTTGACAAAAAAGTCGGAATTCTTCCAAAGAGGATTGGAACAAGTTTGGATAAAGCTGGTGATGAGATTACGAGCAGTGGGAGAGAAGGGATTGGGTGATTGGATCAAGAATTTCCGGTTGAATGACGAAGAGTCTTTGGATTTCCACAAACTCTTGAAAGCTTGTCTTGAAATTGTAACCCCTTAGGGTTAATTCGAGTTTGGGAAGTTTGGACAATAAGTCCCAACCAATGATGAGATCTTTGTCATGAGATGGGCATCCAAGGATTACGGTGGTGATTTCGCATCCGGGAAAAATATGGATGGAAATGGTTTTTCTGCGCACTTTGGTGGTAAAAGTTTCTCCAGGCCGACTGAAAATACCTGGTGTATGGTGTCGAAGTATTCTTGGGGAGAATCTTAGTATCAAGGAGAGATGCGGCTGCGCAGATATCAATGAGGGCTATGACTTGGATAGATTTGGTACTTTACGGGAGGTGGATTTGGGTGGGAAATATGGAGGGTGAAATGTGGATGAGTGGATTTCGAATGAGTCGGAAAAAGAGAAGAAGGAGAGTATGTCTCTGGGGAAGAGTCGAGTCGCGAAGAATATACGTATGGCACGCGAGTATCCGGTGATGGTTCTTCTTCAATGGGAGAAGACGGACTCCACATCTTCGTCACTGAGAGAGATCCCGGTGTTACGAGAGATCTTGGATCATGTAGCTGCCTTGTTTCTTGGCGCGAGGGCGATTCTTCGCAAAATGACCCTTCTTGTTACGGATGTAACACCTGTCGACTTGGGTCTTCTTTGCTTCTTTGTTGAATATTGCGAGACTTCTTTCTTAGGAATTTCCATTTGCTTCGGGCTTTCGGCCTTTTGGCAAAGGAGAATTTTTGAAGTGGACTTTCTTCTTATGACCCGAACGGGGAGGGTCATGCAGCGATCTCGGGGACATTTGATCTTCCATTCGGCCTTTCACAATTTTTGTCATATCGCCGGTTGTCTTTGTGGCCGGTCAAACTGTATTGTCGTCTTACGCATCGTTCTTCAATGGCAATATGGACGATTTTTTGGATTTCTCCAAGAGTAGATTCTAGGAGAGGCTTTTTAAGATTTTTGTTTACTTCATCTGCAATCTCTTTAGGAATGGAGGCTAAAAAGATTGGTTTGAGATTGATGTCTGCTCCAAGATGATAGAAAAGTCGAATCATCTCTTTGAAATGCCTATCAAGGTCTTTTTCGGAGGTGGAGCAACATTTTCTTTCGAAGAATTCCTTTCTTTGGAGTTCTCGTTCTTTGGTTGGTTGACCAATGAAATACGGGTGAATGACTGTATGGCTTGATTGAAGTTCATCAAGAGGAAAGCAATTTGATCTTGCTCGAAATGGATGTCCACCAATTTTGAGGGTGCCGGTGAATTTCTTTGGTGAATTCCAAAAGAACTTCATAAGTGCTTTGCTCACTCAGTTCGGCAACAAGCCGTGTATGGAACTCTTGAAGTTTGAAGGACCATCGTGGTAAGGAACATCATCAAAAGTGAAGAAAGTTCCGGAAGAGGAATGATGGGATGATGATGCGGGTGTTGGATTTGGCGGGTTAAGATCGGCAAATTCCATTTCTTCTTCTGGTTCTTCTTCTTTTGGGACCGTTCTTTGCCATCATGATAGCGGGAATCGGGTGCAGGTCATTTTCGATTACGAGGAAGAAAGAGTTTGGGAAGGAGGGGCGATGAAGAAAACGAAGAGTCTTCTTTATCTTTGATGGAATTTATAGAGTGCGAAGGAACTTGTTTTCTCAAAAAACTTTCAATGGGATTAGAAACCATGTATGAAGGAAGTATATGGGATGGAGATGGAGGGGTGAATCGGTGGTTACGGTGGAGGCTGTAGGGGGAATAGGAAAAGTAGGAACGGAGGAAGCGGATGCGATTCTTTGAGGCTTTTGCTTTTTTCAGCTTCGCTTTTTGATTTCTTTGAGACGTGCTCGTAAAGCTAGCACGTTGGTTCTTGGCTCTGGCGAAAGCTGTTTCAAGAACTTCTTGAAAGGGGGATGAGGAGGATTTGCTAGAAGATTGAGAAGAGTGAGTAGCGAGAATGGGTGAAGGAAGGATATAAAGAGACATGAGGTATCTTTTGGTGGGAAAGAAGGTGAGTGCGGTTGGTGCTCAAGTTGAGCCTTTTGACCCTCCAATATCTGGATTTGTCTTTTGAGTTTCTCAATTTGAGGAGCTTGGTCTTCCAAATAATGATGATGGATTTGCTGATTTTCCATCATGTACAATCTTTTCGGAAGTCTTCCAACATTTTTCGGATGTGGGTGGAAGCTTGATCAACTCTATCAACCTGAGTAGAAACTTTGTCAAGGGCCGCGTTCGAGCTAAGGCATTTTCGGTTTGCCAATTCGAACGGTCTCGGCGGGGGCTGGTGCTTTCCTTCCGCCGTGAGGATCAATTTCACTTGGGGCGGTATCTTTGGAGCATGATAATATCTCTGTGAGGGTCCGAGAATTTTTCAAGAGGAGGGAATTGTAAAGGCGAGATGAGTGGGATTCAAGCGACTTAGGTTGAAGAGGAGGAAAATCTTCGGGTTGGAACATGCATATGCTAGGAAGTGGTTCGGGAAGGCATGTATATGGTTTTGGGAGTTCAATGGAACAAGAAGGATTTTTCTTGACCCATTTCGAATGGGTTTGTAGAAAGGGCCGGTAAGGGTTTCTGGGGAGATGGTGGTGGTGGGTTTGGTGGATCTAGTTTGCAAGGAGATGGGGAAGGAATTTGTAATCTTTGGGGAGCACCATCTTTGGACAAGATATTGCCGGTTTCCGCCATCTTCACCAAGTGGTCCTACGAGTAGGATCACCATCAAGATATCTTTGGTACGGGAGGGTCTTTCTTTTTCTTTCTTCTTGAAGAGGGTCTGTCATCTTCTTGAGTAGGAGAGGTACGGGAAGAGCATGAACACTCTGGATCCCAAAAACAATGACTGAAGGGTCTTTGAAGTAATGGACGGGGTGTCCATTTGAATCAAAGGACCGGACGAATTTCTTCGTATGCGGATCTTAATACTCTTTGTTTGAGATGGGCGTAGGGTGAAACAAAGGATAGTGGAGAGAGAAGGAAATAGAGACGAAGAGTCTTCCTTTTCTTTTGCAAATTTGATGGTAACAGTACCATCTTTCTTCTTCGTGAGCGAGGTTCGAGTGGGTGGACTGGTCTTGTGTTTTGGTGGAGTTTCTCATAATTAGTCACCCAATCGTCGGGAAGGAGTTTGACAAGTTGGTCCCTGGGGATCCGTGCGGGAACATGTACACAAGAAGTCCGGTCATGATCTATCGAGATGATAAGAGCATCATCGATCTTTGGAAGATTTAGATCAATGGCATGATTCGAACCCTGTAGACCATTTGGTAATGGAGAGTAGCAGCCAAAGAATTTGGAGTGCGAGGGGCTCCAGGTTATACGTAATTGAACCTTCGAGGGCGATAGTAGTCCGGGTCTGCAAGTGCCGTATTAAAATTTGGAAATAAAGTAACAAAGGCGCCCCGGCATTCAAGGTGGTTTGAATGGTGCCGATGCGGGCATCTTTGGTAGTCTAAGAACCTTGTGTCCAAAAGGGCTATTCTGGCTACAACAGGTAGGCCTTTTCGACCATGAAAGGAAAGGGCTAGTCGATGGCTCCAAAATGAAGATGGGTGAATCCTTGTTGGATCCTTTGGAGAGGAAATTCTGGTGGAATGCGGAGCGTTACAAAGCTGTTCTTGTTGTGTGGCTAGAATATGATCTTTGGTCAAACTTAGAAGACTGGACATACTCCTTAACCGAACGAGGGGGTATGCCTAATGAGATGTTTGATGGAGCGAATAGGAGAGAACGAAGTGGGTTTGGCGAAGCGAGAATATGGATTGATAAGTGGAAGATGGGTTTCGAGAGATCTTGCTTTGTCTTACGAGAAGGCTACCTCATAAAGATAGTCTAACTTGGAGGCGGTGGATTTGCGTAACTGCGGAGGAGGAGCAAGAGAAGGGGCGATGTTGAACGGGTGTGAGTGTATCGAGATGGAGTTTCCATGATGAGTAATGGCTTCTCTTGTTCCGAACTGAACTCGAACTCTAAAATATTTGAACTAATCTATTTTAAGTGATATATGGCTCGATACCATTTCGAAGGAGCGGAAGCAAGAACTTAATCGAAAACGGATATGCTTTATCCCACACGGGCTCTCGGCCACTCAAGGGCTACTGTTAGTTTCTCGAGATCTCGCTCTTGGAACTAATCCTTTGAGAGATAACAAATTTCTGATCCACGGGATCCACTATCCATTACCACCATAGGTTTATCCCGATCAAGTATTGGGTAGTATCCAGTGCTCACTTGCGAAGTTAATCAACAAGTGGAGAGAGGCCCCGCCGGACTCTACACGCACTTTCACCCAATAAAACAGATCGATAAACTTCGAATGATCATAGATTTGTGGCAAGTGGAGAGCATACTTAAACCAATCACTAATAGAGAAGTAGAAACATTTTAGTGCGGAAGAGTCTGCGCTCGAAGAGAAGAGAGGAGTTTAGAAGCTCATATTGGAAACACTCTGCTTGGATTTCATAAAGGAAGCCAAGACTTGGCTCTTACAATGCGAAAGCCTTGCCTTATATAGGCAAGGTGGTGCAGAAGGAAACAAAGGAATCTCTATAATAGAGATCCGAAACAAGTGCGTACAATAATACAACTAACATTGACTTTAAGAGAAGTCATTATTGTTGACAACACATCACATTTTACAAAACGACACAACACATTTCTCTGCTTTGCCTTTGTTGATTTGTCACAGGTGGGAGCGAGATAGAGTTGTCGTAGCAGGTGGACACGGGGCGGTGCGAGCGAGATGGAGTTGTTGTGGTTTTATCTCCGTCTGTCGGGATCGGGGTGATAATTGGGGTCGTCTGCGAGTCGAGCTGCCTGGTCCATCATATCCGTCTTTTTGACTTACGTATGCACGCAATAATTGTTCTCTCTCGTAGTCCGAGATGAGCTGGTCAAGGCCCGGGTCATCGGGGATTCCATGAGCTGGATGGTGCGTCTCGTGATGAAGATGGAACGTCGGGGATGACGGGTTGTGGATAGTTGTATGGGTCTTGTGAGAGTTGACCTCCCCATGGATCAAACGGTGTAATGGGCTGAGTGTCGTATCCATAGTGGAACTAGCTTGATTGTTGAACTCCCGAAGGGCTTCGAAGACATGAGGATGGGTTCGGGAGTGTCCCATGAGTAACTGCTTTGTGGAATAAGGCCATACCTCGGTTGGTATTACCTTATTTTCTTGACAAAGAATACGTTGGAGTTCTCTGTATTCATACGGGATGTCAAATATGGTTCGGAGTACGTCTTATGAATCTTGTACACCTGGTCTTGGAGGTTTGGTTTGAAAAGAGCTGGTGCCAATTTCTCTTGCATTGGATCTTTTGTCTCCTGTTGGTCCAATGAATGACCAAGGGTGATGAAAGATGACAATGGTGTGTCTGCAAGGTTCGGGTCCGCCAACTTGTCTTTGGAGTACGAACATGTGTTTCCATGCTTGGAGGGGTTGGAACCAAGTGAGAATATCAAGGAAGGATCTACGATCATGGTTTCTATAATTTCCAAAAGAGATTCGAGACAAAACCTTAATGATTTCGTCAAGGGAAATTCAATAGCAACTTTGATAGAGGTGAAGCATATACCGAACATCCATTTGAGATCGGAAGGGAATGGGATGGTAGAAGACCATCTTAATGGATGTATGAATGGATATTCATAGTTGAGTCCTGGTTTTAGCATGAGTCCGCCATAGTCTTTGAAAACTATGTAATGATAATTCCAGAATAATCTTTGGAAATGATCGAAAGAGAATTACATGCGAGATATTGGGAAATATCGGGGCGGATATTGGTGGGATGGCCATTGGTGTTCTCTCATGTTACGAACTTTGAAGGTTCCCGAAAACTCTTTACGAATGAACATGTTGATGGATTGAAAAGGTTCCTTTGGTCGTGATAGAAAATCAGCCAAAATGTTTTTCTTTCCGGAAATATGTTTAGCTTCAAAAGAGTATTTAGAAAACCATTACGCCCAACGTAAAAGGCTGGGGATGAGGAACTTGCTTTTGTTTGAACTTGAGCATTTGAGGAAAGGATGACATATCCATTTCGACAAGGAAGTGATGGCCAATGAGATGAAATTCAAATTTTTTGATACCATTTTTGATCGCAAGAATTTCTTTGAAGGTGGAATGGTAATGCATTTTCGCATTGGAGAATTTTCCACTTTTGTAAGCACAGATTCGGCGCTTACCTTTGTCTTCTTCCGGGAGGATGGCTGCCCAAGATTTGTTATCGGCATCCGTCCGAAGAATCCTTTTTCCATTCGAAGGGATTCGAAGAGGTGGCAAATTTTGCAGCTGGTCTTTGAGTGTCTTGATGGCATTGAGTCCGTTTGATTGACCAAGGAGGGGTTTTTTCTTCAACATCTTTTGCGAGAGGGTGGAGTGTTTGAGAAATTTTTGGGACGAAATCTACGAGGTAATTTACAATTCCTAAGAAGGATTGTATCGATGAACAGAGAGATGTTCATCGGGAAATTTCTGGAGATCTTCTCGCAATGTGAGGTCCGGGGCAATAATTTCCATTTTTCAAACGCATGCCGAGGAACTCGATTTCTCTTTGAGCGAGAATCATCTTCTTTTGAGAAAGCATGATACCATGAATGTGCACAATTTCAGCAAATTGCTTGAAGGAGTTTTGCATGGGATTCTTCATCGGGAGAAAATAGAAGAATATCATCGATGTAAATTTGTGCGTGGGGAAGAATAGGCTGAAAGATTTTGCACATTGCTTTACGAAACAAAGATGGGGAAGTCTTAAGTCCAAAAGGGAGGACTTTCCACTTGGAAATGCTGATTGGGAATGCAAAATCCAGTTTTGAATCCGTGCGAAGGATGGATTCCAATTTGCCAAAAACCCGCTTTAAGATCAAACTTCGAATAGATCTTTGCTTGAGCAAGGTTGGAAAATAAAGAGTTTTTGTGAGGCAAAGGGAATTTATCATCTTGGATAAACAGATTGAGGGGCTGGTAGTTTATGACTAATCTCGGCTTTCCTCGACTTTGTTCTCGCTCTTTTATTCACATAAAAGGCTTCGCAAGCCCATGAAGAATCGAAGGCTCAATGAGTCCTTGGGAAAGGAGTTGAGCACATTCCGCTTGTGCGAGTGCAAGGTGGTCCGGATTCATGCACGAATGACAAGCTTTGGTGGGATTGATTTCTCCATTTTTCTTGAAAGGAATTTTGACAAAAAAGTCGGAATTCTTCCAAAGAGGATTGGAACAAGTTTGGATAAACTGGTGATGAGATTACGAACAGTGGGAGAGAAGGGATTGGGTGATTGGATCAAGAATTTCTGGTTGAATGACGAAGAGTCTTTGGATTTCCACAAACTCTTGAAAACTGTCTTGAAATTGTAACCCCTTAGGGTTAATTCGAGTTTGGGAAGTTTGGACAATAAGTCCCAACCAATGATGAGATCTTTGTCATGAGATGGGCATCCAAGGATTCTGGTGGTGATTTCGCATCCGGGAAAAATATGGATGGAAATGGTTTTTTGCGCACTTTGGTGGTAAAAGTTTCTCCAGAGGCTGGCGAAAATACCTGGTGTATGGTGTCCAGTATTCTTCCGGGAGAATCTTAGTATCAAGGAGAGATGCGGCTGCGCGATATCAATGAGGGCTATGACTTGGATAGATTTGGTACTTTACGGGAGGTGGATTTGGGTGGGAAATATGGAGGGTGAAATGTGGATGAGTGGATTCGAATGAGTCGGAAAAAGAGAAGAAGGAGAGTATGTCTCCTGGGGAAGAGTCGAGTCGAAGAATATGTCGTATGGCACACGAGTATCTCGGTGATGGTTCTTCTTCAATGGAGAAGACGGACTCCACATCTTCGTCACGAGAGAGATCCCAGTGTTACGAGAGATCTTCGGATCATGTAATCGCCTTGTTTCTTGGCACGAGGGCGATTCTTCGCAAAATGACCCTTCTTGTTCTGAGATGTAACACCTCGTCGACTTGGGTCTTCTTTGCTTCTTTGTTGAATGACTGCGAGACTTCTTTCTTAGGAATTTCCATTTGCTTCGGGCTTTCGGCCTTTTGGCAAAGGAGAATTTTTTGAAGTGGACTTTCTTCTTATGACCCGAACAGGAGAGGGGTCATAGCGATCTCGGGGACATTTGATCTTCCATTCGGCCTTTCACAATTTTTGTCATATCGCCGGTTGTCTTTGTTAACCGGTCAAACCATTGTCGTCTTCTTCGCATCGTTCTTCAATGGCAATATGGACAGTTTTTTGGATTTCTCCAAGAGTAGATTCTAGGAGAGGCTTTTTAAGATTTTTGTTTACTTCATCTCGCAATCTCTTTAGGAATGGAGGCTAAAAAGATTGGTTTGAGATTGATGTCTCGCTCCAAGATGATAGAAAAGTCGAATCATCTCTTTGAAATGCCTATCAAGGTCTTTTACGGAGGTGGAGCAACATTTTCTTTCGAAGAATTCCTTTCTTTGGAGTTCTCGTTCCTTTGGTTGGTTGACCAATGAAATACGGGTGAATGACTGTATGGCTTGATTGAAGTTCATCAAGAGGAAAGCAATTTGATCTTGCTCTCGAAATGGATGTCCACCAATTTTTGAGGGTGCCGAGTGAATTTCTTTGGTGAATTCCAAAAGAACTTCATAAGTGCTTTGCTCACTCGGATTTCGGCAACAAGCCATGTATGGAACTCTTGAAGTTTGAAGGACCATCGCTGGTAAGGAACATCATCAAAAGTGAAGAAAGTTCCGGAAGAGGAATGATGGGATGATGATGCGGGTGTTGGATTTGGCGGGTTAAGATCAGCAAATTCCATTTCTTCTTCTGGTTCTTCTTCTTTTGGGACCGTTCTTTGCCATCATGATAGCGGGAATCGGGTCCGGGTCATTTTCGATTCGAGGAAGAAAGAGTTTCGGAAGGAGGGGCGATGAAGAAAACGAAGAGTCTTCTTTATCTTTGATGGAATTTATAGAGTCTCGAAGGAACTTGTTTTCTCAAAAAACTTTCAATGGGATTAGAAACCATGTATGAAGGAAGTATATGGGATGGAGATGGAGGGGGTGAATCTGGTGGTTACGGTGGAGTCGTAGGGGGAATAGGAAAAGTAGGAACAGAGGAAAGCGATGCGATTCTTTGAGGCTTTTGCTTTTTCAGCTTCTGCTTTTTGATTTCTTTGAGACGTGCTCGTAAAGCTAGCACGTTGGTTCTTGGCTCGCGAAACTGTTTCAAGAACTTGCTTGAAAGGGGGATGAGGAGGATTTGCTAGAAGATTGAGAAGAGTGAGTAGCGAGAATGGGTGAAGGAAGGATATAAAGAGACATGAGGTATCATTTGGTGGGAAAGAAGGGCTGGTGCGGCTGGTGCTCAAGTTGAGCCTTTTGACCCTCCAATATCTGGATTTGTCTTTTGAGTTTCTCAATTTGAGGAGCTTGGTCTTCCAAATAATGATGATGGATTTGCTGATTTTCCATCATGTACAATCTTTTCGGGAAGTCTTCCAACATTTTTCGGATGTGGGTGGAAGCTTGATCAACTCTATCAACCCGAGTAGAAACTTTGTCAAGGGCCACGTTCGAGCTAAGGCATTTTCGGTTTGCCAATTCGTAACGATCTCGGCAGGAGCCGGTGCTTTCCTTCGCCATGAGGATCAATTTCACTTGGGGCGGTATCTTTGGAGCATGATAATATCTCTGCTGAGGGTCCGAGAATTTTTCAAGAGGAGGGAATTGTAAAGGCGAGATGAGTGGGATTCAACCGACTTAGGTTGAAGAGGAGGAAAATCTTCGGGTTGGAACATGCATATGCTAGGAAGTGGTTCGGGAAGGCATGTATATGGTTTTGGGAGTTCAATGGAACAAGAAGGATTTTTCTTGACCCATTTCGAATGGGTTTGTAGAAAGGACCGGTAACGGGTTTCTGGGGAGATGGTGGTGGTGGGTTTGGTGGATCTAGTTTGCAAGGAGATGGGGAAGGAATTTGTAATCTTTGGGGAGCACCATCTTGGACAAGATATTGCCGGTTTCCGCCATCTTCACCAAGTGGTCCTACGATAGGATCACCATCAAGATATCTTTGGTACAGAGGGTCTTTCTTTTTCTTTCTTCTTGAAGAGGGTCCGTCATCTTCTTCAGTAGGAGAGGTACGGGAAGAGCATGAACACTCTGGATCCCAAAAACAATGACACTGAAGGGTCTTTGAAGTAATGGACAGGGTGTCCATTTGAATCAAAGGACTGGACGAATTTCTTCGTGTCCGGATCTTTCAATACTCACTTTTTGAGATGGGCATGGGGTGAAACAAAGGATAGTGGAGAGAGAAGGAAATAGAGACGAAGAGTCTTCCTTTTCTTTTGCAAATTTGATGGTAACAGTACTCATCTTTCTTCTTCGTGAACCGAGGTTCGGTGGACTGGGCCCGGTCTTGTGTTTTGGTGGAGTTTCTCATAATTAGTCACCCAACCGTCGGGAAGGAGTTTGACAAGTTGGTCCCTGGGGATCTGTCTGGGAACATGTACACAAGAAGTCTGGTCATGATCTATCGAGATGATAAGAGCATCATCGATCTTTGGAAGATTTAGATCAATGGCATGATTCTGAACCCTGTAGACCATTTGGTAATGGAGAGTAGCAGCCAAAGAATTTGGAGTACGAGGGGCTCCAGGTTATCTCGTAATTGAACCTTCAAGGCCGATAGTAGTCCTGGGTCTGCAAGTGCCATATTAAAATTTGGAAATAAAGTAACAAAGATCGCCCCAGCATTCAAGGTGGTTTGAATGGTGCCGATGCGGCATCTTGGTAGTCTAAGAACCTTGTGTCCAAAAGGGCTATTTGGCTACAAAGGTAGGCCTTTTCGACCATGAAAGGAAAGGGCTAGTCGATGGCTCCAAAATGAAGATGGGTGAATCCTTGTTGGATCCACTTTGGAGAGGAAATTCTGGTGGAATACGGAGCGTTACAAAACTGTTCTTGTTGTGTGGCTAGAATATGATGCTTTGGTCAAACTTAGAAGACCGGACATACTCCTTAACCGAACGAGGGGTATGCCTAATGAGATGTTTGATGGAGCGAATAGGAGAGAACGAAGTGGGTTTGGCGAAGGCGGAATATGGATTGATAAGTGGAAGATGGGTTTTCGAGATCTTGCTTTGTCTTTCGAGAAGGCTACCTCATAAAGATAGTCTAACTTGGAGGCGGTGGATTTGCGTAACTGCGGAGGAGGAGCAAGAGAAAGAGGGGACCGATGTTGAACGGGTGTGAGTGTATCGGATGGAGTTTCCATGATGAGTAATGGCTTCTCTTGTTCACGAACTTCGAACTCTAAAATATTTGAACTAATCTATTTTAAGTGATATATGGCTCGATACCGAAGTCTTCCAAATACTTGAGCAAACCCTCGCCTCTTCTTTCCCACCGGTGATACCTCATGTCTCTTTATATCCTTCCTTCACCCATTTCGCTACTCACTCTTCTCAATCTTCTAGCAAATCCTCCTCATCCCCCTTTCACCAAGTTCTTGAAAGGGTTTCGCGAAGCCAAGAACCAACGTGCTAGCTTTACGAGCACGTCTCAAAGAAATCAAAAAGCGAAGCTGAAAAAGCAAAAGCCTCAAAGAATCGCATCGTTTCCTCTGTTCCTACTTTTCCTATTCCCCCTACGGCTCCACCGGAACCACCGGATTCACCCCCTCCATCTCCATCCCATATACTTCCTTCATACATGGTTTCTAATCCCATTGAAAGTTTTTTGAGAAAACAAGTTCCTTCGGACTCTATAAATTCCATCAAAGATAAAGAAGACTCTTCGTTTTCTTCATCGCCCCTCCTTCGAAACTCTTTCTTCCTCGGAATCGAGAAAATGACCCGGACCCGATTCCCCTGCTATCATGATGGCAAGCAACGGTCCCAAAAGAAGAAGAACCGAGAAGAAGAAATGGAATTTGCTGATCTTAACCCGCCAAATCCAACACCCGGATCATCATCCCATCATTCCTCTTCCGGAACTTTCTTCACTTTTGATGATGTTCCTTACCAGCGATGGTCCTTCAAACTTCAAGAGTTCCATACATGGCTTGTTGCCGAAATCCGAGTGAGCAAAGCACTTATGAAGTTCTTTTGGAATTCACCAAAGCAAATTCATTGGCACCCTCAAAAATTGGTGGACATCCATTTCGGAGCAAGATCAAATTGCTTTCCTCTTGATGAACTTCAATCAAGCCCATACATGGTCATTCACCTGTATTTCATTGGTCAACCAACCAGTGAACGAGAACTCCAAAGAAAGGAATTCTTCGAAAGAAAATGTTGCTCCACCTCCGAAAAAGACCTTGATAGGCATTTCAAAGAGATGATTCGACTTTTCTATCATCTTGGAGCGGAATCATCAATCTCAAACCAATCTTTTTAGCCTCCATTCCTAAAGAGATTGCGAGATGAAGTAAACAAAAATCTTAAAAAGCCTCTCCTAGAATCTACTCTTGGAGAAATCCAGCAAACTGTCCATATTGCCATTGAAGAACGATGCGAAAGACGACAACAGTTTGACCCGGTTACATCAAAGACAACCGGCGATATGACAAAAATTGTGAAAGGCGGGAATGGAAGATCAAATGTCCCCGAGACTGCTATGACCCCTCCTGTTCGGGTCATAAGAAGAAAGTCCACTTCAAAAAATTCTCCTTTGCCAAAAGGCCGAAAGCCCGAAGCAAATGGAAATTCCTAAGAAAGAAGTCTCGCGATCATTCAACAAAGAAGCAAAGAAGACCCAAGTTCGACGGGTGTTACATCCGTAACAAGAAGGGTCATTTTGCGAAGAATCGCCCTCGGGCCAAGAAACAAGGCGATTACATGATCCAAGATCTCTCGGAACACCGGGATCTCTCTCAGTGACGAAGATGTGGAGTCCGTCTTCTCCATTGAAGAAGAACCATCACCAGATACTGTGTGCCATGGAGACATATTCTTGGGACTCGACTCTTCCCCAGGAGACATACTCTCCTTCTTCTCTTTTTCGACTCATTGGGAATCCACTCATCCACATTTCACCCTCCATATTTCCCGGTCCAAATCCACCTCCGAGAAAGTACCAAATCTATCCAAGTCATAGCCCTCATTGTATCTTGGCGCGCATCATCTCTCCTTGATACTAAGATTCTCCCCGGAAGAATACTGGACACCATACACCAGGTATTTTCGGTCGGCCTCTGGAGAAACTTTTACCACCAAAGTGCGTGGATAAAACCATTTCCATCCATATTTTTCCTGGATGCGAAATCACCACAGAATCCTTGGATGCCCATCTCATGACAAAGATCTCATCATTGGTTGGGACTTATTGTCCAAACTTCCCAAACTCAGAATTAACCCTAAGGGGTTACAATTTCAAGACAGTTTTCAAGAGTTTGTGGAAATCCAAAGACTCTTCGTCATTCAACCAGAAATTCTTGATCCAATCACCCAATCCCTTCTCTCCCACTTGTTCGAATCTCATCACCAGTTTATCCAAACTTGTTCCAATCCTCTTTGGAAGAATTCCGACTTTTTTGTCAAAATTCCTTTCAAGAAAAATGGAGAAATCAATCCCACCAAAGCTTGTCATTCGGGCATGAATCCAGACCACCTTGCACTCGCACAAGCGAGAATGTGCTCAACTCCTTTCCCAAGGACTCATTGAGCCTTCGGATTCTTCATGGGCTTGCGAAGCCTTTTATGTGAATAAAAGAGCGAGAACAAAGTCGAGGAAAGCCGAGATTAGTCATAAACTACCAGCCCCTCAATCTGTTTATCCAAGATGATAAATTCCCTTTGCCTCACAAAAACTCTTTATTTTCCAGTCCTTGCTCAAGCAAAGATCTATTCGAAGTTTGATCTTAAAGAAGTTTTTGGCAAATTGGAATCCATCCTTGAGCAGATTCAAAACTGGATTTTGCATTCCCAATCAGCATTTCCAAGTGGAAAGTCCTCCCTTTTGGACTTAAGGCTTGCCCATCTTTGTTTCAAAGCAATGTGCAAAATCTTTTCAGCCTATTCTTCCCCACGCACAAATTTACATCGATGATATTCTTCTATTTTCTCCCGATGAAGAATCCCATGCAAAACTCCTTCAAGCAATTTGCTGAAATTGTGCACATTCATGGTATCATGCTTTCTCAAAAGAAGATGATTCTCGCTCAAAGAGAAATCGAGTTCCTCGGCATGCGTTTGAAAAATGGAAATTATTGCCCCGGACCTCACATTCGGGAAGATCTCCAGAAATTTCCCGATGAACATCTCTCTGTTCATCGGATACAATCCTTCTTAGGAATTGTAAATTACTCCAGGAGATTTCGTCCCAAAAATTTCTCAAACACTCCACCCCCCCCAAAAGATGTTGAAGAAAAACCCCCCTCCTGGGTCAATCAAAGGGACCAATGCCATCAAGACACTCAAAGACCAGCTGCAAAATTTGCCACCTCTTCGAATCCCTTCGAATGGAAAAAGGATTCTTTGACGGCATGCCAATGACAAATACCTGATCCTCCTGGAAAGAAGACAAAGGTAAGCGCCGAATCTGTGCTTACAAAAGTGGAAAATTCTCCAATGCGAAATGCATTACCATTCCACCTTCAAAGAAATTCTTGCTAGCAAAAATGGTATCAAAAAATTTGAATTTCATCTCATTGGCCATCACTTCCTTGTCGAAATGGATATGTCATCCTTTCCTCAAATGCTCAAGTTGAGCCTTTTGACCCTCCAATATCTGGATTTGTCTTTTGAGTTTCTCAATTTGAGGAGCTTGGTCTTCCAAATAATGATGATGGATTTGCTGATTTTCCATCATGTACAATCTTTTCTGGAAGTCTTCCAACATTTTTCGGATGTGGGTGGAAGCTTGATCAACTCTATCAACCTGAGTAGAAACTTTGTCAAGGGCCACGTTCGAGCTAAGGCATTTTCGGTTTGCCAATTCGTAACGAGTCTCGGCGAGAGCCGGTGCTTTCCTTCGCCATGAGGATCAATTTCACTTGGGGCGGTATCTTTGGAGCATGATAATATCTCTGCTGAGGGTCCGAGAATTTTTCAAGAGGAGGGAATTGTAAGGCGAGATGAGTGGGATTCAACCGACTTAGGTTGAAGAGGAGGAAAATCTTCGGGTTGGAACATGCATATGCTAGGAAGTGGTTCGGGAAGGCATGTATATGGTTTTGGGAGTTCAATGGAACAAGAAGGATTTTTCTTGACCCATTTCGAATGGGTTTGTAGAAAGGATGGTAAATGGTTTTCTGGGAGATGGTGGTGGTGGGTTTGGTGGATCTAGTTTGCAAGGAGATGGGGAAGGAATTTGTAATCTTTGGGGAGCACCATCTTGGACAAGATATTGCCGGTTTCCGCCATCTTCACCAAGTGGTCCTACGATAGGATCACCATCAAGATATCTTTGGTACAGAGGGTCTTTCTTTTTCTTTCTTCTTGAAGAGGGTCTGTCATCTTCTTCGGTAGGAGAGGTACGGGAAGAGCATGAACACTCTGGATCCCAAAAACAATGACTTGAAGGGTCTTTGAAGTAATGGACAGAGTGTCCATTTGAATCAAAGGACTGGACGAATTTCTTCGTGTCCGGATCTTCAATACTCACCTTTGTTTGGGATGGGCATGGGGTGAAACAAAGGATAGTGGAGAGAGAAGGAAATAGAGACGAAGAGTCTTCCTTTTCTTTTGCAAATTTGATGGTAACAGTACCATCTTTCTTCTTCGTGAACCGAGGTTCGAGTGGACTGGACTGGTCTTGTGTTTTGGTGGAGTTTCTCATAATTAGTCACCCAACCGTCGGGAAGGAGTTTGACAAGTTGGTCCCTGGGGATCTGTCCGGGAACATGTACACAAGAAGTCTGGTCATGATCTATCGAGATGATAAGAGCATCATCTCGATCTTGGAAGATTTAGATCAATGGCATGATTCTGAACCCTGTAGACCATTTGGTAATGGAGAGTAGCAGCCAAAGAATTTGGAGTACGAGGGGCTCCCAGGTTATCCGTAATTGAACCTTCAAGGCCGATAGTAGTCCTGGGTCGCAAGTGCCATATTAAAATTTGGAAATAAAGTAACAAAGATCGTCCCAGCATTCAAGGTGGTTTGAATGGTGCCGATGCGATGGCATCTTTGGTAGTCTAAGAACCTTGTGTGTCCAAAAGGGCTATTCTGGCTACAAGTGGTAGGCCTTTTCGACCATGAAAGGAAAGGGCTAGTCGATGGCTCCAAAATGAAGATGGGTGAATCCTTGTTGGATCCACTTGGAGAGGAAATTCCAGTGGAATACGGAGCGTTACAAACCTGTTCTTGTTGTGTGGCTAGAATATGATCTTGGTCAAACTTAGAAGATGGACATACTCCTTAAGCGAACGAGGGGTATGCCTAATGAGATGTTTGATGGAGCGAATAGGAGAGAACGAAGTGGGTTTGGCGAAGGCGGAATATGGATTGATAAGTGGAAGATGGGTTTCGAGAGATCTTGCTGTCTTTCGAGAAGGCTACCTCATAAAGATAGTCTAACTTGGAGGCGGTGGATTTGCGTAACTCGGAGGAGGAGCAAGAGAAAGAGGGGACCGATGTTGAACGGGTGTGAGTGTATCGGATGGAGTTTCCATGATGAGTAATGGCTTCTCTTGTTCACGAGAACTTCGAACTCTAAAATATTTGAACTAATCTATTTTAAGTGATATATGGCTCGATACCATTTCGAAGGAGCGGAAGCAAGAACTTAATCTGAAAACAGATATGCTTTATCCCACACGGGGCTCTCGGCCACTCAAGGGACCGCTGTTAGTTTCTCGGATCTCGCTCTTGGAACTAATCCTTTGAGAGATAACAAATTTTCGATCCACGGGATCCACTATCCATTACCACCATAGGTTTATCCCGATCAAGTATTGGGTAGTATCCAGTGCTCACTTGCGAAGTTAATCAACAAGTGGAGAGAGGCCCCGCCGGACTCTACACGCACTTTCACCCAATAAAACAGATCGATAAACTTCGAATGATCATAGATTTGTGGCAAGTGGAGAGCATACTTAAACCAATCACTAATAGAGAAGTAGAAACATTTTAGTGCGGAAGAGTCGCTCGAAGAGAAGAGAGGAGTTTAGAAGCTCATATTGGAAACACTCTGCTTGGATTTCATAAAGGAAGCCAAGACTTGGCTCTTACAATGCGAAAGCTTTGCCTTATATAGGCAAGGTGGTGCGGAAGGAAACAAAGGAATCTCTATAATAGAGATCCGACAAGTGCGTACAATAATACAACTAACATTGACTTTAAGAGAAGTCATTATTGTTGACAACACATCACATTTTACAAAACGACACAACACATTTCTACTTTGCCTTTGTTGATTTGTCACAGTGTGGAGCGAGATAGAGTTGTCGTAGCGGGTGGACACGGGCGGGTGCGAGCGAGATGGAGTTGTTGTGGTTTTATCTCCGTCTGTCGGGATCGGGGTGATAATTGGGGTCGTCTCGAGTCGAGCGTATGCAGGTCCATCATATCCGTCTTTTTGACTTCGTATGCACGCAATAATTGTTCTCTCTCGTAGTCCGAGATGAGCTGGTCAAGGCCCGGGTCATCGGGGATTCCATGTGAGTTGGATGGTGCGTCTCGTGATGAAGATGGAACGTCGGGGATGACGGGTTGTGGATAGCTGTATGGGTCTTGTGAGAGTTGACCTCCCCATGGATCAAACGGTGTAATGGGCTGAGTGTCTCGTATCCATAGTGGAACTAGCTTGGCTGCTGTTGAACTCTGAAGGGCTTCGAAGACATGAGGATGGGTTACGGGAGTGTCCCATGAGTAGCTTGCTTTGTGGAATAAGGCCATACCTCGGTTGGTATTACCTTATTTTCTTGACAAAGAATACGTTGGAGTTCTCTGTATTCATACGGGATGTCAAATATGGTTACGGAGTACGTCTTATGAATCTTGTACACCTGGTCTTGGAGGTTTGGTTTGAAAGAGAGCTGGTGCCAATTTTCGTCGCATTGGATCTTTTGTCTCTGTTGGTCCAATGAATGACCAAGGGTGATGAAAGATGACAATGGTGTGTCCGCAAGGTTCGGGTCCGCCAACTTGTCTTTGGAGTACGAACATGTGTTTCCATGCTTGGAGGGGTTGGAACCAAGTGAGAATATCAAGGAAGGATCTCTCGATCATGGTTTCTATAATTTCCAAAAGAGATTCGAGACAAAACCTTAATGATTTCGTCCAAGGGAAATTCAATAGCAACTTTGATAGAGGTGAAGCATATACCGAACATCCATTTGAGATCGGAAGGGAATGGGATGGTAGAAGACCATCTTAATGGATGTATGAATGGATATTCATAGTTGAGTCCTGGTTTTAGCATGAGTCCGCCATAGTCTTTGAAAACTATGTAATGATAATTCCAGAATAATCTTTGGAAATGATCGGAAAGAGAATTACATGCGAGATATTGGGAAATATCGGGCGGATATTGGTGGGATGGCCATTGGTGTTCTCTCATGTTACGAACTTTGAAGGTTCCTGAAAACTCTTTACGAATGAACATGTTGATGGATTGAAAAGGTTCCTTTGGTCGTGATAGAAAATCGGCCAAAATGTTTTTCTTTCCGAAATATGTTTAGCTTCAAAAGAGTATTTAGAAAACCATTACGCCCAACGTAAAAGGCTGGGGATGAGGAACTTGCTTTTGTTTGAACTTGAGCATTTGAGGAAAGGATGACATATCCATTTCGACAAGGAAGTGATGGCCAATGAGATGAAATTCAAATTTTTTGATACCATTTTTGTGCAAGAATTTCTTTGAAGGTGGAATGGTAATGCATTTCTGCATTGGAGAATTTTCCACTTTTGTAAGCACAGATTCGGCGCTTACCTTTGTCTTCTTCCGGGAGGATGGCTGCCAGTATTTGTCATTGGCATCCGTGCGAAGAATCCTTTTTCCATTCGAAGGGATTCGAAGAGGTGGCAAATTTTGCAGCTGGTCTTTGAGTGTCTTGATGGCATTGGTACGTTTGATTGACCGAGGAGGGGTTTTTTCTTCAACATCTTTTGCGAGAGGGTGGAGTGTTTGAGAAATTTTTGGGACGAAATCTACGAGGTAATTTACAATTCCTAAGAAGGATTGTATCGATGAGCAGAGAGATGTTCATCGGGAAATTTCTGGAGATCTTCGCAATGTGAGGTCCGGGGCAATAATTTCCATTTTTCAAACGCATGCCGAGGAACTCGATTTCTCTTTGAGCGAGAATCATCTTCTTTTGAGAAAGCATGATACCATGAATGTGCACAATTTCGGCAAATTCTTTGAAGGAGTTTTGCATGGGATTCTTCATCGGGAGAAAATAGAAGAATATCATCGATGTAAATTTGTGCGTGGGGAAGAATAGGCTGAAAGATTTTGCACATTGCTTTCGAAACAAAGATGGGGCGATCTTAAGTCCAAAAGGGAGGACTTTCCCTTGGAAATGCTGATTGGGAATGCAAAATCCAGTTTTGAATGCATGCGAAGGATGGATTCCAATTTGCCAAAACCGCTTTAAGATCAAACTTCGAATAGATCTTTGCTTGAGCAAGTTTGGAAAATAAAGAGTTTTTGTGAGGCAAAGGGAATTTATCATCTTGGATAAACAGATTGAGGGGCTGGTAGTTTATGACTAATCTCGGCTTTCCTCGACTTTGTTCCGCTCTTTTATTCACATAAAAGGCTTCGCAAGCCCATGAAGAATCGAAGGCTCAATGAGTCCTTGGGAAAGGAGTTGAGCACATTACGCTTGTGCGAGTGCAAGGTGGTGCGGATTCATGCCGAATGACAAGCTTTGGTGGGATTGATTTCTCCATTTTTCTTGAAAGGAATTTTGACAAAAAAGTCGGAATTCTTCCAAAGAGGATTGGAACAAGTTTGGATAAGCTGGTGATGAGATTACGAACAGTGGGAGAGAAGGGATTGGGTGATTGGATCAAGAATTTCTGGTTGAATGACGAAGAGTCTTTGGATTTCCACAAACTCTTGAAAGGCTGTCTTGAAATTGTAACCCCTTAGGGTTAATTCGAGTTTGGGAAGTTTGGACAATAAGTCCCAACCAATGATGAGATCTTTGTCATGAGATGGGCATCCAAGGATTTACGGTGGTGATTTCGCATCCGGGGAAAAATATGGATGGAAATGGTTTTTTCTGCGCACTTTGGTGGTAAAAGTTTCTCCGGAGGATGAAAATACCGGTGTATGGTGTCCGGTATTCTTACGGGAGAATCTTAGTATCAAGGAGAGATGCGGCTGCGCGAGTATCAATGAGGGCTATGACTTGGATAGATTTGGTACTTTACGGGAGGTGGATTTGGGTGGGAAATATGGAGGGTGAAATGTGGATGAGTGGATTCGAATGAGTCGGAAAAAGAGAAGAAGGAGAGTATGTCTCTGGGGAAGAGTCGAGTCGAAGAATATGTCCGTATGGCACGAGTATCTCGGTGATGGTTCTTCTTCAATGGAGAAGACGGACTCCACATCTTCGTCGAGAGAGATCCCGGTGTTACGAGAGATCTTCGGATCATGTTGGCGCCTTGTTTCTTGGCGCGAGGGCGATTCTTCGCAAAATGACCCTTCTTATTCGAGATGTAACACCCGTCGACTTGGGTCTTCTTTGCTTCTTTGTTGAATGACTGCGAGACTTCTTTCTTAGGAATTTCCATTTGCTTCGGGCTTTCGGCCTTTTGGCAAAGGAGAATTTTTTGAAGTGGACTTTCTTCTTATGACCCGAACGGGAGGGGTCATAGCGATCTCGGGGACATTTGATCTTCCATTACGGCCTTTCACAATTTTTGTCATATCGCCGGTTGTCTTTGTGAACGGTCAAACCCATTGTCGTCTTACGCATCGTTCTTCAATGGCAATATGGACGAGTTCTTTGGATTTCTCCAAGAGTAGATTCTAGGAGAGGCTTTTTAAGATTTTTGTTTACTTCATCTGCAATCTCTTTAGGAATGGAGGCTAAAAAGATTGGTTTGAGATTGATGTCCGCTCCAAGATGATAGAAAAGTCGAATCATCTCTTTGAAATGCCTATCAAGGTCTTTTACGGAGGTGGAGCAACATTTTCTTTCGAAGAATTCCTTTCTTTGGAGTTCTCGTTCCTTTGGTTGGTTGACCAATGAAATACGGGTGAATGACTTGTATGGCTTGATTGAAGTTCATCAAGAGGAAAGCAATTTGATCTTGCTCGAAATGGATGTCCACCAATTTTGAGGGTGCCGGTGAATTTCTTTGGTGAATTCCAAAAGAACTTCATAAGTGCTTTGCTCACTCGGATTTACGGCAACAAGCCGTGTATGGAACTCTTGAAGTTTGAAGGACCATCGGCGGTAAGGAACATCATCAAAAGTGAAGAAAGTTCCGGAAGAGGAATGATGGGATGATGATGCGGGTGTTGGATTTGGCGGGTTAAGATCGGCAAATTCCATTTTTCTTCTTTGGTTCTTCTTCTTTTGGGACCGTTCTTTGCCATCATGATAGCGGGAATCGGGTGCGGGTCATTTTTCGATTACGAGGAAGAAAGAGTTTCGGAAGGAGGGGCGATGAAGAAAACGAAGAGTCTTCTTTATCTTTGATGGAATTTATAGAGTGCGAAGGAACTTGTTTTCTCAAAAAACTTTCAATGGGATTAGAAACCATGTATGAAGGAAGTATATGGGATGGAGATGGAGGGGGTGAATCCGGTGGTTACGGTGTGGGGGTAGGGGGGAATAGGAAAAGTAGGAACAGAGGAAGCGATGCGATTCTTTGAGGCTTTTGCTTTTTCAGCTTCGCTTTTTGATTTCTTTGGAGACGTGCTCGTAAAGCTAGCACGTTGGTTCTTGGCTGGCGAAACTGTTTCAAGAACTTCTTGAAAGGGGGATGAGGAGGATTTGCTAGAAGATTGAGAAGAGTGAGTAGCGGAATGGGTGAAGGAAGGATATAAAGAGACATGAGGTATCGTTTGGTGGGAAAGAAAGGTGGTGCGGCTTTGGTGCTCAAGTTGAGCCTTTTGACCCTCCAATATCCGGATTTGTCTTTTGAGTTTCTCAATTTGAGGAGCTTGGTCTTCCAAATAATGATGATGGATTTGCTGATTTTCCATCATGTACAATCTTTTCGGAAGTCTTCCAACATTTTTCGGATGTGGGTGGAAGCTTGATCAACTCTATCAACCTGAGTAGAAACTTTGTCGAGGCCCGCGTTCGAGCTAAGGCATTTTCGGTTTGCCGATTCGAACGGTCTCGGCGGGGCCGGTGCTTTCCTTCGCGCCGTGAGGATCAATTTCACTTGGGGCGGTATCTTTGGAGCATGATAATATCTCTGTTTGAGGGTCCGAGAATTTTTCAAGAGGAGGGAATTGTAAAGGCGGATGAGTGGGATTCAAGCCGACTTAGGTTGAAGAGGAGGAAAATCTTCGGGTTGGAACATGCGTATGCTAGGAAGTGGTTCGGGAAGGCATGTATATGGTTTTGGGAGTTCAATGGAACAAGAAGGATTTTTCTTGACCCATTTCGAATGGGTTTGTAGAAAGAGGCCGGTAACGGGTTTCTGGGAGATGGTGGTGGTGGGTTTGGTGGATCTAGTTTGCAAGGAGATGGGGAAGGAATTTGTAATCTTTGGGGGAGCACCATCTTTTGGACAAGATATTGCCGGTTTCCGCCATCTTCACCAAGTGGTCCTCTGATAGGATCACCGTCAAGATATCTTTGGTACGAGAGGGTCTTTCTTTTTCTTTCTTCTTGAAGAGGGTCGTCATCTTCTTGAGTAGGAGAGGTACGGGAAGAGCATGAACATCTGGATCCCAAAAACAATGACTCGAAGGGTCTTTGAAGTAATGGACGGGGGTGTCCATTTGAATCAAAGGGCTTGGACGAATTTCTTCGTGTATGCGGATCTTAATACTCCTATTTTGAGATGGGCGTAGGGTGAAACAAAGGATAGTGGGAGAGAAGGAAATAGAGACGAAGAGTCTTCCTTTTCTTTTGCAAATTTGATGGTAACAGTACCATCTTTCTTCTTCGTGAGCGAGGTTCGATGGGTGGGCCCGGTCTTGTGTTTTGGTGGAGTTTCTCATAATTAGTCACCCAATCGTCGGGGAAGGAGTTTGACAAGTTGGTCCCTGGGGATCTGTGCGGGAACATGTACACAAGAAGTCGTGGTCGTGATCTATCGAGATGATAAGAGCATCATCGTCTTTGGAAGATTTAGATCGATGGCATGATTTCGAACCACGTAGACCATTTGGTAATGGAGAGTAGCGGCCAAAGAATTTGGAGTGCGAGGGGCTCCGGTTATACGTAATTGAACCTTCAAGGTGATAGTAGTCCGGGTGCGCAAGTGCCGTATTAAAATTTGGAAATAAAGTAACAAAGCGCCCCGGCATTCAAGGTGGTTTGAATGGTGCCGATGCGAGCATCTTTGGTAGTCTAAGAACCTTGTGTCCAAAAGGGCTATTCGGCTACGACGGGTAGGCCTTTTCGACCATGAAAGGAAAGGGCTAGTCGATGGCTCCAAAATGAAGATGGGTGAATCCTTGTTGGATCCCTTTGGAGAGGAAATCAGTGGTGGAATACGGAGCGTTACAAAGCTGTTCTTGTTGTGTGGCTAGAATATGATCTTTGGTCGAACTTAGAAGGCTGGACATACTCCTTAGCCGAGCGAGGGGTATGCCTAATGAGATGTTTGATGGAGCGAATAGGGAGAACGAAGTGGGTTTGGCGAAGGCGGAATATGGATTGATAAGTGGAAGATGGGTTTGAGAGATCTTCTTTGTCTTACGAGAAGGCTACCTCATAAAGATAGTCTAGCTTGGAGGCGGTGGATTTGCGTAACTGCGGAGGAGGAGCAAGAGAAAGAGGGGCGATGTTGAACGGGTGTGAGTGTATCGAGATGGAGTTTCCATGATGAGTAATGGCTTCTCTTGTTCGCGGAACTTGAACTCTAAAATATTTGAACTAATCTATTTT
The DNA here is from genome assembly GCA_021437795.1 of Rhodamnia rubescens. Classification (NCBI taxonomy): domain Eukaryota; kingdom Viridiplantae; phylum Streptophyta; class Magnoliopsida; order Myrtales; family Myrtaceae; genus Rhodamnia; species Rhodamnia rubescens. The sequence continues at coordinate 2,649,200 of JAILYA010000039.1, forward strand.
AAGTGATATATGGCTACGATACCATTTCGAAGGAGCGGAAGCAAGAACTTAATCGAAAGCAGATATCTTTATCCCACACGGGCTCTGCGGCCGCTCAAGGGCTGCGCTGTTAGTTTCTCGAGATCTCGCTCTTGGAACTAATCCTTTGAGAGATAACAAATTTCTGATCCGCGGGATCCACTATCCATTACCACCGTAGGTTTATCCCGTCAAGTATTGGGTAGTATCCGGTCTTCGCTTGCGAAGTTAATCAACAAGTGGAGAGAGGCCCCGCCGGACTCTGCGCGCGCTTTCGCCCAATAAAACAGATCGATAAACTTACGAATGATCATAGATTTGTGGCAAGTGGAGAGCATACTTAAACCGATCACTAATAGAGAAGTAGAAACATTTTAGTGCGGAAGAGTGCGCTCGAAGAGAAGAGAGGAGTTTAGAAGCTCATATTGGAAACACTCTGCTTGGATTTCATAAAGGAAGCCGAGACTTGGCTCTTACAATGCGAAAGCTTTGCCTTATATAGGCGAGGTGGTGCGGAAGGAAACAAAGGAATCTCTATAATAGAGATCCGAACAAGTGCGTACAATAATACAACTAACATTGACTTTAAGAGAAGTCATTATTGTTGACAACACATCACATTTTACAAAACGACGCAACGCATTTCTCTGCTTTGCCTTTGTTGATTTGTCGCGGGGTGGAGCGAGATAGAGTTGTCGTAGCGAGTGTGGCACGGGCGGGTGCGGCGAGATGGAGTTGTTGTGGTTTTATCTCCGTCTGTCGGGATCGGGGTGATAATTGGGGTCGTCAGTCGAGGGCATGCAGTCCATCATATCCGTCTTTTTGACTTCGTATGCGCGCAATAATTGTTCTCTCTCGTAGTACGAGATGAGCTGGTCGAGGCACGGGTCGTCGGGGGATTCCATGTGAGTTTGGATGGTGCGTCTCGTGATGAAGATGGAGCGTCCGGGGATGACGGGTTGTGGATAAGCTGTATGGGTCTTGTGAGAGTTGACCTCCCCGTGGATCAAACGGTGTAATGGGCTGAGTGTACGTATCCGTAGTGGAACTAGCTTGGCTCTTTGTTGAACTCTGAAGGGCTCGAAGACATGAGGATGGGTTACGGGAGTGTCCCGTGAGTAGCTTGCTTGTGGAATAAGGCCATACCTCGGTTGGTATTACCTTATTTTCTTGACAAAGAATACGTTGGAGTTCTCTTGTATTCATACGGGATGTCAAATATGGTTACGGAGTACGTCTTATGAATCTTGTACACCTGGTCTTGGAGGTTTGGTTTGAAAGAGCTGGTGCCGATTTGCTTGCATTGGATCTTTTGTCTCTGTTGGTCCGATGAATGACCGAGGGTGATGAAAGATGACAATGGTGTGTCACGCAAGGTTCGGGTGCCTGACTTGTCTTTGGAGTACGAACATGTGTTTCCATGCTTGGAGGGGTTGGAACCAAGTGAGAATATCAAGGAAGGATCTACGATCATGGTTTCTATAATTTCCAAAAAGAGATTCGAGACAAAACCTTAATGATTTCGTCCAAGGGAAATTCAATAGCAACTTGATAGAGGTGAAGCATATACGGAACATCCATTTGAGATCGGAAGGGAATGGGATGGTAGAAGACCATCTTAATGGATGTATGAATGGATATTCATAGTTGAGTCCTGGTTTTAGCATGAGTCCGCCGTAGTCTTTGAAAACTATGTAATGATAATTCGAGAATAATCTTTGGAAATGATCGGAAAGAGAATTACATGCGAGATATTGGGAAATATCGGGCGGATATTGGTGGGATGGCCATTGGTGTTCTCTCATGTTACGAACTTTGAAGGTTCCCGAAAACTCTTTACGAATGAACATGTTGATGGATTGAAAAGGTTCCTTTGGTCGTGATAGAAAATCGGCCAAAATGTTTTTCTTTCGAGAAATATGTTTAGCTTCAAAAGAGTATTTAGAAAACCATTACGCCCGACGTAAAAAGTGGGGATGAGGAACTTGCTTTTGTTTGAACTTGAGCATTTGAGGAAAGGATGACATATCCATTTCGACAAGGAAGTGATGGCCGATGAGATGAAATTCAAATTTTTTGATACCATTTTTGGCTGCAAGAATTTCTTTGAAGGTGGAATGGTAATGCATTTCTGCATTGGAGAATTTTCCACTTTTGTAAGCGCGGATTCGGCGCTTACCTTTGTCTTCTTCCGGGAGGATGGCTGCCCGAGTATTTGTCGGCTGGCATGCATGCGAAGAATCCTTTTTCCATTCGAAGGGATTCGAAGAGGTGGCAAATTTTGCGGTTGGTCTTTGAGTGTCTTGATGGCATTGGTGCGTTTGATTGACCGAGGAGGGTTTTTTCTTCGACATCTTTTGCGAGAGGGTGGAGTGTTTGAGAAATTTTGGGACGAAATCTACGAGGTAATTTACAATTCCTAAGAAGGATTGTATCGATGAGCAGAGAGATGTTCATCGGGAAATTTCTGGAGATCTTACGCAATGTGAGGTCGGGGCAATAATTTCCATTTTTCAAACGCATGCTGAGGAACTCGATTTCTCTTTGAGCGAGAATCATCTTCTTTTGAGAAAGCATGATACCATGAATGTGCACAATTTCGGCAAATTCTTTGAAGGAGTTTTGCATGGGATTCTTCATCGGGAGAAAATAGAAGAATATCATCGATGTAAATTTGTGCGTGGGGAAGAATAGGCTGAAAGATTTTGCACATTGCTTTACGAAACAAAGATGGGGCGTCTTAAGTCAAAAGGGAGGACTTTCCCTTTGGAAATCTTGATTGGGAATGCAAAATCCAGTTTTGAATGCTTGCGAAGGATGGATTCCAATTTGCAAAAACTGCTTTAAGATCAAACTTGAATAGATCTTTGCTTGAGCAAGGTTGGAAAATAAAGAGTTTTTGTGAGGCAAAGGGAATTTATCATCTTGGATAAGCAGATTGAGGGCTGGTAGTTTATGACTAATCTCGGCTTTCCTCGACTTTGTTCACGCTCTTTTATTCACATAAAAGGCTTCGCAAGCCCATGAAGAATCGAAGGCTCAATGAGTCCTTGGGAAAGGAGTTGAGCACATTACGCTTGTGCGAGTGCAAGGTGGTGCGGATTCATGCACGAATGACAAGCTTTGGTGGGATTGATTTCTCCATTTTTCTTGAAAGGAATTTTGACAAAAAAGTCGGAATTCTTCCAAAGAGGATTGGAACAAGTTTGGATAAGCTGGTGATGAGATTACGAGCAGTGGGAGAGAAGGGATTGGGTGATTGGATCAAGAATTTCCGGTTGAATGACGAAGAGTCTTTGGATTTCCACAAACTCTTGAAAGCTGTCTTGAAATTGTAACCCCTTAGGGTTAATTGCGAGTTTGGGAAGTTTGGACAATAAGTCCCGACCAATGATGAGATCTTTGTCATGAGATGGGCGTCCAAGGATTACGGTGGTGATTTCGCATCCGGGAAAAATATGGATGGAAATGGTTTTTCTTTGCGCACTTTGGTGGTAAAAGTTTCTCGCAGGTGTGAAAATACACTGGTGTATGGTGTCGGTATTCTTCGGGAGAATCTTAGTATCAAGGAGAGATGCGGGTGCCTTGATATCAATGAGGGCTATGACTTGGATAGATTTGGTACTTTACGGGAGGTGGATTTGGGTGGGAAATATGGAGGGTGAAATGTGGATGAGTGGATTACGAATGAGTCGAGAAAAAGAGAAGAAGGAGAGTATGTCTCCTGGGGAAGAGTCGAGTGCGAAGAATATGTCGTATGGCGCTGAGTATGCGGTGATGGTTCTTCTTCAATGGAGAAGACGGACTCCACATCTTACGTCATGAGAGAGATCCCGGTGTTACGAGAGATCTTGGATCATGTAAGCGCCTTGTTTCTTGGCACGAGGGCGATTCTTCGCAAAATGACCCTTCTTATTCCGAGATGTAACACCGTCGGACTTGGGTCTTCTTTGCTTCTTTGTTGAATATTGCGAGACTTCTTTCTTAGGAATTTCCATTTGCTTCGGGCTTTCGGCCTTTTGGCAAGGAGAATTTTTGAAGTGGACTTTCTTCTTATGACCCGAGCAGGGAGGGGTCATGCGATCTCGGGGACATTTGATCTTCCATTACGGCCTTTCACAATTTTTGTCATATCGCCGGTTGTCTTTGTGGCTAATTGGTCCCATTGTCGTCTTGCATCGTTCTTCAATGGCAATATGGACGAGTTTCTTTGGATTTCTCCAAGAGTAGATTCTAGGAGAGGCTTTTTAAGATTTTTGTTTACTTCATCTGCAATCTCTTTAGGAATGGAGGCTAAAAAGATTGGTTTGAGATTGATGTCCGCTCCAAGATGATAGAAAAGTCGAATCATCTCTTTGAAATGCCTATCAAGGTCTTTTACGGAGGTGGAGCAACATTTTCTTTCGAAGAATTCCTTTCTTTGGAGTTCTCGTTCCTTTGGTTGGTTGACCGATGAAATACGGGTGAATGACTTTGTATGGCTTGATTGAAGTTCATCAAGAGGAAAGCAATTTGATCTTGCTACGAAATGGATGTCCACCAATTTTTGAGGGTGCCGGTGAATTTCTTTGGTGAATTCCAAAAGAACTTCATAAGTGCTTTGCTCACTCGGTTTGCGGCGACAAGCCGTGTATGGAACTCTTGAAGTTTGAAGGACCGTATTTGGTAAGGAACATCATCAAAAGTGAAGAAAGTTAGGAAGAGGAATGATGGGATGATGATGCGGGTGTTGGATTTGGCGGGTTAAGATCGGCAAATTCCATTTCTTCTTACGGTTCTTCTTCTTTTGGGACCGTTCTTTGCCGTCATGATAGCGGGGAATCGGGTGCAGGTCATTTTCGATTACGAGGAAGAAAGAGTTTCGGAAGGAGGGGCGATGAAGAAAACGAAGAGTCTTCTTTATCTTTGATGGAATTTATAGAGTGCGAAGGAACTTGTTTTCTCAAAAAACTTTCAATGGGATTAGAAACCATGTATGAAGGAAGTATATGGGATGGAGATGGAGGGGTGAATCCGGTGGTTACGGGTGGGGTGTAGGGGGAATAGGAAAAGTAGGAACAGAGGAAGCGATGCGATTCTTTGAGGCTTTTGCTTTTTCAGCCTGCTTTTTGATTTCTTTGAGACGTGCTCGTAAAGCTAGCACGTTGGTTCTTGGCTCTGCGAACTGTTTCAAGAACTTGCTTTGAAAGGGGGATGAGGAGGATTTGCTAGAAGATTGAGAAGAGTGAGTAGCGAGAATGGGTGAAGGAAGGATATAAAGAGACATGAGGTATCTTTGGTGGGAAAAAGAAGGTTGGTGCGGTTGGTGCTCAAGTTGAGCCTTTTGACCCTCCAATATCTGGATTTGTCTTTTGAGTTTCTCAATTTGAGGAGCTTGGTCTTCCAAATAATGATGATGGATTTGCTGATTTTCCATCATGTACAATCTTTTCGGAAGTCTTCCAACATTTTTCGGATGTGGGTGGAAGCTTGATCAACTCTATCAACTTTGAGTAGAAACTTTGTCAAGGGCCGCGTTCGAGCTAAGGCATTTTCGGTTTGCCGGTTCGAAACGATCTCGGCGGAGGCTGGTGCTTTCCTTACGCCGTGAGGATCAATTTCACTTGGGGCGGTATCTTTGGAGCATGATAATATCTCTGTTTGAGGGTCGGAGAATTTTTCAAGAGGAGGAATTGTAAAGGCGGATGAGTGGGATTCAAGCGACTTAGGTTGAAGAGGAGGAAAATCTTCGGGTTGGAACATGCGTATGCTAGGAAGTGGTTCGGGGAAGGCGTGTATATGGTTTTGGGAGTTCAATGGAACAAGAAGGATTTTTCTTGACCCATTTCGAATGGGTTTGTAGAAAGGGCTAGTAACGGGTTTCTGGGAGATGGTGGTGGTGGGTTTGGTGGATCTAGTTTGCAAGGAGATGGGGAAGGAATTTGTAATCTTTGGGGAGCACCATCTTGGACAAGATATTGCCGGTTTCCGCCATCTTCACCAAGTGGTCCTCTGATAGGATCACCGTCAAGATATCTTTGGTACGGGAGGGTCTTTCTTTTTCTTTCTTCTTGAAAAGGGCTGTCATCTTCTTGGGTAGGAGAGGTACGGGGAAGAGCATGAACACTCTGGATCCCAAAAACAATGACACTGAAGGGTCTTTGAAGTAATGGACGGGGTGTCCATTTGAATCAAGGAGCTGGGCGAATTTCTTCGTATGCGGATCTTAATACTCACTTGTTTGAGATGGGCGTAGGGTGAAACAAAGGATAGTGGAGAGAGAAGGAAATAGAGACGAAGAGTCTTCCTTTTCTTTTGCAAATTTGATGGTAACGATACCATCTTTCTTCTTCGTGAGCGAGGTTCGAGTGGGGGGCCTGGTCTTGTGTTTTGGTGGAGTTTCTCATAATTAGTCGCCCATTTGTCGGGAAGGAGTTTGACAAGTTGGTCCCTGGGGATCATGCGGGAACATGTACACAGAAGTGCGGTCGTGATCTATCGAGATGATAAGAGCATCATCGATCTTTGGAAGATTTAGATCAATGGCATGATTCGAACCCTGTAGACCATTTGGTAATGGAGAGTAGCGGCCAAAGAATTTGGAGTGCGAGGGGCTCCGGTTATACGTAATTGAACCTTCAAGGCGATAGTAGTCACGGGTCTGCAAGTGCCGTATTAAAATTTGGAAATAAAGTAACAAAAGCGTCCCACATTCAAGGTGGTTTGAATGGTGCCGATGCGAGCATCTTTGGTAGTCTAAGAACCTTGTGTCCAAAAGGGCTATTATGGCTAAGGTAGGCCTTTTCGACCATGAAAGGAAAGGGCTAGTCGATGGCTCCAAAATGAAGATGGGTGAATCCTTGTTGGATCCCTTTGGAGAGGAAATGCTGGTGGAATACGGAGCGTTACAAAGCTGTTCTTGTTGTGTGGCTAGAATATGATCTTTGGTCAAACTTAGAAGGCTGGACATACTCCTTAGCGAACGGGGGTATGCCTAATGAGATGTTTGATGGAGCGAATAGGAGAGAACGAAGTGGGTTTGGCGAAGCGGGAATATGGATTGATAAGTGGAAGATGGGTTTGAGAGATCTTGCTTTGTCTTACGAGAAGGCTACCTCATAAAGATAGTCTAACTTGGAGCGGTGGATTTGCGTAACTGCGGAGGAGGAGCAAGAGAAAGAGGGGCCCGATGTTGAACGGGTGTGAGTGTATCGGATGGAGTTTCCATGATGAGTAATGGCTTCTCTTGTTCCACGGAACTTCGAACTCTAAAATATTTGAACTAATCTATTTTAAGTGATATATGGCTCACGATACCTCGGTTCACGAAGAAGAAAGATGGTATTTATCATCAAATTTGCAAAGGAAAAAGAAAACTCTTCGTCTCTATTTCCTTCTCTTTCCATATCTTTTGTTTCACTTTATGCCATCTAATTGAGTATTGAAGATCGGACACGAAGAAATTCGTTTAGTCTTTTGATTCAAATGGACACCTTGTCCATTACTTCAAAGACCCTTGGTCATTGTTTTTTGGGATCAGAGTGTTCATGCTCTTCTGTACTTCTCCCTTTTGAAGAAGATGACAGGACCTTCTTCAAGAAGAAAGAAAAAGAAAGACCCTCCGTACCAAAGATATCTTGATGGTGATCCTCTTGTAGGACCACTTGGTGAAGATGGCGGAAATGGCAATATCTTGTCCGAGTATGGTGCTCCCCCAAGCATTACAAATTCCTTCCCCATCTCCTTGCAAACTAGATCCACCAAACCCACCACCACCATCTCCCGGGAAACACGTTACAGTCCTTTCTACAAACCCATTCGAAATGGGTCAAGAAAAATCCTTCTTGTTCCATTGAACTCCCAAAACCATATACATGCCTTCTGAACCACTTCCTAGCATATGCATGTTCCAACCCGAAGATTTTCCTCCTCTTCAACCTAAGTCGGTTGAATCCCACTCATCGCCCTTACAATTCCCTCCTCTTGAAAAATTCTCGGACCCTCGGCGAGAGATATTATCATGCTCCAAAGATACCTGCCCCAAGTGAAATTGATCCTCATGGCGGAAGGAAAGCACCGGCTCCTGCCGAGCCATTACGAATTGGCAAGGCGAAAATGCCTTAGCTCGAACGTGGCCCTTGACAAAGTTTCTACTCGGGTTGATAGAGTTGATCAAGCTTCCACCCACATCCGAAAAATGTTGGAAGACTTCGAGAAAAGATTGTACATGATGGAAAATCAGCAAATCCATCATCATTATTTGGAAGACCAAGCTCCTCAAATTGAGAAACTCAAAAGGCAAATCCGAGATATTGGAAGGTCAAAAGGCTCAACTTGAGCACCAGCCGCACCCAGCCTTCTTTCCCACCGGTGATACCTCATGTCTCTTTATATCCTTCCTTCACCCATTTCGCTACTCACTCTTCTCAATCTTCTAGCAAATCCTCCTCATCCCCCTTTCGCCAAGTTCTTGAAAGCAGTTTCGCGAGCCAAGAACCAACGTGCTAGCTTTACGAGCACGTCTCAAAGAAATCAAAAAGCGAAGCTGAAAAAGCAAAGCCTCAAAGAATCGCATCGGTTTCCTCTGTTCCTACTTTTCCTATTCCCCCTACGGCTCCACGGAACCACCAGATTCACCCCCTCCATCTCCATCCCATATACTTCCTTCATACATGGTTTCTAATCCCATTGAAAGTTTTTTGAGAAAACAAGTTCCTTCGGACTCTATAAATTCCATCAAAGATAAAGAAGACTCTTCGTTTTCTTCATCACCCCTCCATCCGAAACTCTTTCTTCCTCGAGAATCGAAGAAAATGAGCCATGGACCGATTAGCGTATCATGATGGGTCAGCGGTCCCAAAGAATAAGAACCGGGAAGAAGAAATGGAATTTCTGTCTTAACCGAATCCAGACACCCAATGAGATGTTTGATCCCATCATTCTAGAGGAACTTTCTTCACTTTGATGATGTTCCTTACGGCGATGGTCCTTCAAACTGGAAGAGTTCCGTACATGGCTTGTTGCTTCGAAATGCTAGTCATAAAGAGCACTTATGAAGTTCTTTTGGAATTCGGAGGAGGAGCAAGAGAAAGAGGGCACCCTGAAGAATTGGTGGACATCCGTTTGGAGTCAAGATCAGGAATTGCTTTCCTCTTGATGAACTTCGAACTCTAAAATATTTGAACTAATCTATTTTAAGTGATTTCATGGGTCGATACCATTTCGAAGGAGTGAAGCAAGAACTCCAAAGGAAGGGATTCTTAGAAGAAAATGTTGCTCCACCTGCAGGAAAGGACCTTCATAGGCATTTTAGAAGAGATGATTTGAAAACTTTTCTATCATCTTGGAAATGCGAGACATCAATCTCAAACCAATCTTTTTAGCCTCCGGATATTCCTAAAGGGATTGCCATTGGTGTTCAAGTAAACAAAAATCTTAAAAAGCCTCTCCTAGAATCTACTCTTGAAGAAATCCGAAAAGGTCCTTTTGCCATTGAAGAAACGAAGCAGAAAATGTTTTCTTTCCGTATTAATGTTCGTCGAAGACAACAGCGATATGACAAAAATTGTGAAAGGCGGAATGGAAGATCAAATGTCCCCGAGGCTGCTATGACCCCTCTGTTCGGGTCATAAGAAGAAAGTCCACTTCAAAAAATTCTCCTTTGCCAAAGGCCGAAAGCCCGAAGCAAATGGAAATTCCTAAGAAAGAAGTCTCGCGATCATTCAACAAAGAAGCAAAGAAGACCCAAGTCGACGGGTGTTACATACGTAACAAGAAGGGTCATTTTGCGAAGAAGCGCCCCCGGGCCAAGAAACAAGGCGATTACATGATCCGGAAGATCTCTCTCGAACACGGGATCTCTCTCGGTGACGAAGATGTGGAGTCCGTCTTCTCCATTGAAGAAGAACCATCACCGAGATACTCCGTGTGCCATACGAGACATATTCTTGAGACTCGACTCTTCCCCGGGAGACATCTTTCTCCTTCTTCTCTTTTTCGACTCATTGAGAATCCACTCATCCACATTTCACCCTCCATATTTCCCGGTCCAAATCCACCTCCCGAGAAAGTACCAAATCTATCCAAGTCATAGCCCTCATTGATTTGCGCGCAGCCCGCATCTCTCCTTGATACTAAGATTCTCCCGGAAGAATCTTGGACACCATACACCGGGTATTTTCGGTCGGCCTCTGGAGAAACTTTTACCACCAAAGTCTTCGTGATAAAACCATTTCCATCCATATTTTTCCTGGATGCGAAATCACCACCGAGAATCCTTGGATGCCCATCTCATGACAAAGATCTCATCATTGGTTGGGACTTATTGTCCAAACTTCCCAAACTCGGAATTAACCCTAAGGGGTTACAATTTCAAGACAGTTTTCAAGAGTTTGTGGAAATCCAAAGACTCTTCGTCATTCAACCAGAAATTCTTGATCCGATCCCCTGATCCCTTCTCTCCCCTTTGTTAGAATCTCATCACCGGTTTATCCAAACTTGTTCCAATCCTCTTTGGAAGAATTCGACTTTTTGTCAAAATTCCTTTCAAGAAAAATGGAGAAATCAATCCCACCAAAGCTTGTCATTCGGGCATGAATCCGGACCACCTTGCACTCTCCAAGCGGGAATGTGCTCAACTCCTTTCCCAAGGACTCATTGAGCCTTGATTCTTCATGGGCTTGCGAAGCCTTTTATGTGAATAAAAGAGCGGGAACAAAATCGAGGAAAGTGAGATTAGTCATAAACTACCAGCCCCTCAATCTGTTTATCCAAGATGATAAATTCCCTTTGCCTCACAAAAACTCTTTATTTTCCAGCCTTGCTCAAGCAAAGATCTATTCGAAGTTTGATCTTAAAGCGGGTTTTTGGCAAATTGGAATCCATCCTTGACAGATTCAAAGCTGGATTTTGCATTCCCAATCGGCATTTCCAGTGGAAAGTCCTCCCTTTTGGACTTAAGGCTGCCCCATCTTTGTTTGGGAAAGCAATGTGCAAAATCTTTATTTTATTCTTCCCAGCACAAATTTACATCGATGATATTCTTCTATTTTCTCGATGAAGAATCCCATGCAAAACTCCTTCAGCAATTTGCTTTGAAATTGTGCACATTCATGGTATCATGCTTTCTCAAAAGAAGATGATTCTCGCTCAAAGAGAAATCGAGTTCCTCGGCGTGCGTTTGAAAAATGGAAATTATTGCCCCGGACCTCACATTGCGGAAGATCTCCAGAAATTTCCCGATGAACATCTCTCTGTTCATCGGATACAATCCTTCTTAGGAATTGTAAATTACCTCGGAGATTTCGTCCCAAAAATTTCTCAAACACTCCACCCTCTGCAAAAGATGTTGAAGAAAAAACCCCCTCCTTGGTCGATCAAACGGACCAATGCCATCAAGACACTCAAAGACCAGCTGCAAAATTTGCCACCTCTTGAATCCCTTCGAATGGAAAAAGGATTCTTGGGACGGATGCCGGTGACAAATCTTGGGCGGCCATCCTCCTGGAAGAAGCAAAGGTAGCGCCGAATCCGTCTAGCACAAAAGTGGAAAATTCTCCGATGCGGAAATGCATTACCATTCCACCTTCAAAGAAATTCTTGCGATCAAAAATGGTATCAAAAAATTTGAATTTCATCTCATTGGCCATCACTTCCTTGTCGAAATGGATATGTCATCCTTTCCTCAAATGCTCAAGTTCAAACAAAAGCAAGTTCCTCATCCCCGGCTTTTACGTTGGGCGGAATAGTTTTCTAAATACTCTTTTGAAGCTAAACATATTTACGGAAAGAAAAACATTTTGGCTGATTTTCTATCACGACCAAAGGAACCTTTTCAATCCATCAACATGTTCATTCGTAAAGAGTTTTCGGGAACCTTCAAAGTTCGAACATGAGAGAACACCAATGGCCATCCCACCGATATCCTTTGATATTTCCCAATATCTCGGGACGGAATTCTCTTTCGATCATTTCCAAAGATTATTCGGAATTATCATTACATAGTTTTCAAAGACTATGGCGGACTCATGCTAAAACCAGGACTCAACTATGAATATCCATTCATACATCCATTAAGATGGTCTTCTACCATCCCATTCCCTTCGATCTCAAATGGATGTTACGGTATATCTTCGCCTCTATCAGGTTGCTATTGAATTTCCCTTGGACGAAATCATTAAGGTTTTGTCGAATCTCTTTTGAAATTATAGAAACCATGATCGAGAGATCCTTCCTTGATATTCTCACTTGGTTCCAACCCCTCGAAGCATGGAAACACATGTTCGTACTCCAAAGACAAGTTGGCGGACCCGAACCTTGCAGACAGCACCATTGTCATCTTTCATCACCCTTGGTCATTCATTGGACCAACGAGGGAGACAAAAGATCAATGCGGCGAAATTGGCACCAGCTCTTTCAAACGAGCCTCGAGACCCGGGTGTACAAGATTCATAAGGCGTACTCCGGAACCATATTTGACATCCCGTATGAATACGAGAGAACTCCAACGTATTCTTTGTCAAGAAAATAAGGTAATACCAAGCGAGGTATGGCCTTATTCCTGACAAGCTCTCATGGGACACTCCCAGAACCCATCCTCATGTCTTGAAGCCCTTCGGGAGTTCAACGGCGGTCGAAGCTAGTTCCACTATGGATCCGAGACACTCGGCCCATTACACGTTTGATCCATGGGGAGGTCGGCTCTCACAAGACCCATACGGCTATCCATGACCCGTCATCCCTGACGTTCCATCTTCATCACGAGGCGCACCATCCATTTCATGGAATCCACTGATGACCCGGGCCTTGACCAGGCTCATCTCGGACTACGAGAGAGAACAATTGTGCGTGCATACAGAAGTCAAAAAGCGGATATGATGGACCAGGCAGCTCGGCTCGAGGCGACCCCAATTATCACCACGATCACGACAGCAGACGGAGATAAAACCACAACAACTCCATCTGCCGTTTTGCCGTGTCCACTGCTTACGACAACTCTATCTCTCTCTGCTCCGCATAAATCAACAAAGCGGCGGTAAGAAATGTGTTGTGTCGTTTTGTAAAATGTGATGTGTTGTCAACAATAATGACTTCTCTTAAAGTCGATGTTAGTTGTATTATTATACGCACTTGTCGGATCTCTATTATAGAGATTCCTTTGTTTCCTTCTGCACCACCTTGCCTATATAAGGCGAGGCTTTCGCATTGTAAGAGCCAGTCTTGGCTTCCTTTATGAAATCCAGCGAGTGTTTCCAATATGAGCTTCTAAACTCCTCTCTTCTCTTGAGCAGACTCTTACGCACTAAAATGTTTCTACTTCTCTATTAGTGATTGGTTTAAGTATGCTCTCCCTTGCCACAAATCTATGATCATTCGAAGTTTATCGAGATCTGTTTTATTGGGTGAAAGTGCGTGTAGAGTCGGCGGGGCCTCTCTCCACTTGTTGATTAACCTCGCAAGTGAGCCTTTGGATCTTACCAATACTTGATCGGGATAAACCTATGGTGGTAATGGATAGTGGATCTGTGGATCGAAATTTGTTATCTCTCAAAGGATTAGTTCAAGAGCGAGATCGAGAAACTAACGGGCGGTCCCTTGACTGTGGCCACGGGATCGGATATCATTTTGGATAAGCTCTTTGTTAGTTTCTCGATCTCGCTCTTGGAACTAATCCTTTGAGAGATACCAAATTTCGATCCACAGGATCCACTATCCATTACCACCATAGGTTTATCCCGATCAAGTATTGGGTAGTATCTTCACTTGCGAAGTTAATCAACAAGTGGAGAGAGGCCCGCCTGGACTCTACACGCACTTTCACCCAATAAAACAGATCCGATAAACTTCGAATGATCATAGATTTGTGGCAAGTGGAGAGCATACTTAAACCAATCACTAATAGAGAAGTAGAAACATTTTAGTGCGTAAGAGTCTGCCGTCAAGAGAAGAGAGGAATTTAGAAGCTCATATTGGAAACACTCTGCTTGGATTTCATAAAGGAAGCCAAGACTTGGCTTTACAATGCGAAAGCCTCGCCTTATATGAGCAAGGTGGTGCGAAGGAAACAAAGGAATCTCTATAATAGAGATCCGACAAGTGCGTATAATAATACAACTAACATTGACTTTAGGAGAAGTCATTATTGTTGACAACACATCACATTTTACAAAACGACAGCATTTCATTTCTGTTGCCTTTGTTGATTTATCACATGTGGAGCAGATAGAGAGATAGAGTTGTCGCAAGAAGTGGACACGGGCAGTGCGGCGATGGAGTTGTTGTGGTTTTATCTCCGTCTGTCAGGGATCGGGGTGATAATTGGGGTCAGTCGAGTCGTAGCTGCCTGGTCCATCATATCCGTCTTTTTGACTTTCGTATGCACGCAATAATTGTTCTCTTCGTAGTCCGAGATGAGCTGGTCAAGGCCCGGGTCATCGGGGATTCCATGTGAGCTGGATGGTGCGTCTCGTGATGAAGATGGAACGTCGGGGATGACGGGTTGTGGATAGCCGTATGGGTCTTGTGAGAGTTGACCTCCCCATGGATCAAACGGTGTAATGGGCCGAGTGTCTCGTATCCATAGTGGAACTAGCTTGACCGCTGTTGAACTCTGAAGGGCTTCAAGACATGAGGATGGGTTCCGGGAGTGTCCCATGAGTAGCTTGTCGTGGAATAAGGCCATACCTCGTTGGTATTACCTTATTTTCTTGACAAAGAATACGTTGGAGTTCTCTCGTATTCATACGGGATGTCAAATATGGTTCTGGAGTACGTCTTTATGAATCTTGTACACCTGGTCCTGGAGGTTTGGTTTGAAAGAGCTGGTGCCAATTTCTGCGCATTGGATCTTTTGTCTCCCGTTGGTCCAATGAATGACCAAGGGTGATGAAAGATGACAATGGTGTGTCCGCAAGGTTCGGCTCCGCCAACTTGTCTTTGGAGTACGAACATGTGTTTCCATGCTTGGAGGGGTTGGAACCAAGTGAGAATATCAAGGAAGGATCTCGATCATGGTTTCTATAATTTCCAAAAGAGATTCCGACAAAACCTTAATGATTTCGTCTAAGGGAAATTCAATAGCAACCTGATAGAGGTGAAGCATATACCGTAACATCCATTTGAGATCGAAGGGAATGGGATGGTAGAAGACCATCTTAATGGATGTATGAATGGATATTCATAGTTGAGTCCTGGTTTTAGCATGAGTTCGCCATAGTCTTTGAAAACTATGTAATGATAATTCCGGAATAATCTTTGGAAATGATCGAAAGAGAATTTCGTCTCGAGATATTGGGAATATCGGCGGATATTGGTGGGATGGCCATTGGTGTTCTCTCATGTTACGAACTTTGAAGGTTCCCGAAAACTCTTTACGAATGAACATGTTGATGGATTGAAAAGGTTCCTTTGGTCGTGATAGAAAATCAGCCAAAATGTTTTTCTTTCCGAAATATGTTTAGCTTCAAAAGAGTATTTAGAAAACCATTCTCGCCCAACGTAAAAGCCGGGGATGAGGAACTTGCTTTCGTTTGAACTTGAGCATTTGAGGAAAGGATGACATATCCATTTCGACAAGGAAGTGATGGCCAATGAGATGAAATTCAAATTTTTGATGCCATTTTTGACTGCAAGAATTTCTTTGAAGGTGGAATGGTAATGCATTTTCGCATTGGAGAATTTTCCACTTTTGTAAGCACAGATTCGGCGCTTACCTTTGTCTTCTTCCGGGAGGATGGTTGCCAAGTATTTGTCATTGGCATCCGTCCGAAGAATCCTTTTTCCATTTGAAGGGATTCGAAGAGGTGGCAAATTTTGCAACTGGTCTTTGAGTGTCTTGATGGCATTGGTCCTGTTTGATTGACCAAGGAGGGGTTTTTTCTTCAACATCTTTTGCGAGAGGGTGGAGTGTTTGAGAAATTTTTGGGACGAAATCTCCGAGGTAATTTACAATTCCTAAGAAGGATTGTATCGATGAACAGAGAGATGTTCATCGGGGAATTTCTGGAGATCTTACGCAATGTGAGGTCCAGGGCAATAATTTCCATTTTTCAAACGCATGCCCGAGGAACTCGATTTCTCTTTGAGCGAGAATCATCTTCTTTTGAGAAAGCATGATACCATGAATGTGCACAATTTCAGCAAATTTTGAAGGAGTTTTGCATGGGATTCTTCATCGGGAGAAAATAGAAGAATATCATCGATGTAAATTTGTGCGTGGGGAAGAATAGGCTGAAAGATTTTGCACATGGCTTTACGAAACAAAGATGGGGCGTCTTAAGTCCAAAAGGGAGGACTTTCCCTTGGAAATGCTGATTGGGAAGTGCAAAATCCAGTTTTGAATCTGTCGAAGGATGGATTCCAATTTGCCAAAAACCTCGCTTTAAGATCAAACTTGAATAGATCTTTGCTTGAGCAAGGTTGGAAAATAAAGAGTTTTTGTGAGGCAAAGGGAATTTATCATCTTGGATAAACAGATTGAGGGGCTGGTAGTTTATGACTAATCTCAGCTTTCCTCGATTTTGTTACGCTCTTTTATTCACATAAAAGGCTTCGCAAGCCCATGAAGAATCTGAAGGCTCAATGAGTCCTTGGGAAAGGAGTTGAGCACATTCTCGCTTGTGCGAGTGCAAGGTGGTCGGATTCATGCCCGAATGACAAGCTTTGGTGGGATTGATTTCTCCATTTTTCTTGAAAGGAATTTTGACAAAAAGTCGAATTCTTCCAAAGAGGATTGGAACAAGTTTGGATGAACTGGTGATGAGATTCGAACAGTGGGAGAGAAGGGATTGGGTGATTGGATCAAGAATTTTCTGGTTGAATGACGAAGAGTCTTTGGATTTCCACAAACTCTTGAAAAGCTGTCTTGAAATTGTAACCCCTTAGGGTTAATTTCGAGTTTGGGAAGTTTGGACAATAAGTCCCAACCAATGATGAGATCTTTGTCATGAGATGGGCATCCAAGGATTTACGGTGGTGATTTCGCATCCGGGAAAAATATGGATGGAAATGGTTTTCTTGCGCACTTTGGTGGTAAAAGTTTCTCCAGAGCCGACTGAAAATATCGGTGTATGGTGTCCAAGATTCTTCCGGGAGAATCTTAGTATCAAGGAGAGATCGCGGCTGCCAAAGATCAATGAGGGCTATGACTTGGATAGATTTGGTACTTTCTGGGAGGTGGATTTGGACTGGGAAATATGGAGGGTGAAATGTGGATGAGTGGATTCGAATGAGTCGGAAAGAGAGAAGAAGGAGAGTATGTCTCCGGGGAAGAGTCGAGTCCCAAGAATATGTCCGTATAGCACATGAGTATCTGGTGATGGTTCTTCTTCAATGGAGAAGACGGACTCCACATCTTCGTCTTGAGAGAGATCCGGTGTTCGAGAGATCTTCCGGATCATGTAATCGCCTTGTTTCTTGGCGCGAGGGCGGTTCTTCGCAAAATGACCCTTCTTGTTACGAGATGTAACACCGTCGACTTGGGTCTTCTTTGCTTCTTTGTTGAATGATTGCGAGACTTCTTTCTTAGGAATTTCCATTTGCTTCGGGCTTTCGGCCTTTTGGCAAAGGAGAATTTTTTGAAGTGGACTTTCTTCTTATGACCCGAACAGGAGGGGTCATAGCGGTCTCGGGGACATTTGATCTTCCATTCGGCCTTTCACAATTTTTGTCATATCGCCGGTTGTCTTTTTTAAGCTGGTCAAATCATTGTCGCTTCTTCTCGCATCGTTCTTCAATGGCAATATGGACGGTTCTTTGGATTTCTCCAAGAGTAGATTCTAGGAGAGGCTTTTTAAGATTTTTGTTTACTTCATCTGCAATCTCTTTAGGAATGGAAGCTAAAAAGATTGGTTTGAGATTGATGTCTGCTCCAAGATGATAGAAAAGTCGAATCATCTCTTTGAAATGCCTATCAAGGTCTTTTTTGGAGGTGGAGCAACATTTTCTTTCGAAGAATTCCTTTCTTTGGAGTTCTCTTTCACTGGTTGGTTGACCAATGAAATACAGGTGAATGACCCTGTATGGCTTGATTGAAGTTCATCAAGAGGAAAGCAATTTGATCTTGCTTCGAAATGGATGTCCACCAATTTTTGAGGGTGCCGGTGAATTTCTTTGGTGAATTCCAAAAGAACTTCATAAGTGCTTTGCTCACTCAGTTTCGGCAACAAGCCATGTATGGAACTCTTGAAGTTTGAAGGACCATCGTCTGTAAGGAACATCATCGAAAGTGAAGAAAGTTCTGAAGAGGAATGATGGGACGATGGTCCGGGTGTTGGATTTGGCGGATTAAGATCAGCAAATTCCATTTCTTCTTCTGGTTCTTCTTCTTTTGGGACCGTTCTTTGCCATCATGATAGCGGGAATCGGGTCCGGGTCATTTTTCGATTACGAGGAAGAAAGAGTTTCGGAAGGAGGGGCGATGAAGAAGACGAAGAGTCTTCTTTATCTTTGATGGAATTTATAGAGTCTGAAGGAACTTGTTTTCTCAAAAAACTTTCAATGGGATTAGAAACCATGTATGAAGGAAGTATATGGGATGGAGATGGAGGGGGTGAATCTGGTGGTTCGGTGGTGTAGGGGGAATAGGAAAAGTAGGAACAGAGGAAGCGATGCGATTCTTGAGGCTTTTGCTTTTTCAGCCTGCTTTTTGATTTCTTTGAGACGTGCTCGTAAAGCTAGCACGTTGGTTCTTGGCTCGCGAAACTGTTTCAAGAACTTTTTGAAAGGGGGATGAGGAGGATTTGCTAGAAGATTGAGAAGAGTGAGTAGCGAGAATGGGTGAAGGAAGGATATAAAGAGACATGAGGTATCATTGGTGGGAAAGAAAGGTGGTGCGGTTGGTGCTCAAGTTGAGCCTTTTGACCTTCCAATATCCGGATTTGCCTTTTGAGTTTCTCAATTTGAGGAGCTTGGTCTTCCAAATAATGATGATGGATTTGCTGATTTTCCATCATGTACAATCTTTTCTGGAAGTCTTCCAACATTTTGCGGATGTGAGTGGAAGCTTGATCAACTCTATCAACCTGAGTAGAAACTTTGTCAAGGGCCACGTTCGAGCTAAGGCATTTTCGGTTGCCCAATTGAACGGTCTCGGCAGAGCCGGTGCTTTCCTTCGCCATGAGGATCAATTTCACTTGGGGCGGTATCTTTGGAGCATGATAATATCTCTCTTTGAGGGTCCGAGAACTTTTCAAGAGGAGGGAATTGTAAAGGCGGATGAGTGGGATTCAACCGACTTAGGTTGAAGAGGAGGAAAATCTTCGGGTTGAAACATGCATATGCTAGGAAGTGGTTCGGGAAGGCATGTGTATGGTTTTGGGAGTTCAATGGAACAAGAAGGATTTTTCTTGACCCATTTCGAATGGGTTTGTAGAAAGGACTGGTAACGGGTTTCCTGGGAGATGGTGGTGGTAGGTTTGGTGGATCTAGTTTGCAAGGAGATGGGGAAGGAATTTGTAATCTTTGGGGAGCACCATCTTGGACAAGATATTGCCGGTTTCCGCCATCTTCACCAAGTGGTCCTACGGTAGGATCACCATCAAGATATCTTTGGTACAGAGGGTCTTTCTTTTTCTTTCTTCTTGAAGAGGGCCTGTCATCTTCTTCTTAGGAGAAGTACAGGAAGAGCATGAACACTCTGGATCCCAAAAACAATGACCTGAAGGGTCTTTGAAGTAATGGACGGGGTGTCCATTTGAATCAAAGGATGGACGAATTTCTTCGTGTGCGGATCTTCAATACTCATTTGTTTGGGATGGGCATGGGGTGAAACAAAGGATAGTGGAAAGAGAAGGAAATAGAGACGAAGAGTTTTCTTTTTCCTTTGCAAATTTGATGGTAACAGTACCATCTTTCTTCTTCGTGAACCGAGGTATCGAGCCATATGTCACTTAAAATAGATTAGTTCAAATATTTTAGAGTTCGAAGTTTCGTGAACAAGAGAAGCCATTCCTCATCATGGAAACTCCATCTCGATACACTCACACCCGTTCAACATCAGTCCCCTCTTTCTCTTGCTCCTCCTCCCGGAGTTACGCAAATCCCGCGCTCCAAGTTAGACTATCTTTATGAGGTAGCCTTCTCGGGAAGACAAGCAAGATCTCCGAAACCCATCTTCCACTTATCAATCCATATTCGCGCTTCGCCAAACCCACTTCGTTCTCTCCTATTCGCTCCATCAAACATCTCATTAGGCATACCCCTCGTTCGGTTAAGGAGTATGTCCAGTCTTCTAAGTTTGACCCAAGATCATATTCTAGCCACACAACAAGAACAGTTTGTAACGCTCCGTATTCCACAGAATTTCCTCTCCCAAGTGGATCCAACAAGGATTCACCCATCTTCATTTGGAGCCATCGACTAGCCCTTTCCTTTCATGGTCGAAAAGGCCTACCTGTTGTAGCGAATAGCCCTTTTGGACACAAGGTTCTTAGACTACCAAAGATGCCCGCATCGGCACCATTCAAACCACCTTGAATCTTTGGGGCAGTCTTTGTTACTTTATTTCCAAATTTTAATATGGCACTTGCAGGACCCGGGACTACCGTCGCCTTGAAGGTTCAATTACGGATAACTTGGAGCCCCTCGGACTCCAAATTCTTTGGCTGCTACTCTCCATTACCGGATGGTCTACGGGGTTGGGAATCATGCCATTGATCTAAATCTTCCAAGATCGAGATGATGCTCTCATCATCTCGATAGATCATGACCAGACTTCTTGTGTACATGTTCCCAGGCAGATTCCCCGGGGACCAACTAGTCAAACTCCTTCCCGACAGTTGGGTGACTAATTATGAGAAACTCCACCAAAACACAAGACCAGGTCCAGTCCACTGAACCTCGGTTCACGAAGAAGAAAGATGGTATTGTTACCATCAAATTTGCAAAGGAAAAAGAAGACTCTTCGTCTCTATTTCCTTCTCTTTCCACTATCCTTTGTTTCACCCCATGCCCATCTCGAAACAGTGAGTATTGAAGATCCAGGACACGAAGAAATTCGTCCAAGTCCTTTGATTCAAATGGACACTTGTCCATTACTTCAAAGACCCTTCGGGTCATTGTTTTTGGGATCCAGAGTGTTCATGCTCTTCCTGTACTTCTCCCTCATGAAGAAGATGACAGGCCCTCTTCAAGAAGAAAGAAAAAGAAAGACCCTCTTGTACCAAAGATATCTTGATGGTGATCCTCATTGTAGGACCACTTGGTGAAGATGGCGGAAACCGGCAATATCTTGTCCAAAGATGGTGCTCCCCCAGCATTACAAATTCCTTCCCCATCTCCTTGCAAACTAGATCCACCAAACCTACCACCACCATCTCCCCAGAAACTGTTACCGAGTCCTTTCTACAAACCCATTCGGAAATGGGTCAAGAAAAATCCTTCTTGTTCCATTGAACTCCCAAAACCATACACATGCCTTCCGAACCACTTCCTAGCATATGCATGTTTCAACCCGAAGATTTTCCTCCTCTTCAACCTAAGTCGGTTGAATCCCACTCATCCGCCTTTACAATTCCCTCCTCTTGAAAAGTTCTCGGACCTCAGGCAGAGATATTATCATGCTCCAAAGATACCTGCCCCAAGTGAAATTGATCCTCATGGCGGAAGGAAAGCACCAGCTCTCGCTGCGAGACCGTTCAATTGGCAACCGAAAATGCCTTAGCTCGAACGTGGCCCTTGACAAAGTTTCTACTCGGGTTGATAGAGTTGATCAAGCTTCCACCCACATCCGCAAAATGTTGGAAGACTTCGAGAAAAGATTGTACATGATGGAAAATCAGCAAATCCATCATCATTATTTGGAAGACCAAGCTCCTCAAATTGAGAAACTCAAAAGGCAAATCCAGATATTGGAAGGTCAAAAGGCTCAACTTGAGCACCAGCCGCACCAGCCTTCTTTCCCACCAGTGATACCTCATGTCTCTTTATATCCTTCCTTCACCCATTCCGCTACTCACTCTTCTCAATCTTCTAGCAAATCCTCCTCATCCCCCTTTCAGCAAGTTCTTGAAACAGTTTCGCAGAGCCAAGAACCAACGTGCTAGCTTTACGAGCACGTCTCAAAGAAATCAAAAAAGCGAGAAGGCGAAAAAGCAAAAACCTCAAAGAATCGCATCGGTTTCCTCTGTTCCTACTTTTCCTATTCCCCCTACGGCTCCACGAACCACCAGATTCACCCCCTCCATCTCCATCCCATATACTTCCTTCATACATGGTTTCTAATCCCATTGAAAGTTTTTTGAGAAAACAAGTTCCTTCAGACTCTATAAATTCCATCAAAGATAAAGAAGACTCTTCGTTTTCTTCATCAGCCCCTCCTTTTCGAAACTCTTTCTTCCTCGGAATCGGAAAATGACCTGCACCCGATTCCCGCTATCATGATGGCAAAGCAACGGTCCCAAAAGAAGAAGAACCAGAAGAAGAAATGGAATTTGCTCGATCTTAATCCGCCAAATCCAACACCCGGACCATCGTCCCATCATTCCTCTTCAGGAACTTTCTTCACTTTCGATGATGTTCCTTACCAGTGATGGTCCTTCAAACTTCAAGAGTTCCATACATGGCTTGTTGCCGAAACTGAGTGAGCAAAGTACTTATGAAGTTCTTTTGGAATTCACCAAAGCAAATTCACTGGCACCCTCAAAAATTGGTGGACATCCATTTCAGAGCAAGATCAAATTGCTTTCCTCTTGATGAACTTCAATCAAGCCATACAGGTCATTCACTGTATTTCATTGGTCAACCGACCAAGTGAAAGAGAACTCCAAAGAAAGGAATTCTTCGAAAGAAAATGTTGCTCCACCTCCGTAAAAAAGACCTTGATAGGCATTTCAAAGAGATGATTCGACTTTTCTATCATCTTGGAGCAGACATCAATCTCAAACCAATCTTTTTAGCTTCCATTCCTAAAGAGATTGCAGATGAAGTAAACAAAAATCTTAAAAAGCCTCTCCTAGAATCTACTCTTGGAGAAATCCAAAGCAAACCGTCCATATTGCCATTGAAGAACGATGCGAGACGACGACAACGGTTTGACCGGTTACGTCAAAGACAACCGGCGATATGACAAAAATTGTGAAAGGCCGAATGGAAGATCAAATGTCCCCGAGATCGCTATGACCCCTCCTGTTCGGGTCATAAGAAGAAAGTCCACTTCAAAAAATTCTCCTTTGCCAAAAGGCCGAAAGCCCGAAGCAAATGGAAATTCCTAAGAAAGAAGTCTCATGATCATTCAACAAAGAAGCAAAGAAGACCCAGAGTCGACGGGTGTTACATCCGTAACAAGAAGGGTCATTTTGCGAAGAACGCCCTCGAGGCCAAGAAACAAGGCGATTACATGATCCGAAGATCTCTCTTAACACTGGGATCTCTCTCAGTGACGAAGATGTGGAGTCCGTCTTCTCCATTGAAGAAGAACCATCACGGTATACTGTGTGTGCTATACGAGACATATTCTTCGACTCGACTCTTCCCCAGGAGACATACTCTCCTTCTTCTCTCTTTCGACTCATTCGAGAATCCACTCATCCACATTTCACCCTCCATATTTCCCGGTCCAAATCCACCTCCCGGAAAGTACCAAATCTATCCAAGTCATAGCCCTCATTGATCTTGGCGCAGCCGCATCTCTCCTTGATACTAAGATTCTCCCGGAAGAATACTTGGACACCATACACCGAGATATTTTCAGTCGGCCTACGGAGAAACTTTTACCACCAAAGTGCTGTGATAAAACCATTTCCATCCATATTTTTTCCTGGATGCGAAATCACCACCGAAATCCTTGGATGCCCATCTCATGACAAAGATCTCATCATTGGTTGGGACTTATTGTCCAAACTTCCCAAACTCGAATTAACCCTAAGGGGTTACAATTTCAAGACAGCTTTCAAGAGTTTGTGGAAATCCAAAGACTCTTCGTCATTCAACCAGAAATTCTTGATCCGATCACCCAATCCCTTCTCTCCCATTTGTTGAATCTCATCACCAGTTCATCCAAACTTGTTCCAATCCTCTTTGGAAGAATTCGACTTTTTGTCAAAATTCCTTTCAAGAAAAATGGAGAAATCAATCCCACCAAAGCTTGTCATTCGGGCATGAATCCGGACCACCTTGCACTCGCACAAGCGGAATGTGCTCAACTCCTTTCCCAAGGACTCATTGAGCCTTCGATTCTTCATGGGCTTGCGAAGCCTTTTATGTGAATAAAAGAGCGAGAACAAAATCGAGGAAAGCCGAGATTAGTCATAAACTACCAGCCCCTCAATCTGTTTATCCAAGATGATAAATTCCCTTTGCCTCACAAAAACTCTTTATTTTCCGGCCTTGCTCAAGCAAAGATCTATTCGAAGTTTGATCTTAAAGCGAGGTTTTGGCAAATTGGAATCCATCCTTGATGGCGATTCAAAACTCGGATTTTGCCTTCCCAATCGGCATTTCCAAGTGGAAAGTCCTCCCTTTTGGACTTAAGACGCCCCATCTTTGTTTTCAAAGCCATGTGCAAAATCTTTCAGCCTATTCTTCCCCACGCACTGATTTACATCGATGATATTCTTCTATTTTCTCCCGATGAAGAATCCCATGCAAAACTCCTTCTAACAATTTTTGAAATTGTGCACATTCATGGTATCATGCTTTCTCAAAAGAAGATGATTCTCGCTCAAAGAGAAATCGAGTTCCTCGGCATGCGTTTGAAAAATGGAAATTATTGCCCTGGACCTCACATTGCAGAAGATCTCCAGAAATTCCCGATGAACATCTCTCTGTTCAACGGATACAATCCTTCTTAGGAATTGTAAATTACCTCGTAGATTTCGTCCCAAAAATTTCTCAAACACTCCACCCTCTCGCAAAAGATGTTGAAGAAAAAACCCCCTCCTTGGTCAATCAAACGGACCAATGCCATCAAGACACTCAAAGACCCAGCTGCAAAATTTGCCACCTCTTCGAATCCCTTCAAATGGAAAAAGGATTCTTCGCACGGATGCCAGGTGACAAATCTTGGGCAGCCATCCTCCTGGAAGAAGACAAAGGTAAGCGTAGAATCAGCTTACAAAAGTGGAAAATTCTCCAATGCGTAAATGCATTACCATTCCACCTTCAAAGAAATTCTTGCGATCAAAAATGGCATCAAAAAATTTGAATTTCATCTCATTGGCCATCACTTCCTTGTCGAAATGGTATCGAGCCATATGTCACTTAAAATAGATTAGTTCAAATATTTTAGAGTTCAAGTTACGTGAACAAGAGAAGCCATTCCTCATCATGGAAACTCCATCTCGATACACTCACACCCGTTCAACATCGCCCCTCTTTCTCTTGCTCCTCCTCCCGAGTTACGCAAATCCACTTTGCCGCCGGCCGCAGCCGCCGGTCGCCGGCCGCCCCCCGCCGCCGGTTGCCGATCACCGCCGCCGCCTTTTTTCAAAAAGAAATTTTTTTTTACGGAGTTCATTTTTCACCAAACAACATTTACGTCAAAGTTACTTTTCGAGATGTGTTTTTAAAATACACTTTACCAAACACTACTCTTGCATTTTAAAAAAGCGCCTTTGCTTTAAAGGTATTTGAACCAAACAGGGCCGGAAGCCTGGTGATCGAGTTTTTTTTTTTGTGGTCAAAACTCAAAAGTGATCGAAGTTTGAAAAGGAAATCTTCCTCCTCGTCCGTGCTTCCCTGCGCGTAACATTCCATCAACGTCCAAGAAAGAGATGGCTGCTTCTCTATGTCGGCTTAATTTTCCTTCCATAGCTTCCCATATTTCAAGCAATCGGTCTCTTATGGCTCCTTCTCCGAAGTCCCTCTGCTTCTCCAGAAACCTCTTGCTCCGTGCCTTCTCTCCAGGTGATGTCTTGCTTTTATCTCATGTTGTCTTTGATCGTTAAAGTTCCCATCTTTCTTTAAGATTTTTCCCTCGTAGTTTGCTGGGAAAACTGAGGGTCCGAGATTCAGTGTATGGTCGCTCATGATCAGGTGTTTGCCCTAGAGTCTCTGGCGTAGAAATTTGATGTCTCTTTATTCCATTGCTCTACCAGTCACCTGAACTGAAGCTGCATAAGAAAGATTGAATTTTTACTCTTTTTTAGTGCTTTTTTCATTTCTTTTTAATTGTCCAGGATGCATTCCTTTGTCAGCGAGTGATCAGAAGAAGCCTCTGTGTCTTTCCCTTGTCTGCATGTCATACAGATATGCCCCTGATTCG
The DNA here is from genome assembly GCA_021437795.1 of Rhodamnia rubescens. NCBI lineage: Eukaryota > Viridiplantae > Streptophyta > Magnoliopsida > Myrtales > Myrtaceae > Rhodamnia > Rhodamnia rubescens. The sequence continues at coordinate 2,675,394 of JAILYA010000039.1, forward strand.
TCCTTGAGAAAGGTTTGCATTTTCAGAAGATTAGGGGTTCTCATTTCGTTTCATGTGGACATGAATGCATATGATTCTTTGTTCCTGATGTTTGCAAATGGTTCAATCAATGGAGTCGACGATCTGATTTTGGGGTGTTTTTTAATTGGGGACAAACAGAAGAAGGCAAGAAAGAGAGGAGGTGATCCAGGGAAGAAAAGGAAGGCTAAGAGGAAGAGTAGGAGGAGCAAGAAGAGTGTCAAAGTGATCAACCTTGTCTCGACTGCCAGAACTGGGTTTTCTTACGCGAAGACGAAGAGTGTTCAATCCAAAGACAAATTGAAGTGTCGGAAATACGACCCTGTCCTTCATCAGCATGTCTTGTTTCAAGAATAAAAAAAGGAACCATCCTGACTCAAAGAAGTTTTGATCTACAATCTAAACCTTTCGCTGAATCAGAGTGCACGAGTTTGCTCGGAGAATTTGGCGACCCCGGTGGCTGGTATGCTTCCTTGCTAGGAAACGTTGATGGAAATAAAGAAGATATGGCCTTTTGAGATGCCTATCTATGTACCTGCTTGTTGTTTTTCGGAAATGGAGGTTTGACAAGTGTAAGGAAACCAACTTCTAGCAAAGCAAATGTAGATGTATGGTTGAATGATGCAAGAACATCGAGCAATTTGCCAATTGGAGAGTGTTGGATGTGGATATTTTTCTTGCTTGCAGCAATGACAGTTCGTCGAAGTACCTGTATTTTTCTGACAAAGATGCAGCTATGACATTTACATGCGACAAAGATGCAGCTACGACAGACTTCTCTTAAGGCAGTCCTTGAATAACCTTTTCCCTCCTCCTCCGTGGATGCTGCTGCGTTGGTTCATCAGTTATGAGGGTTCTCTGTCTCCTTTGATCAGCTTCTCCTTCCTTGAGCTTAGAGTTCATGTCATTGACCAGTATTTCAGTCCTTGGTTCAGGCCTCATTCCCTTGGAAACCATTTCCTCGAAAAAATGCAGTGCCTCCTTCAATCTCCCTCTCTCGTAAAGTGCATGAATCATAATGGTGTATGATCGTTGATCAGGTCCCATTCCACTTCTCTCCATATCATTCCATAAATGTTTTACTCTTTCCTGACAATCCCAGCCCAAATAGAGCCTCAGAACCAAATTGTACAAGTCGCTAGTCATCTTGCACTCATTTTTCTCCATCTGCTCCAATAGCCCAGGGACTTCTTCTGGTTTCTTTAGGCTCTTGAGCAAGTAACTGAAAGTGATGGCATTAGGCAAACAATCTCCCCCAATCGATCCCATCTCGCTCAGGAGCTCCTTGACCTTCTCCATTCTCCCAATCTTGCACATGTGCTTGATGAGCGAGTTGTAAGTCGCGACATTAGGAAGACACCCCCGTTCCTGCATTTCATGAAAAACTTCCAGTGCCTGAGGAATCCTCTTCTTGAAACAAAGTGCATCGATGACACAGTTGCAGATCACCACATCAGGACCCAATCCCTTTTGCCACATTCCTCGAAACAACCTCATGGCCGAGCCCAACTTTCCCTTCTTGGTCAGCGCCTTGATGAATGCTCCATAAGTGAACCTGTCCGGGGTGCATTTAGATGCAATGATGTCCTTCCAAAACCTCTTGGCCTCGCGAACATCCCCTAACACGCACCATCCGTTGAGAATGATGTTCATCGTCCTTATATCAGTGCCAAACTCACTTTTCATAGAGTAGAACAAAGTTTCTGCTGACTCCACATGCTTATAACGGCATAACCACAGCAAAAGAGCCTGAAACGACATCAAGTTGGTCTCAAGTCCGAAATCTCTCCTGCCATGGAAGATGTTGATTGCTTCATCAACCTTATGTGCAGCTGCATATCTATTCAGTAAGACCCCATAAGTTCTCTCATCAAAAAGACCCCTTCTCTTCGACATTTCCTCGAGTACCTGTGTTACCTCTCCGAATCGATTCATCTTGCCCAAAACATCAAGAATCTCATTATAAACAGCAGATCCTGGTAAATAGCCACTCTTTTTAGAGACCCAGTTGAAGAACATGTAAGCAGGCCTCCAATCCGAAGCGTGCCGGCTTACGACAGCCGTGACTAAATCATCAGTCAAAGTAAAACCGCATTGATCAAGCGCTTTCTCGGTCTCGTCGCTTGAGCTGCCCCTCATACTTCTTAGCATGTTCTGGATAAACGTAGCCGAACGTCCACCTGGGTACTCCTTAAATCCCTCACAATCGTGAGCATCTGCCACAGCATGAGCCAAACGGAGGGCGTATCTACACTCGCGTCTCGTAACGCCCAAAAACAAAGCCGTAGCTAGATTAGCATTTACAGTGCACTTCGAGGAGTTGACGAAGGAAAGCAGACGAGACAAAAAAGGAGGTGACGCCATCGTTGATGATCCAGGTCCTCAGCAAAAACCAGCCGATGGATAAGAGTCACACAGGACAAGACAGCTTTCTCATCGGCATCTGGTCGAGCACTTGGCGAGCGCTCAGCTTCTTCGAGCCAACGGCATGAAGAACGTGCAATCTAAATGCGAATCAGCCATGTCCCTTCATCCTGGGTCGGCCCCCATCAGCCTCTCTTACTCCTTTTATCAATGCCCATGATCTCTGGTTGGCCGACAAGTGGTGGGTTCGTCGTGGCTCGTAAATCAGGCATTTGTTTCCGGTATGGAAAGAAAGAATGCACATCCTCGAATCAATCTTTATCGTTGCCGACAATTCTTGGTTAATGAAACAGTTACGGAAGAAATGTTCATCACCCAAAATAAGTTTGAACACCAAATCATGATAGTTTCACGACAATCGATCAAGGTTTCACAATCGCACGACAACGAGACAACGTCGTCGCCTTCGCGAGGCGGTCCCGCGGTGGTCAACGTCAGAGATGCCGTGGTTCCTCCTTCCCAATCAACGTCGACTGTGGGGGGGGAGCTTTGGCCAGTTTTCACGTGGGACTCACCAAACAATCGCAGCTATTCATAACAAAATACGAAAAATGTCGATCAACCGGCCCATGAGAATTGTCAACGTCACCCTGTAGTTTCTCTCCTTAGGGGAAATTTAATTTGCGTAGAACTAGAACCGCAGAAGAATCGGCACGCCCATTTCGAAAGAGTACTCGACTCCCGTAACAAAATTCCAAACCAACGCACCCGCACCCCCACGTTATTTTACGCATGCCCGATGTAATCCTAGCTCCTTCCAATTATAAAAAACCCTCAAAGCGCGTAGAATTGGACCTCTCTTAAGTCCATTTAATCTCTAGTGGGCTCACGTGCACTCAAAGGCTAGAGAAGAACAACAGGAGTATTATAACTTTTGTATAGCACTCAATTGAATGTCATTTTTTTTTTTTTCACTTAAGTGTCGTATTGAATTAAAATCAATCATTTGAGTGTCATTTCTGTAAATCATCATACGTTGATTTTTCATTTAATTTTTCGAATCCACGTCGATGTTAATATTTTAAATTTTTTCTCTTTTTTTTTCCCTTGGTCGGCGAGGGTTATCATTGACCCTCCGGTCACGAAACCTTTGCTCTCGCGCCCTTGCCCAAATCTAGCGGGGCCGTTGTGCCCTCGCATGCGGTTAGCGGGGCGAGAAGCCTTCGACCATGGGTGAGGGAGTGACGGCCCTTACCCTTGGCCCATGGCAACAACGGTGGCCCTTGCTGGCCAATGGAAAAAAAAATAAAAATAAAAATAAAAATAAAACATTCAAAGTAAATTAAAAATTTTAAAAATAACTTAAAAAAATTGTGCTTGAGGTGCCACGTTGGCTTTTCGAAGATGCAAATTGACGATGACACTTAAATTATCGATATTTCGAATTCGTGACACTTAATTGAGTGTGGAAAAAAAAAGTTACGGCGATTCAAGTAAGCACGTACGAAAATTATGACGCTTTTGCTGTTCTTCTCCCCATCCAAATACATATAAAAATTTCGCCACGTCAATACGACTCTATTGTTTTGATTGGATTGAAAACGAATGAAAGTGGAAGTGTCCGCTAATGTTCCATTTTTCCAGTTGATATGAACATCGCCATCAAATTCCCTTACGAGGGACATTCCCGCACGCAATCGTCTGCCCGCACCCGCATTCGACAGAAGGGCTTAGAAACATTTTCATCCTTTTACCATTGGCGACACACATGATTGAGGAATTCAAATTATTTTTGATGTTTTTAGCCGAATCATTCCTGCCGGGGCATCACCAGCAGTGCTAGATTCTGCTTGTTTGCTGACAAATTTGAAATCGACATCGCGACTTCACCGGTTCGAGTCGAGACACATTTTATTACGATAATCAATCTTGCGTGCTCTGCTCATATTTATATGCCAGTGCCGCACAGGATTTTCAGAGAATATACTTGTGTCCCAATTGTAATCAATTGTCTCTTTCTTTAATATGCCGTTTGATCGAAGCTCGTAGGCATGTCTCGATCTCCGACATGCGTGCCCCGACGCGAAGCTTCACCGAGCCACGCGAGCCGCCCGATCCATCCCGACCGATTGTAAATTCGTCTACTTCCGTTACGTTAAAGGACGGCGTGGCCGCTCTATGCTCTTACGCATGTCGCCCTGCTCGATCTAGTCCACGCGACGAGACATGGTGGGAGGACAATGCCAACGATATTTAATGTTTGGAATCCGCACGATGCGCTCCAAAAACAGAAACCAATTAAAAGCCCTCTTGTGATGATAAAAGTTCAAGCTTAGCTGATTGGTCAAACGCTTAATTTCAAGTGCTTAATTTCAAGTTCGATGCGGTTAATGATGCCGCCGAACCATAACATCTCAACTTTAAAATAAGCTTTGGGCCATGCTCGTGTGATTAAAAGCCTCGGCCGTTTCACGACCACGATAATTGGCGGATAAGTCTATATGGATTAATCGAGAATTAATTGTTTCTAATCAATACCACGAAATCAATCTACACGCATAATACGTGTAAAAAAAAAAAAAGGTGGGGTGGGGAATTTACGGAAAGGAAAGTGGGGAGAGCTGATAAACTAACAAAAACTGCCGTCAGGGGGGAGATGCCGTGGACGGGAATCGGGAGGACAGCACGCCGAAAGTGGGCCCGGCATTAACCGCCGTTAAAAGACGCCGCCTCCACCGGTTGGCGGGGGGTCTGGTGTTTTGCCGCGTGCCACGTGGAAGGGGGATTACGTAGGGGGCGGAGGTGGGGGGTTGGCCCTTTTGCGGTTTCTTTCTTTCTGGCTTTTAAAAGCTGTCTGTCAAAAAACAAATTATTTAATAAAAGAGAGTTAAAGCAGGGGCGGCGAGAGAGCACGGTCAATATCCTCGTTGACTGGGCCGATGTAGGGAGTAGGCGTTAGGCCGCCCCCCCCAAGCACGTGAAGCGCGTGATGATTGGCCCTTCCTGTCTCTGATGGTCGTGAAACATAACATCGTCCCTTCGTCCGTCACACGTGGTGCGGCGTTGGTTTTGAGATACTTCGGACCGATAATCCTGTTCATTTAAAAGCCAAAAACCTTCGACCAAAATAAAGCCAAAATGCAAATTCTTTTCCTTTTTTTTAAATATAAAACTATTCTCCAATTTTAAAAGAAACCATTTTATATCTGAATTTACGCGTGGACATCAATGTATCACGAATGTTTCATGTACTTAATTTAAATAGACGCGAAATAAAATGATTCATTCATATTCACGCAAAAAAAAAAACAAAAGCATCCATTTGTTGGATCCGCAAAAACACTTCTGCGTGCGCTCTTCGAAATTACTAACTTCAACCCCAAGCGAAATGGGACCCCTTATTGTTGCCAACTCTTCCAATTTCCCTTTTGAGGAAACAACATTCTTTCCCCCATGGGACTCGGCTGCTCCCTTAGATCCAAAAAAGATAGAGAATTGATCGCACCACAACCACGCACCCGCGTCGTCATTCGAAAGAAGGCCAAAAGCTTTATTGAGACCCTCCCAATGCGATGGCCAATAAGAATCGGTCAAGCTTAAAAAGAAACTCGATTTTAAATGTCGTTAAATAAGGTCAGTGAGAACTGTCAAAGATAATTTGATTTCCACGGTTCAAGTACTTGGAGCTACAACGCTGAAATAACTCATGTCATACTTTAAAAATAAAAATAAAAATAACTCTAATGGCCTCTAAAGAAAGGGTATCTATGCCTAAAATCGACATACGTAGAGGGGGAGGAAGAGAACACCTAAGGGCGCGGGACCAACATAATCAATTTAGCATGGAAAGGGTCATGCCCATGTAACCGAGCAATTCCTCATTTATCGCTTCTACCTTGGAAAAAGATGGTAGCTTCCAATAAAATGACCACCACGCAGAGAGTTTGAATGCGCAAAAAGGGTTCTTTTGGTAATTTCGCTCCATCATGCTGGATGAGGTGACGCGACATGACTTGAGGCCCAATTCTTTCTTTTTCTCCCCTATTTTGGCTCTATAGAGAAATTTTACATCATATAATATTTTTAGTTTTTATTTTTTGGTCGAATCATGTAACAACTTTTTTTTTTTTTGGTCGGAGAATCAGATAATAACTTGAAAACGCGAAAAAGGACCAAAAAAAAAAAGGAAAAGAAAAGGGAAAAGTGGGGGTTCTTGCCCGAGAAGCGAACAACCTGCTTGGTCTGTACACAACAAGCGCCCCAAAAGGAGCGTATCTTTTACACACCCCACGATTCTCTCTCTCTCTCCTGTCCTCACCTCCCCCCTCTATTTAAAACCCCCGCTCGCCCCCCTCTTCCTCCCTCAAGCCATCGCGCTTCTCTCTCTCTATCTCTCTCTCTCCGTTTCTCTCTCTTACCTCCTTTCGCAGAAGAAACCACCAGAAGAGAAAAAAAAAAAACAAGGAAGAGGTAAAAACCATGGCTCCGAGAGAAAAGCCCAGCGCCGCCATCCCAAACCCTAACGGCCTCAAGGAAATCCGCTACCGGGGCGTCCGGAAGAGGCCCTGGGGCCGCTACGCCGCCGAGATCCGGGACCCCGGCAAGAAGACCCGGGTGTGGCTCGGCACCTTCGACACCGCCGAGGAGGCCGCGCGCGCCTACGACGCCGCCGCCCGCGAGTTCCGTGGCGCCAAGGCCAAGACCAACTTCCCCACCTCCGCCGAGCTGATCTCCTCCTCCCGCAGCCCCAGCCAGAGCAGCTCCCTCGATGAGCGCTCCCCCGCCGCCGACCGTCGCGGCCCTTGCCCCGCCCCTCGACCTCAGCCTAGGCCGCCACCCGGTGGCCGCCGGGCCCGGAGCTTACTTCCATGGCACGGCCGCAATGTGCTTCCCGGCGGTTCCCACGGCGCCGCGGCCTGTGTTCTTCTTCGACGCTTTCGCGCGCGTGGAGCAGGGGGGCGGCGCTCGCCTGGAGGCGTGCAGATTCGACCGTCCCGTACTGGCCGACTTTCGCCCGGTGATCGGGGTCGGGGTCAAGAGCGAGCCTGGCTCTTCGGCGCCTGCGGTGGCGGACTACGGCCCTGCGGCGCGCGGCAAATCGCTCCTCGATCTCAACCTGCCCCCACCCGAGGTGGCTTGATTTTCCCGTTTAGATCGGTAGATCGGGACGATGACTTTTTGGATCGTTTTTTGGTTTTATCGGTTTGTTGAGAACTTACTCTCAGCCTGACGCGAGATCCGTGCGCCGACGACGACGGCATTGGTGACGGCGGACGATAAATCATGTACATAGAAAGATGATGACGATGATGATTAACCTCCGACTGTTCCTTTTTTGGCAACTGAGAAAAGAAAGATTAGGGTTTCTCCATGTTGTTTAATCTTCTTCCTCCGCCATAAATGAAATCGGCGATGCCATTTACAGTTTCCATCAGTTACAGAAGTTCTTGAAATCTCTCTTGTTCCAATCTTCTGCTCGTTTGGATCATCTGATTCGAGATCGAGCGCAACAAAAAAAAAAAAAGGGGGGGAGGGGGGATCGTTATCACAACGACGAATCATCGACCAATTTTGACGAGTGCTTCAAATCTCTCCCACAAAATCGTTATCAGATCAATTACGAGCTGAAAAAAGAAGAAGAGAGAATTATCTGGAATATTTTATCGGGTTAATCGCACAAGGACATGTCGCCGGCAGGGCGGCTGCTTTGACAAGCCTTGTCGTGGCAGGTAAGGGAAGCGCTAAGGTGCGCCCAAAGGTTGGGGGGAGCGCAAGATAGAGAGGTCATGGAAGAGCGCGACACGTGTCGGGCCCATACTCGTACGGAGACCGCACTAGCGTCCGATTAAAATATCACTCGCGTTTGGTTCGTTGCTTTGCCGCTTAAAAGCGGAGAGAGAGGGAGAGGGAGCCGATGGGAGCGGCTGCATGATGAGAAACATGGGGGTGTGTGCGCTTTCTGTCTTTGACTGTAATGATGAAAACAGTCAAAAATCACAATTTACCTCATTCGTGCGGAACTACATAAAATTTACCTTTATAAATCTAAATCACAAGGAAAAAAAAAAAAAGGGTGAAGTTCACAATAGAACAAAAGGGAAAAGAAAGAAATGCACTAATCACTCTCAAGTATGAATTTTCAGTAATTTCGGATAAATTTCAGAATATTATGAGAAATAAATGATATGTGAATTTACGCGTCAATATTTAATCGTGGAAGGGGGTGGATAAGAAATATGGCGAGAGATGAGGGCGGGGCGGCCTCGTGATTCGCGTTGGCGTTTGTTCCTTATGGGGGGAATCTTTCCATCCGCATCAATGCTTTTCACCGATCCGACGGTGGGACACGGCACGAGGGGATAAAGCCTGTACCGTGGGGACGCCCGCATCGGAATTAGTCCTAAAGCGAGTCATTTGCGTATTTTCCAACTGGGAGGCGCCACCGACGGCGAAACCGCAATGCAGTTTTTGAGAGAGAGAGGGAGAGGGGAGCGAAGACCGAATCAGGAGGAGGCGCGTATAGACAGGCGGGCGGTGTGGGGCCCACGAGGAGTAAATTCCGTGTTGACGACTTCTGTGTCGGGTTTCGGGTTGTCGTCACGCGGCACCCCCTACCGTCCTCCATCTTTTTCTTTTTTTTATATATATAAAGAAATCATTAAAATCCACCATCTTTCTCTGTCTTCCTATGTTTCACGACAACTCAGCTTTTGGAGGCCCATATTTTTCTGGAAACGATAAAACGGTCTTTGATCACGTGCGTCGCGGGCGCCCGTCAACCACACACGATGTTTCGGTTCCAGATTCAGTGATTACCTGTCGAAGTGGGAGGCCGGCGGGTGTCTAACGATTTCGGATTTGGATAACCTGATATTAAGATTTTTGTATCATTCCAGTCCAATTTTTTTCCCCTCAACAAATGACGTGGATCATTTTTGACCGCCTATTTTCATTTGGACGAACTGATTCGAATAATGATAAGTATGTCACGTAAAACCCCAACGCCAGTGATTAGGATCCAACGATTTCCTCCGACGACAGTGGTTAACAAAATATAAGGAAAAAAAAATGACTTTCCAAGAGTAAAAACGGATCAACATAGCGTGGTCGGACTCGAGTCCCCGTAGAGCAAATCGGGCGCCCGGTGCCATGACCCGCAACATCGACACCCACAGTCAGGCCTTTTCTCTCGAAAATGTTTTCGATCAGCACTCTGCTTCTCTCCGATTTCCCCGCTACGACTATCTCCGCGGAAGACTTACGTTTTGCATATTTAGAGAAGATTGAACGTATTTTTTAGCTTGCCTTTTCGTGTGTAAAACTCTACCCTCGTTGTTTAACATAAGCCACGATGGCATCCTTTAATTGGACGCTTTCATCTATTAGTAGTTTAGACTCTGCACAAATTTAACGTGTTAATTTTTCTATTATGCTAATTGGTATCTTCAAAACGACAAAAGTAATTATACGCATACGGAAATCCTCCGGCATGATGCCGGGCGTATGCATACGTAAAGTCAGCGATTGGTCGCTGATGAGGTGTTCGATTCGTAGACCCTCTGACCTGAGAATGAAGAAATTGTCAAATTTCAATTTGTGATCATTACGAAGAAGCGCACTAAACTATTCCGATTGGAATTTTGTCGCCGTATGTAGCTGCGGTTACCAAACAGAATCTTCGTTAGTTATACTACTGACCATGGTAAATTTGAGAAACGATAATAACGAGAAATTCTCAAGTCAAAATCGTGAAATCATTCTCCAATGGGACTCTTTACAAGGCACGTGCCGTCGTCGGGTCTTGATCGATCGGGCTTGCCCAATCACCGTTTGAATTTTACTCTTTGCCGTACCTCAACACGTCTTAACCGGAGTTCGACAATATAGACTGAGGAAAAACGAATCAACAGCTGCCAAATGTGCCGAGGCTGAAGTCAAATTCTCGAACACCCTCGTAAACAAGGGAGTTCCTAAGAAAAATTGGAGAAAATTGACGGTAAAAACTTGGAACTTTTTTGCGCATTTGTCAATTCAGTCATACATCTAGTTTTGCCCTTCTTTTTTTTTTTTCTTAAAAAAGTATGTTCTTTTATTTATGTAATTTTGCCAATTGAAGTACACTGCGACCAATTTTGGCCGGAAGTCGCCAACGTGAACGGCCAAATCTAACATATACAATTTTTAATAATACTTTAATAGTTTATGTTTTCGTTATTGTATTTTATCTTTTTGTTTTTTTTTCCCTTTTTTCCCCTCTACTGGGGGCCTCAGGGCGAGGGCCGCCCTCCCTCTCACCGATTTGACGAAGGGCTGCCCTCACTAGCCCAGGCTCAAGGGTACCTCGCTTGAGGTCGGCAACCTTCGCCATCCATTGACGAGATCCGCGGTCGCCAGGGAAGGGAAAAAGGAAAAGGAAAATGAAAAAAAGAGAGAGAAAAAAGTAAAGAAGGAAAACCTAAAACAAAAAATAATAATAAAGAAATCTAAAAGTATTAAAATATTATCAAACATTATCCACGCGCCGCCGATCGCGCTAATGTAAAGATAAAAACTTCCACTTTAACGGTTTTCGAATACATTTAATTGACAAAATGTGAAAATATTTATAACTTAATTGGCAAAATTATAAGGTATAAAACTGAATTGACGACAAAATAATAAATTTAGGTCTTTTTGGATAATTTTTTTGAAAAAAAATGCATGTGCGAGATGGACAACTCATTACGAAAATTGATTTATGAAGCGACATCTCGGGCATTCATTTGATATCGAAGATGGCTTACCTCGCGTGCCTAAATGTTCAGTTGGAACTGGATTGTGGTACTGCTTTTTAAATTGATCTTGCAAACCAATTTAGGTATCGGAACACTCTCGAGATGATGCGACGGATTTTCGACTGCTTTACGGTGATTTATTGAAATAAGCACGTCTTCCGGAAAACATTTTGAATAGCAATTTGCTTTATTAAATCGGGATTCCGTGCCTTCCTGTCAATTAAAATAGTCACGAACATCACATCGAATTATCTTACGTGTTGAAGTTGGATTTCTGAGTTCTAGCATCCGCTTGACGTCGTTGGACCACGCAATTCTTCCCGGGCACCCATTTGACCATGACTTTGTTACGAAAACGTGAAAGGAAAACACATAAAAAAAAACAAAACAAAAAAGGAGAAGCAGCCTGAAAAAGGACGAAAATGGAAAAATATATATATATATATATATTTGCTTGGCTTGATGGACGAAATTGGAAATATGATAAATACAAGGGCCCAACTTGTAAAAGTGAAAATTTCCTTTGTAAATTCAATGCAACCTCGTCTCTGTCTCCCCTTTTTTAAGGTGGAAAAGTATGATCCAAAAGAAAAGCGCCTTTGAATTAAAGTAGATCATCCGGCCAAAAAAATTAAAAAATTAAAGTAGATCAAATTAATGAAAAATCCAACTTCCAATACAATTTTTTTCTTCCCACGTCCAGCATTCTTAATTTCAAAGGTCGAACTTTTGCGCGCCAATGTGGTGATAAACATCATTTTTTTATCTAATTTATCGATAAATTACTATGTTTACATTTTAGAAATAAAATAATAAATAATAACTAATCATCCGGTCCGATTCTTCCCCGAAATTGAGAACTAGAGAAAAAATTACCAGATTTAAGTTTATGGACCCGAATCGGACCGTCGGTCCCGACGGTTTCCGATTCATCGGTCCGTCTTGCTCATTTTCTAGATGTGGGTGAAAATAACGAGAAGAATTTTTCCAACCATGGCCACCGTAGTTTCCCTTTTTGCCCCCAAGGCCGGAGAGAAACCGATGATGTTTGGTCACCGGGGTCGAAAATCGCAACAACCACCAAAAGGGCTTAAAGAAAAGGACAATATGTATTTGGTGCATCGGATAGAAAGATGATGAGTGTTAGCATTAAATGGTTGTAAGTGACTGAGTGTGAGAAAGTTTGGTTTTGTAACTTGCTTTACATGTATTAATTACCCTTTTAATATGTCTATGAGAAGCTTTTTTCCCATTCCCTTAATGGAGCTAATCCGATTATCTCAAATATTGCAATTCTTTGAAAATAGTGATCGTCTCGCTGATTTATGCGGAATCAATGCTTTGTGGATTGAATCATTCCGAAATAAAACACACATAATCGATCTCCCAGAGATACTCATTAACCGGATCCCAATAACATTACTTTAAGTGGTAGGCTTACGTGTCTCTCTATCTGCTTGAGCTCGAGCCATCCCCATGGCTAAACCGGATCTAGCGTCTAGCGACCATGGCCGCTCGAGATCTAGCTCCGGCATGATGTATTTGCTAGAGAGTTCAGTGGTCCGGGGATCAGCCAAAAAAGGCAATTTGGTCCTTTAAAGACACGAATTTCATCTAAAGTTAGCAAACTAATATTTTTAACGATCAACTGATTTAGAGAAAACCGTGGCAGAAGAAGAGTCCAACAGCTTATATGTCTCACCAAAAGAATAACTTGAAAAGGTCAATGGCAAAGAAGAGAGGTGGGCAAAAGCAAAAGAAGAAGTCACAAAAATTTCCGGTGCTGATGTCGAAAGATGCACCAAACAAGCTTTCCCCTCTAACAAGGAGGCGTTACTTTAATTTGGACTACCAACCAATCGGAACTTACCATACCCACCTACTAACTATACCATCATAATACACTTTATAGCAAAAAAAAAAAAGAGTAATGATTTATACATGTGCCAAAAAAGAAAATTAAAAAACAGTAAAAAAAGAGAAATTGAGTTTGATTATTGCACAGAGAAAAAAAGTTATTACAGGTTGTGGAAAAAATTTAACTTATAAAGATTATTTAACGCCGTTAATTTAATCTTTATCGGGCGATGAATGTGAGTGGGTCCACGTGTGAACAAGTACAATCGCTAGCGGCGGCCGCTTTTGAGGTGGGAACCAGCGTCATCATTTCGCCTGGAATCCACCGCACATATTTTCTCCCCCGCTCTCTCTCTCTTCCCCACCCGAGGCGAGGTCACGCTCTGCTTCGTGCAACATCTACTGCGAAAGCGAGGCCTGTCCAGTCCGGTCCCGCCACGTAAGGACGCACCACGTGATCTCGTACGGACGGGACACGGGGACCCGCCCTCCCTTTTTTGGCGCGTAGCGGCGGGCGTTGGTGGTGGTGGTGGTGTGAAGAGGACAGGCGATTTTAAAAGCCGGCGCGTCGGCGGTTTTTGGAACGTGGGCCCCACGGCGGCAGTTGAGGGATGTGACGACACGTGGCGACCCTACCCGAGGACGAGACGTAACTCAAAGCCGCGGGGGGAAAAGTCGCTTTGGCTTTGGGTTTCTTGGCGTACGTGGCGTGGCTCGGTGCTGAGGGGTGGGGCGGCTTGGCTGCGCAACGGCTTGTCGGGCTGTCAGGTGTCTTGGACCCGGTCTAATCGGTTCTCTTTTCCGGGGTCCGGTTTTGACTTGGAGTTTAGGGAGACCGAGGCCCGCTTTTGTTTACTTTTACTTTCCCTTAGTGCGGTTAAAGCCCATTGAATATTAAAGTCGCATTCATTTCGGTACGCCCACCTTCTTTTTTTCTTCTTCTTTAATAGTTCTAAAAATAATTGGAGCAGAGCGCTAGAAAAGTGAAAAAAAAAAAAATAGTCTGTTCTTTTTATGCTAAGATTTGAAGTCTTCTCCAATTCCCGTTTACGTACTTTCACCCTTTTCTTTAATCAGATCTCCATACATTTAATTTGTCTAATCGAGTTATAATACTTCCATTTTCTTATAAAGTTTTGAGGAACGAGTCCAACTTTTTCTTGGACATAATGTAAACTATTTCCTATATTCGATTCTAGACGGCGTAGAACCCCCGACATCGCCCTTTTCTTGAAAACGTACTTAGATATGTCCACCGCAAGATATTCATTGATTTGACGATGGATTCTCCGCAAAAGTGAAAATCCACCCAATCTAATGACCTCGGTGCATTGAGCTCACATAGTGAGTGTTTGATTCACTTAAAATTTCACAAGTGATTTAGGGAATGGGTTTTCCTTTTATCGATAAGGGAAAGTCGTTTTCTCTCGTTTCCATCCATGAAAAACGTTTTTCGAGAATCGGCTGGCAAGATCTCCATGTCTCTTGAGTATTTCAAGGACATTGTTATCTCTAATCACGTGTTGACAAGCAGCATTTGTTCAAAGCTAGCGATTAGGTCAACGGCGGAGAGAAGCACTTAACCAGGTGGACATCCACGCATTCTATCTAAGATATGCTTTCGGATCTTTTGATGATCACGTAAGTTGAACTTAGATGGATTTCGTGTCATTTGCGAAAAATATAATTAATAAAAAAAATTAGAAAAGCAGATGAATTTGATTTGAAAAAGTGTGACGTAGAGTGACAAAAAACAAAGAGTTGTTCTTTGTTCAATATCGAAAACATTAGCGTATGTGGTCATGGGACAGTGAAGGGGGAAGTGGAGCGCGTGACGTCCTTATGGTCAATTATTTTTGCTCGGATTGTCCAATTTCATTTGAAGTAGTGTCCAATTTCGCCGGACGTTTGATGCTTCTGTCCGATGACGGAAGCCGATGTTTTCTCGGGGTGTTAGATTTTTATTAGTTAGCACGATTTTTTTTTAAATTAGCGATCATACAGTGTCCAATCATGTGGACAACATACGACATTATCAATTTATGACTAAGTTAGCGTCTCAACCGGAGCGCCGTAGGATTAGAATCCCTCTCGACTCCGTGATGTGCCATAACAGTTTTCATGTACTAAAATGGGATCGGATCGCGGGTTAGATACATACACAGATGGCTTATTCCATGGTACAATGTCCCATGACCTGACATCATACTCGACGAGGAACCAAAAGTGAGATAGGACGAAACTGTCGGGCGAGGCATAACTTTAAAGGGCTAATATCACCAAAATCCCAAATCGATAGACTTATACAATATTTACCTTAAACTAATTTTTCGTGTCATGAAGTATCTTAAATTGGAACACCCATGCCACATCAATGCCAAGCTGATATATGTGTCTCATCAACCTTGAATTTTGGTAAATTTGAGATTTTTTCGGGTAATATGTGCCATAGGTACACCATTTTGAGGTAAAATGGCACGTGTTTACTAGTTTGGGAATTTCTTTTAAGCATAAAAATTACTTTGGGTAAATATGTACATGCACATCAGTTTGGAGTAAATATGGTACGAGTGTATCGAATCAGGAGTTTTTGTGATACAAAAAATTAGTTTTGGGAAAATTTGATACGAATATAATGGTTTACGGTTTTTTATATTATCAACCCTAATTTAAAGCCCTTATGCCCGAAAAAGAAAGAGCCTCAAGGGGAAGTGAAGCACACGAAATTCCTTTGGGCCAGCATGATTGGGCCCAAATGTTAAATAATGGGCCAATTATGGTCCAAATGGCCGGATTCTGTCCACTCATCAGCAGGCCCGGCCCGAATAGGTCCGTCGACCGACTCCACGGGAGCCTTGCAGACCCAAAACCGTCTCTCACGTTCAGCTCATGTGCGGTGCGGGTTCGCGACCGTCGCTGTCTGCAGCTGGTTGCATCAGTTTCCGAGCTTCGAGAGAGCCCAGTTACGAACGACGACGGGTTTGTTCCTCGTTCTTATCCTACGCCAATGTGCGATAGCTAACTCGGGTGGTGGCGAGTGAATAGCGAGTGGAGTTGAAGAACAGGAGGTGGAAACCACCATGGGGAGGCTATACGTGGTGGAGCTAGAAGGGCGATCTTACAGGTGCAAGTACTGCAAGACCCACTTGGCCCTCGCCGAGGATCTCATGTCTCGGGTAACTCTACTCTCTCTAATTTCTCGCTCATGAAGCGGGATTTGTTCCGTGCGTTGTTGATTGGATAAAAATCGGTTCTTTGTTCGAGCCTCAGCTGGGTGAACTTAGGATGCTTTGTTTTGATAAATTGGACTGGATGGGTTCCATCTGATGTATTATTGCTTTGTTTTTGGTGAGACTAGTTTCGGGCGGATTGCTTTACCGCTGAATCGTTTCTTGAAAGTGGGAACTGAAAGGACAGCAATGAACTTTATCACCTGCGATAGTTGTTACTACAAGTACTGATTTGAGTAGAACAGCGTGTTATGTCGAGGTCCTGTCTCAAGGATGTTGAACCCTGATATAATTTTTCTTCTGTAATTTGTTCAGGCGTTCCATTGTCGCCGAGGAAAAGCGTACCTCTTCAAGAAGGCGTAAGTTCTTCTCAACTGTAGTTGCAATTTGGGATTTTTCTTCCTAATAGAGGTTGAAGTGGAAGTGTTCATGGTTTTCAGAACCCCTCGGGACCAAGATTGCGTGATTGCATGCTGGCTATAAGATTTATGCCAACTGATTGCTGCCCCTATGATCTCATTGTACCGCTTTCGTGTTATGATATTAAGACGATGAATGATCTTCTTGCTGCTTTTTGCAAGGGTGACGGTGATATCATGTCCATTTGTTAGCTTCACTAGTACTATGGAGATTGTTTCTTTCTATACACGAAATTTTCACTTTTTCAATAGCTCTAATTATCCTCACCAACTTTTCCGGGAGTTTCTGCATTAGGATGTCTTCCTAGATGGGTTGAGAATTGAGAATCGAGATCTAGGCAAATGACAGTACACATTATGCGCTCTTAGGTCTTTACACTATTTCATTTTTTTCCCTTCCTCTTGTTTTCTAAGTATAGTAGCGAGAGAGAGGAAGTGGATAATGGTACGGGTTCAACTGATGCTTGTTGGAGCATTTTAGTAAGAGAATCTAGTTGTAGAAGTCATAGTTTATGGAGGATGAGAAGAGTGAGATTAGATGTGGGAGATTCTCATGGCATATTGCCTTCTTCATCAACACTGATTGCATTACCTAATGACGTCTAAAGTGACTTCTCTTAGGTCTCTTATGATCGCAAGTAAGATAAGGTTTTCATCCAAAGATGTGAAGTTTAAAAAGAGTCACATTTAAGTTCTCGCTACCATTGTAAATAGGCCCTTGTTTTTAGCTGACCCTATAAGACATCTTAATTTTAGTATTCATTGGTTGTCAATGCAAGAGTCCAAAGGGTTTACGTTAAGTCGAAGTAAGACCGAATACATGAAGTGTGAGTTCGACAAGGCAAGAGGAGGAGATGAACCCGTCGTTTGCTCGGACAGGAGGTACCCAAGAAAGATACTTTCGGATATTTAGGATCAATATTGCAAAAGGGGGAGAGATTGATGAAGATGTAAGCCATAGAATCGGAGCGGGTTGGATGAAATGGCGCAGATGCATCGGGATTTTTGTGTGATCGCAAAATTCCTCTTAGGCTAAAAGGAAAATTCTATAGAGCACTGTAAGACTCCGCATTGATCTACTGGGTGAAAGTGTTGGCACAAAGACAGAGGCAACATGAGCATAAGATGGAAGTAGCAGAAATGAGAATGCTAAGGTGGATGTGTGGCCATACAAGAATGGATAAGATAAGAAATGAGGATATTCGACGAAAAGTTGTAGTAGTATCGGTGGCCGAAAAGATGAGAGAACATCGTTTGAGATGGTTTGGACATATTCTTCGAAAACCCCTAAATGCTCTTGTGAAGAACAAAAGTGTGTTATAGGGAGCATGACATGAGGAAAGGGAGAGGTGGCCGAAACTTACTTGGGGAAAAGTAGTAAGACATGATTTGTTGGCGTGGGACATAGATTGGCGTCTTGTTTGTCTTAGGACAGTGGAGGAAAGCGATTAACATTGTGGAGGGGCAAAAATTCCTATGTTCCCGATCGCCGTTTCGAATCCTAGTCCTTTGTTTTCTTTATATTATTATAGCATTGTTATTGTATTTTGTTTTATTTTATAGCTCTTTCGGTCTTACTTTTTTGGGTTCATCGACCGCCGACCCCAACTAGCTTGGGTTAAAGGTGATGTTGATGTTGATGTTGTTGGTTGTCAATGCAAGAGTACCGAGGTTCATTTGTCCAGAGACCACTTTTTCTCTGGGGAAGGGAATGTGGAAATGGATGTCCTCATACCAAGTTTTTAGTGTCACGAAGGTTGTGTTTATTGACACTGCAATTTCAATTGCTTTTGTTGTTTCCCATCTGCAAAATGTTTGCCTAATGAGCCGTGAATTTTTCCCATTTGTCTATTGATTTGTGCTGTAGGGTGAATATCACATTGGGAACTCTAGAAGAGAGGCTGATGCTTTCAGGACTGCATACTGTGGGAGACATATTCTGTTGCTGTTGTGGCCAAATTGTTGGGTGGAAATATGTATAATCTCTCTCTGTCTCTCTCTCTCTCTACACACACACACCCCCAATTCCGAGGACGCTCATGGGTTGGTCAACAGTCATGCGAAGAAGACCCATATGATGAACATTCCTGATGAAATATGAGGATAGTACCTATGGTGTATATCAGATATAAAGTTCCATGAAATTGCATCAAATTGGTACTAATTGGTTGCTTATCGCCTGAAATCTGACATTGGTTCAAGCACGGACTAGCCCAGGGTAAAATTCCTAGATAGCTCTTAGCGCTATGTTGTCCTCTTCTCCGCCCACCTTCAGTAGACACAATATCCAGTGGTATAGCTAAGATTGTCTGATCTCTTACTGCATTTCAGAGGCATAGCTTCACACATATGCGTATGGGAGCACCACACATATGATGATAGTAATTAATATAGTGAACATACATTTTTGGTAGAGTTATTATTTATATGGTCATCTGCTTTCCTGGGCATTTCATTTCTTTGCAGGAGGCAGCAAATGAGGATAGCCAAAAGTACAAAGAAGGAAAGTTCGTGCTTGAGAGGTACCATCCCTTTGTTTGGCATCAAGTCTTCGTTTCTGTATATATTTTTGCTCTTCATTCTTAAGAACAAGACCTATCCATGTAAAACAGGGGATGTATTGTGGATGAATCTGACTTCTGCTCCGAGTTCTACATTGACACATGTCCCAATGTTAGTGACGGTGAAGATGTGTAGACTCGTTTCTGTCTGTACATTTAGTGGCATTGGAGTCGACATCATCGGAAATAGCGGATACTTCTTCAGTATATGCTCAGTATGATCAAGAACAAGTGTAGATGTATATATCCGTGTGAAGTATGTGCTTCTTATTGTCACTAGAGCACTTACAAACTTCCTTTTCGTACTTGGAAAGCTTACTTTGCAAGGAAAACCCGATCGTCATGCATTTGCTGATGTTTTCAGATTAGTACAGATTTATACATGACTAGCTCTTTGAAAGGGGTGACTAGAAGGTCCATTTTTCTTTGATGTAATCTCGCGGCCGCTTGGTAGGTAGCAGCGGATGGATGACATATTCTGATGACCCTCTTGGTTCTTTTCTTCTTGTCCTGGCGAGCAATTTGTCTCATTCGCCAAACCACTCATAGGAGAGAGTCGAATCTCTCAAAACTTTCTAGTCTTGACGCGGCCGGAAAGAGCACAATAACAGTTACTGAGTTATCTGGCCACATGGACTGATTGCGCGACCATCGCCGAGGATTCTCCCTTTGAGTCGGCACTATAATGTTTACAGTCGATTATGAATTACTCGTATACGTTCCGAAGGGAAGCTTGTATATGAGATTTGGAGTCGAGGTGAAGAAAAGGCAGAGGCGAAGCAAGATGGAAGACTGTTCAGTCACTTTCTTTCTTTGGATGAAGGAAAGCTGTAGAGCTGAGGTTCTCTTTTGGCTTGAAAGGTATAGGAATTGAGTGGAATGGCAAATAAAAGCACGCTCTTTATTCTTGCGATAATGGTCTTAGAAACTAGATTCAAACGTCGCTCATGGCAGGTAAAGTCAGTTTTTACCACCTATCCCTCTGTACCGGAATCAACATCTTTAATGCTAAATACTAGATTTTTCTTTGGACAGATGCTAAATAGTAGATTGGAAAAAGGGAAAATGGGAAAAAGTTATCCGTTCTCGATTCTCTGTTTATCCGGACAGCATCAAGCCGATGCGGCCAGTTATCGGGAACCACAAGGTTGCAAGGTTCTCGAGAAAGGACGTTCCTGTAGGCCTTTTGATAACTAATTAGAGTTGACATGAAATGGTTCGCGATGATGGCTCCATAGCTTAGTTCTCAAGCCATTTGTCCTACATGGCGTGATCAAAGATCGGCGTGTATATTTTTAATTTTTTGAATTTTATCTTATATTTTTTGCTTTCATTTTGGCAACCCCGCCTGATTTGGGCGAGGGCCTTCGCCGTGGCGGCGGGCGAGCTACTATGGCCACAAGAGGCCATTGCGGTCTTGCTTTAGCCAAAATTAAAGAAAGAAACACTTAAAAATTTAACTTTTTAAAAAAACATTAAAAAGTATCCATATCAGTCGATCACGTGACTTAAAACGAATGGTGTAGTCAAAATTGCCCATATAAATTAAATTGACACAAATACAAAAGATTTAGGACTAAATTGACACAATTGAAAGGTTTATGATCGAATTGACACAAATGCAATAAGTTTAGGATTTTTTTTATGCTTTTTACGGGCCAAAATTGATCGGAGGGAGTGGGAGGTGAGGTCAAGAAAACTCGATCTTTCGAGTGATAATCTGGGATTGATTGATTAAATTCCTATAGTAATTTTTGTGTTTCGAAAAAGGAAAAGAAAAAAAAAGAAAAAGAAAAAGCGGAGGAAGGTGTGAAGAAGCATAATGTAATGGGTTTAGAGGTGCCAGGTTCCTAGGAACCCGTGTTCCTTGCCCGGTGGGAAGGTGGGAACCGGGCCCTAGAAAGAGCCTGGTTCGGTTCGGGTTTGGAACCCACGGTTCCGGCCGATGGCCCGATTCCTAGGCCTTTTCCTTTGCTTCTTCTACCTTTTTTAAATAAAAAAGCCGGGTTGGAACCGTGGGCCCGGTCAACGGGCCGGTTCCGGGCCCATGGGCCCAAATGGCCATGTCTAAATGGGTGTCTCGCCCTCCTATTGCAAGATTCACCAACGTGGGCCCCTTCCGAAATAGAGCCCAGAGTTCATATTTCATCCCCACAAAGTGTCGCTCCTTTTAAATTCGGCAATCTGCGGCGATCTTCGCTATCCCTGCTCCGATTCGAGATTTTCTGAGTTCCTCTGCGGTTTTGCCCTTCTCGTTCCCCCGTTATTATCTCGTAATCTCCTCTCTCTCTCTCTGGCGTTGATTGATAATTGCGGGTCGCGATTTGGTGCTTGGAGATGGGAAAACCTTCTTCTTCTACTTCCCTGAAGAAAAAGCGGTCCAAGGCTTCGTCTAAGGTACCGTCTCTTTGGGGGTGGGGGTGGGGTGGGGTGGCGCGGTCGTTTAGGGTTTGCTGTAATCGTTCGGCGAATCTCGAAGTTCTTGATCCGTTACGATTCGAATGGATGTTGTTTTCACGATGATACGCTATTGAGTCGGTTTTGCCTTTTCCCGCAAGCGCACAGTTCGAGGAGAAGTGGGTAATCATAAGTTTCATGATTTATTGTATGAGTTCAACGGACGAACTTCTCCGGTGGCTTTACCGGTCGCTGGTCTGTCATTCTCGGTGTCTAGAACTAACTAAAAGTTGTAATCGCATTACTTTCTAGCATTAGTGCCATGTTCTCACTGGAATCGCTAGCCGACTGAGTTAGCTTAGTCGTCTTAGCACAGTTTGACACGACACGGCACCGATAGTCACGTTATTCACGTTATTGATGCTCGAGTTTCGGTGTGTGGGAAGGGAGAAAATCTGTTGCTATGGATTCAGAAGTACGGGACTTTGTTAGGCAATTTGATTAGTTAATGGTGGGATGGGTTAGGATATGAATTGCTCTTTGCCTTTAAATTGAATGAGATGAATTTTTTATTTGAATGTGTCAGATTTTACTTATACATTCAATGTGGTTTTAATGCTCTATAAGGTTTGATTGTTCAGGTTCGAATCAAGAATACAAGTAAGACTAAAAAGAGAAGTAAGTTGAAGAAGAGTTTTCGCCGTCATCGTGATTCAGATTCTTATTCCAGCGATTATGCTTCTCTGAGTCCATCGATCGCGAGTTCTGAGGAGGATTACAGGAAAAAAGTAAAAAGACGGGCAAGATCCTCTTTTAAGAAGAGGAGTCGGCGAAGCAAGAAGAGGTCTCGAGGACAGTCGTATGGTACTGAAAGCAGTGAAGACTCGCCTTCTCGTAAGAAAAGAAAAGGGTCCAAAAGAGATGGTAAGCTCAGTCCAAGGATGAAGAGAACTAGAAAGAAATCTAAGAGGCATGTGAGTGTAAGTTCCCGCAAGCAGTGGTTCATACTGCTCAACCTGTGCGGAATCGAGTAGTGACAGTGGACAGAGTGAATCTCAAAGTTATAGGGCCATTTCTGAGAGAAAAGATACGGATAGGTGGACAGCAGAGAAGGGTAAAACTGAATTAAAAGAGTGTGGATATAGTCCGAGGAGTTATTCTCCCATTAATCATCGCAGCATAAGCAGTGGTGATGAGAATGGTGAGAAAAATGAGATGCAGCAACAATTCAATGCGATTAAGGTCTGTTATAATGGTTAACAATGAGGACAGAGAATTGCATGCTTATGGACATAAGGAAGAAATTTCTTATGAAAATGATGATTATCCTTCTTGCAAAAGCAATGACAGTAATGATTCAGGGGGGCAAGCGGGAATTGACCCATCATCCGCTCGTTGAATCTGAGGTGAAGAGGCAGGTAGATATCGAAAAAATGAAGAGGCTGTTGTTTCAGATATGAATACTACTGCAATAACTGAAGATAGTCAGAAGAATGGAAACAATATAAGCTCTGTTATAGTTGGAACCATCCATGCCATAACAGACAATGAAAATAATGTTTCTGGTGGGTCAGATAGCAATGATTTGGAGTCAATATTGAGACAGAGGGCATTGGATAATCTCAAAAAGTTCCGAGGTGTTCATGAAAACACAGCAGCTTTGTCAGCTCACAAAGAAAATGTGGATGGTAATAAGAAGCAATCTTTAATTGCTACTTCAGAATCGTCTCACCGTAAGTTTCCTGAAGACAATGTAGCCCAATGCACCTCCAGTTGAAGGCAATGGT